>CM073487.1:37391250-38592187 GCA_037074505.1 Albizia julibrissin
GTTTAATCCAAATTTAATCAGCAAAAAAGTCCCTAAAGTATAATTTATGGTCTGTTTTAAAAATGTAATTATAAAATCATAAAAAAACCAAATGATAAATCTGAACAGATTAAAATCAACTATTAATTATCCTCTACATACCTAGAGTCATATATTAACAAAACTCAAAACTTACCCAAAATTCTAATCATAAAATATTCTCTAATCACCACGAAATTACTATCATAAGAAAGAAAAAATTATTTAAAATATATTTCATGAAAGAAATTTTGTAATTAGAAATGATTTTGAGTACTTTATTGATTCCCAAAGAACCGAAAAAACCCCTACTAACATTTCGCCCTCGCCCTCCAGGAAATCACTTCACTTGCATGAAGTTATTATTGAGAGGGGAATATATAACAACTAATCGGCGCCACATTTAATAATAATAATAATAATTTTTTCTTTAATAGTAGCCCCACTTTTGGTGCCCCCATTTTTTTAATTTATTATCATTATTTTTTATTTTTATTATTTTTTAAATATTTTTAAGCATATTTTAACTAGATCCCCTTTTCTTTTTATTCAAAAAGTTACCTACTAAATTCCTTTTTTATAAATAATTATTTTTAAATTATAATTATATCCTAAAAATAAAAATAAGGATGTTATAGTTAACGCCGTTAAACTTAGACCAAGTCCTTATAAAATTATAAGGACTAAAAACCATGACTTGAAGCTACAAAGAACAAACCATAATTTGATCAAAACTGTAAGCATCATCAGTGGAATTAACTCTTATTAAATACATGGATATAGAAATTATGCTTTATGTTTTTCTTATGTTTATTCTTTCTATATATATATATATATATATATATATATATATATATATATATATATATATATATTCTCCTAAGATGTCAACAAGAAGTGAGTCCCAACTCGTATAGGTGCATAACTCCTATAACTTCTATATCTATCATTCCCAAATTGTAAATAATACAACCTCTATCAAGCCCTATGTTAAATATAGGATTGTTGTACTATTTATTGGTAATATTTCATTCAATATAAAAATAAAATAATAAAATATATAATATAAAATAAATTGCACTATCATTAATAATATGACTTAATTCAAACTCCGTGTAGTGTAATAAAAAATGTATTTAGTTCTTTATTTATAAAAGTAAATTATAGGCATATAATCTCATTAAAGTTTAAAACAATTCACCGTGTCACGCTATTCATTCCTCACCTCAAGATATTTGTTTTTAGATATATAGATATTTTTAATTTATTGTACATATCAAACCCCTCATAAAATTAATCAGTTATACTCTTTTTTCTTCTGAAAATATTAGATTATTAATTGAAGAGCAATTGATGGTGAAAATGAAATTTACATTAAAAGATATTCATCTCCCCACTTAAGTAATTAATTAACCACAAAAATGTCTAACAAGAAGTGAATAGCATGATAATGGCAAGATCCCGTATATAATATAACAATAGGTTATGGTATATTGATAATTTGAGAGACTTTTAAATAATTAGATTATTTATGTGGGATTGTACAATAATTTTCTCAAAATAAGGATGAAGAGAGCACCGAAATGATCCTAGTCCCTAGGGTGTTAAACTTCTCTTCAGAGGTTATTTGTGGCAGTGAAATTGGTTGTGACAAGGAAGAATAACAATCCATTATATAATTCTTTTAGTGTAAAGTTTTATGTACATTAAAACCCAAATTTGTCAATTGATTCAGACCAAAAGGGAAAAGAAACAAAGAGTCAACAGCAAATTAAGTTGAACAACCCATCAAACGAATTGAAGGTAAAGGAAAATAAGTGATTGATTTTACCACCTTTTTGTTTCCTTTCATTATAATTTCTTCAATGTTAGCATTTAGTATGGCAATTTCACGAATGCAGAAGAATGAGTTGACCTAAATATGGACCACATAAATTTTTTAAGCTTCATTAATGGTGCGTAATTACAAGTGAGTGTTTTTGTGGTTCTAAAAAAGTAGATAAACAGAATAGGGTTCTAGTAACATCATAATGTCACATAAATAATATATCTCTTTCTCTACAATTCCACATTAGCTTTTATGATTATATTCTAGATAATGCCAAGTCCATCGCGTCCACCAGAAAGTCTGCATCAATAATATTCACAAACTTTTAGTATTAATTAATTTAAGAAAATTCAAAATTAAGAAAAATGCGTCTATAATATGAAATACTATAAAGATCTCTTATTGTCTCACACATATGACATTATTCATCATAATCTTATATACTAATGTCTTGAATATAATATGTCTTTGATAACCTAAAATTCAACCTATAATATCAAACGGAGAACATTCACAAATATCACATCTGGATTAGAAATTTAGAATTGTTCTTTTTATAAATGCCATCCCTCAATATTAATACTAAGTACCGTTAGGCTTTATTCACATCTATAAGATTAACAAATTGAAAACAAAGGGAAAAGGCGAATAGGTCACAAATAAGTTTTTTTTTTTTTGGCCGGGATCGAACCCCCGGATTCGTGCCATAGCAAAAAATTTAATTACTAATAAGTCATGTCAATCTCTGGTATTGACAAGTCACCATATGATATTTTGTTAGAGGACCTATATTAGTAATTAATTTTCATATTTGAGATCTATTTATATAGTTTTTATTCATTAAAAAACATTTAATTCATTTAAAATGTCAACTACTACATGCCATCCTTCATATAAGATCTTTTATATAGTGTAAATTGCTCTATGAATAAGATTTTATATTAAGGATTAGAAATAATATTTCATTTAAAAAAGTTTATAGGATGTTACTTCTTTGATTTTTAAGAATTGAGAAGTTGGTTGAAGTGTTAGGGAAGCTATATTCATAGTTTAGTGAAGTTGGCAGATTCTTATCTATTGGGCCAGATAAAGAATGGCATATTTGTCAAACTCCCGTGCTTATAGTGACAAGCCCAATAGATCATGAGTTAGCTTCCCTACCTTTTGATCGAAGGTGAGCCCAACCCCCTTTCTAAAATTTGTTAAAAAAAAAAAAGAATTGAGGCTAATGCTAACCTGCATCTTGTCTAGTGAAACATAGAGGAGGTGTAATTCTGAACACATTGCCAAAATATCCACCTTTTCCAACAAGGACTCCTATATCTGTCGTCGTGAATGTGGAAAAATAAATGATCAGTTACCAATAAAGAGGAAATATACAAATACCTAAAACTTAAAAAAAAAAGAAAAAAAAAAGAAGCCAAGAGACCTATATACCTTTCATCTGTTCTAACACTTGAAGTGTTTCAGCTTTTGCTGGTGTTTTAAGTTCACTATCAGTGACAAGTTCCACTCCAAGGATCAACCCTCTCCCTCTTACGTCCCCAATTACTACACAAGAAACCAATTAAATTCAATCAATAAGAAAAATAATACTACCTCTAGTACTGAATATGAAACCCATTTGACTAATTTGAAAAATTAAAGAAGTTAAATAAATTGATATTTAATTTAATGATATATGTTATAATTAATTTTAGAAAAATCATGCAACACATGTTATAATTATGCTTCCTTAATTTTCTCAAATTAATTATGTAAAAGCCTTTACAATCATATTTGTGCTGGAGGGCAGAGAGTCTGTGTTTCAAGTAGGATCCCACAAAAGATGCATTTTGTTGGAGCTTCTCTTTCTCTATCACTCTTAAAACAGCCAATCCAGCAGCGGTGCAAACAGGGTTCCCTCCAAAGGTGTTGAAGTAATTCCGGCGAACCAAAACTTCTGCAATCTCCGGAGTAGTTACCACTGCACCCAAGGGAATGCCATTTCCAATGCCCTGTTTACAAAATCAAAATCATAATAAGATAATAACATACATACAAAAGCAAGTCCTCTTTGATCAATCTGCTTTTCTTTTACTCAGTTAGCAAAGTTAGATAGGTAACACAGAACAGAAATCGATGATGCAGTTTGATTTCCCGAATTGAGCCAATCCTAGTTCTTATTGAGATGTCAATTTCTAATCAATTGGAGTACAAGTTCTTATGAAAAATTGTTATGAACAAAAGTCCAAAAGAGGGCTTAATCGAAAAGAGATGAAAACATCTTGAACTTATAAACCATACTTCACGTATTACAAAGTTCTCTGATATGGCACTCATAACAATGCATCCCCTTCAATACCACAATACTTTACTTGGCCTTGTTGAATATAAATCCAAAAGGAAAGCTCAATTTTAAAAGATTAGCTTATTGAGAGGAAGAGCTTCTTGATCTTATAAACCACACTTCACTTATAAGACTCATGAGAATGAACAAAAAAGAAGGAGAGATTAGAGAGAGGAGAACTCAATCTCAAAAGACTAGCTTACTAGGAAAAAAAAAACCCTTGAACTTATAAAACATGCTTCATTTATAAGATTCCTTGATGTGAGACTAACAGTAAGCTTCACAAAGCAAATTTGGAGAGACCGGAGAGAGATCAAGAGTTACCTTTGCCATTGTCACAATATCAGGAACGACGCCATGGGCCTCAAATCCCCAAAAATGGCTTCCGGTGCGAGCAAACCCAGCCTGAACTTCGTCGGCGATACAGAGTCCTCCGGCCTTTTTGATACTGTTGTAAACTACAGGTAAGTAACCTGGGGCCAATTCTATGATGCCTCCCACTCCCTGCCACATGTAAAACAACAATGGTATCAAAAAGGGTATGTTTTCTGATAAATTTGCATACGGCCATTAATTAGAATACCATGTGTGGCCAAATTAATTTGAGAGTATAAATACCTGTATAGCTTCAGAAATGAAGGCAGCAACATTTCCACAAGTTCCAAAGTCAATCATGTCTTGCACATCTCTTGCATACTTTTCTCCTTCAGAACCAAAAACACCTCTGTATGGGTCTGGATTTACGGCATGATGAACTCCACTCTGTTATTGGCCACATCAAGAAAAAAAAAAGCATATTAATTAATTAGGAAATTGGTATAATTAATAGCACTAATTTAAAACGTCACACTCTTCAGCCAAAAGTTATGTATTCGATCCTGTGCAAGTAATATGGCCAACATCTAATGATGAGTTCACGCGAGGGAGAAAGTAATAAAACAAAGGAAAAGACAATCAAATGAAAGCCGTGTTTTTGTTTCTTCTTATGATCCGAGGCCAAACCAGACACAACATCACATGATTAAATTTTTTATATGAATCTATAATTTTATTATTAATTTATTTTTTATATTGACTTTATTTTCATAAGGTATATTAAATAGAAGTAAAGTTAAAAAATTGTTAAATTTTAAAATAGGATTAATGAATTTTCTCGATTTATATAAAATATGTTAGGATGACTTATAAAAAGGATTAGGAGTATATAATGAAAGGGATTGGCTTCTCTCCCATTACTTTAATTCTCATCTTGTTCCCCTCATTTTCTCTTCTCCACTATTGAATTAAATTTTCAATAGTCCAAATTTAACATTCTATAAAATATCATTATAATGTTTCTTAAAAAATGTATAAATAAATTTAAACCACTAAAATTAAAATTTGATCTGAATAGTTCACAACTACAGTAAAAAATGTGAAGAAAATCCACTATATAATAATAATTTATAACACCTCATCAAATTTTAGCAATTTAGGTATTTTTTATGTAAAAGATGTTAAATCTGGGTCGTGAAAAATTTTAATCCAATAGTGGTAAATGGAAAAGGAGGGATAAAAATGGGAACAGCACGCTTTCATAGCAAAGCCAACTAATTGGAACAAGTTGAGTAAAAGCCTCAAAGTCCAATTACGCTAAACTCCGTTATGTTACTATCACACCCACGTTTGCAAACAAACTAAAAGGTGGGTGAAAATCTGCGTCAGCCTTCTTCAGTAGATGTGACAATCCACTAACCATCCTTGTTTGGGCAAATATTCTTCGTCATACATTTAAAAAAGCACTTCAGAAGAGTAGTGTTTCTAGGAGAATCAATGATATAGAGTTTAAAAACTGTCACACACACACACACACACACACACATATATATATCTCACATACACGTACAAGTAATATACGTAGTATGAATGTGACTTGCTTAATACAAACATTGTATGACATGCTTAAGACAGATGTATTTGCATAGACACAAACATAAATTATGACTACACAAATTTTATTTCATTATAAAGAAATTATGTATTTTCATAATTCAGTTATGAAACTCAATGGTAAAGATGTATAGTTTTTAAAATTCTGTAAATATTATTATCAAATTTGTTCGAGGTATTATCACACAATCTCTGAGAAAGGAGATGTTTTGAGAGATAAGAAGTATAGAATCAGAAGAGGACAGAAAAAAGAGAAGATCAGAAACTAGGGTGAACATTCCCCCGGGGGGGGACTTGAGTGATAATTAATTTTATATATGTGAAATGTAGGGGAAAACATATGTATACCCCTCCAATCCCAAATTTAAGGCGTCTTCTACAAACATTTTTTGTCCATTATATAAGCCACCTAATGGGTTATCAATGAAATTTCTCAAAATATTACCCTATTATTCTCTTTAATTCTAAATATAAGAGTCAGTTAATTTTTTTTTTCTTACATTTAAGGAAGTTAAATAAATTACCTCTTTTTTCTCTAAACTAATTTGCTTAACGTATAAACTTATATATAATTTAATGATATACAACGTATATTATTATTATCTCTGTATTTCTTTATGTTCTAAATTAAGTATAGACAAGTTTTTTTTTTTTTTTAAAAAAAGTTGTTGTTATTTTCAAAACAATGATAATGAGCCATGACTTATAGTATAAACCGAATGGAGAATATAGAGATGTAAATAGTGAGACAAGAGAAAGAAGAAAACACACGTACTTGAACAACGTTAAATTTCCAGATGCTTTGGGCAGTGGCAGCCATGGTGCCAGCAGCATTTCCATGGTAGGAGTTCCTGAGAGATATGACGTCATGGCATCCTGTGTATAATCTTGCCATTAATATTGCCAATTCGTTTGCTTCCGTTCCAGAATTTGTGAAAAACACCACCTAATAATTTATTCACAATTGTAATACCACAATTAGCCTTCCTAATTTTTTGTATTTAGGTTTTGCTTTTATTTCCGAGGTATAAAAAA
Source organism: Albizia julibrissin (assembly GCA_037074505.1). NCBI lineage: Eukaryota > Viridiplantae > Streptophyta > Magnoliopsida > Fabales > Fabaceae > Albizia > Albizia julibrissin. Next base: position 37,398,390 of record CM073487.1, read on the forward strand.
AAAAACAATTAGCCACAAACACACACATATATTTCCAAACAGTACTAAGATTTTAAATGACTCTTTTAGGGTGTAATAAGAACTTTGTCTTAAATGACATAACTTGTCTCAGTAAGATATGGATGTTATTATTAGAGGATCACTATCCTATAGTTACAAAGTTCGTATTTAAAAATTTAATTGGCCAAGAGGGTCTGATATATTTTGGTACACTGTACAAATTCATATCCTTTTAGCCAATTAAAGTTCAAAAAATTTTGGGAAAATCCTATATAAAGCTACTTAAAATAGGAAAAATCTAAAGCAGGTGAGTAAATTCAGCAAATATTTAATTAAGTCATTAACCCAATTTAGAATTTTAAAATATAGATAAAATGGTTTTAATGCCCTCTCCTCTTTACTCTTTAACTTATGTGTGTGCATATATCAACATTAATATTTAAGAAAATAAAATATGATTCATCTATATTTTAAATATATTAATTATCATCGTAAGGAAAAACATACTATGTTTTAAAACAAGGAGTTCATTTTATTAACATGAACAATTTTTTTCCTAAAAAAACTAGAAAAAAAAAAGACAAAACAGAACTTTCAAATTGTAAAATTTTAAATCAGAAATTTTTCAAAAAATAAGTTGTGAATTGTTTATCAAATTTTATCATTCATTTATTAACTCTTAGTAATAAACCTGATTTAAGATTTTACAATTTTAAAGTTCTTTTTCTTTCTTTTTCCCAAAAAACTATAATATATGTCACTATAAATTTTTTTAATAAATATATTAAGTATGCATTTTACTATATTTGTTTCATATCTACACTTTTTTCGGAAAGTTCTATATTTCAATATGTAAAGCATTTTATGAAATTTTAAGTGCATTTAATATCTTTTTTCTAAAATATCCTTAAAAGTATATCAAATTTACATGTTAGAAAAATTACAAATAATTTAATTGATATCAATGGTACTGTAGTGGTATGTGTTACATTTTTTACTTTTTGCTGAAATTATTCTTGATGATCATTTTAGAGCACAAAAAATTCTTTTGATTTGGCAAATCATATTTTATTTAGTTATATATCAATGTTGTTATATAGAAAAAATAAATTTATAGAGTAATAAAACTCTTTTAAAAGGTGAGAGACGAGAGGAGATGGCATTAAAATCATTTTACCTAAATTTTGAAATCCTAAATTGAGTAAATGACCCAGTTAAGGATTTATCAAATTTACCAACTTTATTTAGAATTTTCCTATTTTAGGTAGCTTTATATGGAATTTTCCCAAAAATTTTCACCAATTTTCACAAATGATTTAAAATTAGATAATATATGCGTATAGAGATAGGAGATATCCAACCGCATATCTTCCTTGCACACAATGATATGTAAATATATAGAAAAATCCTTTTTTTTTAAGATAATGAGTGACTGTGAACTGATTATATATATAGGTTATTCTTTTTAAAATAAAAAATAATTTCATTAAAAACATACTATCTTTTATTTTTAAACCTATGTTTATGTCGAAAGACAATTGAAAAAGTTATTGTTCATTATTTTAAGCATACTTAATACTACTGAGAATTTTGAATATGATTTTTTCCCCACTATATAGTAGGAGTATTACTTATGTTTGTAAAAAGATAAGACATTCATTACTATTATTTTTCATTTTTTGTGCCCGAAATTATGGGCAACAAATTGACAGACAAAAAAGCTTTTTTTTTTTTGGGTTTAGCACAATAATAAATTCATTAATATCATACAATTTGATACGTATCCCTCTGGATAAGGAGGATACGTTACTTGCTAATACACTAATATAAAAAACATATGGAATCGTGTTTTGCCATGTGAAATTAGTGAACTGAATTATTTATGCGAACACGTCAGTTTCTTCTTTCTAGTCATCAGTTCGAGTACTGAAATTATATTTCTTTAAAAAGTAAAAGTAGGTAGGTTTCAGAATTAAATCATGCAAAAACAAACCAAGTAAAGTGTCGAGTCTTCGTCAGATCAAACACACGCATATGCATTAAAAAATAAAGACATAAACGAAATCATCATAATTAAGTAAAGTAATGAACCTTGAGATCGCCGGGAAGTTTAGAAGCCAAAGCCTCGGCGAAATCGGCGACGGCATGGTTGAGATATAGAACCGTCGAGTGCTGCAACCGCCGTGTCTGGTTCACTATGGCCTCCACCACATCAGGATGACAGTGCCCGCAGCACACCGTCGCAATGCCTCCGAACGCATCCAAATATCTCCGCCCTTTGTCGTCGTACAAGTACTGCCTCTTCCCCTCCACTATGTTCACCTACCACCGCCGCCGCCGCCGTGGTATGAACCAGAATTAAAATCCGAATCAGAATCAACGTGCCATAATATATTTCTGTCCGGCTGGGGATGTCAGCTTTGTTTTGTCGGGGGAGCCCTAACGTGTTTTTGGGTTCTTTTAATCATTGAATTTCACACGGAGTGAATGGCAGTTTTGATATTTTAAAAGAAAAATACAGTCGTTTTCAATTTTTTTATGATGTTTTAAAAATTTAAAACTACATTTTGATTTAATGGGAAAAAAATACAGCTGTTTTTATTTGTTTACGATTTTGTATTTTTTTTATGATTTTATTTTTAAAGATTTAAGATTTTAAGGAGTTTTTTGAATTTTAAATATTTAAAAAATCATAAAAATTAAAAACAATCTTAATTTTTATTCTAAAATATTAAAATATCACGTATTTTATATAGAATATAATAAAAGAAGCATGAAAAAAATATCCACGGAGAACAGCTGAGAAGGCACAGCGAAGACCACCAATCCATTTCTGTAACAGCATTTCGTCAATTTTGGGAACGGAAAGATGGTTTGTTTGCGAAGCTACGGATTTTGTGCTCATCATTCGAATCAAGTGTTTGTGAATTTAAAGAAATTATAAATAAATATTGAACTTGGGAAATAAATTTATCGTAATTCTTACCGGAGTCTTGTACAAGTGGGAGATGGAGGGGCTGAGATACTGCTTGCGCTTGGCGAGGATTTCGTCGGCGGAGGGGCCGGAGTAGGGCGGAGGAGAGTAATCGAACGGTGGGAGTTGGGGGATGGAGGCGGCGACGGTGTCGTTTTGCTTCTCGGCCAACTGAGACAAACAGCGTTGCCGCCAGCAGATCAGAGGATTCATTCGCGGCAAGAATTTCGTAGATACGAGTCCCGCCATTTTTCGCGATGAGCCCATGAGCTCCGATATTGCAGGACCCGATCCGACCCGATTTCTTGGAAGGTGTGAGTCTGGTTTGGGACTCTCTATTGTTTGTGAAGGAGAGAGGGAGATGAAGAATGCAGAAGGTAGAAAGGTTTAAATAGCAAATGGGGAGATTGGGAGGTGATGATTGGCGTGAGCTGTGAGGAATAAATAATAGTAAATATTAATGATGAAAAATGAAAACTATTCCATTAGTACATATATCCTTCGAAAGTACTATATTGATAACTGATTAGAAAATAGAATATTATTAATGGGATGAGATTGTACATAAATAAGACTTCGGGAAGAAAAAAAGTTAGACTCTTTTTTTTTTAAAAAAAAATCAATTATAAGTAGAGTTGAAATAGTAGGATCCAGGTGAAATAATAGTACATCGGTTTTATAGAGGGTGTAATTGGAAAAGGAACATAACATTGAATTAACATTATTTTTCAAGATACCATTAATATCAGAATGACCAAGAAGACGATTGAACAAATTCTTCTTGAATGTAATGATATTGACGCAGTATAGAGATGTTAAAAAAGTTGAGACAACTTGAATAATCTAGTCCAACATCAATCTCAGACAAGATAGGTAAATAAAGTAAGGATCAGCAAAATGTAGTTTTACCTATATGAAAGTTTGGCCTTCGTCATGATCAAAGAAAATTGTAACCATACAAGGGAAATGCTTTCATATCTTAATCTAACATCTATGATTATCCAATCTAGCGATAATATGACAATGTTGAGAATATCACAAGGGGCTAAAAAAGAGGTAGGAGTGGATTAAAACAATGGACTTACATAGGCCCTGTCAATATAAATTAGACTTTGTTGAATTTCAAGTTTAATATTTTTTTAATATATAGATATAGTTCTATATTTATTTTTTTTAACCATTCACCTAGAAAAAAAAATTGACATGCTCAATTTGTGGCTACAATTAAACGTGAATTCAGAATCAATAGCTAGCTTTTCATAAGCTTATAAGTGATTTTTACATAAGTCGACACAAAACTTATCTTACATACTTACCTCGTATACCGTAAATCACAATTGAAAAACTACTTTTAAAAGTTTCAATTGTTATTCCAAACAAACAAATAAATTGTTGGAGCATGCCAATCATCTCCTTAAATATTGGTATAAGTAACTAAGAGGTAGTGAGTCTTATTCTCAATATCCTTAGATATAATGGGTGTATGAGTTCCTTACGTTGAGTGAAGGATGGTCAAAAAAAAATATTTAATTATATATAGTAATTTTTTATGGGAAGAAAAAAATATTAAACTATATATAATTTTTACATTTTGATTTTAATTATATAAAGTGATTAGAAAAGGTAAAAAGTGAGCAATGTCATGTTGTTTGGTAAAATTTGTAAACACAGAGTGATGTTACTCTGGTTTAAGTCCCCTCTTCAATAAAATTTGTTATGCATAACTTTTTCACAAATTCCCTAAAATATAATTCAGCAGCTCAATTTTAATTGGTGATGAGCTTGCTCATCCCCAGTTAGATTCACACTCATAATTGAAATTGTTAAATTATATATTTACATATTATTACTTATAACTATGATCCTATTTATAAATTCATTTTAACCAAAAATTTTGATTCTTATTATAAATTCAATTTCAGAGTAATAAATGCAAATTTTATAATTTTGTCTTTATTAATTATAATAAACAAAAAGAATTTACTCATGTTGACTTTTTGAATCATTTATAAATGAGGGTAAAATTGAAAATTTAACCCATAATTAATGAGTTAACTGACTTTCATTTGTATGTGAGAGCTAGTTAATTTAGACTTATAAATAGAACCAGAGTGATATAATGGTTGGCGAAAGATACTAGATATCATCTCTTGCCGGTTCATGAGTACATTAAAATATATTTATACAACAACAATACCTCGAACATGATTGTTTCCTTATATCATCTCTTGCTAGTTCATGATACATCAAAATATATTTGTACAACGACAGTGCTTCGAATATGATTATCTCCTGATATCATTTCTTGCCGGTTCATGAGTATATCAAAATATATTTGAATGACGACAGTACCTCAAACAGGATTATCCCCAATAAAAGATATCTATGCCTAGCCAAAAAAAAAAAAAAAACTTGTGCGAGTTTCTGTTGCTTATAGTACGCCATCTCTCCATAGAAATGAATATTAAAAGGAAGAAATATGTAAACACACACCGTCAAATTTCTCCGCCCAATGTTAATCCAAGAAAACCACTTGAAAATCACACTACTAAAATAAAGCTGCCCAATAATATTACGGATAAAATGATAGTCAAAGTACATATAATGATTAGTGCTTATTTAATTTAGATAGATCAATAGAATGAAATAAATTAATTAATTATAATAAATGTGATTTGATCTTCTTAAAATATCCATATCATATCAAATATCTAGTTATAAGTTAAATAAATTTGTTTGGGTAAAATAATAAATAGGGAAGATAAAATAGATTGAAATCCCTATTTTATACCAAATATTGTAAAAAAGATTAAAAAAAATACCATTTGATTTTCAAAATTCCAAATAAGAGATTTCTTCTTAAAATAAGTTATCAATTGTTATACAAGTGTAATTGATACCTATATTCTTATAGACAATATGATTAATTTGAGATTTTAAAATTCAAGTGATATTTTTTTACCGTTCTATATTTTATATATACCCCACAAATTACATGGTGGGAAGAGGTAGATTTAGGAAGATGCCAACAAGCTTGGTCTAGCTGTGCCAGCCAGATACTTTTGGATCTCAAGTTCAAGTTATAGATGAGACACTATATTATGAGGGACAACTACAAATGAACCCTGAACTGGATTAGTTGATTATTCGGATAACTAATAATAGAATAAAAAAAGTGTAGTAGGATACCGGATATTAGTATTATTATTAAAAGAGATATATGAATCTTATAAAAAAATAATAGATGTATGAGATAATTATATATACGCGGTAACTCTCACATCCGACTTTGTGAGATGATATAAGAAAAATTTTATTCTCTCTTTAAACGGATGAGCATCAGTATTATGACAGATATATAATTTATGTTGTTATTATTATTATTATTATTATTTTATTCATAAGCCTATAATTTAGCCACTCATTATATACTCCTAAATAAAACAAAAGTCCCACAATTTAGGTTAGGTTTCTAGCTACGGAAGATCAAATAATTGGATAATAAGAACTTATACCATTTTCATTTTTTTTAAAATAGTATCACATACCTTTCTTAAAGCAAAATATTCAATATTGCACTAATTAACTCAACTTCCATTCTTTTTTTTTTATATATATATAAAGAAAAATAAAAAAGCATTCACTCTAGGTTACGTTAAATTCGTAACCTCTTACTTATGTAGTGCTTTCATACTACTAGTTATAGGTGTTCTTTTACATTTCTTTATCTTTTACATCAACAATTCGACCCCATTCTATTATTATCTCATGACACGACCTTGTCTCTGATACGATATCATCCACCAATATCATAGTGCCTTTTTCCGTCATCGATCTCATTTGAAAAAATTCATCAAAGTGGAATACATGCATGTCCCACATCGTGAGTCACACACACACACTCACACTCCCAACCAAAATATAAAAAATTTTTTAGAAGAATTTTAAAGCACATAATATATCTGAAAGGTATATTTTCTCTCGTTCAAAATCTTATTTAATAGGTTAAACTTAAACATTATACGTTTTTTTTTGTTTAAGACAGATTTAACAAGTTAGCTTTTTTTCTATTGATTTGATTATGTGTTTAAAATTTAAAAATGATTTATATTTTGGATCTAGTTATGAGAACATATATGCGTGTGTGAGAGAGATCGTTTTGAGGCTCCAAGAACTAGATATGCATCTACCCCAATTCTTAACATAGATTCGACCTACACACAAATCTATTAACTTTCTCACATCCATAATGTATCTACCCTTGATCTGGATCACATTCACCTTTCGTGTCTCCATGGACTCCATTTGCATAAAGATTCCCTCCTCCCTAGTTATATTAATCATCATAAAATATAAATCAAAATAATCTATCAGATGTCTCATCAATGACCATTTATAAACATTATAATTGTTCCATACATATACATGTTTGTGTACAATCCAAATAGAAATGCCCAAAACTGGATAAACGTAACTACTACTATCAATTTTATAATAACTTAGACGCTTCACAATTTATAAATTATGAGATTTATTTCTTTCTGTTGTATACACGAAAAACACGAAGTTAATTATTTCAAAACACAAAATAGCATGCACGCGGGAGCTTCTGATTTTTTTTTTTTTTTTTTTTGCGTTTTTACTTCCTATATATTTTATTTGTTTGTGATCTTTGCGAATGAGTATAATCCATTAATCATAAATCTATTCTACAACAAATTGAATGAAGTTTAATGTCGTTTTGGGGGTTTTGTTTTAGGTGAGCGAGTCTCATTTCACGAGTTAGAATAACGTATACCCAACATATATTCCGATCTGGGAACCGAGTCAAGATAATATAACCTTCACCTATATACTATTATTTCGAACATATTTAGTTTTTTACATGCTATAATTAACTTAAATACATTGTTATTTTAAATAAAAAAGAAAATAAATTAGAAGAAGTTATAATTTTTAGCCAGGATTAATACAATATTTGATCTTTATAATTTGTTTTTATTTTGATTTTAGTTTATATTATTTTAATTAAACCAAAAGTTTTCGTCCCTTAAATTTCTTTTCATCTAAAATGTCAGTTTCTATATTTTAATAAAAACTTGGACCATTTTACTTTTTAAGAGACCAAAATTTATTATTTAAAACCATAAAGACCAAAATCAAAATGAAAACTAACCATAAGGATATCTAGACTGGTGTTGTGATAATTTATCAGCGAACCCTATCTGCTAAATATCAAAGTATTTCCATTAAACCGCGATTTGTCTATCTATCGAGTCACTGGTACTTGTATACAATTTAAAAAGATAACATTGAAATTGAATATATAATCATACTAAAACCATATGGTTTATGTTTATCCATATCAGATCAGGCACGTCTTTTTTTCTTTTTTTTTTTAAAGGAAAAAGAGACAAAATGGCTTTCAACATCATAACTTCATATCGGTGATAAAGTGATCCAACCTTGTGCGCATTGTTTGCCGTGTAGGAGTTCCACAATTTATTTAAATAATCTTAAAATTATTTTTTAATTATTGAAACTCATTTGGAAGACACCATCTTCAATGAGGAACCGGAATCACCCATTAACCATATATAAGCTGATTTTTTTTTGTTTTTTTATTTTTAACAATGAGCTGATTGTTCATCGCACATGACAGATGCAAATTTTTATTTTTTTGAGGATCCATAGGATTATTTTAGTAACCACAACATAATATAGTTACTGAAGTTCGACAAACTTATATTTATTCATTCTGGACTTCGTCTTACCAAGAGGCCCGATTAAAAGTTTTGAAAGCCTTTAAGAAGAAAGAATAAAATTAGTCCAGACGACTGAATGCACAAAACATTAATTTAAAATATTAAGTATTACTGAAAAAATATTTCAGTGTAATACTAAGCATTATTATAAAAAAGTGTTACTTATCAGAATACATTAAGAAAAATCACACATTGATTACATAAATATTGAAGTGAATGTATATAACCCAATAATAGGTACTGTCAAAATTACTTGAGTCATTTTGATAGAAAGATCAACCTAATACATATCTAAATCACTAACTCTAATATTACAAACTTAATTAATTAATGCTAGTTTCGGTCCTTAATTTAAGATTCAGTTAACTTTTTTTTAGAGAGATTAAAGAAGCAAAATAAATTACTTTAGAGTATTATTTATATTTATCTGTTTTATATCAAACTAATTTGTTTGACTTATAAATTGATATATAATTAAGTGATATGTAACATATGTTAAGATGAACTAACTTATTTAGCTTCCTTAACCGTTCTAAAAAAAAGTCAACTGAGTGTTATATTAAAGACTGTAGGAATAATAACACTATATTTTGACTCAATTGATCATGAGAGAGCTCGATTGAGGAGATCCAAAACCTCATCACAATCCTTAATACAAAACCCTTCACAAAAACGAATGAAATAATAACGATTATTTCTAAAAATGTCATTTCCTCGACACTCTCATCATCTATCTCTTCTCAATCTGATTAAAATAAACTTAAAATAATTGAATTTTTTGACACCAAGCTAGCTAAGTCCCACTACTCTTAGTTACTCCAACTATTTTTTTTATAATATACTTAAAATAGTTAATAAATCTTAATAATAAGAAGGGGAAGAGGGATCGGATCAGTGATATAAAGCACTAACCACACGTACAAGGTAACAGTTGTTTGTTTTTACAATGATTGAGAATTGTAAAGCACTAATTTTATTTCATGTAGAGTCTCTTTAGAATGGCGGCTGAAACTGTATTTTAGACATAATTTTACGAAACAAATATATAAAAAGAATACTTTTATCTCCACTTAAAGTGAACGTGTTTTTCTACATGTTCTCAAACAGGCCCGTATACATGTGAATCTGAATCCAACACAATTAAGTACATAACACACGAGCTAGCTAATAGCTAGTAGGCTGTAAATTTAAATGAACTCTAGACACAATTCCATTCATATTATATAGATAAAATAATGCCCCACAATACAATACAATACAATAAAAAAACTCATATGGATATGCTAGGAATAGAAACTAGGACATGAATAAGAAATCACCGGGTATTGAAGAAGAATCACTTTTACTTAATCTCGTCTAGAATCACAATGAGTGCCACTATGAAAGCATAATCCACGTTGGGGTAAACTGTCACCATGAAATTTGTTTTCCCAAACGCTATGCTTTGAACCGTGTGCTTCTTATGCATCTGCAATATTATATTATCATTTTAGCATCACCATGATAATATTACACACACACACATTGACACTACTCCTTCTGTTTTACATTAAAATTTTTTAGAAGAGTTAGGTTCTAGAGGTTTTTCAATGAGGTTAGAGCATGTTTCTGGATTCAAATAACACTTATAGAGATACTTATAAATTGCTGACTTACGAAGTTTTCATATCATAGTGGAATTTAAACTAACAACCTTATAGTTATGAATAAACTCCCTCATCAATTAGACTAACTTTGTTGGCAAGCTATTCTTATTACAAAAAAAAAATTATTACTACCGCTAGTGTTTAATATAAGTTATTTGAATAAGAAGACTAGTTGTTTTAGTTATTTGTAATAAATATATGTTAGTTTTTCCAAGATTATCAAACTTGGACTGGTCTTTGAATTGGTCGAGGCAGTGAATTAATGGTTAGCTCAAGGTCAATCTGGGAGCTAGACTGGTTGAGAATAAAATTAAAAAATTAATTTAAATTCTTATCATACCATCTAAATATTAAATATTAATTCAATACCTAATACCTTAAATCACTAACAAAATTATCATATGCTTATTCAATTTTCTTAACATACCATCGTTTATTATAACTACCCTTTGATAGAAACTTTGTAATCAATGAGAATACTTTAGGAAAAAATTATAAATTTAAGAGATAAAATATATTAAGATCTTATATTTAGAACTAAATTCAACTCTCAAATAGCTAGCTCTTATACGAAAAACGACCGGAGGTAGTAATAGGTTAAAAAAATTAAGTACCTGGGCAACAATGGTGTTGGATTCGCTAGCATAAACAACACAAGATCGTTCGAACCAGCTTCCTTTGATCTTAAAGTCACAAACTTGTTCTGATCTATAAGAAGCCAAGAAATTTGGTCTTAATTTGGAACATAGATGATCGTTTCAGACTAATTAATATCACATCCTTTGGATCGGAGCTATCTCCTCTAAAAGCTTGCCATCTATCATGTACTGTCATTACCTGCAACATCATATCAATTTTTTACACTCAGTTTCATTTAATTTCTTGCTTTATTTATTTATTTATTTTATCTCAAATTATATAGTCCTTTTGGTGTTTAATATATGATCCAATTGATTTTTTTTTAGAGAAATTAAAGAAGCTGAATATATTACTTTATTTACATTATTTATATTTATCATTTTTATACCAAATTAATTTGTCTAACTTATAAAATAATATATAATCAAATAATATATAACATATGTTATGATTAAGTTACTTATTTAGCTTCCTTAATTTTTAAAAAAAGTTAACTTATTTAGCTTCCTTAATCTTTAAAAAAATTAATTTATTTAACTTCCTTAATCCTTAAAAAAAATTAACTAAGTCTTATATTAAGAATCGAAAATTGTATAATGTTGTGAATAAAGTGACAAACCTTCCTTCGCAGAGTGACGATGGGGTTTTGAGCGGCGTCAAGCAAGACACGGTGGTCATGGAGGGTTAGAAGAGAAGCTTGAAGCTTAAAAATGACGTTGCCGTTTATGTCGGTGACCGTGAACTTGTCGGCGACGGTCATCACCTTTCTAACAATTGCCATGTCCACTGGATATGGACAACAATACTGTGGCCCCACCACAGCCATCGGAGCTGGGTAAGGGCGTCTCTGGGGGTGGAAGCATACGGCTGTGTGTATGCCATGATTATATGTTTGTATGTATGTATGTAAAAACAAGTCCTTGCGTACGTATGTGTTGTGAATATGTTGTGAGATGATTATAATGCAGTTGGCTAACTAAGGCTCTTATATATGAGTGTGTGAGCTAGTGTGTGTGATTTTATTACGATATGGGAAGTTTCATCGGAAGTTACAAGGGTTTAAGATACGTACGTACGCGCACAAAAACCAGTGTCGTTTTGTTGGCGAAGAAGACGAAGTTATTAGAGGAAGGAAATAGGAAACTTTCAATGAACCGTACGCGTCGTCGTGCATATTTTTTAACGGAAACCTACGTCACCTCTTTAATTTTTTTTTTTTCATTTGTCAATGATTTAACTTTAGAATGAGTAAAACTCTATCATCAACAATTTTTTTATTAGGGAAATAATTAATACTGGTTCTAATTCGTGAACATCAGTAAACATTAAAATTTCAGTGCTAATGTCTACTAATTTTGTTGTCCACTATTATAAAAAAGCAACCAGTTTCACTGCTCATTGTAATGATGAGCACCAAGAACTAATCAATGTGATAAGATATACACCATTTAAATATAATTTCAATGGTTCATGTTTAATATTTTTAAATGATAACTTTTAAAAAAAAATAATTGTTTTGTAAAATTGATAGTTAAGAGATTATCTTTGTATTATATTTTGCACACATTTAAATAATTTGTTTTTGAAAAAAAAAGGAATAGAAAAAAAAACTCAATATAATCCACCCAAATTAGATTTAAATAGTCTAAGTGGTGATTACCTCTTGCCGCTTATCACTATAACAAACGTTGAAACTGATAGAGCTTGTAGGAAGTCATTCAAGCAAAAATACTGTAACATAAGTCGTTAATGGTACATACATTAATACTGCTTATAGGATTAAGTATATTAATTGTTTTGTTTGTGGAATTTTTTAGTTTTAAATTTAATTTTTTTATATTTTTTCAGGTTTAACTTGTGAATCCTTATTAAATTTTTTCCCACCTGAACAATAAATATTTTTTAAATTTAATTGTTTGACATAAATTAATACTTTACATAATACTTTTGTGACGCGGTTTTTTTTGGTACTCTGTGATCAACTGGGTGATGCATATATTCTTGTGTTGTTCAAATGTTTGCATACCTCATTTGGCATTTTCTATATGGATTAGTGGTAGTAATATGGGTTGGGATCACGGGCCGAGCCCGCCCAACCCGTAAATATAGGCGGTTTGAGTTCTAAAAAATTGGGACTATTTGGGAGTGGTTCTTTTGGGCCCAAACCCATATGGTCTCAACCCATGATGAGTTGGACCACTGGGTTAGTGGATTGACCCATATTTTTTTTAATGTTGTCTAGTGTCTATTGGACAAGGGAGATTAGGTGAAGGGCCAAAGGCAAACAAGACCCAATCCAATTTGCGTAGCCTTTTGGGTCATTCATTATTATCCATTCCATTGATGTTTTTTGGGGTTGTGACTTGCTGCCAGTTGCCTAGTTTGAGTCTTTGAGAGTTCAGACGTGGTATTCGTAATTTAGTATACTCCTCCTCCCTTGGATTTATGTTTTTTAATTTATTATACTAAAATATTGATAGCTTTTGGATTTATGTTTTTTTGTTATGTGTGGACTTGTGATTAATGTTTAATTTTTAATGAATTTTTAATTTGTTTATGGTTTATGTTTGTAGAAAAAATAATTTTTAGTATATTGTGTAAAAAAAATTTAAAAAAATAATATGGGTTGGGCGGGCCAACCCACCAACCCAGTGATTATGGTTTGGGTTGGCTAAATGTCAACCCATATTAATGCGATTCTTTTGGGCCCAACCCATATGGTCTCAACCCACGGCGGGTTAGCCCAAACCCAGTGGGCTGGACTATATTACCACCTCTAATATGGATATTTATACTTTTCCCCTCAATTTTTGTTTTTTAGGCTTAATTTCTGTGTAGGGATATAATTATAGGTTAATAGTTACATTATCACTTATATACGTCAAAGTTGTTATTGATTTTTCCCACAGAGTCTGGAATGCCTTAATTCATTCCAAATTGCATAGCCATTCGACGTGGGAGGCACTGTTCTTTTATATACAGACAAATATTTATAGCATCTGCATATATAACGGTTTAAAATTGTGATTTATGGCTGATAATATCATCATATATCGCTATTTTTGTAGTGATTAATTTCAAGACATATTCATTATTTTTTAACTAATTTTAATCACTTTCTTAAATCGTATAATTTGATTATTGAACTTTTATAAATAAGCCCAAAGAGAGTATATACATTAATTAAGTTTGGGGAAGCATGATAAATATATGCAATAGAATAGATTAAAATATTATATTTTAAATCAGATTCAACTTCCAAGTAACTCTTATATTGGATAGACATTCCTATTCGTTCTTAACTTGTTCTCCTTAATAGGTACGCCATTAATATTAAAATCTTTAGAAAATAAGAGGGAGCTTTGGTCTAAACATAGATAGAGGTTTGGATTTCTTAACTTATCTTGTATTATCATATCCTAAACATTATAAAAATAGTTTTAAAGTCCCTTGCAGCCGACATAACAAATAATAAATCTTTGTTAACTAATAATAATTGAATTTGGTGAATGAAACTATATCCCTATAGAGAAGGGTTAGGTGTGTTCAAACATTATGGCTTTATTATACTTCCTTCGGTTCTAAATATAAGACATAGTTGACTTTTATTTGAAAAATTAAAGATGCTAAATAAGTTATTTAATCATATTATATATTGTGTATCATTAGATTATATATCAGTTTATATGTTAGGCAAAATAGTTTGGAGAAAAAATGATAAATATAAATATTTTAAAGTACTTTGATTAATTTACTTAATATCTCTAAAAAATCAATTCTATTTTATATTTAGGACCTGGAGGAGTACTTTTTTTTCTTTCCTATAATGGTTTTATGACGTTATTATTCAGAATAAGTTTTGAGATAAAAAAATTGTTTAGATAATTGTTCTAAAAAATCACATGTAAAAATAAAAATTATAAAAACTTGTTTAAAATAAGTTTTGATAAGTACGGACTACGGAGCATATTGGAGAGTGGGAACAGCTAGCAAACTGAGATTAACGAATGAAGAGTTTAAATTTAGGAGGAAAACACAAGTTTAAATCTTAAAAAAAGAGTATATATAAATTTTCAATTGTTGATTTGGCACACAAAATTTTGGTGAATCTTTAATTAACCTTGTGTAAGATAAAAGTATCAGCTAGATTAATTGATTGATGTATAAACCTAGAGAAGCAGACATTAATGGCTTATTAACTGTATTTTTCAGACATAATGTGTCAATAAATTATAACGACCGTGCTGCTAAGTATAAAAAATATCATAGGTAGAATATCGATCAAAGTCCCTTTTGGATGAGAGATTTTTACACTTAACTCCCTAAAAATGTTGAAATGTGATTTAAGATTCAAGGGATTAATTTTAATGAAATAAAAAATCAAGTTACATTCACATAAAAATTCCAAAAATAATAATGCCTGAGAATAAAATAAAACAAACTAAAACACACATCTGCAGGAAACTCCATAGAGAAATCAGCAGCAACTAGATATTAATTAATCGCTGTTACTATCTTGATTAATCTCGTCCAAAATTACAATGAGTGCCACTATGAAAGCATAATCCACGTTGGGGTACACCGTCACCATGAAATTTGTTTTCCCAAACGCGATGCTCTGAACTGTGTGCTTTTTATGCATCTGCAGCATAATCAGTTAAAAATATTAAATTTGTTATAAAATTTAAGTGATTTTTAAAGTATTATCTCCATTAACTTCATTGAACTCAAGCATTATGTTAATTTCTACTCTCCCATTGCTTTATTAAATATGGGTATATATGAAAAAAAATATTTATTACTCCTTGAAACTAACGAATATTTTATGAAAGGGATTAAGAATACTTAATTTCTAGAAGACGTCTTACGATAGAAATTAAAATGGGAACCAGTTTCAATACTCATTGTCCTTATCAGCACTCAGAGCTCTTCACTACGGTGAAATTTGCACAGTTGAAATAAAATTTTAACAGTTAAGATTTAAGATTTTTAACTAATGGTTTTTAAGTAATAAATTCATTTTTTGTAAAAATAATAGTTAGGAATTTTTTTTTATTTTAGAATATGGACACATTAAAGTTTTTTTTTATTAAAAAAGTAAAGGTAAAAAAAAAATCAATCTAAATCATGGTGAAGAGCTCTCAGTGCTCAAAATTTACAATAAGCAGTGAAACTGGTTCCGATTGAAGTGTGAATAATAATCTTTGTGAGAGAGGTAGAGTGAAATCATTTTTTGGTAATAGAAGAGCTTTTGTTGTAAGTACCTGGGCAACAATGGTGTTGGATTCGCCAGCATAGACAACACAAGATCGTTCCAACCAGCTTCCTTTGATCTTAAAGTCACAAACATGTTCTGATGTATTAGAAGCCAAGAACACATCTAATTTGGTCCTAAACAATTGGATCAGAGATGATCGTTTCAGAGTAAATATGAGATCCTTTGGGTCAGTGCTATTTCCTCTAAAAGCTTGCCATCTATCATGCATTGTCATTATCTGCAACATATCATATCATATCATTTTTTTTTAACCCCCAGTTTCATTTCTTTCTTTTTTTTCGATATAAACAAACCAAAAATTATGAACAAAGTGACAAACCTTCCTGCGCAGAGTGACGACGGGGTTTTGGGCGGCGTCAAGTATAACACGGTGGTCACGGAGAGAAAGCAGAGAAGCTTGAAGCTTGAAAACGACGTTGCCGTTTAAGTCGGTGACCGTGAGCTTATCGGCAACGGTCAAGACCTTTCTAACAATTGCTAGGTCCACCGGATACGGACAACAATACTGTGGCCCCACTACGGCCACCGGCAACGGATAAGGAGGAGCGGTCGGGGCGGCGAGGTTTTTTGCGGCCAAGGTATAGGGTTGTGGGTATTCCATGATTATATTGGCTCAGGTGATCTAAGCTCTCGAGAAAACAAACAAGTACCTAGTTTTGTGGATATGTTGTGAGGTGATTATTGTATGTTACGGGGAGGCTGCTATAAATAGAAGGTGTGTGCGTGTGTTGTGCATTTGTGATTTATTGGAGGTTTGGAGTTACACGCATCCAAGAAGCAGTGGAGGAAGAAGCTGATGATGGAGAAGTCGAAGATTTGACTTTAGAATATTCAACCGTACGCGTCGTGGTCCTTATATCTTTTTACCCAAGCATTTCTTATGAAACTTCTTCAAACGTTAATATAATACTATATCTTGGGTGTTTAATATAAGATCAGTTATTTTATTTGGAGAGATCGATGAGATAAATTACTTTAAAATACTTATAGTTATTATTTTTATATTAAATTAATTTATCTGACTTATAAAATAATATATAATATAATAACACACAACATATATTATAATTAATTAACTTCTTTATCCTTCTTAATCTTTCTAAAAAAAATTAACTAAGTCTTATATCAAGAATCGGTGGTAGTATCTAGTTTGCTAATTAAGGATTTCAGGTATTACTTATCTCCTTTCTTCTCTCTTTTCAACCCCATGATGTGATTCTCTTGTTTTTCTGTACTATCTCTTGTTTTTAATGTAAGATCTACTTAATTAATTTGAGTACTCTCTCCCATTTTTTCGCGCCCTCAACAAGCACCTATGATCACTCTTTAATTTTCCAGCATCCCCACCGTTATTTCTCTCTATATTGTTGATGAAATCATGATTCTCCTCATTCCCGAGTCCATGGCTGTTCGTGAAGGCTTTCATCGCTTATTATGGGTTTAAGGTTCTTCGAATAGCTTTGAAATTTTCGTGTAGATTCACATAAAGGTGAGTAATTTTTGCCTTTAACTGGAGTTAAAAATTCGAAATTAATGCTGCATTCATTTATGCATTATTTTTTTATCTGGGTTTAGGGTTCTTCAAAATTGAGGATTTTCAAACCCCCTTCTATGCTCGGCTCATTCTTTGTTGATTATTTGAGAAGCTGTAATTAATTTGCGTTGTGATTATTGTTGGAAATTTCTTGATCAGAAATTGATTCAGAGTAAGGCAATCCGAGACATTAGTGGAGTATAATGAAAACTAAAATAGAAGCTCAAAATAACATGATTTAGGTTATTTTGATTGTGGAAAGTTTCAATTTTTAAAAGGATACTTAGCTGGATAGTTATAAAGAAGTTATTCTAATATAATAAAGAGTGAATTTAATTTGGAGCTTTAGAACTGATTTAAAGTTATTACATCTACAGAAGTTAAAGAAGAGTTGGCTATAACTATTTATCATCAGTGAGTTGCTACAGAAGAGAGAGAGTTATAGAGTTAATTAACTAGTTGGTTTCTGTTTGGTTATCTCTTTTGCTGTTCATATTTGTTTAGGGTTTCTATGTTGGTTTTGGATTTTGTTTTGCTTTTAGTTTAAATCTTTAATTTGGTTTTTGTTCTATATTTATAGTAGCCATTTTAATTACTGGAATGGACCTCTATTCTGGTTTCTGTATATTTATAGGTATTTCTATATATAATATGCATATAGGCTTATCAAAATGAACCTCAGTCCTCAATACTTCAAGGTTATTCGTTAATAACTATAATATATTGAAAGATATATATTACTATTTTTTTCAAATGATCATTAAGTGTATAAATATATTTTACAGTTATTTACCACTAGTTGTCAAATAAACAACTTAATGATGACCAAAACTAGTGTCATATACTTTATTGTTAACTGTTTGAACCGTAATGTATTTAGTAATGTAGTTTACGGTTTTTAATGAATAACTGTTGAATATTGTTTAGTATATTTAACCATTGATGCAGAACCGTTAAATATAATGCACTATAAATAACGGTGGTATTTAAATAACTGTAAAATATAGGGCCCTATATTTAACGGTGGATAACTATTAAATATAAATATTTAGCGCATGGATATATAGATAAAAATAACCATAAAATATAGATAAATATGCAATAGTGTAAACCTAACGCTCATCATTTCAATTATTTGCTCACCAATCCTATCAATTTTTTCTTGTCCACAATGAAGAAAAAACAAATTTATCAGCATTGGGAAAGAAATAAGGAAGGCAGACCGGGGCAAAAAAAAACAAGAAGAAGTGAAATTTGGAACCAGATTCATTTAATTTGAAAATGAGGCTGTATGTTGTCTTGCTTGGTTTTCATGGTTCCACCACTTCTGAAACGAGATATATAATTGTGGCTTCAAGCTGATCTCTCAGCAGAAGAAAAACAAGGCCACTGATTTCTTATGGACACCTAAAGAGAACAAAGTTGTTTGAAAGGGCTCTTGCAAAATATGACAAGGACTGTAATATCCTGAATTTTGGGACTAGAGGCATAAGATTAAGTCTCGATTAAGTGGACTGCTAGACCCCGTTTTAGCAAATGTCCCTATGAGGCATGTTTAAATTCCCCCAAAATTCCTTTATATCATTGGATATTAAAAGAAATTATATTGGTGAGCTAAAGAGCTCGGGGAATAACAAAATGAAGTGATTGTAAGTCACACACAATATAGTAAAATGGAACACAAAGTAATTTTGCCACCGGTGAAATTCCTGGTGTGGCAGTGGTGATTGTGTGACCTTTTTCGATGGGTAAATGATGGTGAAAAATTATAAAACTTTTCAGAATGAAAGTAGACTTATCAAGCTTTAATTTTGATAGGTCATATAAGTCATTTGGAGTTGTACACAAAGAGAAATGAATTTTTGAAGTTAGCCCAGCGAAATTAATTATTTTCTGGGACAACATTCAAAGATTAAAATTCTGGGAAGAATGAACTTCCAATTGGCCAAAGTTTATATTTTTTATTAAAACTAGACTTAATTAGGGTCTCATAGCCTTTAGAACCACTCTTATTGGACATTTGTACAATTAGATATGAATTTTTAAAGTTTAATAAAAATTCTGTCAAATTGGATATTATATCCGAAAATTAGAATTTTGGACCAATGAGGGAGTGCCACGTGTCCAAGTCATTTGCTGATTCATTTAATCAGCAATTCTCCATCTTCTTCACCATTTCTTCACGGATAAAAGCACCAGAAGAGAGAGAAAGAGATCAGGCGAAAATGGAGAAAGAAGAAAGAGGAAGTTCTTTCCTCCGAAACACTGCCGAAACGGCATCCTCTCTCAAAGTACCCTTCAGGAAACTTCCTCTACTGATCGAGATCTTCATTCCTACGGTTTTGGATTTTCATTTGGAGGTGTTTGGTGCCATCTCCCTTGCCGGAGTATTGCCGGAATTCCGAACCGTTTGTGGAAACGGGTAGAGGTAAGCGTAAGCTTCCTTTTTAACCGATTGATTTGTTGTTTGGATGAGTTTTGGGAAGGTTGGGTACTGTTTATACTAGTTTAAATTGGTGTTTTCAATGGCTAAATCATGTCTAATGAGTGTTTAATTAGCTAATCACTTGACTAGAAGTAGCAAGGAAGAGATTAAGCCAAAGAAAACAAGAAACAACATATTGCACCTAAGAATCTGATTTTCTGCCCTGTTTTGACGTGGAGAAGGAGTAAGATTTTGATGATTTTTATGCTTCCATTGGCTTTAGGAGGAAAAATTGTGTGGGTATGCAAGTGTTCATGATTTTTGGACGCTTGTATATGAATTGAGAATTTTTGAAAGTTAAAGGGTAAATGTTGTGTATTCCGTTTTCTGGAGGCAGTGTTATGGTGACGTATTCTTGAGTGGTCAAATGTTATCCAATGACCATGAAACTCTCTATTTTAAAAGTAGACACATAGACCTTTAATTTGATAGGTTATAATGGTTAATTGGAAAAGTATGCTATGAGATATGAATTATTAAAGATACGCCCTGTTTTCTGGAAGAACATCTGAAACAGTTGGTGTTTGGAAAAATTCTGGGAATGGTGTAGTGGTGGCGTTTAAAATCGAGTATTTTTATATAAAATTAAAATTAAAGTGCTTCAAATAGAGCTTTGAACCACTTCAATTGGAGTTCTATAGAATTAATTATGATTTTATAAAGTTTGGTAAAAAATGCTGGTAGTTTGATTACCATGCGAATTTAAGTAAGAAATTGGCCAATATAATTGGAATAAACTCCAAGGGTGAAAATAAGCCTATAGGGCTAATGTGGGCCATTGTGTATTCACTTTTCATGGCTCTAATGATGTTATCACTTGCCTAGGGCCATGAAGTGATAAAGAAGGAGCAATGGTTGGCGGATCAAGGGACAAGAAGAGAAGCATAAAGTCCACCAGGTAGTGAACTTACATTTTCTGCATGTATGTGATATGTATGTCTTGCATTGATTATGTGACTGCTTTGCCTATTTGTGTGGAACATGTATGATTGGTTGAAGCTCTGTTATATTTGTGCAATGGCCATATGTATGTCATAACATCGATCATGCAGCATGTCATTATGTTGGCATGAAATAGTGTAGGCAAGCATGTTATGCATTCATATATATCTGGCATGCATAGTGGTAATGTTTGCTACTGAGATTCTCTCGAATCTCACTCCTCCCAAACAACCATTCAGACAGGTGAGCATTAGAAACATGCTGAGATCAGAAAAGAGGTATGCACGAAGAGGAATGTTGCTGGTTGTTTGAAGGCCTTTTAGTTATTAAGGTCTGTAAATATTATGTAAACCCCTGGTGGGAAAAATTTTATATTATAATCAAGAAATATTGTATTAATATTATCAGTATATTCATGTTATTCCTGTGTGCCCACTGAACTACGCATTGCTACTCTGAATAAGGTCAGTAATAAAGGATATAAAGGTGGGTCGTTACAAGGACACTCCTGATCGATGCAAAGAAATGATAACCTTATAAATAGCACCTCAACACTTTTGTTTTGTATGGCTTTGAATGATATCGATAAGAATTACATTGTCTTCCCTATAAGGTCCTTTCTTCTACTTGAATTTCTCTCTCTTTTCTAATCTTCCTTTTTGTTATCCTTTTCTCCTGCCCCGTTCTGTATATGAGAAATTGTGAATCCTCTTAGAGAATCTAAGACACATTTTGAGTCCGGTCATGTTCACATCCCCAGCTACAAATCCACCGGTACCGCCGGCAATGTTAATGAAGAGAGGTGTGATGTTCACTCACAAAACCTTTAATTTGTGTTTATCATCATTTTTCTGGTTACCATCATGCATGCATCAATGCTCCTTCTATTATGGTTATAAGGACAGATTTGACAACAACAACAAAGCCTTGTCTACTAGGTGGAGTCGGCTATATAGATTGATGTGGTGCTATTGTACTCTATCAAAAAACTAGATTTTCAGATAGATTATTAAATAAAAGATCCCGCCCTATAAGAACATATTGAACGTGGAAGTTAAAAGCTCCAACGAATGCAAAAAGACTAAACTGTCGTGTTATATATATCCAACATGCAAAACTGATAATCAGTGAAACATTCCCGAACGTTTCAATACCTGCAGAATTGGTGATAATAGCATGGATCACTTGGTTTGGTCATCATTTTAACACCAAATTGAATCACCAATTCCTCAGAATCTGTCACTATTTTGTGCTGTTATCATCGTGGTGATAGTTGCATGGTCATGACTTTTATGGGACATAACTATGGGTTACTCATCAAGTGCCACTAGTACAAATATAAGGAATAGTGCGCACATTTTATGACACTTTTTTAAAGAAATGTGACAATTTTTTTTTGAATTTTTATTTTTATTTTTATAAAAAAAATTGGCATATTGTGGCGCTTCCTTAGTTGTTTGGAGGTCTTAGGTGGCGCTTTCTCAAACAAGCGCAACCTAAGGTATTTTTTTATATAAAAAAACTAAAGTAATAGTTATGGCACTTGCTTAAGGAAGTATCACAGCTGTTATGCACTTTATGTGGCACTTGGCTTGGTAAGCGCCAAGTTCAAACTTCTTGTGTCACTTTCTATAGGAAGCGCCACCCTAGGTTAAATTCAAAAAATAAATGAAAGCCTAAGGTAGCGCTTCCTTGAGGAAGTGTAAAATTCTATCATTAATTTCATAATATTAACTATACCCTCAAATACTAATCACAATAGAGTTAAAATTTCACAATACATTAAATATTATAATATCCAAATCATAGTACGATAATCAAAAGTATGCAACGAAATCAAAGTTTACAGAATGTGGGTCCTATGAGTAGCAATATACATCAATTCAACATATAAATAACCACAAGTGACCATATAGATATATATAGAGATATATTTATACCTCAAGAGCTCCTCCCGACATCCCAACATGAAAACTATCACCTAGAAAATGTTAAATCTACAGGGTGAGACAAAAGCATCAGTAACCAACTATCCAACTCATTACACATGCTGACATGTGTTCATGAGGTGTCAAGTAGAACAATTTCTATAACAAAGTATTAAGGATATAATTGACAAAAATTCAATATCACAGTTTTATACACAAATCTCATATCAGGATTTATATGTCATAATTGTTATATATCAAATCTCATATCACAATTCTCAAGTGACTCCCATCAATCCAAATGAACCGCCTTATTTTTTCCGATTAGACCTATGGGCTAAGTTACTTTCCATGCCACTGGCCACTCAAAAGCTCTCTAGTTACATGATGAGGATCGCCCAAAATCCACAGAGCACGTTCCCAGACCATAGGTCTTTCCCTTCATTGAATTAGTGGGGTGTCACAGCTCCTTATTAAACTGGTGGGTAGTCTCTCATTGAACTGGTAAGGCAATAAAAAGCCAACCATCCTACACCAATAGAGACTATATTACATAGTAAAATAATTTTCTCCATCTCAATCTAAACCAATCATCCCAATATGTATCAATAAATAGTTCAATGTGAATTTCCCAAAATTTTCACACTTATATGAGGATAATCAAAATATAGAAATATATTTTACAATTTAAATCACAAAGTTTCACAAGACAAATTTATATCAAAATACTCCTCAACAATATAATATATTTCTTAATCACAATAGAACTTTACTCATTGAAATAATTAATAAATATCAACATACAATTTTCAATCTCATAATCATTTTACAAACTACTCACAAACATATACTAACACATATAACAAGTGGAAAGTGGTTACCTCGAGTCATTGACAACTAAATTTGAGAGAATTCAAGTTCAATACAAGCTAAATTCACTCTACAATAAATATATAATTACATGTTAATAAAATTAATAATAATTGCTAACTAATACAAAATAACCTCTCAAAATTAACTCACTTTTGTCTGAAGAATAACAACAATTTATCTATTCCTCAAATTTCTTTAAAAATAAAAAATTCCTAAAATTTCTTAAATCTATTTCACTTAATAAAATTATTAACGATAATAATCATCTAATTTCCTTAACTTCAACAGTCATAAAATTATTAATATCAATATCCTAGATTAATTAAACATCTTTCCTAGCTTATATGAGTATAACCTAATTATTAAACAATACTTAAAACCTCCACGTAATTAAAATATATTAAACTCTAATTTCTAATATCAAATTATAATTTATAATTTTGTATAACACAAAATCTATGAAACTAAACTGGTTAGAATTCTAATAATACCCCCAATAACCCAAATAAATTATTTAATCAAAATTTAATCTGTTAAAAAGTCCAAAATAACATTTTTTTTATATACTGATTTTATAGAAAATTCATTATAAAATATTATACCAATTAAATAATAAAAGTAAATCTATCAAAATTAATTATTAATCATCATCTACATTCTTATAGTTATATACTAATAAAACTTAAATTTTTCCAAAATTTTAATCCTACAATATTCTCTAATCAACAAGAAATTACTATCATAAGAAAAAAAATTATTTAGAATATATTTTATGAAGAAATTTTTATGATTATAAGTTATTTTAAATACCTTGTTGATTCTTAAATATATAAAAATACTCCTATCAGAAACTCACCGTACGCCTTCCTACACAATACTTCATACAAATTTCTTGCCTGAAATGTGTACAGGGAGTAGGTATTTATAATAACCTTCCACCTAACTTCTCAATTTTTAATTATATATATATATATATATATATATATATATATATATATATATATATATGGTAGTCGTTGCCACCAACCCACTAACCCTTAACTTTTGACGCCACCACGTTCTGTTTTTTTTTTAAAATTTAATTTTTCACCTTTTCCACCGAATGGTGATATATATATATATATATATATATATATATATATATATATATTATTTTTTATTCGATTTTTCATTATTTTAATATTTTTTTAACATCCTCCTTTTCTTTTTATAAAAATTACTTAATAATTTTATTTTTTATAAATATTTATTTCTAAATTATAATTATACCCTAAAAATAAAATTAAAGATATTACAAGAAGTGTCATAGGAAGTCTGAACTTCGTGTGGCATTTCTTCTAGAAAGTGCCACTCTAGGTGTAATTTAAATAAAAAATATATACATGTTGTGGCATTTGTGGGGAGGGCCACAGCTTCATCTAGTGGCGTTGGGATATATGACGCTCATCAAATGTCACAGATAATATTAAAATAAGCGCTATAACTATATTTTTTTAGTTGTTTTGGTTAATCATAGGGGTGCATAAAGTATCCTAATCCCAAACATTTTGATTTTGGAATCTCCAGTCCTGTTCGAGGCACGGACTAGGATCAACGGAGACTATAATGGAACCGAGATCACTCTTCACATCTGTTCTTGAGTACTTTAACTTTGTGCATGTAGATCTATGAGTCCTTGCTTTTAAAATTTTCCGTTAGAATCATGGTCCGCATTTGAAACATCTCCTTCATCGTCCACTTCACCCCTTTTTAGAGCCTCAATGCTTGAATCGTCCATTACCCAGGTGATACAGTAAAATAGGAATTGAGATAGTCAAAAAATATATGTAAAAGAGTAATGAAAGGTCTGAGAGCGTAAAATCAGGAGTGGATTGAACTTCCAAAAAAAAAAGAAAGAAAAGAAAAGAAAAATCGAAAACAGATTGAAGGGATTCAAATGCGCGGAGAAGACAAGAAGCTAAGAATGAGAGCTGTGACATTGGAAGAAGACATGGAAGCGAGACGCTGTTGAGAGGAATTAAAGAAGATGAAGCAGCGGCAAAGGAAGTAGCAGAAGAAGCTTCACCATTCTCTTTGGCCACCTGATCACACGGCGCCATTCTATTTTATCAAATTAAAATCAAAACTTTGGATAGATAATTAATTAAAAAGATCCCTGTTCTATATAACGACAGATTCAACGTGAAAGTTTAAAAGCTCAAACAAATGCAAAAAGATTAAACTGTAGTGTTATCCTACATGCAAATTAAAACCGATAATCAGTGAATTATATTCCCCAACGTTTCAATATATATTTAGGGAAATTGGCTTGATCTATCTTTGGTGAATTACGCCTAAATTCATTGGCCTTGGGGCCAAAATGTAATACCTAATTTCATTAGTATTTATTTAAAATATTGTAGGCATAATTTGGTAATATTTATCAAATATTTGAAACAACGGGAAGGAACAGTTTTTTCCTGAGGGTTTTGGTGGGAACAGTTAAGAAGTACGGGAGAGTGAGGATTTAGGCGCTCTCTCTCCAGAATAACTTGAAATGCTTTTATGAAAAATTCTCTTATAATACTTTTCCCTCTCTATTCCTTCTGTGCGTTTGCTGTGTGATATAGCAGGGTTCCGCCGTGATCTGGTTTGCTTAGGTATCTCGAGAGTACAAAACTACACTTCAAATATACCCAAAATCCTACACAATATTTGTTTTATCAGAATTGGTGATAATAGCATGGATCACTTGGTTGGTCATTATTTTAACACCAAGTTGAACCACCAATCATCGCCTCAGAATCTGTCACTATTTTCTGCTGTCATTATCGCAATATACTTGCATGGTATATATATATATATGACTTTTACTGCTTTGCCTCACTGGCTTATGTATACGTATATATATGGTGAAGCTTTTTCAAGTCGATCGAAACAGAGACCGCATACACACAATTAGAGGTCCTAAACGTTATCATGTAAGTTTTATGACCCTACTCTTAATCATCAACGTTAATAAGAATGTGCTGAAATATACTAATTTCAGTCTTTAATATAAAACCCAATTGATTTTTTTTAGAGAAATCAAAAAAGCTAAATATAATGATACACCACATATTTCATAATTAACTAAATTATTTCACTTCCCTAATCTCTAAAAAAAAGGGGCTAACTGAATCTTATATTAAGAATTGGAGGAAGTACTATACAAAGAGCGTGGACTGGTATTGGATGACCGGTCCAATTTTGACTTATATATATGTGGTTTTTGTGTAAAACTTTTTTTGGTTGGTATGGTAAACTTAAATTGGGGCACTATACTATATTTAGGGATAGGAAATGTAAAGAGATCAATGAAGACATTTATCTCCTGCAGATAAGTGGATTCAACACCGCATCTTAGCCCAAAACTTTAGGGTAATCCAAGTTAAGCCCACTCTCCCTCAAATATGTGTTCACTGTATACTTGAGGACAAACTCTCCCTCTTTTTTCTCAAGCATTAAGCTATATCACATTGTTATGTCCACAAGACCAAAGCATTCAAAAAAAATCTTGGTCATTGCTTATTGATGGAAAAAATATCACCACATCAAAAGAAATGAAAGTAGTGATTACAAAAAAGATACTATTATTTGTCATTAGTCTTTAATATAAGAACTAATTAACTTCCTATTTTAGAGAGATTAAATAAACTAAATAAATTACTTAATTATAATATATGTTATATATTATTAAATTATATATCACAAATTAGTTTAAAGAAAAAAAAAGTAAACATACATACTTTGATGCAATTTTTTTTAACTTTCTTACTCTTTTATGTAGAAAAGAAGAAGAAGAAGAAGAAGGACGGTCTATTAGACTGGAGGGAGTAATAGAGTAAGAAAATTAAGTACGGTGTTGGATTCGCCAGCATAAACAACACAAGATTGTCGGAACCAGCTTCCTTTATTTGATATTAAAGTCACAAACTTGTTCTGCAATATAATATCATATTTTTTTCTTACACTCAGTTTAATCTCTTGCTTTCTTTTTTGTTTTTTTTTAATTATCTCAAACTATATGGGGTTTTGAACAAATTAACAATTGCTAGGTCCACCGGACGTGGACAACAACACTGTGGCCCCACGACGGCCGCCGGCATTCGAGCTTTAGCTTGGAATATTATGCTAAGTCAAATTCTAATCATGATAATTATCTTTTTACTTTTTTATATTTTAATAGATAAATATCTTTATTTAAATCCTAACGGATACTCTAATTGATCTAATTAAATCCTAATTATTTCTTATCCCATATTTTAAATTTGAATTTAAAACCCAAAACTAGCACTAAACCTAATAATCACATATAGATTTGCATGCTTGGAACATGTTTGGATGTGTTTAAAAACAAATGAACCTTTTCCAATGAAATTCCAAGAGCAAGATTAAAGTGAGGAAACTTAGCCTAGCTATCTAAGTTGTGAATTAATAAAGGTAGAAATTAGAAAATAACTTTAACTACTATCATCTTTTCATTAAAAGAATTGATCACATATAAATAAAAAATGTGAGACACTTATCACAAATTGGTAAACTATTTACTTATCTCCTCTCCTCTCTCTCTTCACCCCATCATCATGATTCTCCTTGTTTTTGTTTTCTATATATGACTGAATTGCAGATAATGATGGCTAAAAAAAAAGTTTGCGGATATTGATGATTGATATATATATATATATATATATATATATATATATATATATATATATATATATTACCACTTTATCTTTTCTCTCTCTTTATTTTGTTCCTTCTCCTAGCCTTCTAGTTGTCAAAATCAAAATATATAAAATTACTTGTAAACATAAACCGAATGCTCATCATGTCAATTATTAGCCAATCAGTTTTTTTTTTATGAGGTTTAGCCTGAATTAAGTGGACTGCTAGACCCCAGTTTAGTGAATGTCCAAGTGAGGAATGATATTTATCCCAAAAGTCCTCTATATTGTTGGATATTAAGAGAAATAAAAGGTAAGGGAAAAATAGTAATTTTTCCATAAGATGAGAAATAAGGATTTTCCCTAATATTTCGAATGATTTGAGTTGAATGGGAATTAAAAGGAGGGAAATGACTACTTGATGATTAATAAGCCCAAGCGGATGAATTATTATCAAGTAAAGTCAATAAGCGGAGAAGCTTAAGGCTTTGGTTGACCACTTGAGGTGGCATAATGGGATAATTTGAGAGTGAATTATACTCTCTTATTTCTCATTAATATTGGTGGAATGATGAAGGAAAAGAGAAAGGAAACTTGTTGTGCAAGAAATGAGATAGGTGGACTAATTGAGTAAAGGTCACCTGGATGATTTTAATTAATCATCATCCTTCATCATTTATTCACTTTCTTTCCTGCGTTCAGATTAAAAGGGAAAAGAAGGAAAGAGAAACAAATCAAAACGAGAAACCAGAGAGAACGAGAAAGAGAAGGACAACGGACAAGAACGAGAACGCGGTGGAGAGAGAGAAGAAAGAGAAAGTTGTGATTCACCAAAACTCTACCGAACGACGTCTTCTCTCAAAGTACCCAGTACAAACATTACTCTACTCATCCCGGGCTTCGATTCTATGGTTTTGGATTCTTGTTTGGAGATGGTTGGTGCCGTCTCGCAGGCCGGAGCGTCCCCGGAATTCCGAACCGAATTCAGAAAAGCGTAGAGGTAAGCGTAAGCTTCCTTTCTACCATTTCAGTTTGTCGTTTGGATGAGTATTTTG
The DNA here is from genome assembly GCA_037074505.1 of Albizia julibrissin. Classification (NCBI taxonomy): domain Eukaryota; kingdom Viridiplantae; phylum Streptophyta; class Magnoliopsida; order Fabales; family Fabaceae; genus Albizia; species Albizia julibrissin. The sequence goes on from CM073487.1 coordinate 37,428,194, forward strand.
AGAGTAGGGTATTGTTCACCTCTCGTTCTATTTGTATTTTGGGGGCCGAAATGATGTCTAATGGATGTCTAAACGGCTAATCATGTAATAAGGAGTAGAAAGGAGGGTATTAAGCATAAGAAAGGGAGGAACCGACACAACTCTTATGAGAACTCTATAAGGGCCGAAATGATGCAGCATGTCATTATGTTGGCATCAGATTTGGTAGGCAAGCATGTCATGCATTCATATATATCTTCCATGCATAGTGGTACTGTTCGCTACTGAGATTCTCTCGAATCTCACTCCTCCCAACTAACCATTTTAGACAGGTTGAAGAGTGCCTGGAGAAGTGCACGAAGGAGATATGAAGATGAGTGAAGCTTGAAGCGCAAGGCGCTAGCTTGTATTTAGTGTATTTATACGGTGATTGTATTAACGGAAAGTTATACATGTATGTGTATATATGAGATGTATTTTGATATGTATGAATGTTGTATAAGCAGAAGATCGCTCTTGGGTAAATAAAGAGAACGACTTTTAGTTTATTAAAGTAATCACTCCCTTACTCTGATATGTGGAACTAAGAGCCGGTGAGGTATTGAAAATAAGGGTGTTACATTTGGTGGTATCAGAGCATAGAATAGATTTATGCTCATAGGGAAGGTGATTATAGTGGTGGTGTAGTCACATGGAAATCAGCCAAGTAAAATATTATAACACCGTCCTCAAGGGACTATGAGTTTGTTGCTATGGAACTTGCTGGTATTGAGTCTGAGTGGTTGAAAAACTTCTTAACAAATTTCCATCTGGGTGATAAACCAACACTGTCAATATCACTACACTGTGATAATCAAGCCGCGATAGCCATGGCCAAGAACAAAACCTTTAATGGTAAAAGTAGACATGTATGATTGAGACATAATATTATAGGGCAGCTGCTAAAAGATGGTGTTATCTCAATTGATTATGTAAAGAGACTTAGAAGAGTGGTGGGCTAGCGCATAACAATAGGCCACCAAAAGGCAAACATAGGTGAAATCCAGTGATTCCCCCCTGCGCACGAGTTAAACGTGGTAGTGGCACTTTTTATGAACATATTTTTGGACATTTAAAAATATTTGTATTTATTTTGGGACTTATCAATAAACCTTGTTTTGGACGATTCAAAAATTATTACTCTTTAAGATCGAAAATTGCCAACGGTCAAATGCTTGGCTAAGAGACTTGTTTTATTCAGTATGTATCCTCCGTCTCCAAAGGGACGTGCTTTTCGGTGTGTATGTGCCTCTTCGCTCTCTAATTCACTACTATAAATAAGCGAGAGATGGAGTACTTGGTACGAACAAAAAAAGTCTCTCTTCTCCTCTGTCTTCTTTTCTCTGTGTTGTTTTTGCCATTACCTTTTGCCAATTCTGTTGCCTTGATAGAAAAATCAAGAAGGGTGTATTTAATCTTGAGGAGTACCACTTCCTCTCTGCTGGTGGTCATGGAATAACTCTTAAGGATAGTGTCCTCTGACGCGACTTACATTGTCCAAATTTTCATTCCTTTGTGTTGTTCATGTTATACCAAATTGTTATTGTGTTTTCCACTACAATACAAACACTTTTAAAATTTTTCGTTAGAAGCATGATCCACATTTGAAACATCTCCTTCATCGTCCAATTCACCCCTATTTAGAGCCTCAATGCTTGAGTCGTCCATTACCCAGGTGATACAGCAAAATAGGAGTCGAGATGGTCAAAAAATATATGTAAAAGAGTAATGAAAGGTCTGAGAGCATAAAGTCAAGAATGGGTTGAACGTAAAAAAACAAAAAAATTTGAAACAGATTGAAGGGATTCAAATACGCGAAGAAGAGAAGGTAAGAATAAGAGCTGTGACATTAGAAGAAGAGATGGAAATGATGACGCTATTAAGAGGAAGAAGATGCAGCAGTGGCAAAGGAAGTAGCAGAAGAAGCTTTACCATTCTCGTTTGCTACATGGATCACTAGGTGCCATTTTGTTCTATCAAATTAAAATCAAAAATTTAGATAGATAATTAACCAAAAGATCCCACTGTAAAATGACTTATTCAACTTGAAAGTTTAAAAGCTCAAACAAATGCAAAAGGATTAAACTGTAGTGTTTATCCAAAATGCAAATTAAAACCGATAATCAATGAATTATATTCCCCAAAGTTTCAATATTTGTTTTTCCAAAATTGGTGATAATAGCATGGATCACTTGGTTGGTCATCATGATGTGAGTTTCTGTCGCTAAAGCAATCAATTAATAACTAAGATAACCTACTAATGCAATATAATGGCAACCTAGGTCATTCTCCCAAGGAGCAATATGTGGGTTTTTCTATAGGATTGAATTTAGGTGATAATGGATCTAAACTAAAATGCAAGACCTTGCTACCTAATTGTAAAATATAAATGACTCTAAAACCTATATGAAAATGAAACTAACCTAAATGAATGGAAATGCAATTTTTTGGGGGGTTTTTGTAAAAGGGGAATTAAAATCCTAAGGAAAGAAATAAATTAATATCCAAGAAAATCAAATAAGTAAAGATAACGAATGTTACTTCAGGTACGGTAAAGTGAACAACTTAAGATTTACATAGAGTTAGCTTTCTTAGCCTAAATTAATTAATTAAACCAAAGGGAGATTGATAAAAGAGATGAATTAATAAATTTAATTGCCTAATTGAAACATGGGAAACCCTCAAGTTCAATAACACCTAATTCACTAGAAAACTCATAATGGAAAAAGCGTTAGTTAATTAAATCTATTAAAACCAGTCAAAATAGTTTTGGGAATCATGTTACATTTGCCTAATTAAACAATTCGACAATTAACCATCCTAATTAAACAATCAAGAGGTTAAACCCAAATTGACAATTAAATTAATAATGAGAACTCAATTAATAAATTAATTGACAATTTAAGGGTTTGCAAACAAAAATTCCAATAATCATTTAAGCACAAATCAAATCCAAATTATCAATTTAATCCAAATTAAATAATAAGTCTACAATCTAAAACTAAATTGTTTTCAATAAAACAACTCAAAATTATCTAAAGCTAAATAATCTCAAGTCTTGAAATAAATTGATAAAAAGAAAGATACTCCCTTGTGGTTTTCAAGTGTAAGCTCCTAGACCTTAGCTTCCTCTATGCTCATCCCAAGTTGTCTCCCAAGAAAACTTAAGCTGCCATCACGACCTCCCCTTCAATCTCCTTAAAACGATGAATCCCGGCCATTGTAGGGAATATCTTGTGAATGAATACGGGTGAATAATGGATTATGTGTGTTTTAGTGAATGGAAAAGGAACGTGGAATAGATGAAAGGCAATTGAAGGTGGGGCTTATGATTAGGGGGATAGGAAGGTGATGTCCTTTAATGAAATATCAAAGCAGCACCCAATTCCTCTCGGCTGTGTCCATAAGTCCTCCTTTAATAGTGGCGGCATTAGGTTAATTTATAAGAAGAGTTTTGGGGTCTAAATTTGAGCCCATTAAAATTTAAGTAGCCCTATAAAATCCAACCATCAGATTCTATTTTAACTTTCAAGAAAAATTATTCACCGTAGGATCTTCTAATCTTCTTTTCCTTGCTCTGCAAGAATAAAATAAAATCGTGATCTATCATATATTTGAAAATATTTTTTCAATCACAAGATAGCAATCAAGATATTAACAATTTAATCTAAATAATCTCATAATTTATTCAGATTTATATTATTTCCTAAGATTAGCTAACAATCCAAATATTATCTAATAAATCCAAATTAGCCTAAATTAGTCCCTAAAATAATAAGGTATGATAAAATATATTAAATCTGTGATTTATCAACTTCCCCACATTATCATTTGCACTCATGGGCAAAACAAATCAAGACTAAGGGAGAACATCAAAAAGAAACAAAAGATTCAAAAGGTGAATGTTTCATTCACAAGCAATAAGTAAACTAAAGCATTTCAACACATCTCTGGTCTAAGTGATTTTCTCAAGAATCAAGAAAACAAACTTCATGACAATTTACTTGACAAAGGGGAACCTAAGTTAGAAATCCCTCACCAAGGATAATGTGTATGTCACTCATCATTCAAAAGTGTATAGGCTTGTGTTTACACTCAATTCCACCATATTTGGTACTCTTTCTATAGGCTTGACAAGAATCTAAGTTCTCCACCACTAACAAAGCAAATGAAAGCATAAATCCAAAGGACTTTTATTACGTTGTAATGGGGCTAAAGTTGAGAAAGAAAAGGTATATTGTTTGGAAAAACAAATTTGAATATCTTAGAGGATAAAGAGAATGATACAATAGAGAATATAGGATGTAATAAATCAAACCAAACTTGAACTGAGTCATTTTTTTCTTTTTTTTCTCATTTCCCTTTTTTTTCAACTTTCTTGAGTTGTTACATATATGCTCTTTTAACGCGAACATTTATATTAATGATACAAAGGCCCGATTACTCAAGCATGTATAACTCAATAGCACCAAGATACTACTAGTATGCTCATAGCTCTTACTCGCTGTTTGACACGAAGATCAACATTGGTGATGAAAAACGTCGATTGCTAAGCACAGCTCAAACCAGTGAAACGGAATCTTATTGCATCTTATTTTTTTCCTTCCTTTTTTTATTTTTTTTCCCTTCTTTTTCAAGATAACCTTTCATACCTTTCACAATGAGCCAATTCATAATCTTATAATGCAATGCTCTTCAATTCCCAAGACATTCAAAAGGATAGAGATTTTTTTGTTTATTTTTTACGGCTATGGGTGTAGACAAAATGGAAAATATATAGGCTCAAAGGGGTTAAACAAAGGATATATGTACGAAAAGGGTAGGCTTTTTGGCTTATCTAGCTAACATGAAATGAATGCCTTTATCATCTTTATAAATACACATACATAAAATGTGGTCTTAAATAAGATTCAAGTCAAGTTATAGATCAAGTAAAGAGATAGGGGTACACACTAAAAAAAATGCATTAGGCTCAAAATCTCACTAGGTATATGATCAATATCCTAAATCCACCAAAGTCAAATTCATTGCTACTTAGTCTATTAACTCCAAACAAGATCAATCACTTTTCAAATCAAGAATGCATCATACTAAAGTCACTTAGAACTTGCAATTTTAACATTAAAAAATTTTCTTTCTTTTCTTGAAAACAAGGAACAAAAACCAAAGTAAAAACCAAAATATTTTTCTTTTCCTCATTTTAAAAACAAAGAACAAAAATCAAAAGTAAGAACGGAATCCCTCCCCCACACTTAAATCATGCATTGCCCTCAATGAAAAAGATATGTCTAACCAATAACAACAAGCAATGCAAGTAAAAGAGGAAGGAAGGAATACAACCGAACTATCAGAGGCTTGAATGTCCAAAAGAAGTAGCATAATTGGCATATCTCCTTTATCTGGTTGTAGGTCACATGAAAGCACTAGTTGAAACGACCATTTCTCACAACAAGTATTATCAAATACAATTATACAAAATCAGTAATTTTTTTTAATACATTTTCGGAGTTGAGTATATAGAATTTGCCCACAAACCTTTTCACAACATATCGGAGTTTAGAGCACAAACTCGCCCATAAACTCTCTCAAGACATAACAGAGTTTAGGGCATAAACTCGCCCACAAACTCACTACAAAGAAATTTATTATTCTGATCTCACACCACAATTAACCCATGAATCACAAAATGAATTCTAACACAGTTGTGGTTGTGGACCTACCAACATATCAGAGTATGCAACATAAAATCTCAGGCCTAACAAGGGTTAAGCATTTATTCTAAGATAGATATGCAAACAGTAAACGTGGCATTATAAAAACATAAGGGCCCTATAATGACAATATAGAAATTAACACAACACCAATACCAAGAGAGGCCTACAAGATTCTCAACGTCTATGCGTCTGGTTGCTTCCCTTGGCCTCTAGTCAGATTAGAGGTCTCGCCTGAAAAATTATTTATAATGACAGGGTGAGACATAAAGTCTCAGTAACCAAAATCAATTTACAAAATATACAGGGAATGATTGTAAGTCAGAGAAGTAGGTTTAACTGAAATAATAATAATAATAATAATCTCATAATTCAAAACTTAACATAATATAATCAATGAATAAAACCATCACCACTCATCCATCCTACTCCTCCTTGTCTCCTCTGGACTGGTACAACCTATCAGTGCTAGTATACCCAGCCAAAGGTTAGCTAGTCACATCAAGAATATTGCCCCCTCCCATGCTACCACCAATATACTGTAACAGGGAGGTGTTCGCCCAAAACACTCAACTCCAAATCCGGACCAGGATTGAGAGAGCCGATGGGCACACAATTCATCATATCTCTTCTACACAACCCAACATATCCCGTAATATAAAAATAATAAATTAATACAGCTTTCAAAAATAATTACGAGAATTCTAAATTCTTATACAACATTCCATCTCAAACAACATATCCATCACAACAGTAACAATTTAATAATAATTTCCACTTATATATGTAAATTGGAAAATACACTGCTTCACTGAAATAAATTCATATTCAGACATAAATATAATCTTGCAAAACACATACAAGTAATATAGATAAAAGTAAGGTTTATAAAATACCTTACAGTCCAAAGCAAGCATACCAAATAAATTAACACCGGTTACCTCAACTCCAAGCTTAACCTTAATTTGAACAAAAAATCCGTACTATCACCGATCACAATAAAACTCTACATTATCAATGTAAATACAAATTAACCAAACGTAATAATAAAATAAATAATTTACATAATTTAACTCCCAAAAACCCAATTTCTTCCACAACTATTTTCATCAATTAATCCGATTTCCTTAAAATCCTTAGCCATAGATTATTTCTCATGAACCCAAATTACTTACTAAAATCCTTAAATAACCTTTATATCATTCTCTCACTTTATCCACCTAATTTTTATAAATTAAAATTTCACCTTTTACATATCTATAATTATAAAATCATCAATATCCACCTTCTCAACAATTAAATCTCCTTTTTATAATTTATATGGGTATAATGTAATTATTAAATAACTCCTCAAATCTCCACATAATTAAAATCACATCAAATTATAATTTAAATATTAAGTCCTAATTCATATTTTTCATAAAGTCCAGATCTAACAAAATAAACCGATTAAAACATCAATAATACCTCCAATAATCCAAATAAATTATTTAAACAAATTTTAATCGGTAAAAACACCCTATGGAAATTAAGTTATATCCTATTTATAAATAAAATTAATTATAAAATCAAATAACAACAAAATAATAAATCTAAACTGATTAAAACTAACTATTAATTATTCTCTACATTTTTACAATCTTATATTGACAAAACTCAAAACTTGCCTAAAATCATATCCCCAAAATATTCTCTAACTAGCATAAAATTATTATTATAGGAAAGAGAAAATTATTTAGAACATTTTTCATAAAAGAAATTTTGTGATTAGAAAAGAGTTTACGTACCTTATTAATCCTCAAAGAACCAAAAATACTCCTATCAGAATCTCACTCCCTGCGTTTTTTTCAACACTTCACACCGGAAGTGTTGAGGGGGAGGGGTATTTATAATACCCCTCTTCAATCAATTAGTGCCTGATGGCGCCAATTTTTTTTAATTTTATTTTAAAGATAAGGGGACACCCCCTTATCTTTTTGGGGCCCTACCAACTTTTACTTTTATAATATAATAATATATTATTTTATAATATAATAATATATAATAATATTTATTTAATTATATATATATATATAATATTTAATTATTATTATTATTATTTTAAAAAAATAAGGATATTACACTAGTGATGTTCTCTTTTGATGTTCAGCAAACATCTCCATTTTTAAGATTCACAGATAACGTATCAGCTCAAGTATAGAAGGTATTTGGATGGGAGGAATCAATCCATGTAACTGCATAAAATCATAACACCAAGCAGTATCTCATCCCACATAGATATAATGAATAAAATTGGATTTATCAAGAATAAAGGAAGATCCCAAAAAAAATTGATCAACAAAAAGTGTTGGAACTTCCATATACTTTGAACAACCTACAAAATCAATATGACTCTCCTCAGTAAGATTTAAATTCTCTAAAGAGTTAACCAAGTGATCATTCAAAAAAGTCTCACTATACTTGCTCAAATCATCACTCAAGACAAATTCCATATGTGAAACATCATGATGCATATGCTCTTACCATTAAAATGCCTATCCAAATTAAGACTTCCCCCACACTTATCCTAAATAGTATCCCTACTAACAATGGTCATGTCAAGAGCATTATTGGTATCAATAGCATCAATAGATATATTATTTTTATCATTCAAAGCATCATCATGATTAGTGTTAAGCGAGGTATCTTTAAAATTAATATTTTTGGGGGATTCAACAATAATTTCTTCATTGACTTCATCATTAGAATCAATAAAATTCATAGGATTGGAGGCATTAGAAGAAGTATCAATACATGTATTAGAAGATTCAAAATAATTTAAGTCAATAGAACTAGTCAACTCAGAAACAACATTAGCGTAGTCAACTCAGAAACAACATTAGCGCATGTATACTCAGCTAATGTATCAATCATCCCATCATTTAAAGTAATGGACGAAAAAGGGAATAAATCATTAGAAGGTAAAAGTACATTACCACATGAAAATTCACTCTGAACTTCTAATTCTTCATTCTGCAAATTGCCAATTGCATTTGACAACTCCTCAATTTGAGTATGTAGAGCCTGAAGTTATTGTCTACGTTGCAATTCCCTTTCTTCTTGTTCTCTATTTCTCTTGTCTAGCCTATCCATAAAAATATTCATCATAGTTTCAAGCTTATTCTCAAGCTTTGATGTGAGCTTCTGTCGCTAAAGCAATCAATTAATAAATAGGGTAACCTACTAATGTAATATAGGGGTAACCTAGGTCATTCTCCCAATGAGAAATATGTGGGTTTTTCTATAGGATTGAGTTCAGGTGATAATTGACCTAAACTAAAATGCAAGACATTGTTACCTAATTGTAAAATGTAAATGACTCTAAAACCTATATGAGAATGAAACTAACCAAAATGAATGGAAATGCAATTTTTTTGGGGGTTTTTGTAAAAGGGGAATTAAAATCCTAAGAAAAAGAAATAAACTAATATCTAAGAAAATCAAATAAGAAAAGATAACGAAGGTTACTTCAGGTACGGTGAAGGGAATAACTTGATTGACATATCCAAGATTTGAGTGATCATGCCATCAAGGATTATAGACATTTGAATATGAATCATGTATTTACTCAACACCATAGTCATAATGATAAGGCAAAGAAGAGTAAAAGAAATTTCCATAAGGTGAATCATTCCAAGCCATCATAAGAACAATTTTAATTTTTTTTTCAAGATAAGATTGAGTCATATAATAAACAACTATCTAAGAAATCACCAAGAAAACTCAAACATAAAGTCTAACCATTGCTCCCCAGCAACGGTGCCAAAATTGATGTGAGCTTCTGTCGTTAAAGCAATCAATCAATAACTAGGATAACCTACTAATGCAATATAGTGGCAACCTAGGTCATTCTCCCAAGGAGAAATATGTGAAATTTTCTATAGGATTGAATTTAGGTGATAATGGACATAAACTAAAATGCAAGACCTTGCTACCTAATTGTAAAATGTAAACAACTCTAAAACCTATATGAGAATGAAACTAACCTAAATGAATGGAAATGAAATTTTTTGGGGATTTTTTTTGTAAAAGGGGAATTAAAATCCTAAGGAAAAGAAATAAACTGATATCCAAGAAAATCAAATAAGAAAAGATAACGAAGGTTACTTCAGGTATGGTGAAGGGAACAATTTAAGATTTACATAGAGTTAGCTTTCTTAGTCTAAATTAATTAATTAAACCAAATGGTGATTGATAAAAGAGAAGAATTAATAAATTTAATCGCCTAATTGAAACATGGGAAACCCTCAAGTTCAATAACACCTAATCCACTAAAAAACTCATCCTAATGGAAAAAGTGCTAGTTAATTAAATCCATTAAAATCAGTCAAAATAGTTTAAAATAGTTTTGGAAATCATGTTAACAGTTGCCTAATTAAACAATTCGACAATTAACCACCCTAATCAAACAATAAAGAGGTTAAACCCAAATTGACAATTAAATTAATAATGAGAACTCAATTAATAAATTAATTGACAATAAAAGGATTTGTAAACAAAAATTCTAATAATCATTTAAGTACAATCAAATTTAAATTATCAATTTAATCCAAATTAAATAATACGTTTACAATCAAAAACTAGATTGTTTTCAATAAAACAACTCAAAATTATCTAAAACTAAATAATCTCAAATCTTAAAATAAATTGATAAAAAGAAAGATACTTCCTTATGGCTTTCAAGTGTAAGTTCCTAAGCCTTAACTTCCTTTATACTCATCCTAAATTATCTCCCAATAGAACTTATAGAGCTTGTTTGTTATCACTTATCTGAATCGGGTTTATATAATAAGCCCGATTCACATAAATCGAGATAAATCTCCTCCACATATTTATCTGGTAGACTGTGAAAGCACTTTGTAGACCGTAAAAACACCTCGTAGACCGTAAAAGCTACCTCGTAGATCGTAAAAGCTACTTTGTAGACAATGAATTACAATTCATAAACACTTATAAAATTTTCATAAACTATTCAAAACAATCTCTTAAGCTACCTCCCCTTCAATCTCCTTAAAGCTCCCAACCATTGTAGGGAATAGCTTGTGAATGAATACGGGTGAATAATGGATTGTGTGTGTTTTAGTGAATGGAAAAGGAACGTTGGAATATATGAATGGCAATTGAAGGTGGGGCCCGTAAATAGGGGATAGGAAGGTGACGTCCTTTAATGAATATCAAAGCAGCACCAAATTCCCCACCCAATTCCTCCCACCTACGTCAATGAGCATGTTTGGGATGATTTATATGAATCGGGTTTATTATATAAGTCTGATTTACATAAATTAAGATAAATCTTTTCTATATATTTACCTCGTAGACTGTAAAAATAACTCGTAGACCGTAAAAGTTACTTCGTATTCCATGAATCACAATTCATAAGCACTTATAAAACTTACATACGCTAATCCAAACAGCCTCCATAAGTCCTCCCTTAATAGTGGCGGCATTAGGTTAACTAATAAGAAGAAGAGTCTTAGGGTATAAATTTAAGCCCATTAAAATTTAAATAACTTAATAAAATCTAATTATCAGATTCTATTTTGGCTTTCAAGAAAAATTATTCACTGTAGGATCTCCTAATCTTTTTTTCCTTATTATGCAAAAATTAAATAAAATCGTGATCTACCATATATTTAAAAATATTTTTTTCAATCACAAGATAGCAATCAAGATATTAACAATTTAGTCTAAATAATCTCATAATTTATTTAAATTTATATTATTTCCTAAGATTGGCTAACAATCTAAATATTATCTAATAAATCTAAACTAACCTAAAATAATCCATAAAATAAATGAATAAAATAGAATAAAATATGTTAAATCTCGGATTTATCACATCATTTTAACACCAACTTGAATCACTAATCATTGCCTCAGAACCTGTCACTATTTTCTGCTGTCATTACCGCAATATACTTGCGTGGCTATGACTTTTACTGCTTTCCCTCACTGGCTTTTATATATATATATATATATATATGATCAAGGTTTTTCAAGTCGAAACATAGACCGCATACACACAATTAGAGGTCCTAAATGTTATCGTGCCAGTTTTATGACCCTGCTATTAATCATCAACGTTAATACTTTAAAATATAAGATTCATTTAATTTTTTTTAAGAGATCAAAAAAACTAAATAAAATGATACACGATATATTTTATAATTAACTAACTTATTTTATTTCTCTAATATTTTCAAAAAGAAATCAGCTGAGCTTTAGATTAAGAACTGGAAGGAGTACTATAAAAAAAGAGTGGATTGCTAATATATGATGACTGATCCAATTATGGCTTATATATATTATTTTTGGGTAAAAACTTTTTTGGTTATGTTAAACTTAAATTGGGGCACTATACTTGGGGATAAAAAATGTAGAGAGAGATCAATGACGACATCTCTTTCCTACATATAAGTGGATTTAACACCACATCCTAACCCAAAACCTTAGGACAATCTAAGTTAAGTTCGCTCACACTTGACATCTTGGCAATCTCTCTCTCAAGTATGAGTTTATTGTATACTTGAGGACAAGCTCCCCCTCTTTTTTCTCAAGCATCAAGTTATATCACATTGTTATATATGTCCACAAGAACAAAGCATTCAAAAATTCTTGGTCGTTGTTTAATGATAGAAAAAATGTCACCACATCAAAAGAAAAGAAATGAAAGTAGTGATTACAAAAAAGATATTACTGTATGTTTTCGGTTTTTAATATAAAAACCAATTGATTTATTTTTTTAGAGATTAAAGAAACTAAATAAATTATTTAATCATAATATATCTTGTGTATCATTATATTATATATCACATATTAATTTAGAGAAAAAGGATAAGCATATATACTTTAATGTAATTTACTTAATTTTCTTAACCTCTTTAAAAAAAAATTAGACCAGAGGGAGTAATATAGTAAGAAAACTAAGTAGGCAACAACGGTGTTGGATTCGCCAGCATAAACAACATAAGATTGTCGGAACTAGCTTCCTTTGATCTTGAAGTCACAAACTTGTTCTGCAATATAATATCATTTTTTTTACACTCAGTTTAATTTCTTGCTTTCTTTCTTTTTCTTTTTTTTCTTTTTTGTAATTATCTCAAACTATATGGTGTTTTGAACAAAGTAACAATTTCTAGGTCCACCGGACGTGGACAATAATACTGTGGCACCACATCGGCTGCCGGCATTGGAGCTTTATAAATATTATCTTAAATAATGATAATTATCTTTTTATAATTTTATATTTTAGTAGGTAAATATCCTTATTTAAATTACTCTAATTAATCTACTTAACTCCTAATTATTCCTTTTTTCCATATTTTAAATTTGAATTAAAAACCCAAAACTAGCACTAAACCTAATTAATTAATAATCACATATATATTTGCATGCTTCTAACATGTTTGGACTTGTGTTTTAAAACAATTGAACCTTTTTCCAATCTTTCTCTTTTCTAGTTTGAAATGCCAAGAGCAAGATTAAAGTGAAGAAACTTAGCCTAGATTATTAAAGGTAGAAATTAGAAAATAACTTTAACCACTATCATCTTTTCCACCTCCTAGCCTTCTAGATGTAAAAATCAAAATATATAAAATTACTTGTAAACATAAACCTGATACTCATCATTTCAATTATTAGCTAATCAGTTTTTTTTTTCTTTTTTGTCCACAATGAAGGAGAAAAACAACTTTATCAGTAATGGGAAAGAAAACTCCATCCCAAATAAAATATTCCATCCAAAAAGTTAATAGGAAAGAAAAGGAAGATAGAGTGGGGAAAAAGAAAAGGTGAAACTTGGAACCAGATTCATTTGAAACTGACTCTTCTCCCTGCCAGAACTTTGTCCTTGTTGGTTTTCATCATACTATATATATATAGTTATGGCTTAAGCTCTCTCACCGAAAAAGAAGGCCACTGATTCCAAATGGGACACCTAAACAGAACAAGCTGTTTGAAAAGGCTCTTGCAAAATATGACAAGGACACACTCTTCATCTATGAGATTATGGTTAATTAGGATTTTTAGATATTTAGCTTTAGTAGAAAAAGATTTAGAAATATGATTTGATTGTTATCTTCTATGATTAATTATTATTCATATTTAATTTTAGAATTCTTGAATGTTTTACATATAAATAGCGGCTTAATACTTATTTTGTACGTATTTAAATTATATGAATAAGAATTGCATTGCCTTCCTTATGAATTCCACTCTTCTCCTTGAATCTCTCTCTCTCCCTTTTCCCTTCACCGTTCAACATTAGAGACACTGTGATTTCCTCTTAGAGGATCTAAGGTGCGTTGAGTATTGCCGTGTTCCCGTCCCCAACTACAAATCCACTTGTGGCGATGTTGATAAAGAAGAAATGTAATTAATGTTCACTCACAAAGCCTTTGTTTTTATCGCGCAATAGTGTTAGCTGCGCCCCTTTTGCTCGCTTCTCAATTTTAAGGCCATTGTTTAATGTTTTTTTTTATGGTCTTTTTAGTCATCAGATTCTATATAAAATATGTAACATTTTGATATCTTATAGGAAAAAATAGAATTTTTTTTATTTTTTTATAACTTTTTAAAGATTTTTAAGTTTTTTCATTTTACGATTCCACTCAAACACTTTTTTTTTAATTTGGGAAAAAAAATTTATTTTTATATTAAATTTTTATTATTTATTAATAATCTTGAGAAATGTATAACTTTTTGTTTTATTTTATCATATTTAATGTCAAAAAATAATTAACCTTTTATTTTGTACTCTTAAAAATATGAAAATATATTTTTATTATACAATCTGATTCAAAATTATTTGATAATGTTAATACTACATGGTCCTAAATATAAGACCCGATTGACTTTTTTAAGGAAATTAAGGAAGTTAACTAAATTATTTTAAAATATTTATATTTACCATTTTTTCTCTAAATTAATTTGTCTGACTTATAAACTAATATATAACTTAATCATACATAATATTTGATATGCTTAAGTAACTTATTTAACTTTTTTAATCTCTCCCAAAAAAATTAGCTGGATCTTATATTTATGACCTGAGATAATATAATTCTTCAGTAATAGTTAACTTGATTTTAAATATAATATATTTTGGTAGGGGGTTAAGGGTATACTAATATTAATCATTTAAATACTTGTTCATTGTTATGAAAATAAAAAAAGTACAAGAGATTGGCACGTGGGAGATAGAGAATATTGAGAGAAAGTTGGAGCAAAAATATGGAGGAGCTCTCATTCACTTCATCGCTAGTACCAATACATTGTGCATGGCCTCTATTTATAGGCCTCTAACTATTGAATTCTATACATATGGTTATAAGAAAATAAAGATGAGCATAATGGTATTAATCATAAGAAACTCCCACAAACCATTCATTGGGGAAATTATAGGTTTATAGCATTGAATACATATGGAATCCTAAGAGTGAGAGGTTATAGAGTGTAGGACATCCACATCATATAATATTTGGAACACTTTCCTTGGATGTCCATGAACAAATATGGTGCCTCATTAAAACCTTACTAGGAAAACTCAATGGGACAAAAACCTAATAAAAAAAAGAGTACACAATACATATTGAAGTTACCTCATTAAAACCTTATCAAGAAAATTCAGTAGGACAAAACCTTGATTAAAGAAAAGAGTACAACATGATATTTACTTTCCCTGATAGCAACATCACTCATTGTGATTAAATTGTCATATCTCAAGACAATATACTGATTTCTCAATTACAACTATCATCAATAATTTTTCAAGCAATTGATGTCCTTTTATCTAAACTATGCATAATGCATTGTCATCAAATTATATGTTGAAACATAATTATCTACCATATCTTCTTAATATGTTAAATATCAATATATTCTCCACTTGCCTCTCTGCATTATGGAAATAATAAAAGAAAAATATTCTAAAAATCACCATGATATATCTTCTATTGACATGTTCAATTTAGTATGAACAAAATGTACTTATAGAATAGTTTCATAAAACTACCACACAAAATCTCAGTTTCATAGTATCTATAGTGTACCTGTTACATCTTGATTTTACTAGAAAGAACATAACAACTACAATATTAGCATGATGTAAATATTCATAAATATGCGATACTTATAGACCATTGAATTCAATAAATTTTTGCAAACAAAATCATCATAGCAAAAATATATGATTTTGAAATCATTAAGGTTTCCAATAACTTGATATGTAAAATTATTCATTTTTCAATCCATTATATATATATATACTCAAATCATTTTAATTCATGCAACATTTTATATACTGCATATTTTTCTTAGACATCCTTTCAACATTTTGGATTCTTTCAAGAATTCTCATGTAATATTCACTATCCATATGTATATGCTATATAAAATGATATCTAATAGACACATGATTTTGATTGCATATACTGTCAAACTAATAATATATGCAATAATTATTGTATCAACCACTAAATGTTGTACCTCATCATAATCATCATTAGACCTTGTGAAAATCTTTATTTTCACATGAATATTCATATATTACAAATAACTTTATATTTCAAATGTTTTGGACTTCAGGTCCATAAATTTCACGTATTAAAAGAACATTTTTCATTGTGTTTTGATCTCTTTTTCAGTTGGTCAATCACTTCTTTTTTCTTTTTTTACTACAGACATATTTATATATAAGATCCTTATTTGATCACGTGATATTGTTATTAAAACTATTGCCAACAACTTTATCTTTTCAATGCCATTTTTTCTTATTGTGACATAATTCATTGAGATCTCTTTATTACTTTCAGGTACCTGAACCTCTTTTGAGGTTTTTTTGCAATTAACTATGTATTGACCTCTTCTGGAGTATCTACCTCCTTAATATGATTATTTTAATTATTTTCTCCTTTCTCTTTTCATTTAAAACTGATTATTCTCTCATGCTTTGGGCATGTCTCACTTTCATTTATGCTGATTAGAATATTTCCAGCTAGAATATGAGATTTAATAATTCTCATTTAGGTCAGTAATTACATCTAGCAGATTTTATGCAATATTTCATGAATGCAAAACCTAATAAACTTCCGGTTCATATTGCTATTCGATGATCTATACTTGATAGTAATAATACATTCTTTTTGTTCTCTTTTCCAGCTATTCAATTTCTCCCCCTCATGTTAGGAAAACTTTGTCAAATGACAATCAACTAATCATATAGTATAAGTCTCCTAAATTCATTTGTTTCCATTAGAAACATTCTTTTGTTTCATTTAGAGACAAAGAAGAAAAATGAATTTCTTACTCAACTTTTATCTCAATTTCCTTTAAATATCCATCTATGTGCGTTGTAGTGAATCAATAGAAATGCACATTCAAACTTTTTAAGATGGAATATACCTTACTCCTGACGAAAAATCAATTTTATCGGGAGAATTTGGTTGGCTAGTATAAGTATTGCAATATGTAAGATCAAATATGTGAACACTGAAGTAGAAATTTTGTTTTCATAAGTATTAATCTAACTATTTATAGAGGCTTTAATGAATGAATCGTATAATTTGGAAATTGCGCTTAACATGATAATTTATTCAAACATTCTTGTAAACTTCAGGTTGCAAACTAATAGTAATATCACATGTAACCATCTTATAGATGCATCTATCAAAATCATTGAACATTTATATGATTTACATACTATTTGAATGGGCAAATATATTTTAGTTTGATTTATTTCTAAAAATTTAGAGATCCATCCAAATCATAAACAATGATACTCTCATAATTAATTTTCTTTGAGAACATACAGCATATCATAATTCTTAAATTATATAATGTGTTGGTTATTCAAGAAGAATCTTCTGGTTCTTCAATGGATGTCAATACATAATATTTTATAATTTGTTGCATCATATATATATAACTCTGATGATCAAACAAGTCATGTCAATAATAAATTTGTTTGGATCAGTAAACTTCTGGTTTACTAAATCATGTTTCTTTACCAACATTAAACTTTACAACTTTTATATCATATTGATATAAAATCTTAATCTAACATCCATTTTAGGAAATTAATTAGGCTTTGTGTAACATCCCAAAATTTATTCAAAGGCTAAGGATTAATTTATGGGAGTTAGATAGTAAGCCAAATTATGAAACCTATGAAATATAAGGAATCTTAAATTAGACAAAGGGAAAAATAAAGACCTAGTGTGTGTAATTAATAGGATAAAAATATACCTATATATATAATAATAATAATTAAAACACACACACCCACTTCCCACACTTCACATGCAATCCATGCACACACAACTATTTAATTAAATAACACACACACACATGGCACACACATACACATTTTTAATTATTAAAAAAAACACACACTCTCTCATTCTCTTAATCACACGAACACACACACACTCCTCATTTTCAATTCTCTTCAGCCATTATCAAAAAAAAGAAAAGAAAAGAGAGAGTGAGTGAAAAAGAGAGAGAGTAAGAGACATATAATAGAGAAAGAGAGATAAGTAAGAGGATCAGTGCTACCAGAGGAAGGAAGAAGTGATTACAAATTCTACATACAACTCCATATCCTAATATAGGTGAGTTTCCTTCCCATATTCTTAACTCTTTCTAGTTGATTTAAGACTATTTTTGGGTAATTTGGGAAGCATAAGAACCTAGTATAATGAATTGTTGACTTGTGAGGTTTTGTTTTGGCAAAAATAGTGCATAAAGAAGGAATAAGAATTTGTCAAATTTGAGGTTTCCAATCAATTCTACACGAAAATTTATGTGGGAATACATGTGGTTTTGATTTTTGGATGATTATATATAAGTCTAGAATTTTTAGAAAATAAGAGGAGTTGTTGTTCGGTTAGTTTCTCTGAAATCATATTGGTTGTAAAATAAATTTCGATAACCAAACCTAGTACGAAAATTATGAAAGTTTCCAGAAGGAAATTAGACATCTTAAGCTTTAATTTGATATATAATATGTATCATTTGGGTTTATAAATAGTGAGATATGAATTTTTAAAGTTAGATGATGAATCTGGAACGTTTTCTGGTACAGATGGGGTTTGACGAAATTATGGAAATTTTGTGACTATAATATATAAATGGTAATATTTTTTCCTAAAACGATACTTAAATAGAAACATATATGATTTTGAACCATCCTATTTGGAGTTCTATATATTTAGTTATGAATTTTAGAAGTTAAGCTATTGAAACTGGAAAGATTTTCTGACAGTGCGAGAAAAATTTAAAACTAGGAATTATTCATGGATAGGTGGTAGTTAAACGTATTTTTCTATTAAAATAGACTTCATAAGTGACACATAGAATTTGGAACCACCTTAATTGGATATTTCTAGGCCAAGATATGAATTTTCAAAGATTATTGAAAATTCTGACAGAATTGAGTAATAGTGAAATAAAAAATAAAAAGTAAGGGTATTTTTGAAATAATTGGGACTCTAAGGGTCAAATTAAATACTTAGAGTTGGTATGAGTCCATTAAATACCTATTGGATTTAAGGTATTAGCTATAATGATAACCTACCAAAGTGTCATAAATTATTTTGGAATAAGTAATAATTCGTCCGTCCGTAAATTATAAATTATAGGATTTGACATTTGCCCGAGACGCCTAAGAGACTGAGAACAGGAACCAAATTTGGAAAGACTGTCAGGTAGTACCTTATCTCTTATATCATATGTGATTCTATGTATGTGTACCATATCATCTGTATATGTATGGGACAGATAGTCCATAGGCGGTAAGACCCGTAAGTATAAGTTACACCGGGAGTTACCCGGGGGGCGTCTTAAACCAGGTAGGTTTGAGGCAGAAAGCATTTGACTGTACCTTGTATGGGGCAGAGGTCCTGGGCAGCCAGACTGTGAATCTCAAGCGCTGTGAGTCTGTGATAAGGGACCGGTTAGGCCCTTTTATGTGCTGCATTTCTGTAAGTTGTGTTGTTTGATGATTTGTTTTACATGCTTAGTATTTGCATATTATATGAGTGATCTGTGTACTACTGAGATTCTTTTGAATCTCACCCCTTTTTCAACAAATAATATACAGCAAAGGCGTCCAGCTCTAAGGGCAAGAAGGTAATATAGACGGACGAAGAAGAGACAAATAAATTATGGACTGTTTGGTTATCATTTTATTTTGGATGACTGTAAAATATTTATAAGTAGTAGTAGTAGTAGCGATAGTAGTACTGGTACTCGCGACGCAGACTGTATAAGTTGTAATCCGTACGCTAGACTTTCCATAACGTATTGGTATCCAGAAACCAATAAGTTAACCATCACGACGCAAGCTATGGATAGAAAATGATCTGTATTTTAAATAAATGATTTTGAAACTGATAAAGATAATGAATTTACAAATTAAAATTTAGACCATACATATTTATTTTAAAAAGTTTTTGAAAATCCTATACAAATATAATATTAAACTATTCTTAAATTGGGACTTTAAATTATTTTGGTCTCAAATTTAAAACTATTATATATTTAAACTAATCTAAAGGCTTTAGAAAATAAGGTATTACACTTTGTGAGGAATTATATGAGTACAACTTTTCAATATTAACTCACACTTGTATTCTAACAATCTTTCCCTTAAGTGTGAGTCATATAAATACACATTTTTTATTTTTATATTTCAAAGAAAAATTAGTATATAGTAAGTCAATAATATATATTTCATATGAGAACTCAAGTAAATTCATACCTCACATGCAATCATGATTTTTAGTCTATTGGGCTATCACTTAGATCCTTTAACAAAATGAAACTCTGATGTAAATCTATGGGTTATAATTTTTCATGATCAATTCTTCTTCCTCCCATAGAATTAAGAGAAATCTATATATGTTAGTTCTCTAGGAATTTTATCGAACATGTATGTTCTTCAGGATCTAACATATATTATCACAGTTTTATATAACTTTATTACTCATTAATAATAATGTGCTTCAATTTTCCTCTTTTAATGCATACTCAAAGTATGAAATGTTTAGAATTTTTCACTACATAAAGAAATATGAGGAGATCCATAATCAAAATACATAAATATCTTATTGCAATGATTTGTGATGTTTAGGGGCTAAAATTAATTTGAGAGAAATGTAAAGGCAAATGCATTATACTATAAAATAACGAATGATTATGATATATATAGTCTTTTTTCAAATATTCCCTACTATTTAATCATCTATAAATTTGACTTGCACCATATATAAAAATGGTCTTGTCTAACAAATCGTAAACTATTCATAATAAATTTTCTCATAAAATTAAATAAATTCTCATTCTCTTAAATTCAAATATGATATATGATTTTTTTTTGTTTTTACAAATGTCACATAAAACTAATTTGATTCCAATATATATCATCATATTATATATTATATCATGATTAATGTATGAAACTTGCACATATCATATGAGAATGTGATGAGTAAAATATTTGTAAATTTATTTTCCCTTATATGATGATTTTGTGGACAATATTTGAGTTTAATATAATGAATTTGGGTATAATGGATAAATAAATAATAATTTTCTTCTGACAGGCCGTACAACACCATATTAAGAAGACATTGAAAAGGCATTTAAAGGGATGGCATGTAGCAAATACTGTTCATATGATATTGTAGTATATACGGATTCATTGTAGCAAATACAAATTTCACTATAGCGGTACTGTAGCAGGGCACTATAGCGGTCGGTGTAGAAGTGCGTCGATGCAGAAGTGGGGTGGTGCAGAAGTGCGTTTTATTGTAGCAAAGTAATTGTAGTACCCGAAAATTGAAGCCTATGAATAGAGGTTCTTGGCATACTAAAATGTGAAGGAAAGAAGAGAGAGAGAGAGAGAGAATTTTAAGTTAGAGAGAGAGTATTTATCTTAGAATTTATTTCTTGCATTTTATTACTTTTTGCATACCTCCTACATGGATGGTTTTACCTCTTATATGGAAGGCATATGTAATCCTCCTTTATGGATGGTATAGGTTGCCACCTACATGGAAGATTTTACCTCCTATATGGTAGGCTAGATTTTCTATTTTCATGCATCTTGTAATTGTATTTTTATGTTTTTGTAATTAATTTTTTATGCAATATTTATGATGTTTTTAATTTATTTTGGTTTTTTTTAATTTCATCATGAGCTAATTTCCTTTTCCTAGGGTAATGACGTAGCTTACTAATGACGGATTGAATCTTAACTTATTAAATCTAATTTTAATTTTTGTCTTTATGATTGAGTTTTAATTATTGTTCTGAATGTTTTTAATTGACTGGCCACCTTTTGGATGATTTTACTATGCATGTTGAGACCGGAAGGAGATGCATATGTGTAGATCCTATAATTAAAACCATAATTTGCATATGAAATATGAATATATTCATATGGGTTGTATAGTCTTAATGAGTTCCATAAATCTTAATACATGATTAATTTCTTAAATTTAATAGGAATATATTAGGTTAGCAATTAATTATATAATTACTTGACCTTAGAAGAGGCTAGTAATTAAATTAGGGAAACTCGACTATCAATCATGTGGAATAAATTAGACTAGAATAGATAAATGATTTAATCCAGAATTTGTTAAGTGAAATCTAATCCCTAGGGCTTTTTCTCATATTTGTCTTCATATCACTTGTATTCATATTTCATCATTTTTATTTTACAATCTCAATCACAACTAATTGACAGGCTAAATAGTACTAAGATTACCAATTTGGTACTTAGTGATCAATCTTCGTGGGAACGATACTTAACTCACTTTTATATTACTTGTTTACAACAAGGTATACTTGCACTTTCTAAATACATCATCCTACACTCGTAACAAAATGCTAAGAAGTAGAATAAATGACAATACAATAAATTAGGAGAGAAGACAATAACTTATTAATATCAACATAAAATACGAATTACATAGTATTTGTATGCCTCTCAACAATAAAATGTTTGAGAACTAAGAAAAATTGCACATGCTCAAGAGGAGAAAAGAGATAATAAACATAATTAAAATGAAAAGTATAACTAATAATGAAAGAAAGTACATTGATGTTGAGGTATATAAGTTGAGTGTTTGTTGACAAATCCATGGTGCAACAGAGAAGTACAAGTCCCAAGAAGAAAATAGAGGTAAGTTTGATATGGTAAACTCCATTGATGTATGAATAATATTCACATACACCATATATTTAAAATTACAAATAAATTGTACAATTAGAGATAAAGAAAAGAATTAAACAACTTAATTGTATAATTGAAGGTTATATGAATAAATACTAGAAACCATTTCAATTGGGAGTTGTATGGCATAGTGATAATAATCATGGGGTAGAATTCTAAAAGGCCATGAAATCAAAATATCAATAATTACTAATAATGTTTAAATTTATAAATAAATTGGCTCTATATTGAAATTTTAAAATGACCAATAATTATTTTTTTTGTTTATTTGATTTTACAGATTACTCATGAACACTTATCGATATCGTATCTTTACTTTCAATAAATTTATACATACTAGTCTATATGACTTCTGGTGATATTATACCATTTTTTCTATCCATATGATGTCTAGTCATAGTATAACATTTGCTCATAATTTTAATGACCTTAGAAATGTTATTATTTCCAAGATTGTGGTTCAATAGGCAAGACAGTATTTTTAGCTTTCAGCTATCAATTCCACCAATGCAATGTGATCATGTTCATTTTCACTCTTATAGGCATGTTGTTTGCTTTCAATAGCACATAATCAATTTCTCCAAATATTGGTCTTCAGGATCATAGCAAAAATCTTGCAAAGCTAAACAGTTTTTTTTTGTTTAGTTTGATTAGTTGAACCTTTAGCCTTCAGTACTTTAATATTTGTAACAATTAGATCATCAAAGTGCCGAAGTATTTCTTGTCAATCATACCATTTAATGAAACCAATAGCGTTATTTTATATAAGAACTATTACAAAAGTGATATGGTTTCTAGTCATCTAATCATGAAATTAAAAATATTATAGCTTCTGATCTTTTGATAAAATTAAAATACTGTAAAATAAATTAATTAAATCCAAATTTATAATCAAATATAAGCAATAGATAAGCCTATGATCATATATAATAATATTATATATTAACGTAATAATAAACAAATGAAAATAAAATATTTACATAATGATACAATAATATATTATATAAATAAATGAAATGTAAATAAAGTAACAATAAATAAGATGAAATAAATAACATAAAATCGAGAAACATAAACAATAATATATAACATAAAATGTAAATAAAATAAAGAAATATAAATATTAAATAAGTAAATAAAATGAAATAATATAATATAACAACATAAAATGTAAGAAATACAAGAATATAAAAAATAGAGAAATATAAATTTTACATAATAAAAATTCTCCAAAAATGATAAATAAAAGTAAAAAAAAACTTGCGAAAGATGATAAAGCAATAACAATCTCCAATTTTAATTATAGAATCCGATGTATAAAATAATTGGTAAAAGAATCTCTTTAATTTCATATAATGGCTTAGATTATCCCAAATAAAAGAAAAATAATATAAAACAATAAATCGATAATATAAACTAGAAGGACAAAATAATATAAAGAATATAAAATATAAAATATAATATGGAAATGAGAAAGTTAGAGAGTAGAAGAAATAAAAAACTAGACTATAGGCCTTCTAAACGAACTCGTGCTGATAATATGTTATGAAAATAAGAAAATTACAAGAGATTGACATAAGGGAGATAAAAAATATTGAGAGAAAGTTAGAGGAGAAATATGGATGAGTTCTCATTCACTTCATTGTTAATACCAATACATTGTATATGGCTTCTATTTATAGACGTCTAACTATTGAATTCTATACATATGGTTACAAGGAAATAAAGATGAGTATAATTGTATTAATCATAAGAAACTTTTATAAAATATTCATTAGAAAAGTTATAGATTTATAGCATTGAACATATATGAAATCCTGAGAATGAAAGATTATAAAGTGAAGGATATATGAAAAATCAAGAATTTGATAGTTTATGCAGATCCATGTCATATTGCAACATTCATTTTCTTTTCCCTTTATTTCCTCAGCTCCATTCAAACAGGAAAGGTTATAACATTTCCTCCCCAATTTTCGCCTTTTTCAATCCTCCCCTTTCCTTTCCATCCAAACGGAGGGTTAAATTCTCTCCTCAGCCGCCTCATTCTCTAGTCTTGACTCTCGACACTTCCTCTCTCATTCTCTGGTTCTCAGCTCAGTGCCTCAAATCTCAATCACGCAAGCCGACGGCCGACTCCAAAAAGCACTTCCGTCTTCCGGCTGCTCTACTCGTTGTCGCTCCTCTGTCTACGACGCCACACCAGGTAAAGTGTTACTCTCTCCTCCAGGTCCCAAGCCCTCTCTCCCTCTGTCTGTCGGTCACACACTCACATACAAACGCACACCGTCCTAGATTTTTCAGTTTCTCTCCCTCTGTCACTCAAAGTCGACGGCTTGTTATTATTTTCATCTTAATCTTGATTTTGCTTTACTACCTAGGGCTCGCGAAACGTGATTTACTCCCCAGTGACTCAATCCTCAGTGTCATCTAACTGAATAACTCCGCTCCCTTTCAATTGTGTAAGTGTGCTCTTCTTGAGTTATTGCTCAACAGCTGAAGTGTTATGATTGGATGTTGATCGATTGTTACTGCTTGTTCGGTCTTTAATTTTAGGGGAGCTATTATGGTTTCCAGTTGTTTTATATGGTTTACTAAAGTCAAAGTGGAAGGCAAAGAAAAGGGAACGTGTAATGGCTGTGAAGTATATGTAGTGGGAGGCGGGGATTATGGGACTTCAACTCTTCGGTGTCATAGAAACGTTTGTGTATCACGCCTAAAATATAAGGACATTGGTACCATGATGTTAGACAAGAAGGGAGTGTTAGAGCTAGACAAATTGGTCATAACATTGTCCAAGACTAGACTGCTTTTTTCTCTCATTAAACATGATCTTCCCTATTCCTTTGTAAAGTATGACGGAATAAGGGGATTTACTCACATATTTAAATCCTGATTATAAGAACATTACTAGAAAAACTGTTGTGGTGGATGCGTGAAGTTCTATCTCAGTCAAAAAGAGAACCTAAAGAAAATGATAGCAAAGAGTCCTGGTAGAGTATGTCTAACTTCTATTGTTGGACTTCAGTAACTGCTGAAGGATATCTTTACTTGACTACTTGTTTTGTTGATGACAAATGGAAACTTAAGAGCAAAATACTTGTATTCTCTAAGATGGGTCCTCCTCACTCTGGGGTTGAATTAGCTAAAAGGGTGCATATTATATTGATAGATTTGGGGATTGATAAGCAAGTGTTTTCTATTACTCTAGATAATGCTTCAGCAAATGATAGTATGCAAAATTTACTGAAAGACAAGTTGAAGTTGGGCACAATGGCCTGATATGTAGTGGGGATTTTTTTTCATGTTAGATGTGCCCACATCTTGAATCTCATAGTTCAGAAGGGTCTGAAAGTTACAAGTGATGCTATGCATAATATTAGGGAGAGCGTTAGATAGGCAATCACAAACGAGGATGATAAATTTCAAGAGATGTGTTGAGTAGGTTGGGGGTATCGACACTTTAGTGGGTTTGAGGTTAGATGTCCCGACTAGATGGAATTCAATACATGTAATACTTGAAAATGCGCTTAGATATTGCTGTGCTTTTGCTAATTTAGCTTTTAATGACAGCAATTATCATCATTTTCCAACAAAGGATGATTGTTCTTGCACAAAGAAACCCCAAGAGATCACAGGATGACATAAAATGTCCAAACGATAGAATGTGTGGGGTTCTGATTATTTTTATTTTGATTTGTCTGGCACAGCTTTCTCTTGACTGTTCATTTATTAGGAGATGGCTCCTTCCCCACTCATTCTATCGTTCTGACATTTTATGTCATCCTGTGATCTCTTGGGGCTTCTTTGTGCAAGAAAAATGATCCTTTGCAGGCATGATCTTTGTGTGATATGTGAGATTCCTGTTTGGCTCATATGCTGTTAATTTACTTTTAAATCCTTTTCATCTTTTTGAGAGAATTTGGGTGAAGAGGGCTTTTAAAGAAGTTCTGCCATGGTTTGACCACTGAACCATAAGCTAGCATCTCAATTAAAAAAGAGATTGCTCAGCCCTGCTAAATTTATAAGTTCTGTGTTGGTACTAAATTTATAAGTTTTTCAACGCATTTATGTTTTTGTATTGTTTCAAGGTTTTTATATCTGGATTGGGGATATCTTATTCTACAAGTTGTTTTCTCTTTGATAAAATTTCTTCCTTTATTGATAAACAAGAAGAACAAGCACAAGAACAATAATGGCATTGGAAGTTGAAGACCTGAAGAATTAAATTAGTTGTCCAAGAATGGCAATGTAACCTTATTGTTTCAGTGTTAGAACATAAAAATACTTTTAACTAAAATGTGTTTCGTGCATTTGGTCAGAGCAAAAGATGAGCCCCACTGTTCATAGTTTATTAACAATGCGGCTCCCACTATTTTTGATGTTTTATTATACTGATGACTCTATTGATTATTTTGATTTTTATTCAGCATTGAACACTTGGAGATTATACAAATTAGTGGATTGTTATCTTCAATTCTAAGGAAAGGACAATATGCAAGTTGTTCCATCTGAAGGTGAAAATGCATTGGTAGCTACTGGTCCAAGGCCAATGGAATGGTCTACTGTCCTTTATAGGCCTCCACAAGCTCCTGGGCCAAATGGAAAGCAGCGAACATCAAGTTTGGAATCACCAATCATGTTGCTGACAGGTCATCAGAGTGCTGTATACACCATGAAGTTCAACTCAGCAGGAACAGTAATTGCATCTGGATCTCATGACAGAGAAATTTTTCTGTGGAATGTGCATGGGGATTGCAAGAACTTCATGGTATTAAAAGGTCACAAAAATGCTGTTCTTGATCTTCATTGGACTACAGATGGGACTCAGATAGTGTCAGCCAGCCCCGACAAAACTCTGAGGGCATGGGATGTGGAAACAGGAAAACAAATAAAAAAGATGGCTGAACATCTGTCATATGTGAATTCATGTTGCCCTTCTCGGAGAGGGCCGCCTCTTGTTGTCAGTGGTTCTGATGATGGGACTGCTAAACTATGGGATATGCGGCAAAGGGGTTCCATCCAGACATTCCCAGATAAATACCAAATCACAGCTGTCGGTTTCTCTGATGCATCAGATAAGATATACACTGGCGGTATCGATAATGATGTCAAAGTTTGGGATTTGCGTAAAGGTGAGGTATCAATGACCCTTCAAGGTCATCAAGATATGATAACTGGCATGCAACTGAGTCCTGATGGTTCCTATCTTCTAACTAATGGCATGGATTGCAAGCTATGCATATGGGATATGCGCCCTTATGCCCCACAAAATCGCTGTGTGAAGGTTTTGGAAGGGCACCAACATAACTTTGAAAAGAACTTGTTGAAATGTAGCTGGTCTCTCGATGGAAGCAAGGTCACAGCTGGTAGCTCAGATCGAATGGTCTACATATGGGATACCACCTCACGACGCATCTTGTACAAGCTTCCTGGCCATAATGGATCTGTTAATGAGTGTGTATTTCATCCCAATGAACCTATTGTTGGGTCTTGCAGCAGTGATAAGCAGATTTATCTGGGGGAGATATGAGGCTTTTATAACCATAGGCTAGAGTTCTACTTGTATTTGTCTGTTGGGTTTTGGAGATGCTGATTTACTTGTATTTGGGGAAGTTCCGGGTCACTTAGCTGGTCAATTTAGTGACTGTAATATTCTGATACAGCATTTTTCTCTCCTCATTTTGTTATAGAACTTGTCATCTAAGAGTTAGCATCTGGTTATTGAGTTAGGTGCCACTGTTTGGCACTCAACTTCAGGGGCTTCCGTTATGATCAAATATTTTGATTGATAGTGATAGTCGTTGCCCTTTTAAATGGTGTTCCGAGGTGATGTTAGAACTAAGAATTATGGTTGTGTCAAAATGGAGCATTGCTGAGGTGATGAGGAAATTCTTTCAACATAAAAATATCTTTTAGGGTTGTCTATTATAAGCAAATATGGAATTGTTTGAGCAGCCCTTCAAATATATAGTTTGGAAGTATTCAATTTTGTCATAATTTTGCTTTGTTGTTATAAAAAAAAGAGATGAAGTATATGTTTGGTCTTTTATATTTTCATCAAATTTCATATTAATCTCTTAATGCAGTTAGTCTTATTTAACAAAAAATGTTGTCTTGTCAAATTTAGGTGATGATTATATAATGAAGCACCGAAAAGGCATGCTTAGTTCAATGATATATTTTTGTAAAAACATGTTATCCAACTATTTGTCAATATTTTTTTATTTTAAAAATAAAAAATGCCAAGGTTTGATAAGTTATGAGGACTTTTTTTGAAGAAAAGAATTCTGTTTCATGTGGAATTTAATTGAGAAAATTTTAATTATGTCCTATATAAGAAAATTATTTCTCCAATTGTATTTATAAGTGGTTGAGAACTGTGAATAAAAGATCTTGATATCAGTTGAGACTTGAGAAGGATAAAAATAGAATGATAGATATTGTTGTTATTATTATTATTTTTTTTTTGTCCATATATAGTAACTCTTCTAAAAACATTTTGAGTTTACCATTATTCTTAAATAAACATGAAATTATTAAGACTCATTTAACATTAGCCACAAAATGTTATAAGCCTTGGATGATAATCAGTTGGTTAGGAATAATAAAGTTCCCTTTGTCCAAAAAAAATTAAAATAAAAAAATAATCAAATTTTAAAGATCTATTTATGGCCTGTTTGG
The DNA here is from genome assembly GCA_037074505.1 of Albizia julibrissin. Classification (NCBI taxonomy): domain Eukaryota; kingdom Viridiplantae; phylum Streptophyta; class Magnoliopsida; order Fabales; family Fabaceae; genus Albizia; species Albizia julibrissin. The sequence continues at coordinate 37,457,882 of CM073487.1, forward strand.
TGAGAGGGAAGGGAAGACCAGAAGACATTTTAATTATATATTGTCTGGTTTTTTGGTCAAACATATTGTAGGGTTGATTTGAGGGAGAATGGTGTTTTCATTAATTTTATTTATTTTTTTTTTATTAAATGTATCTATCCAACTTTTAATTATTAAAATTTATTATAGTAAATTTTTATTATAATAATATTTTTTATATATTATTAAATTACAATCTTTCAAAATTCAATCTAATGATAAATACGTTGAATAAAAACTAAATGGAAAGAAAAATAAGTGAACACGCTGATCTCTCCTTTAGATTTGATTGAAGGAGAATTGGAGAAAGAGACTCAGAGAGGCTTTTAAAGTCTCATCTCATCCGTCCGTTTTATCAAAACCCTGATCGTCCATTTATTGGATATTGGCAAGCTTTGAACCCCATCGCCGATGGAAACAGGGAGCACCGTCGTTACCCACCGTTGAGCACTGAGAGAATTTCCATGGCTTTCCTGAAAGCAGCTTATTCAGGTAGCTTATTCCATGGCGATGTTGCATTGTGTGTAGTTTAATGCGTTCACTTTCTTCCTCTAAACTCTGAGGAGGAATTGGTTTGTCCTCAGATACTCCCAAGGTTCCAAACGGCAACACAAATTTCGGATTCTGGTGTGAGATTTTTCCTGCTTTTGTGTTTTCTCTGTATTACCATTATGGTCAGAAACCCTTTATCTAAGAGTTCCAACAAATACCTCAGAAAGTTCAGAAAATGGCCACACTCCCCTTACAAGACCTTCTGGCACCACAACTTTGGCCAACATCAAGCTATGCGAATCCTCATTCAAGCAGCGATACCTTCCTCAAATGAAAACCTTGATAATCCCTCTCTTCTTTCCACTCTTGTCCACTCTTTCAAAACTTATAACTGTGACCCTACTCCTAATGCCTATTACTTCCTCATCAAAACCCTTTCCCACACCTCAAGATTGCATGAGATTCCTCCGATTCTTGATCACCTCGAACGCGTTGAGCAATTCGAAACACCCGAGTCCATTTTCGGCTATCTTATTAGAGTTTACGGTCGGGTTGGTAAATTTCAAGAGGCCATTGATCTGTTTTACAGAATCCCTAAATTCAGGTGCGCCCCAACTGTTTGTTCTCTGAACTTATTGCTCTCAGTGCTTTGTAGAAATCAAGAATGTCTCAACTTGGTTCCACCAATTTTGTTGAAGAGTCGGGTTATGAATATCCGAATTGAAGAATCGACTTTTGGGGTTTTGATCAAGGGTTTATGTAGATTTAATAAGGTGGGTTATGCCATTGAGATGCTTTATTGTATGATAAATGATGGCTACCATCTGGAGGATAAGATTTGTTCTTTGATAATATCGTCGTTGTGTGACCAAAATGATTTGACTTTTATGGAGGCTTTAGGTGTATGGGGAGATATGAAGCAGTTTGGATTTTGTCCCAGTATGATGGACTATTCCAATTTGATTAGGTTCTTGGTGAAGGAAGAAAGAGGTAGGGATGCCTTGGCTATACTAAATCAGATGAAAGAAGATGGAATCAAGCCTGATATTGTTTCTTATACCATGGTTTTAAGTGTAGTTGTTGCAGAAGGGGATTATGTGAAAGCACATGAACTGTTTGACGAATTGCTTGTGTTAGGCCTTGTTCCTGATATTTATACTTATAACGTGTACATAAATTGCTTGTGTAAAGAGGATAATGTTGAAGAGGCACTTAAGATAGTTTCTTCTATGGAAGATCTGGGATGCAATTCAAATGTGGTTACTTACAATACTTTAGTGGCTTCATTAAGTAAGGCTGGGGAATTAAGTAGAGCAAGGGGGCTTGTGAAGGCGATGAGGATGAAAAGAATTGAGCCCAACTTGCATACATATAGGATCATGCTTGATGGTCTGGTTGGTAAAGCTGAGATTACTGAAGCATGTTCTTTATTGGATGAAATGTTGGAGAAGTGTTTTTATCCACAGTCTTCAACTTTGGATAATATAATATATGAGATGTGCCAAAAGGGGTTGTTTACTGAAGCACTGGAATTGATGAAGAAATTTATTGCAAAAAGTTTTGCCCCAGGAGCTAGGGCTTGGGAAGCGCTTCTCCTTAATTTAGGAGCTGAACTTGATTATTCAGAAACCACTTTAGCTGATCTGGTGAAAGCAAACTAACTTCGGTTTTCGAAGTAGCCTGGGGGATAAATCTAATCTCAAAATTTTGAAGACTTTCGATTTGTTGGATAAAGAGCTAAAGCATAAGCAGGTAAGAATGTGAATAAACTAGATTAACTTAATGCAACCTTCAATGAGCTTGTGGAAAGCTGGATTACTGATTGAACTCACATTTGCTTGTTGCAGAATTAGTTCTTGAGTAACATTAATGGAGCAACTCCTTTTGCAACCAAAACAAAGAAAGATAAAAATAACTTGGTAATCAGAATCTGACAAGCAAACATTCACTTCTCTATTTCAGATTTTGCCTCTGCAACCGGGGGGAAAAAAACAGATTATGGAATTAAGTTCTTTCTTTTTTATAATGGCATGCTAGTACTGTTCTGTCTCAGATGCAATGTGGGGAAGATAGTCGGTTGTATATTGAGGAGAGAAGATGCTGCTGCCTCAGATTTGTATATCATAGTACAATAAATATATGCAGAGGTTGACCATTCCTGCATTTGTGTTATGAATATATATTCCGAGTCATTTTCTTGTAGAGAGTGCATTTAAGGTATTTTGGTTTAAAATTTAAATTCATTATCTGCTTGTTTTATCTGTGTAATCATTAATTCTTTCCTTACATTATGTTTGATGTGCTTGATTAGTTACTTGTAAATAGCCTGATTACTCAAGCTCCTGTCTAATTGTAGGTTCTTATCTTGGATTTATGTTCATGATTCTTTCTTCATTAAATTCTGCACTGTGCGTTTAAAATATGTTACTGAGGGAAATGTGGCAAACAGTGGCCTACTTTACATTGCAATTATTAATAATTATAAATCCTGAGACTTCATTTTAATGTGGGAAAATTAATCTTTAGTCCCCATAGTTTTGAACTAATTGTAATTCGGTCCTTATACTTTGTTTTGATGCAATTCAGTCTCTAGTTTTAGCTCTATTGCAACTCAGTTCCTGAATTTTGACTCACTACAACTTAGTCCTTATAATTTTATCTATTTTATAATTTAGTCCCTGAACTTTATTATATATATGATTTTATTTTTTAAAAACATAGGAACTAAATCATAATATGGTTGAAACTATAAGGACTGAATTGCATCGAATCAAAGTATAAGAACTAAGTTACAATCAATTTAAAATTATAGGGACCATAAGATTAATTTTTTCTTTTACTAATATAGAAAACTATGAGGTGTCCTGGATTATTTTGAAAACAGGTTGTTTCAACGCACGAGGGGAGTATTGCACCTGAAATAATCGTTATATTGTGTATTTATTGATTGGTGGATCTGAACTGACAGTTTGAGAAAATAAGGAAATGTAAGAAATAAAAAATGATAATAATAAATTATGTAATATGATTTTTTTAGATATATTGCATAATCAATTAAATATGGACAAACCTAAATTAAGGAAATCAGAAAAAATAATTGTTAATATTTTGTATTTATTGATAAGTGAATCTGAAACGACCTATTTTCATTAAAGTGGGTATTACAAGTTTTTAAAAATATTGTTGATGATGGATTGATTTAGCGAGAAAGTTACATTGCTTGTATGCTTTTCCCTGTGTTATTAAACCTTGATCGGATTGGTCGGTTCGTTCCGAAAACTGGTGAACCGGTCCAGCCAGGGTAGTGACCCGGTAATTTTTTTTTAAAAAAAAAAAATCAATTTTTTTTAAAAATTTTCTTTATAATTTCATATTAATAAGCCTGAAATCTTTATTTTCTTACCGATTTGGTCTCGGGTTAGCTTCGGTTTGACTCCGATCTGACTCACTGACTCTTGATTCAGTACCTTGACTGGTTACGGGTTCCTGTTTAATAAACTAAGTTTTTCCATAGAATCCTAACACATTGAATGGTAACATTTGATTCATTGTCTAGTGTTTGAGTGTTGTAACACAAGAAACTTCAAAATTCTCTCAGGAGCTGGCTTTCAGGCAAGATATCTCTCTATGCTGCACACTCGAGAACTGGGCCTCAGGTTCAAAAACTGCATTAGATGTCTTTACAGGTTGGGCTTTAGATTCACTGTCAACCTGGCCCGGTTTGGTTTATGTGGACATCTTATATGATAGGAAATTATAAAAGGGCTAAAGTGTAAATTTGTTTTGAATATTTTCACTCAAGAATAATGTTATCTTGAAAGTCTTTTTGGGTTTAATGTCAACTCTGAAGTGTTAAAATGTAATAATGTTGCCTCTTATAGTAAAAAATGTTAATAATCTAACGCCTATTTTTTAATGGTTCACGTTAGTTTTTAAATAGAGTAGGGTAATATTATTATATTTTGAAACTTGTAGGGTGACATTGAACCTAAAAAATTTTTTTGGGGAGACATTGCTCTTGAGTAGACCTTTTCGGGGTATATTTGCAGCTTGACCTATTATAAAATATAATCTTGAAGGACATGTCTTGTGTCTAATGGAAGGGATCAGTCTATCACAATAGAACAAACTCAAGTTCAAATCCCTAGTAGAAGAGGTGTTTATTTTTAGTGGCCAATAATAATACTTTAAACACAATTACCTTTAACAGTAGGGTACCTGTGTATAATGGGGAAAGGAAAGAAAATCATGTATGAACATATTGTCAATCTTTTTTGCAGCCATTTTGTCTCAGGTGAGAAGGAGTGAACAAGAATCCTTGTTGCGGATATTTTTGTTCCTATCATGATACATTGGCTTTTTATCTTCTTTATCACTTGCTAATTTTACATAAAGGTGTGCTTTAACTAAGTTGGATTGGATTATCTCATGGTGTCTTCTTAAAATTTTTACTTCACTGAATACAAATGTATTTAAAGAATCTATAAAATTATCCAACCATAAAAGAAGTTTAACTTTCTTTGAAGGGAATAATTTCTTGCTTGCTTTACGCTAAAACTGCATATATGCCTTTGTCTCCCCAAAACTTTATGGAGTCCATAACTTTCTTTTTTCCTTTTTCTCCTTTTCTGTATTAAATTGTATGCAATTTCGTTAAATTTAGAGGGAATTACATTGAGGCCCCAAAAGAGGGAATTAATTAGCAAGAAGTTGCATGGACAAGTGAAGAATATTAACATATTATCATTTCTTGTACCGACACTTTTTATTATATTTTCCTCAGTTGTTATTGAACTTATCAATAATTAAGTCTTTTTTTTTTTTGCAGGTAAGATACCGCAAAAAGCGTTTTTAATCTCTTTTTTAAACCTTATTGTAATTCCCCTTTTTAAAAATTTAAATTTGCTAATAACCTTCTGCAACAACTAATATGTTACTTCATTAATCGAGGGTAATACGTTAAAATTTAGTGCATTTTTGGATTAACGATATAAACTGTTTTTCTAATATGATTTACGGTATACGAGGTAAGCTTATAAGAGGAGTTTTATCGACTTATGTGAACGGGTTTTTTCACCACCAACTCAAATAGACCCTTGTATGTTTTAACACTTAATTTAAAATTTAAAAGAATTATCTACATAAAAGAATGAAGTGTAAAGGAGATTATTGTTTTAGGCATGTTGTATTCATTAGTAAAATATTAATTGATTAATAATGTAAAATTATCTGCACAAATTCAAAAATTTAAGAGGGTTCCTTATGAATTTTTGAATGTGTAATTTACTAACATTGTTTTAACAAATTCTATCACTTTGTTACTGCGTTCACTGTGGTAGGTTAATTGGTACTGCTAATATGAGTAAAAACATATATTGGGCTAAAGATGCATTTTTAAAAAAATAATTTGTATTATCAATAAGAATATATTTCTTTACGTTAATCTATATTACTAAATTCCAAGTAATTTTTCTTAAACTCGAATGATTAAAAGGTAAATCACTTTTGCATAAGTTGGTAATGTTGGCTCATATACATACATTTTCAATATATACCAAAGAGTGAAAATGAAAGACGCGAAAGGAGATTATTGGTTAAAAATTAGCAAAATACTAAAATATGGATCATACCTAAATATATACTCTCAACTTCAAGCCTTTCTTTTTCCTCTTTACCAACCATAACCTTGGTTTGAATCCATCATCATCTCATTGAATATAATTTTATTTCTTTAATTTTAAAGTTTTATAGATTAGATATTAATTTGTGTAGCTAATCATGCCACTAGATCTTTGCTTGATGTTGTCTCATACCTAAGCTAAGATTATTATTGCTTCAATAATAATTAATCCACTAGTGCTTTCTTGTGTGTGCTTTTCACTTGGTTATGTGTGGGTCAGAGTTGATGTGCCTCACTAAGGCATACTTTTATTTATTTTTGAGATATTTACTAATTACTATTCAATCTGGTTTTTAATATAAAATATGTTTTGTAGTTCAATTTATTTATTAAAGTGGATGTTATATTTAGGATCAGAGGTAAGATATTTTTATATGTTTGAATGAAAGCATGACACAATATTATTTTCATATTGTAATGTTATATGATCAAGTTCTTATTTTCATATATTACTCACAAAAAAGTAATTGTATAGGTGAATAACTTGATATATAAATTATATAAAATTTCTTTGCATTTATTGAAATCATATGGAAACTATGTCGCTTTTATTTTTAAAATATATATAGATATTTCTTGAAAATTTAAAAATTATATGGATCATGGACTATTTTTTACTTTTATTATAATAATTAAAATCATTATAAACATACCTTTATTTCATATAAATTATATGAAAATTTTTTACTTTTGAAATCATATAGACATACCTTTATTTATAAATATTATATTACACAGAGTTCTCTGAAAAATAATTAATGTGATTCATTCATATTTTAAATATATTCATTTAAAGATTAATTCACATGCATTACAAACATTAGTAAAGTTAGTTATTTATAAAAAAAAAATTGTGTTGCTTTTCCTAAAATATCTTTCCTAATCATTGTCAATCTCCCCTTAAAAATTTAATTAGTGAGAATAACCTAAATCAAAGTATCAGTACTTTGTGTATATTGTGTGTATATAAAAATCTATGAGATCCTTCTCACCAATTAAATTTTAATATGGGACTTTCCACCAATTTCCCCTTCAATCATTTACAATGAAAACCATACTATTAACTGCATACAATACTAATGTGTGCAATTAATTAATTAAAGTAGTTTGAAAAAAATAATAAATTTAAGACATAAAGCAGATTGAGGCCTTACATTATTCAAGACCAAATTAAACTCTTCAACTAACTTCTACATTTAGAATTGAAGTAATTACACACATACACACATATATCTCTTAAGCCTTTTTTTTTTAACAATAACATTTTTTTTATTTCTAGGGGATTTTGGGTATTTTGGAAATAAAATATATTTCAATAATTTCAAGCAAATCATGCAATTAGTAATGGAAAGTTATGGATAGTTGTAATGAAATTTAGTAGATATTTATATTGATTTTTGAAAACATATAGGAAATGCATATACTTTGAAGGGGGGGAAAGAGTTGTACATATAGTTTATTCAAGAAACAATAATAAATTAAAAAAACAACGTCCCTCAAGTATTGTCTGGTTAATCTAGCCCAACAACTGTCTTAGTGTAGAGGACCACATCCTTATATAGGATCTATGAACCTAATAAATTAATTATGAAAATGAAACAACTTGTAAGACAACAAGACATGAACCTCTCTCCGAGCAAAAAGTAAACAACCTAAGCTTTTGCTTCGATTGCGATTTGTGTGTATGAGATTGGTCCTAATCCTCGCCAATATATTGTTCTTCTGTTCTATTACCCATTTTTTTTCGAAGTCAGAGTGAAACCAAACAACGATAGGGATTTATCAAGAAGGTTCGTCCTATAGTAGAAAGGGTTTTGATTGCTTAGCGTGATGTCTTGTGTTTGAGTCTATGTAAATACAGAAAAACATCGTATGATGGTTATTCTTGTTTTAACCTGATAATCCTCCAATATCATCCGTTCAAATATATAAAAAGAATAGCAGTAGGGATTTACTGGAACTTTAATTTTAATAATTATAATTGATTATATATAATTCAATTGTTATAGATTTAGGTTTTATCTTGAAGATGAGGATCTATATATACATATATATATATATATACATATATATATATATATATATATATATAGAGAGAGAGAGAGAGTTGTGTCACTCATATGATTCTATGATGATGAGCTTATTCCCTTCATTTTTAACTTTTCTGGTTCCTTTCCTTGAGAAAACACCTAAATTATATATGTAAATGTCAAATTAATTAAATTATATCCAAATAAGGAGAGAATGATATTATTATAAAAAAAGAGAGAGAGAGAGAATGATATTGATATGAATCATATGGTTGAAAAGAAAAAACATATCGAACACTGAAACTTGGAGTATCAATATTTTTTTAAGAAAAAAAGTTATACTCTTTTTCTTTATGTAGATGATGAAGTCAATATCAAATCAAGGAAGCATCCTAAGCAAAAGTAACATATAAAGAACAAATACAGTTATGTCGTTTTGGTGCCTCACTGTAGATAGACTTTGTCGGTGCAAGGAAACTTCTCTCTCTCTCTGCTGGTTAATTAATTACATGAACAAAGAATAAAAATAAAAGAAATTAAAGAAAGAAAGAAAGAAACATGGAGACAATAAGTGTTGGTTTGCATATGATGATGATTACGAACGTATTTTAGGAATTGTTAAGATAAGTTCTCTTCTTATGATTCAATTCCTGTTTTGGGGGAGGCAAATGACAAATACGAACCCATTATATTCCTGCCGCTAGTTTATATTAAAATAAAATATTGAATGCACCAAAAAAAATAATAATTTTGTGACTTTCTCTGTATATCATACACACACATGTATGTATGTAGTTCTATATAAATGAGTCATTTTGATAATGGTTTGAAGATTACAAATTATTATAAATATGAGAAAATTGGCGAAAATTCACTGTTTGACAATGTTATAGGCAAATAGAACTTAAATTTGAGTATTGGTACTTTTTATATATAAAATTCATTAAAGCACTGGTAATTTTCATGTAAAAAAGACACATATACATATATTCAGTCTTTCTAACAAATAAAAATTCAAACACATATTTTTTCCTATTTTCTTTATAAATTACACAAACATGTGTATATATTATTGTCATGGCTTAACATCACCTGATATACATGTAAAGAGTATAAACTCACAATCTCATGTTTTAAAGAGATTTGAGAGAGGAGTTTTGTATAGTCAGGCTGTAAAGCCATGACACATACATATTTGTGAAGATTATCAAGGAAAAACAGATGTAGAAAGTATTTAAACTTTTTATGTCACTCAGTATTTATGTTCTCAACAAAGGACATAAAAAAGGTCTAAAAATATTCTATAAAAGTGTCTATTCTAGTAGTGGCAAATGAACATCACATAATATATGTATATGTATTGCAAGTGAGAGTCATAATGTTAGGGAAATAACAATGAAGGGAAACAAGCATCCATCTCATCATCAATAAAATCTTATATCTAAGCTAAGTGTCCCCATATCTTTGCCTATATACACACACACACAAGCAAACAAAAATAGTCCGTCCCTTTGATTGAATTGAAATGAAGGTAACACTGCGTTACCCCTATCAAATCACCCTAATTTCACCTAATCCAACTTCCTTTCCTATTGCTTCTTTTTTAAGTTTTCTTTGCTTATTCATTCATTTTAGGGTTATATATCATATTCCCCAACTATTCAACCAAAAGTTTTTTGTATTCTATATGTGAAATTTTGTGTCTCTTGGGCACATTTCTCTTTTGGGCAACTATGCCACCTCTCATTTTTACCTCACAACTATATAGAGTTTGGTAATTTTACTTTTAGTAGCCTTTTCTAGCTCCTTTCTTTTTCTCTTTAGGTAAAATTCTTGAGGAAAAAAAATGCATTGCAAAATTTAAATATTACTTAAAGGAACTTTAGATTTTAAGGAACTCAGTTGCACACTTATATCCAACGGATATACCTCTTCAACTCTCTGTATATTATCTCTAGTTATGTACAAAATGAAAGACATCTGTACAGTTAAAGATATGTATATAGTTAAAGAAGAGTTACACTATGTTCAAAAACCTGGGTGCTTTACTTTGAGGGTTGAGCAATAAATTTTGTGGTGAGAGATTTTTCAGTATTTTTGCCTTTCTTTACATGAGGTGTTTTAATTTAAAATAATGCCACGTAAGAATCAATAAGTCCTAAAATGTTCGGAAATGAACAAAGGTTCTTAAGTGAACAGAAATCAAAAGTGAAATTACTTTAAATGCCTTTAATATCTTGAGTATAATCTCCAATAATTGTTTCACTTTAAGTTATCTCCATGTTTATTAAAATACATTTCTGCACTTCATTCTTTTTTTAGGCCAGAGAGGGAGGGAGGGAGAAAGAGAATCCGTTTAGTTTCCTTCAATTTCCAGCTAAAATTTCATAATTCTATCGTAAAAATATTGACAAATCAATTGCAAATTACTCTTTATAGAAGTTGAAATGTTGAAATTCAAGAAACTTGAGATGCGAGAAAGGATTAAAGGTAGGAAAAATGAACTGATTATCATTAATAACGATTATGATACAGTCACAATGAGAAGACTTGAAGGTCAAAAATGATGAACTCAACCGAAAAAATAACATTATAATGTGCATGCGTCTCAATGCTGAATCAACACTATATATATATATAGAGAGAGACACACACACACTTAATTTTTTTCCGTACGATATTAAAAGGAATTTTCTTTCATTGACTATGTACATTCAAGCATGTTCGATAAAAAAAATTCAAATAAAACATAGCCAAGCGGGATGTGAAACGACTCTTTATTTTAACTTAAAAATACACTTCCTCCTGCACTGCATAAAAGATAAAAGGGATACACAATGTGTTTATTTTGTTTTTAAATATAATATATCAATCTAATATTTATTTTTAAAATTTATAATTTTTTTTCAAAGTACCCTATTAATTTTATTTAACCAAGGGTATTCTCTTTTCAAGATTCAATGTGTAAAGAATTTTTGCATTTTCCAATAAATATATTTTCCGGTATTCAACTTATATTCTCCTTTTACGAGGTTGAGACTACTTACCACTTCAATCAATAACTTGTTAGTAAAGTAAGGTGGTTTCCATATAATAAACATAATTAAAGAAAGTATTTAAGGAAAATTAATATTTATTTATTATAAATAACTAATTTAACTAATTTTTTAAATATTTACCAAGCAGTTCTCTAACTCTTATATAGGAGTATATTAATAACTGCAGGTAGTAATAATAATATCCCAACATTGATCATTATTCATAAAAATGTAGTGAATATTGCACTATTTTTTTCACTCTCGCTCCTCTGAAAGATCCTAGAATTCATAGAAATTTTTAGACCGATCAAATCTATTTTTTTATTTTTCTTTTTTTCCCCCGTTGGGTAACTACTTTAAACTGTATTCGTCAGAGCAATGAACAAGGACACAATCGATCAAGAAGAGGAATAGCGAAATAGTGTTACATGGACAGTTGAACAGTTATTTAACATTATATATATATATATATATATATATATATATATATATATATCAATCATATCACGTCAGTATATATATGATAAATTATAGTACGTAGTAATTGTAATATTGACAAATTGAAATTATACATATTGCCTGGAAAGCAAAAATAAAAAAAGAAGCTGGACAAAATGTGAAAAGTTTGTTTTACGTTATAACTTTGGTAAATTTCCATATGATCTCCACCAAACTTTTAAGATTAAAAAGTATTGTCCCGTGGGCATCTTCTCATGCGAGCACTCTACTCTAATTTTCTCGTGAAAATCCGATTAAATAATGTCGTCAAAGATTTCAAATTAAATAAAATTATAAAACAATTTTTTTAAAAAAAAATAGTTATTCCTGTTTAATATAAAACGAATATTTATATTAAATACAATGTAATATTTAAATTTTATTGTGCTCCTGTTTATGAATCATTATTAATTAACTTACCACCCCTTGATAAATTCCTACGAAAATGAACCTTTTTTTCTCATTGTTTATATTTCAGACAAAAAATTATTACTATAAAATGAAAAAGGTCAATTGAAAAAAAAAAAAGGACCAACTCTTTTCTGATTCAAAAGCTTGCTTTCAGTTGATATTTCTATTATCTGCCAGACATAATGAATCACTAAGTTAAGATAAGCAAAATCAGTGAGGATTAATTTGCTGTGTGAGAGCTAGCTAGCTTCACAACACAATTTATAAATTATAACAAATATTTAATTTCTCTATTGCTTAGTTGGTAATGAAAAGCATATGAGTACTTTGGTCGCTTTCAAATAAAAAGCATATGCATTTGAAGGTGAAGCAACTTCATTAGTGCCTCATTATTAAGAATGTCATATATATTCACATATTCTTCTTTATAATCATGGTTTAAAAATATGGCCCCTCTCAAAAGAGTAACACCTTTTGTTTGCTTATATATATATATAGAACCTTGAAAACACATTCTAATTACTTGGTAACACTACTGGATATTAAATAACTAATATAAAAAAAAATCTATTTTTATAGACATTATTAATAATGTCAATACATTTCTTGAATGACAGCAGCAGTCTTAATTTATGTATTATTGGGAAAGTTTGGTGCATATAGAATGAAATGGAATATTGGAAAAGAGAATTACAAAAAGTAATTTTTAGATGTAAAATATCCTATATTCCCTTAAATTAAAAAAAAAGGTAATGAAAAGAGATAATTACTGTTAATTAATAATGATGACAAGGCATAATTAGTACTACCTCATGTCCTTAATATAAAACTCAGTACTAATTTAAAGAGATTAAGGAAACTAAATAAATTACCTTCCAACATTTATATTTATTATTTGTTTAAACTAATTTTCCTAACTTATAAAATTATATACACACACATATAAGTATTTTAAAATTATCATGTAATATATGTTATAATTAAATAATTTATTTAGTTTCATTAATTTCCTCAAATTAGTCAATCGATGAGTCTTATATTAAAGAATAACATATGTAGTATTTATATACATCTTGATTTTGCATGTCATTGAAAAGAAATTAAGCTCCACTGTTCTAACCAAGCAGGTCGCTAAAGATCTCTCTTCCCTGCATAATAATGTTCACTCTTATAAAAGTTCATTGCATTTGAAATTGGAATAGTTTCCACTTTCCAATTTAATCCAATTAATACAAAATTGCATATAACCCCTTTTTATGGCCTGGGATCACATACAAACAACCCCTAAATCATTTTGTTTATCTACAACTTTAATTTCACTATCATTCTTCTAGTTAACGCATCAAATGTAGACTTCATAACATACTACATAACTCCTATATTACTCATAAATAGTAAAATTTATTCTTAGACTCATGAGGTAAATAAATCAACATCAGGTTATTGATAGGGATATATATGTATATTATTTTTTATCAAGTTATTACTATTTTATTTATTTGCTATGAGAAAAGGGTAGAAATACACTTTTCTGCAAGGATTTAATGCATTTGATATTTTCTAAAGAAATTAATTAAACCCATATTATTGAGAAGAGAGTCAGAGACACTGAGCTTGTTTGAGCTTGTTTGAAATAGCGGTTGAAAATTTCATAAGTGCTTATGAATTGTAATTCACGGAATACGAAGTAACTTTTACGGTCTACGAGGTAGCTTTTACGGTCTACGAAGTGCTTTCACGGTCTACGAGATAAATATGTGGAGAAGATTTATCTTGATTTATGTGAATTAGACTTATATAATAAGCCCGATTCAAATAAGTGATAACAAACAAACACACTATCACTTCTTGCCTAGTAAGGGATATATTGTGTACTGGTAAAAAAACTAGGAGGTAGACTACGACTTGTGGCCTTCATCATTCTGATAAATTCTTATCATTAACCCTTAATCATTGTCTTAGTATGATTTGCTCTCTTTCTGATTATGACACAACCACAAATAGTTCAGAGTCAATAATGATATCAACCACACAGTCCATTGAAACCACTCACTTCAGAGTTCAGATCACAAAAATAAAATAAAATAAAATAAAATACTCTTGTGTTTATCCAATTACTTACATCTCTCACCTTTATTCAAAAAATCTCACAATCTTTTCATCAAACACTAACCAAACAATTCTGCAGTTAGGGGACACTGAACAGCGAGTAAGTATAAACAAAAGTATTAAAGTACTCACCTTTTAATTCAAATTTCAAATTCAACAGACCAAGAATGCTAAAAGTGGAAGAACAGGACGTACCCAGAACAGAACATTTTAATCACCTTCAAATTCAACAAATGAGTGAAGCATGGTTCAGAAATTTGAACTGGGTCATCAAATTCTGGGGAGTAGCCATTAAAGATCCAAGCTTTATGCACTTCTCAATTCTCTAAGGTGATGTGGGCATGATGGCGAAGATGGGCACATGAAGGACTAACTCATAGAAAACATATAACTCTGTTTTTTTATTTTTTGGAAACAGAGAAGAATGTGATGATTTTCATGAGTTAGAATTGCACGTGCCCTGCTTCTCCATCTTGCTCAAACATGCACCTTCTTTTTTCTTCTGTGTGACCAAAAAAGAAGAGAAGCTATAGAGGAAGAGAGACAGAGAGAGCGAAAAAGAAAAAGAACAGAACAATAAGGAAGGAAGGAGGAAATTGCAGCTTTTTGTGGACGAAGCCTACACACTTTTATAACAAAAAGAGGGAAATGGGAGGGCATGTTCTTGGTGGGAGCAAGAAATGAAAGGCTTAGTTGGGTGTGGGACCTGAGTTTTTTTCTTTTTTTTCCCAGTCCAAACAGATTGTTACAAATCACAGCTCATAGGACCATTTATCAGAGAAAAAATACAAGTGAATTACTGATTTAGCCTTAACATTAGAGAACAATTAGCCGGTCTTGTAGTTCAGTGGCATCAAAGCTCTCCTTAGGAATGGAAGGTTGCAGGTTCAGGCTCATTTGTAATTTAATCCATACATTTTAATTTAATTTGGTGGCTGATGTAGCTTTGTTTCTATTAAGGTTATTAAATCAGGATTAGCCACTAAATCAGTCGAGATAGTAGGTTAAGGGTCCATGGGTTAGATTGGAGTTAAAACTGAACAAACTCGGGACTAAACTGGTTATAAAGTTGAGATTTCAGGATTATTAACATGAAATTTTAAATAAAATAAAATAAAATAATTAAATTATTTTTTTAAATAAAAAATGTTGAGCTAGTTAAACCGACCGGACCAGTTAGGTGACTGGTTTCCGGCTCAAACCGGCTAGTCTGATCTTATTTTAATAACTATAGTTCCTATAATTTAACCATTTAAAATATTAGTCTTTATATTTTTTTTTTGCAAAAAAAAAACAAAGAACAATTAGTTTGATTATATTAATGGCCTAATATACCAGGAAAACAAACATTAATTTATGCTAATACAACCTGAAGTGGACTGGAGTTAGAAACAAAAACATAATTAAAATTAAACCATGTGAGATCCACTCGCTAGGTATGTCTTTGAGTATTCTTAATTTCTTATAGGTCAAAGTTGTCCTTAGAAGGCTTCAAGCAAAGTGTAGTTGAAGTGTTGATGAATCCTACAATAGGTAAGGTAATTAATAAAATTAAATTATTTTTCCTTAAATGTCGGTCGCATTTATTAACTTATTTTGTATTTAAACTGTGGGGCTTATTGATGCCTACTCTACAGTAGATTAAGCCAAATGAAATGGCACTTTAGTTTAAAATATAAACTTTGACTCCAAAGGTGTCATGTAACCGAGAAAAGGTATAGTGTGCATAGCTTTTAACCTAATAGTAAAGTAAGTAATTAGTGATCAAGTTCTTGATTCTATCAATCATTTTATTATAAGCAACTCGGAGTGTTATTACCACTTCCTCAACAAAAGACTTTTTAAAATTGTTCTCTTATCTCTTACTTTTTTTTAACAATTATTTAGAATTTAGTATAACCGACTCGGTTGGATTCAAGCATGATTATATCTCATATAGGAGATAATTTTTTCAATAAAATTTTTTTTCTACATGTAAGAACTAAACTTAAAAATTTGAGGAAAATTGATCTTTTAATTTCTATAGTTTTAATTCAGTTGTAAATTAACTATTATATTTTGACTTAGTGCAACCCATATCTATAGTTTTGACTTTATTGTAATTTAATCATTAAATTTTGTCTTGATATAATTCTATCTATATACTTTTGACTCAGTTGAATCTCGATCCTTGAACTTTAACTCAATGCAACTTGATTCTTATAGTTTTAATCATTTAAAAACTTTTAGCCCATCATAAGCTTTATGAAATATATAATATTATTTTCAAAAATATAGGGACTGCTATTTTAAATGACTAAGTTATATATAGGGACTGAGCTATATTGAATTAAGGTTCAGGAGTTGAATTACAACAAAGTCAAGATTATAGGAATTGTTTGCACTAAGTTAAAGTTTACAAATTAAGTTATAACCAAATCAAAAACAAAAATATTAATTTTCTTAAACTTGAATAAAAGAACTTGAGTCAAGATTATAAGGATTGATTGGTTAATGTGGCTACAGCCTCACTCTCATAGGGAAAGCAGGAGCTCAAATCCGGGAAGCATACTTTTTGGAAGGGTTGTGCCTTAAACACTTAAAGCCTTATTAGTCTCAAGTTACAGTGACTTGGAGATACTCTCTGTTCACACCAAAAACATAAAGTTGAGGGATTAGGTATCAAAGATAAAAAAAATTAACTTTTCCCAAACTTATATACGAGAGATTGAATCATTTTCACACAGTAAAAAAACAGTAGGAATATTATAATAAATACACTATTATGGGTTGGTTACCTCCTTCAATTCTCTCTCTCTTGTATTCAATATTTCAAATTATGGTGCCTGTCGTGCAATCTAAAATAAGGACATCGATGTACACTTTGACCAGTATATGATCTAAAACGTTTTACTAAATAGTTTATCTTATGAGTTAATATGGGAGGACAGTAAGATCACAAGTTTAAAATTAAGATTGTTGTTGAGATCAATCCAACAGTAAACATGTTGGAATTTCTAAGCTGATCATGAAATTCCCACAGTACAAGGTGGCTTAATTAAATGCATCTGGTACAACACTTTCTTATCATCTCATGCATGGGTCAGAGAGAAAGAGGGAAAAAAAAGAGAAAGGACAAAAAGAACACTTAGACATGAAAATAGAAATTTTTCTAATACAGTAAAATGATGAGAGAAGAGACCAGAAAGTGGAAAGCTAGCTGTAATAATAAATAAAAGAGAGGCTTCTGGAAATTTGAAGACTAGGACTTAGCTGATTGATCATGAGTGAATCAAAAAATAAAAACACACACATAGAGAGAGGAAGAGGAAGAGATGTGGCCAAGACAGAAGATGTGGTCACTTTCATATCTCAGAGTGATCCAGATGTAAAAGGGTAGGTATATATTATTATTATTCTTGGAGATTAAAAGCTTTTGCCAATATAGCTGCTTTTAACAACGATAACTGTAAGGTAAAAAAAAAAAAACAACGATAACTGCCAAATTCAATGTGCTAATTGCAAGTTGCACCACGCTTTAATTTTCCTGTGTGAAAATCACAAGAATCTTGACCCCTCTCGTTTAAATAAATATCTGTTTGTGTGACTCTCGTCAATTTTTACATTATGTCACGTAAGTCACTGTCTGTCTTCTGATCTCTCACGAAGGAGACGAGATCGAGCTTCAGAGAAATACTACTTCATCTCTTTAATAAAAGAGCTTGATGACTAATTTATAGATATCAAGAAAATTAGTTAATTAAGTTGGTTATTTATAATAAATGAGTGTTTGTTTCACTAAAATGCTCTCTTTTATTGTGTGTATTTGATTATCTTTTAATGAAAACCTCTAATATGTGAAATCAATAGTGATACTTTAAAATAAAATTTATAAATTTGGTTGGGAGACAGAACGGATCGGGTTTTATATTTAAGACTAAAGTAAATCTTTTGTCATTAAGAGTATTAAGAAAATTAGTTAAACTAAGTATTTGTAACTGTTTCACTGAAATACCTTCTTTTATTATGTGTATTGGAATCATCCCTTGATGAATAGACTTCTAATTTATACAATCAATATGGATACTTTAGGGCAAAACTAATAAATGTGGAAGTTAGAATGGATTGAGGTTTATTATTAAGATTAAAATAAACCCTTTTTCTAACTTTTATATTCTTTTGGTCCTTAATGTAATACATATTTAACTAATTTGATTATATTAATTAAAAAAGTTGGATAAGTTAGTGAATTACAATAAATATGACATTTTTTTTTATATACCTTAGTCATCATCCTCAATTTTCTTCCTCTCTTTTCTATTTGAGAAAGGATCAATAACAGTAAATTGAGAAAAAAATGATAGATGTGGAAAATAAGAAGGCTGGAGGGAGTAGTAAATACTCTATGGGGTCCTTATTATATATAAGCCCTTAATAACAATGTTACGCAAAAGAAAATGAAATTAGTTAAAATTAATTAATTATTTTAAAATATTAAAACTACCCTCAGTAAAAGTTATAGTTATAGGAATTTAGTTAGTCAGTTAGGGATTTAGGGTGTATTCGGCGGAAAAAATTAATACCTTAGACAGAACATGTCATGTTATGAATGCTTGTAATAAAGACATGGGCGAGTACTTAAAAACAAAAACAATAACAAAGCATTATTCTAATGAGTAGGGTCAGTTATGTGGATCAAAAGATATCATTAAGTTTGATCAAAAGTCAAATTTTAAGATAAATTGTTAACTAAAAAATCTCATTCAATAACCTCATTGAGCATTCTCTTCGGTCTTCCTCTATCCCTCTGAACTAAACTCCAAACAAAGAGAAAGAAAATGGTTTACTTGCCGGTGGGGGCATATTTTTCTCATGTTAGATAAACCAAAACCCAAATGGGTGGGTGGCTGCCACAAAACAATATTTATGGGAGTGAATGTGAGCCAGAAATGTTGCTGTCTGAAGTTCTCCGACATCATGCTTCCCACAAGATGATAATAACTCAGAATCTGAATTTCGGCCACACTTTGCTTCCAACAACATCATAATAATAACTGTGAAGATGAATCAGAACAGCCAGAAGCAACAACAAAGATATTCCTTTTGAAAAAGAAGGAAAAATATGGCCATATATTCGAGACTCGACTCGTGGCCTGATAAAGACAAATTTAATTTGATTTATTGAAAAAAATTATTAATTAAAGTTACAAAAGAAATTCTTACAATGAGATGTATATAATGAGTTGTGAAGCAAGCCCTGGCTTGGATGAATTTTTTTAAAAAAAGAAAAAACAGATGGTGAGATATATGTAAGATTCTAAATATAATTCAAAAGAGTTAAGTTCATTAAGTCATAACCAAATCGTATAATTTTTAAATTTGGGCATGTTCAAAATAATGATTTTTACAAATTTGGTGCTTTGATTAAATGGACTTCTCAATTAAACCCGTTACAAAAGTTTGCTTCTCAAGTTGATCCCTTACAATTGAAACCGTTATTATGAGAGCATCTTATTAGTTAAGAGATATTGATCAAGCGTGAGAGACTATTATCAATTACGATCTTATGTTTTGAGAAATACTAACCAAACCAATAAGATAACTTTATTGTGGAATAATTTTAAAAAAGATGTTGTCGATTAAAATAGAATAACATAACCAATAAGATCTGACACAATTAGCATATAGTTGAATCTCTTAAATAGGTTATTAGGGGTTTGATCCCTTTACAAGTCAATGAAAAGCTAAAAAAGGTTATAATGGGAAAAAAAATAATGGGAAGGAAAAAGGAGAGGATCATCTCCCGTTTTGTGTAGTGGGGCGTGAGGCAAATAATCTTATAACTTTATTATGATTTCCCTTAGCTTGTGGTCTTTTTTTTTTTTTTAGATGAATTATGCTAATCTTGAGATTATGACTCAAATTTCTATAATCTATTAAGATTATTTTTATTTATTCTCTTGGTTTAAAATCTATCACATATCCATCATATTTATAATAATTTAGATGTTAGGAAACATTATTTATTAGCCAATTTAATATTTTCATCTTTTTAATAAAAGAGCTCTCTCTCTCTCTGTTATATATATTTCATGCCCATCATTATAAGAATGAATGGTCATTATAAACTTTATTTGCATTTTAGCAATGGAATTGGAAGATTTTATAAGGATAGATGTATGCAGTAGTTTTATCTTCACAACTAAAGAAACTGTTTTTAATATTTGAATATATAACTTCGAAGTCAAATGCAATGACTTTATCGCTATGCTAATACTTACAATCTTCATTGTCATATACATTATTATTACTAATTAATTGACTATAAAATTCCATCACTAATTGATTCTTTTTTATAGTGGGTCTTTTTGTAAGTTTCAAATATTTAATCATATTCTTAAATCCTCTGCTTTCACAATCCCTCAATGGCTCAATATTATTATATTAGAGGGTAGAAAGTGACACAGAGAGATTGTTACTGTTTATTATAATGCTAGAGGGTAGCTAGACCCACATCCTTTGGATTCACATTCACGCTCTTTAATTTGTGTCTCTTTCAAACTCCACTCACTTCTTCATGACAATGCCATTCAACCTTTCCTTGTTTGCCCCTACCCTCTTAGGTCTTATTGATTTTAGTAAAATGGCATCTCTTTTCCCCCTCTCTAAGACACCCTCATTAGTTCCCATCATAATCAACAAACACCATACCCTTCACTCACACTTTCAATTCCATATATATATATATATTAAAATGTATTCATTTTTCAAAAACTTGCTTTTAATTTATCATTAAAATTTATTCTTGTGTCTTGTTTTCTTCAAAAAAAATTTAAATTGATAGTGTTAATAAATTTGAACTATCTAAATCCATTAAAACCAATTTAATTTATTGAACTGCTATTTATAGATGCAGAGAATCCATATCCTCGTGTTTATTACTTTATTCTATTCCTCTTATATCTCATTTGGTTGTACTTGCCAATTGCCATATTCCCTTATCGTTCAAAAACAAAGTAGATATTTCATTCTACCCTAAATATTAAAGTTAGATAACTAATTGATTAAGATTAATTAAAAAAATTAATTAATTTAATTATTTATAAAAAATGTATATATGTTGGCTGGTCATCCTAAGATATCTTCTTTAATTATTTGCAACAAAAACCACCTTCATACGAAAACCTTTTTTAGTATGTGGAAACAATAAGGATAATTTATAAAAAAAATTATAAATTTAAGAGATAAAGTGAATTGGAGTCTTGCATTTATAACCAAATCAAACCTCTTAATTTGTTCATATACATTTAGGACCAAAAAGGGAGTTAAATCATTATATTTAACAATAATATTTTTTTTATATTTCGTTTTTCTTTTAATATACTATTATTCTAGGAAAAAGCATAGAAAAATAACTTTGAATTTGTAAACTTTTAAATCAGTTATTTTTCAAAAAATGTGTTGTGATTTGCTTATCAAGTTTGTCATTCCCTTATCAATTCTTGGTAACAAATCTAATTTGAAATTTTACAAATTCAAAGTTTTTTTCTTTTCTTTCTCCCATTATTCTATTGTATAGGGTCAATAATTGAAGTTTTATTTTCTATCAGGAAGATTCAAATTATGCTCCCAAAACAAAACCAAGTCAATGGTCTAACAACCATAAATAATGACACAAAGATAAGATAGAAGACATGACAAACTATATATAAGAACAACTAAACTCCATTCTGGTCTTCCACAATCATGCTTTGTTGTTTTCCATTGTAGTCCCACGCCTCAAAGTTCGTCAAATTTAGCTCTTTTATCAAGAATCGCTAACTTTGGTTTTTGAATTCAAATATTCAATGACACATGATATATACGCTTTGTTGAACGTACATATAGATAAAGCATCATTAAATAACATTCAAACACGACTACTATTTTTCCCATTCTCTTCACGCATGCTCTCGTGTTACATTTATATTACAGGCTTGTTTGTCAAGATTTGAATGAGGAAAATTAAAAAAAAAAAGTTATCGGTTAAAGATTCAAACTTTGGGTAAGAGAGGAGGAATGATAATGTTGCGGAAGCGGGATATATAGAGCGTAACCGATTATACTAGAAAATCACAATACTAGAAAACAAAGTTTCTAGAAGTAATTTTATAATATAATAAATCACAACTACTATATCTAATAGCAGCTAATAAATAATAAATAAGACAACAATAAGGAAAATACCAGAATCTAATTTCACTCTAAACAATTTATAAGTGAAATACTATAAGAGAGGAGGAAATACAAAATGCCTTATAGAAGAAAGAAGGCAATTTGAGGGATGAGTTGAAGGAGGGAGGGGGGCCTCCTATTTATACTAAATTCTCTACCCCCTCCCTCTTCCATTTCACGATGTGGGACTTCCCACTTTCAACAAATCTCCACCTTGGGAAAATTCCCACATTCCTAATTTATTCTAATTACAAATTTATGCTTACAATTCAACAATCAATGTTCAACAATGTTGATCAAATCCAAACAATGTTGAAATTTGACAGAAGTCACAACCTTTGTCAGCATATCAGCAGGATTCTCAGTTGTCCGTATCTTTTGTATCATGACTCCACCTTCTTCCAAAATTTCTCGTATAAAGTGATATCGAACATCAATGTGCTTCGTCCTTGCATGGTAAACTTGGTTCTTTGCTAATTGAATAGCACTTTGACTGTCACAATAAACTACGATGCTTTCTTGACCAATACCAAGTTCTCCAAGCAATCCTTGAAGCCAAATTGCCTCCTTCACAGCCTCTGTAATCGCCATGTACTCTGCCTCTGTGGTAGACAAAGCAACTGTTGACTGTAAAGTCGACTTCCAACTAACTGGTGCTTTTGCAAAAGTAAACACATAACCAGTAGTTGACCTTCGCTTGTCCAAATCACCCGCAAAATCTGAGTCACAATACCCAACTAAAGATCGATCACCTTCCTGCTCAAAAACCAAACCAACATCTACAGTATTACAAATATACCGTAGAATCCATTTCACAGCTTGCCAATGGTCCTTCCCTGGATCATGCATATACCTACTAACAACTCCAACAGCTTGTGAAATGTCAGGTCTTGTACAAACCATTGCATACATCAAGCTACCAACGGCATTTGCATATGGTACCCTTGACATATACTCTCGTTCATCTTCATCCTTTGGTGACATATCAGCACTTAGCTTAAAATGAGGGGCAAGTGGAGTGCTGACCGACTTCGTTTTCTCATTCATACCAAAACGATTTAGCACCCTCTTCAAATACTCCTTTTGAGATAAAAAGAGTTTCTTTGATTCTCTATCTCTTGTTATCTCCATACCGAGAATTTTCCTTGCCTCACCTAGATCCTTCATCTCAAATTCCCCTTTTAGTTGAACCTTCAGCTTCTCAATTTCTGCCTTATTTTTTGAAGCAATCAACATATCATCGACATATAAAAGGAGATATATAAAGGATCCATCTTCAAGCTTCCGCAAATAGACACAATGATCGTATCTACTTCTTCTGTACTTACGTCGCAACATAAACTTGTCAAATCGTTTATACCATTGCCTCGAAGATTGTTTCAATCCGTATAACGATTTTTCAAGTTTACACACCATATTCTCCTTTCCAGCAACTCTGAATCCTTCCGGCTGAGTCATGTAGATTTCCTCCTCCAAGTCTCCATTTAAAAATGCAGTTTTTACATCCATCTGAACTAGTTCCAAATCTAACTGTGCTACCAAAGCCAACAAAATTCTAATAGAGGAATGTTTCACAACCGGAGAAAATACCTCATTGTAATCAATTCCCTCCTTCTGAGCATAGCCTTTAGCTACCAATCTTGCTTTATGGCGCACATCACCTTGGTTAGAAAATCCTTCTTTCTTTGCATATACCCATTTGCAACCAATTGCCTTCTTACCCTTGGGGAGTTTGGCCAATTTCCACGTACCATTCTGATGAAGGGACTGCATTTCTTCATTCATGGCATTCCTCCACATCTCCTTTTCTGAGCTCTGAATAGCCCATTTATAAGTTGAAGGAATGTCATCAGCTGCAATTGAGGTTGCACAAGCCACCATGTCTTCAAAACGAGTAGGCTTTCTTATTGTTCGTTTTGGCTTGCTGGTTGCTATTGATTCACGTTGCTGTTGAGGTTCATGAGTCGAAACCTCCCTATCAACTGGCTCTTCTTCTACCTCAGGAAAGTCTTGTCTTGTTTCCCCGTCTGCTCCTTGTACTGGAAAAATCATCTTTCCTTCAAACTCCACCTGCTTTGGAACACTATCACCTTGCTGGGTATCTTCAGCTGCTACCTTTCTCACCATGGCAGATTCATCAAAGGTAACATCCCTACTGAATACAATCTTCTTTGTTTCTGGACACCATAAACGATATCCTTTGACTCCAGAAGTGATCCCCAAGAAAATAGCTTTCTTTGCTCTTGGATCCAATTTTGATTCTTTCACATGATAGTATGCAATTGAGCCAAATATATGCAAAGAATCATAATCTGTAGCAGGTTTACCATACCATTGTTCCAACGGTGTTTTACCACCAATAGCAGTAGATGGTAGACGATTAATGAGGTGGCTCGCATATGTAATTACCTCAGCCCAAAATTCTTTGCCCAAGCCAGCATTGGACAACATACACCGAACCTTCTCCAGCAAAGTCCGGTTCATGCGTTCTGCCACTCCATTCTGCTGTGGTGTATTTCTGACAGTGAAGTGTCTGACGATGCCATCATCCTCACAAATCTTCTGGAAAGGATCATTCCTGTATTCTCCTCCGTTATCTGTACGAAGACATTTGATCCTCCTGCCTGTTTGTGTTTCTATCATCGCCTTCCATTTGAGAAAAATTCCCAATACTTCATCCTTAGTCTTCATCGTATACACCCAAACTCTTCGGGAAAAATCATCAACAAAGGTTACAAAATAATGTTTTCCTCCCAATGATGGTGTTTTGGAAGGACCCCAAACATCAGAGTGAATATAATCCAAAATACCTTTTGTATTATGGATAGCTGTTCCGAACTTAACCCTTGTCTGCTTCCCCTTCACACAGTGCTCACAAAACTCCAAACTGCAATGCTTTAATCCTTTTAACAACCCTTGATCTGAAAGAGTTTTTAAGGATTTTCCTCCAGCATGTCCCAAGCGCATATGCCACAACCTTGTTGCTTCTACCTCCTTCTCATCACTGGACGTCACTGCTGCTATTACAATAACCGTACTACCTTGATAGTGATACGTATTATTGCTCTTCCGGATACCCTTCATTACCACCAGTGCACCAGAAAGTATCTTCATCACTCCACTTTCTACAGTAATCTTGAACCCCTTTGAATCTAGAGTTCCCACAGAAATGAGATTTTTCTTCAAATCTGGTACATATCGAACATCTGTCAATGTTCTGATCAATCCGTCATGGTTCCTCAATCGAACTGAACCAATGCCATATGCAGTAAGTGAAGTGTTATCTGCTGTGTGGACAACTCCACATCCTCCTTCTTGGAAATCAGTGAACCAGTCTCGGTTAGGACACATATGATGACTGCAAGCTGAATCCAACAACCATACGCCTGACGCTTTTGACAACGTCGTTGTAGATAATGAAAAATCTGAATTTTCATCATCACAATCAGCTACATTTGAATCCATAGCAGCCTTCCCATTGTTCTGTTTGGCTTTATTCTTCAACTTTGGACAATCCTTCTTCCAGTGGCCCTTTTCTCGACAAAAGGCACATTCATCCTTACTAGGTCTGGATCTCGATTTGGATCTCCCTTTCCTTGATCTCGATTGATTTTCAGCACGCCCTCTTGTGACTAGTGCTTCTGCTTCTCCACCTCTTTGTTTATCCCTCTTTCTTTGTTCATAGCTGTATAGCGCAGAACAAACATCTCTGAGAGATACTTCCTCTTTGCCGTGAAGTAGAGTAGTCTCCAGGTGCTCGTACTCATCAGGAAGTGATCCCAACAACATCAAGGCCAGATCTTCATCTTCAAAAGTCACGTCCAAATTCTGTAAATCTGTTACCAACTTGTTGAAGCTGGTGATATGATCATTCATTGTGGTACCAGGAACATAAGTGAAGCGAAACAATCTTTTTTTCATGTGAAGCTTATTTTGACTGCTTTTCTTCAGGAATTTATCCTCTAATGCCTTCCACAATCTACAAGCAGAAGTTTCCTTTGTGTATGGATACTTCTGTTCTCTAGAAAGAAACGATCGAATAGTACCACAAGCAACACGATTGATGATCCTCCAATCTTCCTCCTCCATTTTATCTGGTTTCCTTTCTTCAAGAGCAAAATCTAATTGTTGTGTAAAAAAGACATCAAGAACCTCACTCTGCCACATCCCAAAATGTCCCGATCCGTCAAAAATTTCAACTGCAAACTTCGCATTGGGCATAATTCTCGTCAGAAGCGAAGATGCCGACGACGAATTGTTGACACTTGATGTGGATTCTTCAACCTTTTTGTCCGCCATATCTGCTCCAAATATTTTTTAATAGCTGCAAATGCAAAACCTCAAGGTAATTCTTTTCTGATGTGGAAGTTCAGATTATACTGCAACCACAGAGCATACTCAGACAGAACCTTGGCTCTGATACCAATTGTTGCGGAAGCGGGATATATAGAGCGTAACCGATTATACTAGAAAATCACAATACTAGAAAACAAAGTTTCTAGAAGTAATTTTATAATATAATAAATCACAACTACTATATCTAATAGCAGCTAATAAATAATAAATAAGACAACAATAAGGAAAATACCAGAATCTAATTTCACTCTAAACAATTTATAAGTGAAATACTATAAGAGAGGAGGAAATACAAAATGCCTTATAGAAGAAAGAAGGCAATTTGAGGGATGAGTTGAAGGAGGGAGGGGGGCCTCCTATTTATACTAAATTCTCTACCCCCTCCCTCTTCCATTTCACGATGTGGGACTTCCCACTTTCAACAGATAAGACTGTGTATGGTGCTGAGAGTGGGTTATTTGATCAGTCACTGTCATTGATTTCAAAGTAAACGAAGGATTCGACCCGATTTTCATGCTCACCAGGGTGATTGTGGTGAGATATACACAGAATAAATACTGTTTCAACTTCCCAACTTAAACTGACGATTCTTAAATAAAAGAACCATTTTAAAAAAAATTATAATGAAGAGATTATCTTTATTTAGATTATGTATATATTAAAGTATTTTTTTAAAAAAATAAAATAAAAAAATTAAATCCAGATGGTCCATATATGATGCTCATTCGTAACTGAAACCTTGATAGAGATATATCAAAATGCATGCACATATTTTAAAACCTTAATTTCAGAAAAGATGGTTAAGGGATCATCAACTTATAAGACTTCATTTGTCAAAATGTTAGTGAAATGTATAATCAAATAAATTGCTATTTTAAAAGATGAGAAGCTAGCTAGCTAGCAGACATATCTAGATATGCAAAATACGTGTAAGAGAAAGAAGATTAAAGGAAATGTGATGTAGCCTTAGAGATAGAAACAGGAAGAAGCTAAGTAATAGTGATGCACATTATCTCACTCTATAAATGGTCCAGCAACAGCCTAGATTGAGGTCACCAACCACACACAAATTTTGTAGGGTGTCCTCTTTAGTAGATATAAAGAACAAGAGAAAAGATAACAAGTCTCTTTAATTTGCTGTTATTCACTTTGTATTCTTTTAGTTTTGGCCTTCACCAAAGGGTCATAGAGAAAGTGGTAAAGGACATTGGTGGGTCATAAAAAGGTCCTTTCCCTTAGGGCTTGTTTGATATGAGGGGAGGGGAGGGAAAAAAAATTTGAATTGGATTTAAAAAAAAAAAAGAGAGAAGTGGGGTTAAAAGGTTTTAATTAATTTTTCTTACTTTATTATTTTACATATTCTCTTTATTAAAATTTTATAACCCCACTTCTCAATTTTCTTAAATCAAATTTATAAAAAATTTTACTCCTCTCCTCCTCTTCATCCTGATCCCTCGAACCAAAAAGACTCTTAATTTTTGCTCCAGCATCATGGGTCTCTAGTCCATAGTCATACTACATGCTGTTGAACAACCAGCCAAAGTTTAACACTCGGGTAATTTTGATAGTGAAAACCCACCATACAAATTCATAACAAGTATCGAGCATGGAAGCTGAGACAATTCTTCAGTAGTTACATATCTGATATTGATGGATATAGAAGTAATTAAATTTAGGACTTTTGTTCTATGTATTAGAATGATCTCTTGGATTTGATTTAGGATTTGGTTTGATAAATCTGATTTTTTTTAAAAAAATTATGTTATCATTCAGATTATTCTAGAGTATTATTATTTAATTCTTAGGATTTCTATATATAATATTTGCTTTTGATACTTTTAATTTCTATGATTAGGATTAAGGCCTATAAATTTTCCTTAATATATTCTCATTTTATGCCTATTAATGAAATGAAGAAAATTTTTATTTGAGTATTCCCTCTCACCTCAAGTTCTTCTTTTCTCCCTCTATTATTCATCTGGTTTCCTTCTCTTATTCCCATCCCTGCTCTCTTTTGAGTCTTTTTCTCTCTCCCCTCTCAACATATTGTCACACACACAATTATATATATATATATAAAATGAAGATTGATAAATATATAAATGTCATATGCTTATGTCTTTGCTATCAACTTAATTAGTTCATATGTACGTCAACAAAACAAAAGTTATTTCAGTTGGTAAGGTATTGGCCCATAATTCATAAGGCCATAAATTTAAATTAAATATAGTATTTTTGTTCAGTTAGAATGATCTCTTGCATCCGAATAAGGATTTTTTTTAGATAAATGTAAGCTTTTAGATTACTAGCTAGGTTATCATTTAGATTATTCTATATATTTGTATTTAATTCTAAAGATTTATATAATATTTGCTTTAAATACTTTTAATTGCTATATGATGATTAGGGTTAATATAAATACTCCTTAACACATTCTCATATGTACAGCTTTTGATGAATTGAATAAAATTAATATTTGAGTATTACCATCATACCTCAAGTTTTTCTTTTCATTGATTTGGAAAACGTGTATGATCGTATGTCAAGAGATATATTTTGGAAAGTCTTGTAAAAGAAGGGGTTGCGGATTGAATATATCAAAGTCATTTATGACATATATGAGAGGGTTACAACCAATGTTAGAACGCCTGAAGGTGTTACAAATGACTTTCTTATAAGGATTGACCCACATCAAGGATCAACTTTGAGTTCTTTAACTTAATGGTAGATATTCTAAATGAGCCTATAAAAGAAGAGATCCCTAAAATTAAATGCATGCATTTTACAGATGATATAATTCTGTTGGATGAATCCAGGCAGGAAATTAATTTTAAACTTGAGACATGGAGATGAACTCTGGAATTGAAGGGCTTTTGTCTGAGTAGGAGTAAAAATGAATATATGCATTGCAATTTTAATAAAAGACAAGGTAGAGGTGAAGTGGAAGTTAAATTAGGGGGCAAGTCATTTCACAAGTGATAAAATTTAGATATTTGAGATCAATTATATAACAAGATGATGAAATTGATGGAGATGTTAATCACATAATTCAAGCTGGATGATATAAATGGAAAAAAGCTATTGAAGTTATTTGTGATCGGAAAGTACCTAATAAGATAAAAAGAAAGTTTTATCGCACTGCTATAAGACAAATAATGTTATATGGTAGTGAGTGTTGAACTTTAAAATGACAATATGAACATAAAATGAGGGTAACTGAGATAAGGATGTTGAGATGGATGTGTTGTCATATAAAAAAAAGACAAGATTCGTAATACTCATATACGCGAATGAGATGGAGTGACCTCTATTGAAGAAAAAATGGTAGAAAATAGTTTAAGGTAGTTTAGACATGTTCAACGAAGGCCACTTCGGTAAGGATGGTCAATCAATCAGTATGGAATCCTATAAAATGAGGTTGAGGAAGGTCGGAGCAAATGCTCAGTGAGGTCATAGAGAGAGATCTTTTAGTTAGTAATATATCTAAAGATATAGTTTTCAACAGAGTACAATGATGTCATGTAATCCATATAACCGACTCCACCTATTAAGATAAAAACTTTGTTATTGTTATTGTCCTATTTGTCTATGTTCTCCTTCTTTCTTGTTATTCTCCCGCCCTTTTCTCTCTCCCCCTTTCATGTCCTTGCCCTACATAATATATATAGGAATGAATATTGATTAAATTTAGATCAAGCTCTGATATATATATAGTGATCGACCTAAGTAGTTCATATTTTTTAAAAGTAAAATAATAATTTGACATCTTTGAACTGCTATATACATAATTTTAATTTTTTTTTGTACAAACATAAATCATTTTAATTTGACCAAAAAAGGAACTGTTACATCTTTATATTGATTAAAAGCTGTTTTATTTTTAAGAACCCCATCGAGGTGACTGTAAATTTTACGGACAATGATATACATCATAGACTCTACACTACGCAATAAAAGTTGACATTATTTAAGAGACATCATAGGCTAGGGTAAAACAAAGTGGCACTATAATTTAGTTAATCATAGGTTCATGGTCCATTTATATATATAGGATTACTTTTTTGGATGGTATTTGGTATCATATGATATGGCAGAATGCAGCCAAATTGATGTGGCTTTCCACTCCACTGAGACACGTTGAAAGTGATGTGACTACAAGAAGACAATACTTCCTAAATAAAAGTATAAGATACAAGAATATGGATGTGTGAAAAGAAAGATACACATTTTGCTATTCCTTTTTCGTGTATTTACTATTATTTTTATCTTAGACATGTCAATTTTGTAACGTAACCTATACAACACTTGACATCTCACTTGCTTTGAGAAATATATAATTAATTGTAATAACAAATATGATTAGTGGTTTATGAGGTGTTTAGACGGGATAACCAAGGAAAATAAGTGGGCACGTTTAATGGGAATGTCACTTACAAGCACAATGCATGTGTAATGGTGGAACTAAATAGTAAGAAATTAATGAAGTTTAATTAGGTCTATTAAGTGGGAATTAATTAAGTTTTTTTTTTCTGGTAAGGCCTGCGTCTTCATACGTCACAACTCACAACATGATCATGTGATTATATATTCATTATTGCAAGAGTCGATTGGTCAATATTCGCTGCTTCCAATCAACATAGTCTAAGATATAATTGCTGTAGTTGGCCAAAAAAAAAAAAACAGAAGATATAATTGCTGTATAGGCAGAAGAAATATCTAATTACGTACTGAGTCCCAGCATTATGGTTTTAATCGGCATTTGGTTTTTTATAAAATTCATATTTACATTCTCAACACACTCCAATGGAAGCAATGAACAACAAAAATCAGTGTTTGTCAGAGAGCTTGCATGAATCAATAGACAGTAACACCTCCTTATATTTTGACTTAAGTAAGATATTACAAGTTTAACCCTTCGTGTGTAATGATGAGTGTGTGACTTCTTTTTATAGATGAACGTCGACAAAAACAAAACAAAAATCATAATGTTTTATCACATTTTTTAAGGTATATATTAATAACCATAAAAAGTGTTAAGGTAATTAAATTGATAAACATATAAAATAAATCTTATATTTAAGATTCAGATTAATTTCTAAATTAAGTCCAATATACATTAAAGACTGGCGAAGTAGTTTTAAGTTCTAACAAGTTACATTTCATTAACAAACTGTAAAATATCAATATAGTTTTCTATCTCATATATAACTTTAAGTTTTGATCGAGATTATTTACATATAATTGAATGTTTAAAAAAAATAGTTTGCGTATCATGTTCAATTAGCTTAGTAGATATTACAAAAATTTAATTCCTTCTATTTTGGTTATTTTTATTTAATTATTGATATTTTTTCAACTCTCACACATTCCAGAAGAAATCATCACAAACAATTTTCATGTGATATAAACCTAAAAAGCTTGTGTAATTATAATTTGAATTCATAATACTCTATATTTTATGGAATTAAACTAGAATGCTTTCTACTTTGATATTGATAATTTATAATTCATAGTGCATGTTTTACTCGCACAGTTAAATCAACTTTCTGAGTTTTTATTTTTTTTTTAATCCCTGAACCAATTTGTTTAAGTATAATATATGAGGTGACTACTTTAGACTTCCGCCTCCTTGTGAAATTCTAAGTGCATATTTGGTTTATGGAATTGGAAGTAATATAATGAAATGTAATGCAATATAATGGAACGTAATGTAATGATGATTACATAATTTATTTGGTTCGTCATTAGGGAAAGATGATACATATACATAAAAACGTTTGGTTGGATTATATCGAACATAAGAATATATGGGAATGATATAGCAAGTGACGAAATTATCCATTTTTACATATATAATAAAGCATACGTTGGGTTCATGATAACTTTTTTTCATTCTGTGCAGTGTACATGTTGGGTTCATAGTAATTTTTTAATATTTAATAGTGGAAATATTATACAGTATATAGATTGTATTCATGTTAATTTTTTAATATTTAATTATGGGAATGTTATTTAATGAGATATTTTAATATTTTTTTTAATGGTGGAATATAATTTTTTTAAATTTTTGAATGGGGGAATATTTCTTAAATTTCTATATTATTAATTATTTTTTAATTTTTAATGGTGATAATTAAAATATTTAATATTTAACCGCATTTATAAGTGGGCACTTTGGTCAATTGAAAAAATTATAATGACAATATTGTCATTTTTACTGGATTACAGGATGTCTGCATTGTCATTCATTAGTCCTAGCAATGTAATTCTGATTACATCAAATGATGTAATCAGGATTACAAAATGTAATCATCTTCACATTACATAAGCCTAACCAAAACTGTAATTGCGCTATTACATCAAGATTATATGTAATTATCTCTCATATAATCGAACCAAACGTGCTATAATATTTTTTCAGTGTTAATGATTTATTTTATATCCAAAATAGAATGAAATAAAAAAATGATTTTATAGATAGAAAGTAGAAACCGTCTTTCATGTATCTGAATAAAAATAATAAAAAACATATAATTACAATTAAATACTAAAACTGTACTTTTCCATTTTTTTTATTATACTATACCGCACCTAAGTTACCAGATAAGCAGTTTACAGCATCATATCGTCATGACAACGTAAGCAGGTGGAGCATATCAATCTCTGTTTATTTCCCCAGAAAATGGTATTTCTGATTTGACACTGACGAGATTAAAGGAAATGAAATGAAATTATTTTAGGTACCTTGGCTTTTAAGTAGGGACAAGACACATTTTCAAGTTAAATGAACCATCGATTGTTATTTTCTCTAATCAAAGCAGAAAAGTTTTTTTTTTGGTCAAAAAGCAGAAAAGTTTTAAACAAACCAAAAATGAGTAAAATCAAAAGATGATTCAAAATTTCTAACATCTATGTTTTTTTTCCTTGTCCCTAGTATATATAGTCAAAGTAGATCACAATGAAAAATATTATAATTAGAATAATTATGTAATGCATGATCTCATGCATAGTCGGTAAATTGAGTCAAGTCTGTTGAGCCAGCTCATTTAAACTCTTTTAAGTCAATGGCTGAATTTAAAATTGGGACCTTTAAAGAAAGTCGGGCCATGTAGGGCTGAGAGTTTAAAAAAGCTGGCCCGTTAGGCTGGTTATTTATTTATTTATTTATTACTTCCCCTACCATGCCCCTACTGCCTATTTATCTTACTCCCCTGCTTCCTGCTTGTGCCCCTCCTGCCAAATTTCCTATTGCATTTCACTCTCACTCTGAGACTTAATTAGACTAAATTGATTTCATACTCTCGTATACTCAATCTCACAGACTCAGTGGTTGATGGCAACGGCAACTCGGCGCTCACTCTGTTTGACCGTTCCTCCCTATCCATCTTGCACTATGTGAGACTGTGAGTTATTTGAGAACATTATTTTACCGTTGATTATGAATTAGTAACTATATTTGTTTATTACATGAGGCGTGTAGTTAAATATTGTGAAAAATGCTTTTGGCCCTGCGGGCAGGCCCTAACCCTCATGCTCTCGGGTCAGACCTTGAAAAACAACAATTTTTCTTATCTTATGCCTAAAAGGACTAGCCCTGACATGTCAAGAGCCGGCCCTGATTCCCAACTCTACTCATGTATCACCATAATTTTGTTTGGAAACCACTAAAACTGTGGTTTCAGAAACCTATTTTTGTAAATTGAAATAAAATTTCTCTCACATGCTTACCTTATAAATTATAAAAACTATTATTTAAAAGCTAATTCAAACACACAATTAAATAAGGTATTAGAAACTTCCATCCCTTGAAATTTACACGTACCTGCAGATAATTGGCTAGACTTCTCTTAGTTAGCTGCATACTTCAATCAATACTTGTTCCTTAGTTAATAATAGCATAAAATACATGAGGAGTTTGATATATCAATAATATTTTTCGACTTATTTAAATAAAAGCTTTTCCAGTTTTAGCATTTCATTTCCATGTTGTTTTCTTTTTTCTTTTTTTATATCAACTTTAAGTTAATAAAAATGTGATTTAACTTAATTTTAATTTGTTTTAAATTTTTTATCACCCGACGAGTAAAAGGTTTGCATAAAGTTAAAATATCAAAATGAATTTTTGTCAAGATGATAATTAGAATTAGAAAGAGGGAAAAAAACCGATATCACTCTCTGTTCAATTATATACATGGACCTAAACTAGGCTAGGGTATAAATACTACCTCCAATTCTTAATTAAAAGCCAATTGACTAATTCGGGGAGATTCAAGAAATAAATTATAAATTACTTAATTATAGCATATATTACGTGATCTTTTTAAAATATTATATGTATCATTAGATTATTTATCAGTTACGTTTATAAGTATTGGAGAAAAATGAAAAAAAAATTTAAAACTAAATTTTGCTTCTAAACTAACTCTTATATTTACATTTTTGATATTTCAACTTTATGCAACATTTTGTTATGACTTTAATATATCAGGATTTGATAATGTTTTGTTAATGTTTAAAATATCAATATCAACATTTTTGTTAAAGGCGTTAGAAAAATAAAAAAAATTTATGAAATTAAGAGACTAAAAATGAAACATTGTGTCAAGTTAAATATAAATATACTTTTTCCTATAATTTTTTTATTTCTCTTTAAATGTAATATCTACTGTACCCTCACTTTTATGATGGTAAAAATCAAATTGTTTTCCCCCTTTATCGGGAGCGTGTAAAATGAGTTTTGTTCTTACAAAAATAGAAAAGAAAAAGGAAAAAAAACATAGAATTAGATGGCCATGAAAACCAAGAAAAAAGAGGCATATTCGTTGGCATCAAAGGTTAATCAGAGTAATAATGGAGTTGTTAGATAAGAATGGACTAATTATTCCAATGATGAAACTTCAATTGCACACCTTGCACATAACAATAATGGCATAGAAATTAAATCAAAGTCATGTTTTGATGCATATTTGTCGGGTGATCTCTCAATATCTTTATATATAAAAGCCACTTAATTAATTAATTTGGGTAAATTAAAAAATTGAAGTAAATCATTAAATTATAACAAATGTTAACATTATATTATATATCAGTTTTTTAGTTAGTTAAATTAATTTGAAAAAAAATTAGTATAAAAAATAAAATGGATTGAAATATTATATTTAAAATCAAATTTAACCCCCGACTAAATCTTAAATTAAAAACTAAATAGAGTATAAAAAGAGAAGATGAGAGAATAAGATAGAAAGGGAAGATGATGGGTTCCAAACCAACCAGCCTAGCAACGATATCATAATATTTCAAGTAAAATTTGGAGTAAAAAAAACTTCAATCTTAACTTAATACTAATGTATTTTTGTTATATCACTACCTAATTGGATATATTAAAGTATTGTTAGATTTAATTGATAGTAACTATATCAAGTTATATTATTTGTGAGTTACAAATAATTTGATGACTAGATTTTCAAGCTTTGTATATTTTGCATTAAAAAAAATAACTAGTTTTAAAATAGACAATTTCGAAGAGCATAACCTTTAAACATGCAACTTTTTACCCACAACATTTAGAACTTTTCTTGTGCTAAAATGAAAAGAGTGTGTGTAGTTATAAGAGTGACAAATAAGGATGGTGATGAATGAGCATGAAGAGATAATAAAGGACAGAAGACAAATAGTACTTGAACATATCTTACTTTGATTTTGTGCCTTTTAATATTTCAACGAAAGATGGCTTTCCTTAATCCAATTTTGCACATACATTAACTTGTCCGTTCGTTTTGGTGGTCCTGCTTTCTCCAACCAAATCCATCTTCCCTATTATTCGTATTTATTCCAACACAAAAGATTATCTTATTCTGATTTTGATATCCCACTTACTCCTTCCCATTTCAAGTTCCTATCTCCATGGCGTGATTGTTCTGTACTAATTCAGTCTGTGTTGATTATATTTTATTAACAACCAATTTCTTATATTACCTGTAATATTATATATTATTATTTTTATAATAGTACTCAATATCTAAAACTAATTCGTGGTTGATTTAATATCTTAAAATATTTTTCTAGTAACACTCAGTATATTAAAGTATTTTAAATTATTTTTTATGTATTCATCACTCTAAAGTATTTTTCTAGTAACACTTATTGTACTAAGTTTAAGGTACTTATTGCTGCTAAGAAAAATACTTTAAGTGCCCATTTTATTTACGGAATTGGATGTAATATAATGGAATATAATGTAATGATAATTATATAATTTATTTAGTTCATCATTAGGGAAATGTGATGCATATATATACAAAAAGGTGGTTGGATTACATCGAGCATAAGTATATATAAGAATAATACAGCAAATGACAAAATTAGCTCTGTCTACACATAATAATGTACATGTTGGGTTCATGATAATTTTTTTCCCATTTTGTGCAATGTACATGTTGGGTTTATAGTAATTTTTGAATATTTAATTATAAGAATATTATTTAATAGGATATTTTAATATATATTTTTATTTTTTAGTGGGGGAATATTTCTTACAAAATTTAATCCTCTTTACATTACATAAGTCAAACCAAATACTATAATCATTCTATTACATCAGGATTACATATAATCATCTCTTATAGAATTGAACCAAATAGGCTATAAAGGTAAAATTATATAAAAAATGCTTTAAGATACTAGATGTTACCTAAAAAATACTTTACAATGTTGGATAAAATCACAAATTAGTTTAGAATATTAAGTGCTATTTAAAAAATATTTTAGGATGCTAGATGTGTTTTAACTCTTTTTTTCATTAATAAAAAAGCTGAATCATAATCACTACTAACGTTTTTACTTTATGGAATTATCATCTGGGACGCTATCACGTTTTCTTTGACAAAGATAGATAAAATTAGTTTAAACACGATTTCTAAAAAAATATATGTGATGTTAATTAATTTTTTTTAATATAATCAAATCAGATAAATAAGATTTATACTACAGAGGGAGGGAATACTACTTATATCTGATTATACTTTGATGAATCGGTTTCTTGATTTCAGCTGGAGCAATACTGCTCGAGGGAAGAAAAGTAATAGTAACGGCTATGAAGAAAGGAGTGCTATTTTATGTAAAATAATGAAAATGGAAAGCAAACCCCTAATTAAAAAACGCAAAAGAAAAACAAACCAGTGGAATTATCGGTCCAATATAGAAATAATCGACTGAATACTCATAGGCCCAATACACTACAATGGGCTTGGTATAGTTGTCCATTATTTTTTAACATTGGGCCATTATTTGGGTACTTAATATTAGAAAGGATTAATATAATCTATAATCTTTTAAATTTTTCCTCATTTTAATTTTAATATTTTAAATTTTAAATTATAGGTTTTGATTTCTTAGATTTTATTTTATTTAAAATATTGACCCATATAACCAATAAAAATTTGGATCATTTTGCTCCTAGAGGGACTAAAACCAAAATGAAGGTAAATTTAAAAGACTGAAGATGGTAGCCCTATTGGAAAAGTCCTCTCATCCTTGATCCATATATAAGAGATTTTTTTTTTGTACAAAACAGAATTATTTAGCAAAATTTCGTGAGATCATTGGTTACTTTAAAAAAAAAATAATATACAGCATTATTTTTGGTTTCGTCAACACCTATTATAAAAATACTGGCAAAAACAATACATATTATAAAAATATTTTATTAGTTTAAATCCTCATTTTCACCGGTTAAAAAAAAACAAGGACATACTTCCAACAGGCACATTTCATTTTTTATTGCACGGAAGGTCGGGATAATGATATGTTAATTTGAAGAGCCTATGTTATTTTAGTTATTTCTGGATGAAATATGATATTTTCATTTGATGTAGTGACATTTTTAATTTTAATTGATGCATATTTACACCCCCTATATATCTTACAATAGTGGTAGGAACTAGGAAATCATTTCAAATTTTCTGTCAATACAGAATACAGAAGGTGTTTGGAATAGCGATTGAAACCTCTAAAAGTGTTTTTCAATCGTGATTTATGATATATGAAGTAGCTTTTATGGTCTACGAGATAGCTTTTACGGTCTATGAAATAAATATGTGAAAAAGTTTTATTTTAATTTACGTGAATCGGATTTATACATAAATATAATTTAAACCAAACATCCTCATAAAAACGGCTATTTTCTGTGTATGAATATTTATTAGGTCCTTTCTATTAATAAGATTTTTAAGAACTTTTTTCAATTTTTTTCCATTTAAAAATACAATTTCAG
Organism: Albizia julibrissin; assembly: GCA_037074505.1. NCBI lineage: Eukaryota > Viridiplantae > Streptophyta > Magnoliopsida > Fabales > Fabaceae > Albizia > Albizia julibrissin. The sequence continues at coordinate 37,496,978 of CM073487.1, forward strand.
CCTTAGTTTAAATTAATTGTAATAAATTTATCCTAATCATTTTAGGGAAGATGACCTATGTTATTGACAGTGTATATTTTTCGGTAAAAAAAAAAAAAGACAGTGTATATTCTTTGCATCTCATCCAAAAAAAAAAAACCCCCCAATTCAAAAGAATTTTTTTGTAAAATATTATATCTAAATCAGCACCAGTTAATCTAAAATCTAATTCGATTACGATAATATCTTTAATTCACATTGTGAGGGATAAAACCATGTAGAAACAATTGTTGGTAACAAAAAAAAAAAAACCATGTAAAATTAATAGAATTGGAAGGCCCCAAAAAAAATTAATAGAATTGATAGCACCATAAAACTACGAGTCGTTTCGAAAACTGCTCTTAAACGAGGAGCCGTTTCAAGAATTTCCCTCGTCATCGGATCGGCGAGGTGGAGTGTAGAACGAGAGTTCCCTCTGTTCGGTAATTGCTTAATGGTGGAGTCGTTGAGATCGTTGTCTTTGATTTTTCCTTCCTTTAGCTTCTGACTATTCACAACGCGCTCATACGGTTCTACCATTAATTTCTCTTCAAACTTTCTCTCTCTCATTCTAGAGGAGAGAGAAGGAAACCATACCACCATGGCGGATCTCATAGCCAAAGGACAAGATCTCGAGAAGAAAGCAGAGAAGAAGATCAGTGGCTGGACCTTATTCGGCTTCAAATACGAAGATGCTGCTGAGTTGTTCGAACATTCCGCCAATTCATTCAAACTCGGAAAATCTTGTTCGTATTTTCGCTTCTCTTGCTTTTCTCGCTGTCTTGGTGTTTCTTAGTTTCACGCTTGAAAAATTTGAATTTCCGAGTTTTGGGATATTCTTCATACTTACTGTCATATAGACTAGCTTAAGATGAATTTATGCGTGTTTCAAACTTTCATTCAGGGGACAGAGCAGGGTCTGTCTTCATCAAGTTGTCCAAGTGTCATCTGAAGGTATGTCAGCATAATATGTTCATCAGCCTATTTTGCGCCATTTTTCTTCGGTTAATTCAGCAATCCTTTGCACTTGTATATACAGTTAGAAAGCAAACATGAAGCTGCTGGTGCTTATGTGGATGCTGCCCACTGCTACAAGAAGACATCCACAAAAGGTGTGCTCTACGATTTTGTTACATGCAAGAGTGTGAGTATTAAATGCTGAGTAACAAATATGGTCATGGAGATTCTGCATAAACCTGCAATCTTCACTGCTTGAATCTTTTTTGTATCTATCGTAAATGCGCCAGAGGTTGTAAATATATATAATTCAGGAGATTAGCTATAATTTTGGAATTTTGGATTTTAAATCGATAAGTGAATAGTTTAATGGCTACACTGCTCACTGTGATTATTATGTTTTTAAAAAGTTTAAGCTAACGTTTTACTGTTTTCATGTGTATCTAGGAGCCATATCATGCTTAGATCAAGCAGTTAACCTCTATACTGAGATTGGCAGGCATAACATGGCTGCAAGATACTGCAAGGTACTTTGTATTTGAATTGCACCATTCTATGCTTTGCTTCTCCTATTTCTTTGATAACTGCCGTACGTGTGTTTTGCCATTTTGCTGCCTTCATAATGGTCTAGTAATGAAAGTTGTGAGAGCTGACTGTATGGTGGATTTTTACCTTCCTGAATTTAGGAAATTGGTGACTTGTACGAACTTGATCAAGACATAGAGAATGCCTCTTTATATTTTGATAAGGCTGCTGAATCTTTTGAACTTGCGGATGCAACAACCTCTGCCAACCAGTGCAAATTGAAAGTTGCACAGTTTTCTGCTCAACTTCAACAGTGAGAACTTTTTTGCCTGTTTTTACACTAATATTATGGAAATTCTGCTCATCTAACTTTACCTATGCATGTATCTTTGGAATTCCCATCTAGTTCTCATCTTTACAATGCTAGAAGTTGTCATCTAATTTCACTGGGGTTAAACGTGCCATCTGATTTTCCTTTTGCACACGCCTTAGTCTACGCCATTGAAAATTATGGGTGTAGTGAATAAGAGACATGTGATATATATTGAAGTATATTAATCTACTTTATATTCATCAATACCCAGATATCAGAAGGCAATAGATATATTTGAAGATATTGCTCGACAGTCACTGAACAATAATTTACTGAAATATGGTGTTAGAGGACATCTTCTTAATGCTGGCCTTTGCCAGCTTTGTCGATGGGATATTGTTGCAATTACCAACTCCTTGGAGCGATATCAGGTCTTTTAAAGTGACTTCTTTTAAAACGAGATGCTAATATTTTATTGTAACACATGCTATAACACTTATTTAATTGATCATGTAGGACTTGGATCCAACTTTCTCCAGAGTTCGTGAGTACAAATTTTTAGCTGTAAGTGTCAATTTGGCTAGTAATGTTGACTCCAGGAGGGGGAAAACTCCCAAACCTATTTAAATGACCTCACTCTTTCATAGATTGAAGTTAGCCTGTTAACCTTTTGTAGCCATTTGAAGATTCATTGTTCTATATCATTTGAGAAGTGTTGTCACATTTCAGGGTTTGGCATCTGCAATTGATGAGGAAGATGTTGCAAAATTTAATGAAGTGGTCAAGGAATTTGATAGCATAACCCCACTGGTATATTTAATCTTTTCGTGTCAATTAACGTAAATTCTTTGAACAACTTTTTCTCTTTCACATACTGAGTGGTGAAAAAAAATCATGAGATGTTTATCTCCTCAATGGTATTCCTTTTTTTTTTGGGGGGGGGGGGGGGAGCAATTCTTTGAATGGTTGTTAGTAGAACCCTATAGCATTATACAATCCGCGTGGTCACTTGGAGAAATAAGGCTTGTTGTTCTTGTTATAGTAGGATTGTAGATTTTTTCTTTTCTTTTTAAAGTAGTTTTATAATTTCTTTTTCTGCGTTGAATATTAAGAAGACAACTTACATATTGATAGTTTGATATCTAAAAAAATGATTAATCTGTGGAGAGGTTGGAGGTCTTTTCAGATAAATCTCTGCATTGAATGTTTCTGAGTTACATAAAGATGCCACTAGTTCAATCTATCTGTCTCCACCTATAAATATGTTGGACCTTTCTGAAGTTATATTATAAACGCTAAAACTTTGTTCTGAGGAATAATGATAAATGGGGTTATTCTTGAACCCCAATTCCCAAGGTCTTCGACCCAGCAACAAAAATCTCAAATGAAATATGTTGATCCAGTGCATGTCTTCTTCTCTGTCCTTTGTAATCCTTCTGATCTTATATCCTTAATTACGTCTATCCATTACATCCGTGCTCTTTCCTTCCTCTTGGATTCTACTATTTGAATTCTTGTGCTCATCCATTTCTTTGTTGGGGTGGTAGGTCGGAAGGTATTTTGTTCTACATTTTATGTATCTTAGCCAACCAACCTTAGTTGAGTCTTCCTCATATTTTCTTTTGACAAGGCTACATCTATCTTAGATCTGACATCAGCATACCTTGGCTTATCTTTCTTGTGCTTCAATAAAGGACAAAGTTGTGCAAAGTCCCTAAATTGTTTATTGTGAGTTTCTGCGATCAAAATATAAGAAGTGGAGAAACTTTTTGAAAGTCCCAATCATGTGATACTGAGGTGTAAAAGTTTATTCTTGTTACATTTACTAGTTAACCTGGAAAGGCATGATAAAAAAAAATATATATATAAATGTTCTTGCTTGATGCAGAAGTTGTTAAGAATAGGGTTAAAGTGCAAATTTGTCCTGAAAGTTTTCGCTAAGGAACAGTGTTGCCCGGAAAGTGTTTTTAAGTTCAATGTCAACTCGGAAATTTCAAAACGTTTCAATTTTGCCCCATACCGTTAAAAAACTAATGTTGACCGTTAAAAAATTAACGTTGACTTTTTAACGATAAAACTTCATGGGAAATATTGCTTCTCGGTGAAAACTTCTGGTGCAGATTTGCATCTTAACCCTTAAGAATATAATATTTGTACATATTTTTAATGTTGGTCATGCCTGTGTGACGTTTGGGGATCATATGCCCATACCATGTAAAGCTCTTGCCGTGTCTTGCATACTCTAATTTTGTGTGATCTGTATATGCCCATGCTTTGCCTATTCATAATAAAATGGGCATCTTCCATACCTAATTATGTATGAAAGGACAATAACAAGTAGAATACTGCCAAAATATACTACTCCCTCCTATCCTTTTTATAAGAAGCATTCTCTCTCATAAGGGTAGTCCTTAATACAAGAAACAAATCATTTTTGTCTAAAAATTTATGCTGGCCTTTCCATTCTTACCCCCATTAAATATATGTCATTTATTATCTCTTTGCAATAAATTTCCACTCTGTCATGTACTCTATTTGCAAATAAAGGTATGAATGGAAAGAAAAATGCATATGTTATATATTTATTACTTTGAACTAACATTTTCAGCGGCATGATTTTGGTATTGTTTCTTATAAAAAGGATTGGAGGAAGTATTAACTTTTCTAGAGTCTAATTGCTATTATTTTTTAATGTGGACTTGTTTACTAAGCTATATGTTACTTAAATATCTCAATGTAGGATTCTTGGAAGGCCACCCTTTTACTGAGAGTAAAGGAAGCTCTGAAGGCAAAAGAAATGGAGGAGGATGATTTGACATGAATCATTACTATTGAATTTCTTACAAATGAATATTAATATCAGCTTTGTAAAAAGGCCAGTGGTTAGGGGTCAGTTATTTCTATTTTTTGACTGTTCCCTTATCGTAGAGAACAGATCACTGGAATAAGTTCTCTCGAATTCTCTTCACAACCTCTTGATGCGTGTATATATATACCTATAGATTGAGAAGAACATCTCTTTAAAGTCTGTTTCTCTGGTGGATCATTTGTATATTGCCTGTATGTAATACCTCGGATATTTTTCCCCCTTTTGTTGGAAAGCACTTGATAATGTTTTAGTTAGAGCCAGGAAAACGGGCCGGCTCGATCGGCTTTGAATTTATAAGAGCCGGGTTTAAGATTTTTATCTCAAAAGTAAAAGCAGGCCTAAAAAGGCCAACCCTCTAGGGTCACAGGCCGGCCCTTTAGAGCCGTATATATTTTTTATTTTTTAAAATTATTTATATGATAATAATATTATTGATTTTTTTATATTTTGTTAATAATATTACAAATATTTAGTTGTTATTATCTTTTTTAGAATTAAGTTTCATAAAAATATCTTGTATTAAAAATCCTAAAAATTAAAAATTTATAAAAGATATTTCTTATTTTATAAGAAAAATAAGTTATATATTTCTTATTTACTCTAAAATTTCACATATGATAGTAATTTACTAATTTATTTGTATTTGTTGTAGAGTTATTTATCATTTTGGTTTATTATTTATTGCAGATAAAGATTATAGATGTATGCATGATGCGAGAGAAGAAATTCTTGATATTTTTACCCCTCAAGCAGAGCCTATTACTTAAGGTGAAACACAATCAAATTTTTTCGAAATTGATGATAATAGCGAAGAAGATGAAAATGATAGTCGTCATATCCATGTTGCTTAGAATATTTAACTTTTTGTCTTCTTATACTTTGTGTGAAACTATGAGTTATTTTTAGACACTATTTTTTACTTTTGATTATGAATTAATAATTGTATTTGTTTTTTACATGAAATGTATAATTAAATATTGTAAAAATAGCTTCCGGCCCTGCAGGCTAATCATGACTCCCATGATTTTTGTCCGGATTTTAAAAAACAATAATCTTTTTTGCCTTGAATCCTGCACGACTGACCTTTAAACCTTGATCCATCAAAAACCAACCATAATTCCCACCTCTAATTTTAGTGGGCTGGGGAATCCCCTTTCGTTAAATAATGGCGTGTCTATAAAATTATATGTTCAGATAAATTAAAAATTATATGTTAAGATAAATGATTGGAGTTGGAAGATGTGCTTGGAATGGCATCTTTGTTGCGTGTGGGAATCATTATTGCCTTGAAGTTTTGTATGCTAGTGGGCATCGCTTACTTCTTTTTATATTGCCTAAATTATAAAAACTCGATGAATATTGGATTAGTTATATATAACCTTTCACATTCTAAAATTTAAATCCAATCTCTTAATTTTTTATTTTTTTACTAATAGCCCCTCGCCATTAGTTCACCGTTAACTTGTGAACGAGAAGTGCCATGTAGATTGATATAAAATACATATCATCCTAGATGGTATAATATATGGCATCTTATGTAATCTTCTAATTATATATTTTTAGGAAAATTACAGTCAGGTCCCAAATAAAAAAGAAAATAAAAAAATGGTCTCTTAAAATCTCAAAATAAAAAAATAGTCCAATAACTTGTCAATATAACTCTTAGACTCGTCAATGACTTGCTCCTGAAGTTGTCAATGAGATTATTTTTTCATTTTGAGATTTCAAGAGACCATTTTTTTCATTTTATCTTTTCTTTTGGACCTGACTATAAGTTTTCCTATATTTTTTAGATAAGGGTTAAATGGTGATTTTATCATTAAAAATAGAATAGAAAAGAAAAGAAAACACTCCTCTTTCTTGTCTCTCCTTGCCGCCACCTGAAACGCAATCAAATTACAATTTCCCCAGTTTTTTGCTCACAAGGTTGATCAACATTGGACACCCTGTGGGTTTCTATGGTTTCTTCAGCATTTTGATCTTCTTCTTCACGATGATCTAATGCAGAATCTGATCTACTACGATTACCTTCATCAATCTCTGCATCAACTTCAATCCCACCTCGTGTAATCAGATCATCTGGGTATGATCCAAAGGCTTGACCACAAAACTAGGAGAGCATAATATGCTTTCCAAGTAGACCCCACAGCAATCCCACTGGCCTTTGTAATCATATTTTGCGTCAGCTTCAAAGCCTTGCGATCATCTGTACGTGTCTTCATCATCATAATCATCCGAATTAGATTATTCAAAAAGTGTTGCAGGCGGTGGCAAGGCGGCAAAGAAAGACAAGGAAGATGCGGATTTTCCTAATTTTTTTCAATGACAAAATGACTATTTAACATCAATTGATCAAAAACCCCATAATAGAAATAAAAAACCAAAGTGAAATTTAGAAGTTGCTTCACAATATACGACCGATGCTCATATAAGAAGGGCTTGTTCTTTCCACTTGTTTCAAAACCAGTAACACTTTTCTAGTTTGACCATCGAGAAAAGAAAAATAATTAAGATTTGATCTAACTTTAAAAGGTTTGTTTGAATGAGTTTTTGAAAGGTTTATAAGTGTTTATGCACGTAAGTCGAGACAATACTCCTTTCATATGCTACATGCTTACCTTATATATCATAAATCACAATTAAAAAACTACTTTTAAAGATTCTAATCACTGTTCGAATGGATCACATAAAATAATTTCTTAAAAGGATAATACAGATGCATCAACCATATAATCATTTGATTGGCTCGTATCATTATATGAAATAAATCTTCTTATATACATTTGTTGTCTCTCCTTAGTATAATATCGCAAGGGTAAAACATGAATTGGGCATCGCTTACATGAAGCAAATTTGTTCTAGGCCAAGCTTGGAACCAATGCCCCTCTTCTTCTTAAAATATTTTTGGCCAACGAATGCTACTTTGGTTTTGGAATTTTCATATTTGTTTTGCCCGGAAAATAACAAGGGAAAATTCCATATAAAGTTGGTTAAAATAGAGAAATTTTAAATCAGGTTGGTAAAATTAATAAATCCCTAATTAAATTATCTTAAGATTTTAAAATATAAGTTAAATAACTTTATTACTATTTCTTTGTCTCATCTCTCATCTTAAAAGGGTTTTAGAGCTTTCTAATTTATTTTTTTAATAAGTGTATATATATAACAATATTAATATATAATAAAACAAAATATAATTCGTTTAAATCAAATAGATTTTTTTTTTGTAGTTTGAAAAGATCATCAAGAATAATTCAAGGCAAAGGAAAGGAAAGCATAATCCAAAAACAATTAAATGATTTTTAGCTAAATATTTAGAATATACAATTTTATTTCCGACTTAAATTTTTTTGGATAAGAAGAAAATTAATAAGGAAATCTTACTTGTGTGATATTATATATCAAATATTTTCATTAAGAGAATTTAAAAAAAAAGTTTCATTAGGATGTTTGGTTAAACATAAGCCCGATTCACGTAAATCAAGATAAAATTCCTCCACATATTTACTTTGTATGCCGTAAAAGCTAATTCGTAGAGCGTAAAAGCTACCTCGTATACCGTAAATCACAATTGAAAAGCACGATTGGAAGTTCCAATTGCTATTCCAAACTAAATGTTACACATGTAAGAATTCTATGACTAATGAAGTTTGATTTTATTTTTATTAACAAAACAAGTTTAAGTGTGGTTCTTCTAAAAATAAATTTTTTATTGACAATATTTAAATAAAAATCATTTAATTGATATTGAGGTTATATTTTTCTTTTTATTCTTTTCTTGAATTATTTGTGATGATTCTTTCAAAAAATTCATTCGATTTAGACAAATCATATTTTATTTGACTATATATTAATGTTAATATATATAATCATGCATTTATTTAAAAACTAAGTTTTTTCCCCTTCTTATAAATAAACTAAGTTACAATCAAAAACTCTTTTAAAAGAGAAAAAATGATAGACGAGAGGAGAATGCAATAAAGTCATTTTATTCATATTTTAAAATTTTAAATTGGGTCACTAATATAATTAAAGATTTATTGAATTTAACAATTTGATTTAGAATTTTTCTATTTCAAGTAACTTTATATGAGATTTTCCAAAATAACAAATGGATTCAAAAGTTTTAACAAATAAATAACAACAATTAATTAATTGAATTAAACCATACGCCAAGATATACCACGTATATAATGGGAACTCCATTTATTGTTTCATTCATTGTTTAATGAGGGGAATCTCTCTTGCATATAAACTCCAGCATAATCACCAAATAATTGAGACTTGAGACAAAAAATAAAAACTTAATTACATAAACCTTTTCTTTATATTTTGAAATCATACATTTTAAGTCCTAACTATTAATGTCGTTGAAGAATATTCTAAAAATACTTTTGAATTATATTTTTTAAATTAAAAAACATATTAAAATAAATCTTATTTACTAATTCACCTCTCATTATACTAAATTTCTAACAATATTTTAACACTAATATTTATTAATGCTCTTTTTAATAGTTTTTTCTAAATTTAGAAAAATTTAATTAATTTTTCTGTGAAAAATATTAGCATCTTGATAAATAATTTGAGTGATTTTTTAACAAACATAGGATTAATAAAATATATTTTAAAAATTTTGAATTATAATTTATTAATATAAAGATCCCAAAATCATATCATTTTATAATTTAGTTGAAAAAAATATATATATACATGATTACAAAACATTTTAGCCAACACGTGCATTTAAAAGATTACATCACAATTAAGTTTTAGTAAATAAATGAGATTAAAAATTTAATTTCTTGAAATAATTTATAATTATAAAATTTATTAAATTTGTAACATGGTAATCAATTTAATGGTATGACGAAAAAAAATATATATATATATATATATTATAGATAAAGATATGTGATTAAATTATTTAACAAGCAATTAACAGTTGGATTGATAGAAGTTGAATTTCTAAATTAAGAAGAGATATACCACATATATTTTGATTTTAATAAAAGTGCATAATAGAAGGGATATAGTATATACAGTACTATATAGAAGGAAAAAAGAATGAATATCATATATTGATGGGAGGTTGATGTATTTTAAATTTTAATGGTTCGTGGGACCATTTTGCCGTCTGAATACTATTTTCTACTCCATTTCTCGCCAACACAAGAGCTACTTCTTCTTCTTCTTCCTCTCACTTCACTATAAGACTACCACTCCTCATGTTTGCTCTCTCACTCTGAACCTTCTCTCTTTCTTCTCTTCCCTAACATACCTTTCCTCCCATATGGCGTCCATTTCTCAAATTTCCAACATTGCTTCGTTGTCACGCAGCTGCCACACAAGGGATAATAAGACTCGAACTCTATTTGATGCTAAGGTGTCCTTCGCACACTTTCTTAAACTCTCTAATTTGAACCACAATCTAATTCGATGTTGCCGAAAGCGATCATTTAGGTCTGTACCTCCTCGTGCCTCTACAGAAGTAATCGATGATCTAATTCTTGAGAAGCAAGAAGCAGGGCATGAGGAAGAAAGGGTCCTGAGAGTTGGACTCATCTGCGGTGGTCCTTCTGCAGAGCGTGGGATTTCTCTCAATTCGGCTAGATCAGTTCTTGATCACATACAGGTAGTTGCACAGAGAGAGAGAGAGTGAGAGAGACAGGATTCTGCAATGTTATGCGGTGGAAAATCCTGAATTTACTATTTTACTTCTATTGTTTTACTTATTAGTTTAATAAATTAAAGAGAAAAGAGATGATTCAGAATCAAGTTGAATTCCAGGTGAATGAAGAGAAAAGGTCTTACAATTCTAGCGACTTGGCCTTTAAGAAACAAAACTGCTAGTAGTTGTGGTGGCTTTTCATTTAGATTTTGAAAACAAGATGAAAAAGATATTAAAGGCGGTGGGACCTCAGTAGGCAAGGAGCATTCACATGCATGAACTAAAATTGTGCACGGTTTAGTGTCTGTTTTCCTAATCTTTTGTCCATGTACCTTTTGTTATCTGACAGGGAGATGATTTGCATGTGAGTTGCTATTATATAGATTGCAATCTGAAGGCACATGCCATATCCTCTGCTCAGGTTCGTACTGTGTATGCTTTTTAAAAATATTCCTTTTTTTTTTTTTTTGGTGGCCAAACGCGAAAATTATGCACTTCAATATTGAATATGATGATTGTGTCGAAGCTGTTAATCTGATTACTGGAGGATGTGATGTGACTTTAATCATCCTTTTTAGAGATAGAGTTGATAGATTACTTTATCGTAGGAATTGAAAAATATTCTCAAGTTGAACGAGTTTTGGGCGTATGGACTTTCTATCTTGTTTGTTGAAAGGTTCATGGTGTTTCTCCTACAATCCTCTATTGACTTCACCACATTCTAGATTAAATACTGATCAGAAGTGGCATCAGTTAAGCATATAATAACTTCAACTGGGGATGTAGAAAATGATTAAAAAAAAAATAACAGAAACAGTACAAGTTGTTTTACCCATTTAAGTTTGCTAATTTTTCATGTCTTGCAAAGGACGACAATTGCTTACATATCTTTCTTGCAGGTGTATTCAAACACTCCAGCAGACTTTGACTTCAAACTTGAAAGGTGAGTATGCCATGCCGTTTTGAAGTATTGAATATCTCTATTTGTACACAAAAACAAGTTTTGAATTACACCCATCTTTTACTATGATTTGATTGTTAATTCATGCAGCCTTGCCCAAAGTTTCCAGAGTTTATCTGACTTTGCCAAGCATCTAGCTACAGCTGTGGACATAGTGTTTCCAGTTATACATGGTCAATTTGGTGAGGATGGTGGCATTCAGGTGTAGCATAGTAAAGCCCTTGATAACCAATGTTCTAACTGAAATATGCATTTTCATAGAAATTTCTCCTAGGCTACTCAAACTTGTTGGAACATGAAGTAATTTTTCAATGTGATGAATTTCTAGGAACTACTGGAACAGTATAATGTTCCATTTGTTGGCACAGGATCAAATGAATGCTGTCAAGCATTTGACAAGGTGAAGAAACGTGTACTTTGTTGTATTTATTATAAATCCTTTGTTGTGCAATGTTAAAGGATGCCAACAAAATATTTGAGTTTTAAATTAGTAATATTTTCCTAGTTCTCATATTAGATTTTATACATTCCTTCACTGTTGTTCACTAAAGAGAAAACACTTGATGTCTAAATTCAAGGCACTAATTATGCTTGCAAGCTTAATTTAACATTTAGATCATGAATAAATATATGCTTTGGCATATAAAATTTTCATGCTAGTTGTGGTATGTGAGCAAATCATCAGAAAAAACATTCAGAGGAACTTCCATAGCTTAAAGACGTGCTCAGATAATTGTATATACAGCTAGATCAATTTCATTTAATATTTGAGTGATTTCTTGCTAGTACTTATTAGTGTGGCTTTGCTTCTCACTCCATTAATTTCCTTTTCAAAATTATTGGCAGTATGAAGCATCTTTACTGCTCAGCAAACATGGATTTATTACAGTACCCTGTTTCTTAGTTCAGGTATTGAAAGTATTTGTCAATATTATGTTTTTTTCAATCCGTATGTCCATGTAATACAGTATTATACTAGCATCCAATATCTGCCACCAGGTTTTGTGTCTCTATGTCTCAATACCAATTTCCCCCTTTTACATGCATACTATTGAATTTTCTGATATTATGATGGAAATCAGGGATTTGAAACAAACAAGTTGGAACTATCTAAATGGTTTGAAAGAAACCAGCTGGACCCTAATCAAGGGAAAGTTGTGGTAAGGCACTTGATTTGGTGGTCACTTGAGGTCTATTGTTAAGTCATTGTGAAGTAATTTGTTATGCTTGTAAACGTTCAAATCTGTTCTCCATAGGTAAAACCAACTAGAGGAGGATCGAGCATTGGTGTTAGAGTTGCTTATGGTGTGGCTGATTCTATTGTCAAAGCCAATGAAATCATGTTGGAGGTACTTTTCATCAATGTAAAACTTGATTAGGAGCAGATGTTTTATAATGGGATGTCTTGTTTTGAAATAAGAGGCAATTAATGTAGAAACGAAGCAAAGAGAACGAATATTGAAGAGAATTAAGGCGGTAAACAGGTTGGAACAATTATGGTCAGTGATAACTTACAACATGCTTGTATACTAACTTGTATATTTCATTGGTTTTGAAATGTGATAGGGTATTGATGATAAAGTCCTCATTGAAACATTTCTTGAAGGGGGGAGTGAATTTACAGCCATTGTCCTTGATGTTGGATCTGGTTCAGATTGCCATCCTGTTGTACTACTTCCAACTGAGGCAAGTGTGATCCTTTTACTCATATAATGTCTATTCATTCACTTCTTGATGTATTATGAACCCAATTGAATTGACTTCTTAGATATTGGTCATTCCAGTTGCAATTATTTTATGCATAATGAATGTTTTTTCATGTAACAATAACAATAAAGTTTAGATGAACAGATAGAGCTTCAATTCCGTGGTGCAACTGACGTGAAAGAGAAGGATGCAATATTCAATTACCGAAGGAAGTATCTCCCAACCCAACAGGTCATTTTTAGTATTTATGTGTTATATGCACAAACGATGAACATAAATCTGAATGATATTGGCATTTGAAGTGATTGATATTTGATTGTAATATGTAATTGGTTTCGACCTGTGCCTGTTTTTCTTTCTAAATGGATGAAGTATTTTTTACGCACAGGTTGCTTATCACACTCCTCCTCGATTTTCTTTGGAAGTAATTGAAAATATTCGTAAAGGGGCATCTGCATTATTCCAAAAGTTTTGCCTTCGAGATTTTGCTCGTATTGATGGATGGTTTTTGCCTAATTCATGTTGTAAATCATTGTCTTCGGAAAGCGGGTTTGGAAGGACTGAATCTGGTACCATTGTATTTACTGACATTAATCTGGTGAGTTTTTTTTGGTTGAGAGGAAAATGCATATAACTCGTGGTTGTTTTTGCTTAATAATAAAACCATTGTTTGTACCAGATAAGCGGTATGGAACAAACCAGTTTTCTATTTCAGCAAGCTTCTAAGGTACTTCTTCATGTGTCAGCTTTATTTTTTTAATTATTCTTAAATTCATATATTTCTAGATGCTCAAGTTTCCTCTTTATCATGTCTGTGACTGTTTTTCCCTGTCAAGTTATTTTTTTCACGTTTGTGCTTTTACATATATAAAAAACCTCGCATTGCCTTTCATGGACATTATGTCATAGCTATCTCAAGTTAAATACAGCTTTAATAGAACTTGTTGTATCTGTGAACTATCACCCTCTCTGGGTGACTATATGTTTTGCTTTAAGAATTAGGATTTTGGGAGAACCATGGAATGAACCAGTTAAATTCCTTATAGATGACAAATTCACTTTATTTTTCCTTGTCATGTATGTATAATTCTTTTGCTTCCTTGAAATACTCTCTATGTCTACAGGTTGGTTTTTCTCATACAAATATACTTAGGAGCATTATTCACCATGCTTGCTTGCGGTTCCCAAATATTGCATCAGTCAGTGTCATACCAGCTCAAGTGCCAAATGGATCTGAATCCTCAAAACTTAATAAATCATTACTTCATCGTGAAGGTGCTCAAAAAGTTTTTGTTATTTTTGGAGGAGATACATCAGAACGGCAAGTATCTCTTATGAGTGGTACAAATGTTTGGCTCAATTTGCAAGCTTTTAGTGATGTAAGTATCCATGGTTAGTAAGACTTCAATGTTACTCTTTAATTTACATAGTGATGATTTAGCAATCTACATGCTATTAGATTTTTATAGATTCTAGTTGTCCAATCTATCCTCAATATTACAACTGGGTCTTTACCAAGGGCTAAATTAAGAGCTGTTGTATTCTTCGAAATTTATATTTATGTCTGAGATTGCAATAATTTTGCTTACAGCTTGAGGTAATTCCATGTCTACTTTCTCCAACAAGTGAACATGAATCAGGAGTAGATATGGGAAAGAAGGTTGATGATGTAAAGAATAGAACAGTTTGGTCATTACCGTAAGTATTGATCCTTTCTTCCCCTTTAACTAATAGAAACTGAACATATTTGTTCTTGATTTCTTAATTTGCAAAGGGGAACAGCTCGAAATTCCAGAGCTTTCACTTTGTTGTACTTGATCTAATAATTGGAACCAAGAGAAGAGTCTATTTTTTCTCCTTGAACATTATAATTGGGTGCATCTTTTCTCTTAAGGCTAATGCTACTTTCACAAGAATCTAACACTTAAGGCCACATTCGCTACAAGCAAAACTGCTGAGGCGTCTGCATCCAAGTGTGGTAAAAAAATGATTTTAGTAGAACAAGTTGCACCCTCAGGCAAACATGTAATTAAGAAGTTGAGTTGTCAACTGCTGAAGTATTCTGGAAGTGGCATTACTCTCAAACTATTTTGGGCCTGAGCAAGTCAATAATTTATTAAAATTAGCAATTGCAATCTGCAAATCTCTTCTACTATCCTAATGTTCAAGTATAAAAGAAAAGTATACACTTAATGTAGCAATTGATCGTTTCTTCCTAATATATTAAGGATGATGTAATTCAAAATTAATTTTGTGTACAGTTATTCTCTTGTGCTTCGACATACTACTGAGGAGGTTCTAGCTGCATGCATAGAAGCTAATGAACCGGACAGAGTTGCACTTACATCTTACTTGAGGAAGACAGTAATAAATGATCTTATGGAAGGTTTGAGGGATCATGGCTGGTTTAGAGGGTTTGATATTGATGACGAATTGCCCACTAGATTTTCATTGGGGCAGTGGATTAAGCTAGCCAAGGAAGTCCAAGCAACAGTTGTCATTGCAGGTACTCATTGCAAGCATTTTTTTTTATATATTTATAAATGAGCAAAAGCATTAGTAATCATCGTTTGTATGTTATATAGACCTTTTTGGCGAATACTTTTCAGTTAACAGGATGCCTTCTTATTCTGCTACTTTTTGTTAAAAAAATTTAAAAAGAAGGACCTTAGGCAGTATTTAAAGATTCAACAGTGATACTGACAGAATTGAAGAATAGACCAGGTTGTCTCGTAGTTTTAAAAACATGCTATGTTCATAAGAATTGTTGTCATTGCTTTCTAATGTAAAATGTGTAGTAAGACAACTTTTCAGAATTGCAGTTTCTAGAAATTGAGTGTATATATCTTTACAAAGTTTTTTTTTTTTGGGTTACATGCAGTGCATGGAGGCATTGGTGAAGATGGTACACTTCAATCTTTGTTGGAAGCCGAAGGTGTTCCTTATACAGGTTTGTTCATTGTTCAATTATCCAAAGTTGGTGTGCCGGACTATTAGATACGCCCTCCAGTTCTAAATATAGGAGTTAAATAATTAATTCACATAAATTAAGAAAATTAGTTAAAGTTAATTATTTGTAAAAAAAAATGTATTGGTTTCCCTCAAATGCCTCTTCTTTTAATCACACACATTGGAAACTATCTCTATTGATTGCACACATTGATATCTGCAACCAATAAAAGCTATTTGGGAGAAAATAATAAATATGTGAAATAATGTAGATTGAAGTATTACATTTATGACCAAAACAAACCCTTCAATTAGTTTCCATATTTCCAAAATCTTTCTAATTCTCCTGTTTTATCTTCTAATGAAGGCCCTGGTGCCATGGCCTCAAAGATTTGCATGGACAAAGTTGCAACTTCTCTTGCTTTAAAACATGTATCTTTCTCTATCATATTTATTTTTCCTCACAGAACGTGACTTTTCTTGCATTACTTTTCTCAAATTGACATGTTCTTTTTTTTACTGTGATGCCCTGTTATAAAAAGCTTGGAAATTCAGGAGTTCTTACTATAAATAAGGAAGTGAGGGGAATATCTGAACTTCTTAATAAGCCTACAGATGATATATGGCATGAGCTGACCTCAAAGCTGCAGTGTGAAACTGTGTGTGTCAAGCCAGCAAAAGATGGTTGCTCAACTGGGGTTGCAAGATTATGGTAAATTGTATGCCTTGTTAGTGGATCATTTTCATATTATTCAGTGATTTAAATGTTTCAAATATATCCTCTGATTACTTGCTTAAAAAGCAATTATTTTTCTTCACATTCTTTTGTTCATACAGTTGTTCCAAGGATCTTTCTATATATATAAAAGCAGTGCAGGACTGTCTTCTAAGGATTCCTGCTAATAGCTTATCAAAGGTATGGCACTAGAAATAATGATATCCAATTATACGGGTTCTCATTTGCGAGGAATTTGAGGAGGAAAGGGATAGTAAAATACCGAATTAATGATTTACCCTTGATTTGAGATCACTTTTCTTCCTTCCTATTCTCAACCTCACCTGAAAGATCATTTCTACTTACGAACTCTTCTTTTTTTTTTATTACATGACATTTTATCTTTGTTTTTTTCTCGGTGTTCAGGCACATGGTTTTATTGAGATGCCGAATCCTCCTTCAGAGGTTTTGATCTTTGAACCTTTCATAGAGACTGATGAAGTAATTGTCACATCCAAAGATAAGAATGAGACTGGGCACAAACTCATGTGGAAAGGGCAAAATAGATGGGTGGAAGTAACAGTTGGTGTTTTAGGCAAACGTGGCTCAATGCACTCACTAAGTCCTAGTGTCACTGTCAAGGAAACTGGTGATATTTTGTCACTAGAGGAAAAATTCCAAGGTTGGTCCGCACAAAACACCCAATGCTTGTGCATCTGAAACTATAACAAAGTGATAAACCTTACCGCTGGTGCTCCGATATAATGTTGGAGCTGAGGAATATCTAAAGTGTAAACATCAAATCGTTTTTAAATGACATTTATGTCATTTTTCCCTTTACCTGTTTGTTGGTTTCCCTCATCTATTTGGTTTTTGGGCTAGGACAGTTTGGGGTTCCATTTACTTGTCTTTATTTCTTACTACATCTTGTCCCAGATATAGAAACTAGACAAGAAATATCAATCCACTTTGCCTCCCATATTTATAATTTTTTCCCAAGTAATCTTATTGATTGCGCATATTAAAGGGGTTTATATCTAGAGATAGTTTTAACGCACATAATTAAAGAGGGTAGTTTAGGGAAATTAACACATTTGTTACATATAACTAACTTCACTAATTTCCTTAAAGTCCACCAATTAGTTATCTAACTCTTGTATTAAGGATTGTAGGGAGTACTTTGTTTTCCTTTATTATGGCTGCTCCTGTTTCCCATGGCTCATCTGTAATTGTTACTTGGAATATTGTCTCTCAGGTGGGACAGGCATCAATCTGACTCCACCTCCCTTGTCAATCATGAGGTAATTGTTACTTTGTTTTCATGATCATTTTCATGACTATATCTCTTAATGGCTTAGAATTTCTTGTATACCTTATTCTTTAAGACCATCACTAATTTTTTTTCATTGGCATTTAAGTGCCATAATTAACACTTAGTAAAGCCTTTTTCTGTTTACAAGTAGGTTCTGTAGAATTAAACTTAGAAGCATTAGGATTGACATCTTCAACCTAAGAACCAATTATAATGCCTTAAATGTCTGTGGCAGGTATATTCATATTTGAAAGCATATTTCCAATTCTATATCGAATAATAATGATATCTGATATTTTATTTACCATGTTTACTATTCTAAAAAAGGATTAACGTCTCTCCCTTATACATCATTCATTGATGAACTGAAAATTCTTGTTTTACCTAAATAATTGAATTTATCACTGGTTTCTTGAATAATATTTCCTTCCTTCTCTGTCTGTAATAGTGAAGCCGCTTTGAAAACCTGCAAGCAGAATATTGAACTCATTGCAAACACCCTACAATTAGAAGGATTTTCGCGCATCGATGCATTTGTCAATGTTGACAGTGGAGAGGTTTGTCGATGACATGGAGGAGTCTGTTTTCCCCCCTCTTAGCAATTTATCTTCTTACTCCATGATCATATTTTCATGACTCTGTAGGTTTTGATCATAGAGGTGAATACTGTGCCTGGAATGACACCTTCCACTGTTCTGATTCATCAGGTTAGTTCCTGCAATTGTAAAATTCTTTTGCTTTCTCAGTCTCTTCAAGCAATATTTCTATGGCTAGGCATTCACTAATTACTCCCTCCGGTCTTAAATATAAGACATAGTTGATTTTTTTGGGAGAGATTAAGGAAACTAAATATATTATTTAATTATATCATATGTTGTGTATCATTACATTATATATCAGTTTATATGTTAAACAAAATAGTTTGGAGAAGAAAAGATAAATATGAATATTTTAAAGTAATTTAATTAGCTTTCTTAATATCTTAAAAAAAGTCAAATCTGTCTTATATTTAGGACCTGAGGAATACGTACTTTGATGAGATATGAAAATTGAATGAAGGCATATCATTCCACACTATTTAAAATCAGTTGGTAAATTGTATAGGCCATTGACATAAATTTTGAGGGATTTTCTTTTGGTTTTGGCTTGATGGAGATGAGGAGTGAAACCCCAGTTTTGATATCTTAAAAGACTAGATGTGTATGAAGGAGGAGGAAACTGATAAAGACTTGGTAGTTTGGAATATCAATTCCCACACCCACATTGAGTAATATGAGATACTGAATGGGTATTCAAGTGAATTGGTTCTCCCACCTCAATAACTACCTTTTGATGTAGGGTTTTTAAATGGTATCAAGTTGTTGACAATTCTGGAGAATGCTACCCATAGAATGTCCATAGGGCCGAGTGTGAGATGCTTTATAGGGTATTTAAGTGGATTTGGTTCTCCCAAGTCTCACCATAATAACTAACTTTTGGAGTAGAGTTCTTCATCCCACTTAGGTAACCCAACAAAAGTCATCTGTCTAACAAAAAGAAATAAATGAAATCCAACAAAGAGATGTATGTAAACGTAGAAACATCTTCAATCAAGAACTGGAACATAATAATCAATCAGTTCAATTTGTACGATGATTCTAGCTGATTATATCTTTTCAATACTTATATCAGGCACTAGCAGAGAAACCACCTATGTATCCTCACCAATTCTTCCGCAAGCTGCTTGATTTGGCATCTGAAAGGTCCACATGAGAATTTCTGCACTGTTCTTGTCAAAATGCTTGGTGACTATTACTCTGTGTACTGTGTAGTACAGATAATTATTCAAGCATTTAACAATAATGTTGGTTTAGTAAAAATGATAAAATTCATGACGGTAGTTTGATCCATTGGCTACAACTGCCTAACTGGTCTGGTGCCGTCTTGAACTAGAGCGTCGGCTGTTTTTCTATATAATTATATTGTCAAGTAAATAATAATTTACAATTTTAAAAGAGTTGTGAAAATTTGTGCAAGGTGTTACTATTTCTTTTAGAGAACCTACAACAATATTAATTAGAAATCAATTAATTATATAAGGAATTAGTTGTCCCCCATCAACTTGCAGTATTTATTAAATAATTTAGAAGTGTTCCATTTGTTTTGTTGAATGGAGTCATGCTTGGCTTCGTTGATGGATTTGCGTGATACGAGGTATATTTATCATTGTTTAATTTGTACAAGCTTTAATTAATGAGTATACAAATGATTTTATTCAATAACTAGAATCGGATCCCTTGCATTTTCAAGATTATAAATGAATGAATAGTAATTAAACAGTGAGTTGTCAAATTTTTGTATATATCTGCCTGTCGATAATGCAGTCTTTCTTTAATAAACTACTCAAAGCTACAAGTCCAAATTTTTGCATCTTATGTGGTGTTTCTTCAAAATGTACCTTTTTATTAAAATCCCTAGTTGCTTGAATAGTTGTTTGGTTTTATTTATACTTACCTCTTGGCAATTAAGTTATAGCTTTTATAATTACAAGGATAAAATTTACTTCAGTTTAATTTATTGATTATACTTACATCAAATTCTTTATATCCATTACATCAAATTATTCAATTACATATAACCATATGTCCTATTTTTTCATGAGTTTATAGTTAAATGATAATAATTCAAAAATAGGACATATGGTTAAATATGATTTGAGAACTTGACAAAATTAATATAAGAAACTTGATATAAGTATTTTTCTTAATTTATTCCATATCCTTACGTAGTTCTCGAAATTCTATTTAGGTTTAAATTTAGTAGCCAGTACCCTACAGTTATTTTTCTTGTACTTCAAGTACTCTAATATTATATATAGTGCATTCAACACTGTAAACAATAAATAAGATTAGAGTATTTGATATAAGTAGAAAATAATATTAGAATGTTCTGGATGTATTATAATTAATATTAGGGTGCTAGATGTTATAGAATAACATCATGATGTTAGATGTTATTTTACCTTATTTATTTGTTTAATTATTCATTAAAGAATTATATGACCAATTTATTCACCGTATTACACACTGCCAACATCCTCAAACCTGCCCAAAATTTTGATCCAAGTTTTTCTTAATTACCATAGAAAGCAATGGAGCATATTTTCTCATAATCCTTTTTTTCTTTTTCTTTTTTTGTAAAATCTCATTTCCATCCTCAGATTAAAAAAACTAGATGGTTCAAATTTAATATATTTTTAAAATTATTATTATTATATTTTATAAATTATTTTTTTAATTTTATTTATATTACAGTTATAAATTGTGTAAATCAGATTTTAACAGTTTAAATTTATTTATTTATGTTTAAAATAATACTTTTATAAAATATTAAATTTAAACCATCTATTTTTTTAATCTGAAAATAGAGATAAGATTTTAAAAAGAAAAGGGAAAAATGATTATAAGAAAATCCAAACTCAAAAAGCAAGCTTAAAATTTGTAGGTGGGATCAAATCTACAACCATTAACATACAAAAGTGTGCTTTTCTTTTTTTTCTTTTTTCTTTTTTATGAAAACAAAAGTGTGCTTCTTGCCACCAAGCCATAACCGCTTGAGTCTCTACATTTTTTTTTTTTTGGTGATATGAATCTTTACATTTTTTCACACATACACATAACATACTTTTTTTTAAAGTCAAATTATATTAGGAATCTATATTCGACTTTTAACAAGTTTCAAATATGAATATATAAGTTCCCCCCCCCCCCTTTTTCAACAATAAATGGCAGCTAGTCTTTGAAACTAAATACCTATTTAGATTAGAGGTGGAAGCTATTTTTCCAACGTCATTTACAAAATACGACATAAGTATGTGAGAAGAATTTTACCTCAACTTACGGGAACATGCTTCTCCAACACTAATTGAAACAAACCTTGAGAATGTTAGTTCACAGAATGATTTCACGCACTACAATAATCCAAGAAAGGCCCTTCCATAACTCAGTGCAGAGGACACAAAGAAAAGAAAAGCAAATTAAACATTTAAAAAACAAAAACAAAACAAGAAGATATATTCCGTTTATATTTTGGTATATACTTCATCAAGCTTCTTTATTCTTCATAGTTTTTCTCTCTTTTCCCCTACCTAGTCATTATTAATTATTGTTTTCTCAAATTTATTTTTTCCAACACTTTGACGACTTTACCCCATGCCAAATACAGTACTCAACCCACAATGCTTCACATTAATTTGTTGAGTTCTTGAAGAACAACGTGCCATTGCCAAGTACACATGAATAGGGTTAATTAATCCAAACATTTTACACGTACAATATATATATTACCTTGAGTGCTAAATATAACATCTCATTAGTAATGTAATTTATACTGGGAATGAGATTTTATATTGAGGTCAGGTAGTATATATTATATACTGTGGCTAAATGGCTAAGAGTAACCCCGGAAGTGATCGGCGATAGAGATCACGAGGCTGACTCTGCCACAGCGTCATCCTCTCCACTTGCTTCTGATCTTCTTCCACCCATGCCGCCGCCGCCGTCGTTGACGGAGCAGCCCTGAGATCCTTCACGACCAACCACGTGTTGAAGTACTCTCTGAACTTTGTGATGAACCCATTCCTCAAAGTCCAAACGTGCACCCAATACGCCTGTCCCTCCCAGCCCTCCGTGATAACGCAGTCGCCGATGGCCGTCACGCTCCTCGGCTCGAACCTGAACCCGGCCTTGTTCGGGGCCGACTCTCCGGTCAGAATCCTCATCATGTGCTGTCTCCCTGGTGGACCATGGAACCAATACTCCAAATCACTTGCTATCAACATGGCCACTTTGTCCATGTGACCTTGTCCCAACAATGCCTTGTACAGCGCCTCCACCGTCGCCCTGTTCTGCACCGCCACTTCCAACCTCTGCTCCATCCCGGCGGCCGCCGCCTTCACCACCGGAGGAGTTAGTTCCATGTTGCCGACGGCTGTCATTTCTTGGGCTGTATTGGGACTATTAGGAAGCAGCCTACTCTTTTTTAATGCATGGGCATGGTGGTGAAGTGCTTAATTGGATTTATTTATACGACTAAGTGAGAGGAATGTGTCAAGGAATGTGCATAGACGGTGGAGATTTGATTGGGCCATGAGATTGAAGATCGGACGGTGTGGATTTGCACCTATATATTGTGAAATGACAAAATAAGTTAAACCTCCAAATAAAAGGATAATAAAGTAATGATTAATTATTAACCTTAATGAGGAGATAACGATGTGATGTCTAGGTTACAGAATCATGTGCAAACCAAACATGGGAATACCCAGTACGTAGAAATATACCCCAAAAGTTTTGAAAGCAACAAAACAAAACAAAAAATGTAACCCTCAAATATTTGTCATGACATTTTAAATTAAATGATTATTTAATTTATATATTCTTTAATTCGACGGAATATTTTAGGTATATCTAAAAGGGTTAATTTGGACAGGGTATGTTCCCATTGTTTTGTCCACTGCGTATTACCTATTTGGTGCCAGAGGCGGTTTAAAACATGAGTGAAAGAGATAAATCTGTTGCTTTCAATATTTGGACTAAGTATTAATTATTAGGTTTGGGTACTAAAAATATTAGGATTCTTGCCCATCGATCTTAGTCATGTATGTACAGTTGCCCGACGTTATATCTGCTAATTTAATTAATTATTTCTTTTTTGCCAACGACAATTTAATTAATTATTTCATCCAACCACAATATAAGTGGCTTCGATCTAGAATAATGGTTTTGTTCACAATATGCTTTTAGAGAAATTAATGTTTATTTGTAAATTTTGTCCTTATAATTAATGTTTAAATATATCTCTTATTTCATACCTCATTTAATATGAGTAAATTTGAAAAAAATTTCAATATAAAATTAATTTAGTGAGTTAATTATCATTTCTTGATTCTCATAAATTAGTTAAAGTAGTGACTTATATTGTACACTGGAGAGAGTATTTTAATTAAAGGATGAGTAAACTACACCTATGGAGGAAAGGGCGTAGAAATGAACCATAGAAATAGAGTAGTTGATTGTTCGGATATTTGGTAATAGAATGCAAAATTGGCATCGGATATTGGTTGATATTATTAAAAAAAAACTCTTAGTCAATTAAATTTCCTTCAATTATCGATTTGGTTTTGAAATTTAATTTCTATTAATCAAACCTCTAAATTTTTAAAATTATACGTAATTGTTTGGCAAAAAAAAAATCATACATAAGTAGCCTATATAATTTGAAGGCATATAATTAATCCTAAACAGACGTGATTTAACCGTTAATTCAAGGATAACAATCTTTTCATAATTAAATTCGCAGAAAAATTGTTAGTCCAATGAGATTAAATATTAATATAAAATTGTATATAAAACTTTGAGGACATTATTGATAAAAAAAATTACACTTCATGGATTAAATTGATAAGTGAGATAAATTTGAGAGACCACAATGTTAATTATCCTTTTAAATTATTAGCTTAGATTTTGAGGGCATGTTTGTGTTGTTCGACAATTTGTTGTAATTAATTGCTTGCCAGCAAAAATACTAAACTCACTATTAATCTGACCACACAGAAAACTAATTATGCATATTTTTAGTCAGACTTGTGAAGGGCATTTTCTTGGTCAGAAATAGAAGAAGATATAAAAAAATGGAAAATATGTGGGAGCCAATCATTTGGTTTCGTGCGTGTATGAATTAAATAATGATGCATAAATAATTAACGGCCCACATAAATCTGGAAGAAATACGATACAAAGACTCATGCATGAGTCATATCAATTTAATGCCTCATTTCAAAATCAACATGATTGCAGTGGAGCCCCTGTACTTTAGTGTTATTAACTACGGGTGTTCAATTCAATTTTTTTTTAAAATAATCAAATCCATTAAAATAAAAAAATTGTACATCATGATTCTACAATCATAACAAGATATGATTATAGAGAATTAAAGACATCTTTTTGTAGAAAATTAAAGACATTATGATAAATATAATTTATTCTAAAATTCAAATACATAAACAGTGATGCGAAGAAAAGTCGTTTTTTTAAGTCGACAGTATTTTTATATATTTACTTCATAAATCTTAAAAATTATTTATGACTTGTGTTTTATGAAGTAAGGATATGAGATGAATTTTGTCTCGATTTATAGAAAGGGGTTCCTGAAACCATAGTTTCGGTGGTTTTCAAACACTCACATAAGTTATTTTCTGTAAATCGAAATAAAACTCATCTCACATACTTATTTTATAAATCGTAGAAGCTACTTTCCAAAAGCTAATCCCAACACACAAGTATGTGTTCGAATTAGTTTTTGGAGAGTAGCTTCTACGATTTATAAAATAAGTATGTGAGAGAAATAATGGTTTGTTTGGTTGGGCTTATATTTATGTATAAGCTTGATTCATGTAAATCGAGATAAAAATCCTTCACATATTTACTTCGTAGACCGTAAAAGCTACCCCGTATTCCATAAATCATGATTGAAAAGCACTTATAGAAGTTATCCAAATATACCATTTATCTCAATTTAAAAAAAATTATAAAACCACGATTCTAACCTCATACAAACACTCATAACAACACACAGACTTTAAAAAACTACAAATTTACGGTCCTATATATATAAACAAAAATGCTTGCAATGATGCAATTAAGCTAATCAAGGACTGTACTAAAGATCTGCATGCTGGGATTTGATCCTGTACAGTCACGATATGTTACGACGGCATTGGCAGATCGAGTTTGAATGTAGTCAACGAGATGATACTACTTTTATCCACACACACAAAAAACCCCAAACGATACTAGTACAATCTTTAATATAAGATATAAATAATTTATTTTAAAAATTAAATAAATTATTTTAAAATATTAATATTTATTTTTTTATATCAAATTAATTTATCTGACTTATCAACTGATATATAATCATATAATATACAAGATATATTATAATTAACTAATTTATTTAAATTTCTCAACCTCAAAAAAAAATTCAACTATATATTGTATTTTATTAAACAGGGCGAGTAATTATGAAGCAAATATCCTTGAAACAAAGCATTAAGGGCATGTTTGGTATGATGGAATTGGGGGATATGGAATTGGAATTGGAAATCAATTCCATGCTTAAGTTTGTTTGGTATGATGGAATTGGAAATTTTTGCAATTCCATGTAGAAGCCAAATCTCTCCAATTCCATCAAATTGGCTTCCACCTAAAAAGCAAAGATTTGCAATTCCATGTACCTAAATCTAGGTCAGGGTACTGGGTTAAGGGTTAGTGGGTCAGATCGGAGTTAAACCGAAGCTAAACCAGGGCCAAACCGGTGAAAAATTGAATATTTTAGGCTTATTAATATGAAATTTCTTTTTTTAAAAAAATAAAAATAATTTTTTATTAAAAAAACCTAACTGGAGCAGTCAAAGTACTAGGTCAAAGGTTAGTGGATCAGACTGGAGCTAAATCAGGGTTAAACCGGTGAGAAATTGAATATTTTAGTCTTATTAATATGAATTTTTTTTTTAAAAAAATAAAAATAATTTTTTATTAAAAAAAATCTGTCCGGTCCGGGTTTAGTAACAATGGTTTTATCTCATTCCACTTTCTTAGATTAGCATATTGGTAGTTTTACATTTTAAATATAAATATTAAATAAAAATAATATTTGAATTCCATGTACATACCAAACACACTTTTAAACCACATTTCCATTTCCATATCCATATCCATTTCCATTTCCATTTCCATATCCATATCCATCAAAACCAATTCCAGTGTACCAAACGGGCCCTAAGGTTATCTACTAGCCTTCATTTCAGATCTCTTATTGAAGGACTTCTTTTTTTAAAAAAAAAAAGTAATGTAGATTGTGGAGTAATCTTTGTTGCTTTCTCCCTTTATTAGGGGAAAAAAACAACTCATCATTTGTCTTAGCATGTTAAAGTTCTCATCTTCTTAATATTCATCATATTTTTTCAAGTGGTCAATAATACCTCATGTATCATTACAGTAATTCGTTACATACTACTTCCCTCCGGTCTCAAATATATAATTATATAATGCTTTATAAAAGAAATTTTTATTGGATAATATAAGTCACTCACTGGATTATTAATAAATTATTTTAAAAATTACTCCTATTATAATTTACCAGAAGAATATTCAATCTAATCCAAAATATAAGTCACTCTCAATTATTTCATTTAAATTAAGAAATAGTAGTTAATTCATTAAATCGATTTTAAATTATAAAAGGAATCATCTTTCCATTATGAAATGAGATTTTGAAGGAGGAAAAAAATAAAGAGCCTTATTTAAGCATTTAATTATCAGGATAAAATTGTTAAATAAGCATAAATTATTTTTCAAGTGACTAATTATATTGTGGATCAAATAATTCTTCTTAAATTTGACATATATTTTAATTTGGACTATAAGGGATAGTTGAAGTTTAATGCAGTGTTTCTCTATAATATGTGCAAAGTTAGAAAAATATTTCATTTTCAAATAAAGTTAAACTTTTTTTGTTTTCGGTGAAGTACTCCCTCCGATCCATTTTATAAGATGTCTTTTAGAAGGTGTTTAAAAGTGAGTTGGATTGAATGGAGTATATAGAGTACTACTCCCTCCATCTCTTTTATAATATCCAAATTCTTAAATATATGTCCGGCTTTATTAGATCTACTTTGGGGTTGTCTGGGCATTAAATGCATTTTAATCAATTTTACCTCTCATTAATCTTTAGGAAAATTCTAGAAAAATATAGTCAAAATTAACAAAAGATAAAAAGTTGTGGTGAATTTGTAAAATCCCAAATCAGAGTAACCATAGGAATCTGAGATTTGAAATTTTGACGGAAAGATGATAATGCCCTCGTTAAGTTTAAAAAAACAAAAGGGTGAAATCGCAGTTCTAAAGGACTATCCACTACTTGATCTCTCTGCTAAGCTTCGCTCAGCCATCTCTTGCTATCTTCGTTTCCAGTTTCTTGTACCTGTAGAAAAAGCCTAACTCTCGCTCTCTTTGTCTCTCACCAAACTTATTTTGCTTGTTTCGGCGTTTATTTTGATTTTCTAAAGAGTTGCTTGACTGAGACACATATTATAAACATAGGAGGGGAAGAGGGCGAAGGGGTGGTCGGCGCGGCGAGATTGGAAGGGAAGGATGGTGTGGGCGAGGGAAGAAGATGAAGGGAATTGTGGGTCACCAAAGAGGGAATGCATGATTGGAAGGGAAGGGTGGTTTGGTCGACGGTGTTTCGATTTGGAAGATGGGTGGTTGGTGGTCGAGCGAAGAAGAAGAATGGAACTTCGTATGGGAACGTTCCAAATGAATAAGTCGGGGAGGCCAATAACAACATCTCTTTCTTATTTAACAATACAATCTTCTAAAATAACAACTTAACTTTCTTCTTTAGCAACTTCGTATGGAAAGGTGCCTACTAAACACGGGGAGGCCAATAACAACACGTCCCTCATTGTTAACAACACCAACTCCTACAATAATGATGTAACTTTCTTGTTTAACAACTTAGTATGGAAACATGCCAAATGAACAAGTCGAGGAGGCCAATAACAACACCCACCTCTCTCTTATTTAACAACATCATCTTCTACAATAATGACTTAATTTCATTATTTAACAACTTTGTATGGGAACTTTCCAAATGAACAAATCGGGAAGGTCAATAACAACACATTTCTCTTATTTAACAACACGACCTTCTTAAATAACGATTTCACTTCCTTGTTTGACAACTTCATATGTATAGGTATGAAAGTAACAAGTTCAATGCCCAATAACAACACATGTCTCTAATTTAACAACACAAAATTCAACATTAATGACATGTCTTTCTGCTTTCACAACTTCCTATTAAACATTCTAAGACATGCCCAGCGAATAGTGTGAAATTAAAAAGTTGCAAAGCCAATAACAACATTTCTCTCTATATTAACAACACAATATTCAACATTTACGACATGACTTTCTACTTTCAAAACTTCCTATCAGAAAATCCAAGACATGCCCAACGAAAAGTGTCAAAAGTACAAGTTGCAAGGCCAATAACAACATTTCTTTCTATAATAACAACACAAAGTTCAACATTAAAGACATGCTACATTTATTATATGTTGTGTAATAACAGTCTACATAATTACATTCACAACTTGCTATATTTATCAAATGCTATCTAATGACAATCTGTATAATTACATTCACCCAGAACTTGAAATCAAAAAATGTGTGATCGTCACTCTTTAACACATTCACATATTTAATGACAATGGAACATTAACACTACAGTAGCACATAATGTTTCCTTGTCACTAACATTGTACTACATAAGACATTGTGTATACATCAATTACAAAATGGATTAGGCATATGACAGCAACCCATCTCCTAAAAAATTATGAGCGAGTTGACAGTAACTTTACAACAACATGAACATTACTTTCAAAAGTGTAACTTCAAAATATTGTAGGTCCTTGTATTTGCAAGTGTTAGCCTCCAAGAACAACCTAAAATCTTATATTTAACTAAAATGTTATCATTGCTATTTTTCACATATTCGAACTCAAATTTATGCGTTATGCTATACTTGTACAGTGTCTTCTTAAAAGCATCAACACGTGGAAAACTCTATATCACTCCTGAAAATAATCCCCTCCATTTCATACAATTCAACTTAGGCATTGGTGTAGGTGCACTCTCTACTTCACATAGTAGCCTATTATCTCCCCCCACCAATTTCAGCTGTCACATAAGCAACAACACTTTCATAACAAACCGGTTCATAATCATTTTTCATAATGCTTGGACATATAATATATCTTTGTTGTGAGAGTCCCAACAAATTTTAAACACTACAGTGAATTACAACTTCTGTTACTTAATAACCAACAACACTTTAACAAATAACAACTATGGCACCTAAAAATTTTTCACTTATGTTTCTAGGTCATTGGATATCTCAGATATATTATCACTCCTGTCATTATAGTCAAAAAGGTTTTCAACTTCACCATAATCATTTAAATCCAATATCAGTGTCTTCTCATCAAAGTTTACTGTATATTTCATCTCACACATGTTACAATCAATATCAAGTTATAATGATATCATCAACCTTAAATCTGTCAACGTTATCACTTGTTTTAGCCACTTCGCCTTCACAGAACCACCATTATATTGAATTTTACCTTCATCATTATACACAAATTTCCCTCCAAGATGGAAATAACAAAATATTTCATTCAAAGATGATAACCCTTCATTACATGTCATTTTGCATGCTTACCTGAAAAAAAAAATTACACCACTCTTTATAATGTCAGTTTAGTAAGCTTGTGATACAATGTTTATTAAACCAAGTAACTTCCCGTATCATCACTCATCACCTACTATTAACAATAATGATATATGTTTTAACATCTCCATCTTCACTGTTAACAACACCTGGTAATATGGTCCAGTCCACCGGATTTGGGCTAACTCGTATAGGTTGGGACCATATGGGTTTGGGTCCAAATGGACTGTATTAATATGGAATGGCATTTAACCAACCCAACCTATAACTATTGGGTTGGCGGGTTGGCCCGCCCCAACCTATATTATTATTTTTTTTCAATTTTTTTTACACAATATACTAAAATTATTTTTTCTACAAATATAAACCATAAAGAAATTAAAAATTTATTACAAATTAAACATTCATCATAAGTTCACACAAAACAAAAGAAACATAAATCCAAAAGCCATAAATATTCAGTAGAACTTAAAATAATCAATAATTAGTTAATATTAATGATGTTCAAACTTGAAACATGATGTGAAGCTATAAGATTTTGTTGAGCTCTATCAGTTTGTTTTTCCACAGGTAAATCTACTACTGTCACAGATAATAAAACAAAGTGAAAGATAATATTATGCTAATTTTAAATAAATGAGTAAATGACAATGAGTAAATATAAATATATTACCATCATCCATATCATCTTCCGTTGGGAAACCAAGCATCCAATTACGTGTACAGATAAGGTCTTGAACATTATCAAGAAGAAGAGAACTTTTATACTTTGTGAGAACTCGTGAACCAATACTGAAAGCTGATTCACTAGCCACTGTAGCTATTGGAGTGCCGCAGTGCAGACCCGTAGTGCATTAGTAGAGTAATTGCAGTGACTAGTGAGTGAGTGAATACATTGTGCACTCAACAATGTGGACACTAGACATGAGGCTAATCCGGTGAAAATTGGATTGGGTCTTATTTGGCTCTTTACCCTTATCCAATAGACAACATAAAAAAAATATGGGACAACCCACCAACCCGGTGATCCAACCACCATATGGGTTTGAGTCCAAAAGAATCACTTCCAAATGGTTCTAATTTTACAGAACCCAAATTGCTCATTTTTACGAGTCGGGCAGGCTCGGCCCATGGTCCCAACCCATATTACCACCTCTACCCCCATATCATCACCTTGCATCTATTATTAACAACACAATTTATTTTAACATCTCAATCTTCACTAATAACAACACTCCCCCATATCATCACCCTGCGTATACTACTAACCAAGGAACAGAAAATCGGACCGGGCAATGAACCGGTCACAACACTGATTTAAGGGTTAATGGTTCAACCGGGGTCAGACCGGTAGTCGAACCGGTGGTCGAACCGGTCATATTAAAATATTATAATTTATTAAAGGTAATATATATATTAATATATTTTTAAATTTTCATAGATTAAAATAAAGATCTTTAGGAAAAAAATGCTTAAAATATATTAATATTAGTTATTGTGCCTATATTTATATAATGACATCTCATTTCCTATAATTAATTAATTATTATATTCTCTCAAAATCGTTTTTTTTAGATTTTTTCTTTTTTTACTTACTTTTCACTTTATCTTGGTCTTCAAACTTTCATTTTTCCCTAAAAATAATGCCCAATAGTAGGTAAAGGAATAAAAAAATGTATTTTATAAATAAATAAAAAAGGCAAACCGGTCGAACCACTGGTTTTGACCGGTTCGACCGGTTTATGCCATAAACCGGACTGGATCACCGGTCGGACCGGTTGAACCGGCTGGTCCGGTCCGGTTTTTTTTCAGTGCTACTAACATCAAGACAATAGCATTTCACATCTCTATCTTTACTAATAACAACACCCTCCCCCAACCTTACTATTGAAGGCTAGTGGAACTTTATACTGACGTAACACCTATCACTGTTCATCCTGTAATCAGTCGCGAACAATAAAAAAGGCACAATCTTCAACAATAATGCAATCAAACACAATGAAATTGATCACTCAACTATCAACATTGTCTCATTACCTTAAAATCGCTGCCTTTTCTCCATCTTCACCTAAGAGCCCCGTTACCCATAAAAAAAATCTCCAATATGATAAATCTCAATCACAAACCACAGCCAATTTTCCATAAACATTGAATAATCACAACGCAAAAATAATTTTTGTCTCAAATTTATTTATCCGTGGTTTAGCTCTCCTTTCCATCACTTTTGCTCTTTTAGTATCATCACTTTTTCACACCAGCTTCACTCTCTTTCCTCCTACTCGTGTGCCCTCTGTATTTCTTTTGCCTGTCACTAAATTGAGGACATTTGCCTCTTTACCTCAAGATTTCAAATCACAGATTCCTACAGTTGCTCTGATTTGATATTTCTGGAATTGACCACACCATTTTATTCTTTCCTAATTTTGACTGTAGTTTTTTGGAATTTTCCCTTAATCTTTCTCATACATTCTCTTTCATTATTTTTTTTTTATTACTACTTTCTCTCACATTTACTCACTTATAAATGAGGGCATATTTAAAAAAAAATACATTCGACATGTATTTATTACTTTTAAAACTGTTAACTAATTTTAACAGTTTTTTTTTAAATCACACAGTTCGATTATTTGGATGTTAAAAGTATATTCCCCCTTATCTAAAATATTAATCACTTTAACTAACTCAACATTAGAACTAAAAATGATAATTAACTCATTAAAATATTTTTTAAATTGAAATAAATGAAGTTCCGAATGAGAGAGAAAAATACAGACTTACATTTAAGTATTTATTATATAGATAAATTTAACAAATAAATACTCCCTTTAATCCCTTTTATAAACAATTTTTTCTCTCTTAGAACTGATCTTTATTATAAGCAAATTTTTTCTTGTGTCTCAAAATTTAAACTATTTTTTTTCTGACCATATCAAATACATATCTTTATAGTAATTATCTCTCACTCACCACTAATTCTCTTTCATTTATTCATTTGATACCCATTATTTTTCATATTTTTATACTCATTCTCTCTCATATATTATACTCATTCTCACTCATATGCTATTTTCATAAATAGGGGTCTATTTGGAAAAAAATATGAAATTTTTTTATACATATATTATTTTTAACTAATCTTAACTGTCAGTTCATTTATACAATCAGGAAAAAAAAGTTGTTTATCAAAAAAACATTTTTCCGTGATTTATATTATGAAGTGAAAAGAAAAAAAGAATGATGCTAATGATAGACCTGGCAATTAAGAGTAGCTAGCGGTTGGATCCAACTATTGAGGCATTAAAAAGCCCCTCGTGGACATGTATATGTAGCTTTGAACATTCTTGTTCTTATCAATCGCTTAGTAATTATTCACATAAAACCCCACAAAGCCACAAAATTATTGCCCCATCACTTGCGACACCACAACCACCCTAAAAACCTCAACAATATCACACCAATTATTCTCTTTCTTTTTGTCCTCTCTTCATATAGGTACTCTTATAAAAAGGGACTAAGGGAGTATATATATGCATGGTAGTATCATGCATCAAATACTTGTTAATTCTTCATTAAATTCTTAATTTATATGCATGATCTTGTATATTAGACAGATAGAAAAAGAATTTGAATTAGTTGAAGTTTATATAGATTATAAATGTTCAATGTATGTATGTATACAGTTGGTTTAATGAATGTCTTTCTAGAAAGTGAGTGTGGGGATAATAATATATGTATTGAAAAGGATGGATTTGAAAGGGAATTCAAGAATATGATTAGATAGATGCATGGACGTGAAATTTGAAGGGACCGGTCGAAAACAGACAAATGATTTGGGTGAAGGATCCAGCTGCCTGCATCCACCTCTCTCTCTCTCTTACCGACGGAGATTGGACCTAGAGACTCTGTAGAGTAATCCTTTCCCAACCTGAGGAATTAATGTTTAAATTTTTTTGGAAGATATGTTTATATTTAGTGTTGTTTTGAATACGATGATCTCAAATATTACCTTCGTTTCTAAATATAAGATTTAATTAACTCTTTTTTTAAAGATTAAGGAAGTTAAATAATTTACTCAATCATATCATGTTATGTATGATTAAATTATATATTAGTTTATAAACCAAACATATTAATTAATTTAGAGAAAAATGAAAAATATAATTACTTCATTAATTTCTTAAAAAAACTAACTGAATTTTATAGTTAAGACAAGAGGTAGGAAGAGAATACATGTGAGCAATAAACAAAGTTTCACTCTTTTAATTAGTTTTTGCTTTCCTACGTTTTTGTAGTAATGTTACCTGCGAGACCTCGTATAAAAAATATCAGTAGAGAAGTTGATGAATATCATTCTCCAAATGTTTCTCTGTAACTTTCCAACTAACTAGCTAGCTACCGTACGTGTGGCGAAGCCTCACCTCAAGGTTTAATCCCCACATATGTATGTATATGTAGTTGAAGTGTGTGGGCAATATATATATTCTTAATTGCTTGGTTGATTATGTTTATATATAATTAATGTGCGTATTGTTTTAAGCATATGGACAAGAAGATGTTACTGATAATTACTTGCTTATGAACACATTACAGAATCATTAGTACGTGCGTACTCATTTGCATTCCCCTTCAACTAAACACAGTACTACTAAATTATTCTATACATGTAAAAAAAAACTCATCATATGCTTAATATCTTAAAATTTTTAAATCAAAGTTTTCCCTACATCCTTAATATAAAACTCATTTACCAAATTTGATTAAATTAAATAATGTAGTTAAGTTAGTTAATTTGTCTTATATTAAAGACCAGATAGAGCATAACAGAGGATATAAAATATGAAAGCATGAATAATGTATGATATTCCTCTAGTCCTTAATATAAGATATATTTGGGAGTTGATCTTAGTCCTAAATATAATACATAACTTTTATATTTATCAATATTTTCCCACTTTACACTTATTGATGCTCCCTCAACCATAATCAAGGAAAAAAGAGAATGAGAAAATTAAGGGAGATAGCTATAGGGTGTTTTAGAAAGTACGCATCATATTAACTAATTTAACTAACTTCCTTAGTCTAATCAAATTTGGTAAATATGTCATATATTAAGGACTAAAAGAATAGTAATTAAGAGTAAATAAAATGGAGGGAGAGGGATTAATGAGGGGAGTGATGATAATGATATAAAGAGAAGGGTAGGTTTGATGAATTTAAGGGAAGTTAGGTGTGAGTTGCAAATTGAGAAAAGCCAACTGGCATGGGTCCTTCTTATATATATATATATATATATATATATATATATATATACATACAGGTAGTTATATGTATCAGTTTTCAGTCTCACTGCATGCACTTAACTATGATACTTCAATTTCCTCTCTCATTATCCACTACAAGTACTACATATGCAAATGTCTCTCTATCTTCAATTCTCATTCATTACTCACTCCCACGTACCTCGTGTCCCTGTTGAATGATATCAAACTGTGCAATTGTATTAAGGGAAAATTGCTTTGAAAAAACCTCATTGCAAAATTTATTGTTCAAATATACCTAAAAGCTCATGTGAACAGGTTTTTGAATGGATGCAACTTATCTTTAGTGGGGTGTTATTCTTTTTAGTTGTGTGTAACCTATCTTCAACTATATATGTGCAAAGTATTTACATATAGCTAAAGATAAGTTGCTCATAAATCATACATAAATCTTAGGTATCTTTGAGGAATAAATTTAGCAATTGGTTTTTTTTTTTTAGTGACTTACCCTTTTTATAATTGGGCGCCAAATAAAAACCGTGTAATTGTATAAAAGGAAAATTGCTAAAATTTTCAAGTACATACAACATATCTTTAGCTATGTATAAAATAGCCAACCATAAAATACATACAATTGAAAAAGAATTGAACCTCTTAAAAATATGTTGCTCCTTGAACCTTAAATAAATTTAAGGTACCTTGGGGTGAAAAATATCGCAACTAAGGATATTTCAATAGCAATTTTTCTTGTATAAACTCCATATATTAATGAGCTTGTAATGGGCCTTCAGCCCAATTAAGTGCTCCTTCTTCTGTGCTGGGCTTCAACTGCTTATCATTTGTTGTATTAGCTACTATTATTGATTAGGTTTAATGTGTAAATTTGTTTTGAAAGTTTTTCTAAGAATTAATATTATCCCAAAATTTTTTTCAGGTTTAATTTTTTTTTGGAAGTGTTAAAATGGTATAATGTTTCCTTTTTTCTGTTAAAAATTTAATAATCGATATCAACTTTTTAACTGTCAACATTAATTTTTTAACAATATGAGGTAACATTGTTTTGAAACTTCTAGAGCGATATTGAGCCTGAAAAAGCTTTCAGGATAATATTACTTCTCAACTAAAACGTTTAGGATAAATTTATACCTTAACCTTTATTAATTATTAGTAATTAGTTCCATGACGGGGATTATACCAAATCAACAGTCTGGCAAAGCTAAAGTTGAGACATGTTCTTGATTTGATTTTTTATTATTATTTTTTTTTTTTTTGGGCCAACGAGACATGGTCTTGAGAGTGTAAGTTGTAAGAGACAACCTAAAATATATTTTTAAAAACAATTAGGCCTTTTTCCAACTAAAACATATATATTAAAAAAGGACGATTCCCATCAAATATGATCTTCTTCCAAGATCTTGGTAAGGCCATATAGTATTAATTAACATTCCAGGTGGTGAATAAAATAAGATCATCTTATATATATATATAGGTGCAGTGAATCATTTTAAATTTTTTTTTTTTTTGGAGAATCCTAGTTTCTTTTCTGTACTTGCTTGCTGTCAAGGCCTTCTAATGATCGGACGTGTCTCACTTATGTTTCATACATCTTCCCTTTTCTCTGCTCCAACATGCCATGCCCTCCCTCACCAATTTTAAGTTTTTCCATATAACTAAATTCAACATTAATTAATTTGCTCTTATATTACACCCCACTTGAACTTTTTTAAGAGGTGTTATTTATAATAATAACAAGATAATGTAAAATAATCACTCCCATTTCATTTTATAATATGACAAGTGGTAGCTAGTAGCTATTATATAGTACTCCATCCGGTTCTTAATATAAGATATATTTATCTAATTTAATTAAATTAAGAAAATTAGTTGAGTTAACTAGTTAATATAGCATGTATTTTTTAAAACACTCTAGTTATCCTCCTTAATTCCCTACTTCTCTCTCTTTTTTTATTATTGTTAAGAGAGTATCAATAGGAATAAATTAGAAAAAAAATTGACAAATATAAAAAATATATATTATATTTAGAACCAACATCAATTCTCTAAATATATCTTATATTAAAAATCAAAATAGTAGTATTTATAATTTTAAACTTGAAATTATTGTACTTTTTTCTCAAACTTATTGCCACTAAAAAGAAGTACCATATATCTTTTAGTACTTTTATTTTTTAAAATTCAAGACAATTTATTTGTCTATATATGATATATATATGATTCAACGTGAAGATTCATATATGTCAATGGCAATTTGCCCTAATGATAATACTATATATCCATCACTGAGGAGTTTAAACTCAACATTGACATATTTTTGTGTTCGTGTTTTTTTTAATTGATATATATTGAAAACAAGCTTATTCATTTCTTTTGACAAACAACTATCATATGTGAAGTTTTTTTTTTTCTAACTATCATATGTGAATATATAGGATACAATTCAATACTCCTATACTCTTTTTTATAAGTAACTTCCTTTTTTTTAAGGTTTGTCATTAATATAAGTAACTTTTATCTTGTGTCTGAAAATTTAAACTATTTTTTTCTTTTATACCCGCATTAAATATAAATTCTTTATATTAATTATCTCATATTCACTACTAATTCTATTTTATCTAGTCATTTATTACACATTTTCTATCATATTTTATATTCATTCTCTTTCATATTTTTTACTCATTCTCTCTCATATACTCTTTTCATAAGTAAGGATATATTTAAAAGAAACAAAATATCTTTTTCATATTTATTATTTTTAATTAATTTTAACCGTCAGTTTATTTTGTATAATAAAAAAATTGTTTATAAAAAACAGAAAGAAGCACAAAGCATAAAACCAAATTTTATATAAACTTATCGTCTCAAACTTCATTCTTTTATATGTGTGTGTGTTAATTCATGTGAATCAAACAATACATATTTAATTTAACTTCTTTATATCATTATCATTTATCAGCATCACCAAATTCAATATGATGATATCGAAGACGTGATTGGGTTATGCCAAATAACTATCATATATAAAATATAATCACATATATTGTGTGTATACAGTATACACTTAAATATTGTAAACAAAATTCAAATATATAGAGTATTATTATAATAAAATATGTTATACAAGGGGCAAATAAAACAGGAGTAGTTGGTCCCAAAAAAATGCTGTATAGTTGACACCAAATTTGGGTGATTTGGCCATTAAGGCAAAGTCGGGCGACTCATGCATGTGGGCACAGCAGCTTCTTCTTAACCTTTCTATTCTGTCAAATTGACAGCTTCGACATTTGAGTACAATTTGACTGTGGATTCTATATTATTTAATATTTTATTTTATATATACTCTGTCCAATGCCTTATTATTTAATCAAAAAAAAAAAAAAGACTTGTGTATCTATAACCTTTACAACTCATCCCCTGGTAAGGCTTAAACATTGACAGCTTCTTCTGTTCTCCCAAAAGTTTTGAAATATGAGCTTCTCTCTCTCTCCATTGACTTGACCCACCTACAAATGTAGATATTTTCTTGAAAAAAATATTTTAAATCTATTTATTAATCCAACTAATCTTAATTACGTTTTTTCTATTGTTGAGAATTAGTTATTGTTATTTTATTAAAAGATTAGAAAGAGAGGGAGATAATACCTTTTTTTGAAGTACTCTTGCACACAGTCACAGAAATAAAATGGTTGTGTCGAGCTTTATGATTGAAATTGTATGGGGTGTTTGGAAAACAAATAATCATAAAAAAAATGAGACTATATATGAATTCAATTTATATATTGTTAACATAATTAATTTATGATTATAAATAATTGAAATTCCAAGTTCGCAGTCGTAGTTGATGGAGGTGTGTCGGCAGTGTGGTCCAAAACAAGATACGGGATCAGGGTATGGGTAAACAATAAATATAGTTAATTAACATTTGTGAATATTTAATGAATAATTAAATTAAATAGAAAGGCAACACAAATTAAAAAGAAAAGAAAAAAGAAAAGAAAGCCCAGCAGTTTCAGAATAATGGACTTTGAACTGATTTGGTTGATGGAGTCAACAGTCAACCTCACAAGTTTATTACTAAGGAGTCTGACACCATAATTACCCCCAAACCCTAATACTGACTACTCTCCGATCTACAATAATATAAGATATTTTTAAAAGGAAGATATGATCTAGAATATAAATTATTTTTAATTTAATTAATACCTTTTTTTACTTTACTCCTGTGGTTATACTCACTTTTCAATTTTACTCATTCATTATATCCCCTTCTTTCTAAAATAATATTCCCAACATAATTAAATATATATCTCAATAAGGGTAAAAGTGAAAAAAAAATACATTTTAGAACATATTAAATGATTTAACTGTCATTTCTTATTTTTCGTAATATAGTTGAAGTGTCTTGTATTGTGAATTGGAAGGAGTAAGTCACTTTAACTAATTTATCATAACTAATAAATGGTAGTTAACTCATTAAATTTGTCCTAAATTAAAGAAAATTTACAACTTTACCCATATTAAATAAGATTTTGAATGAGAGAGAGAAATAATATAATTCATATTTAAACATTAATTACTGGGGTAAAATTGACAAAAAGGCATTAATTGTTCTTTAAACAACTTATATTGTAGATCAAGACATTCTTCTAGAAGCGAGTTATATTGTGGACCAGAAGAAGTATTAAGGTTTTCTTTCTCTTGATTTTTACATCATTAAATTTTTCACATTAATACATAATTTTACTCTTCATTCATTATTGTATGGACTTTATTCTCTTGAAGTAGAATATATAAAAAAATATAGATAAAATTGGAAATTTATTAAATTTTATGACAAATTTAATGAAAATGAAGGTTTTTCCTATTTTCATAAAATATACCACTCTGATTCTATTTATAAGTCCATTTTAATCAAAAATTTTGATCTTTATTATAAGTCTAGTTTCAGAATAGTAAATGTGTTTTTTTTTACTTTTTTACCCCTATTATTAGCAATAAACAAAAAGAATCTATTCATATTGACTTTTGGAACCAATAATAGATAAGGGAAAATTTGGAAATTCAGCCTATAGTTAATGAGTTAACTAACTCTCCTTGGTATATAAGAATTAGTTAATTTAAATTTTTGAATAGGATCATAGTGGTATTGAGAAGTAACTTATAAATAAGACTATAAAAGTAACTTGAATTGGGGTTTGTGGGGTGGCTCTCTAATTATTAAACCCTCTTAATTAAGAGTAGTAGTAGCTAATCAACCCTTAGGTGCATAAGAACGACTTGGATATTCTTGTTGCAAGTTGCAACAATAAGGTTAAGGGTGAGCATGGGTAGGGTTGGGCAAGTTGAAGCCCCTGCTCGATGCCCAGCCCGATCGATGAACAGGCCGTATTTTACAGCTTGATGCCCAACTTTATCCGGTAAAAGCCTTAACTATTTCGGGTTGGACAAGGGCGGGCTGGGCACAACGGGTTTCCCCACCCAAGTGGTGACGCCCTACCCTGAAAAATAATTCCATTTAAATTTCATAAACATTTCTGTAGACTGTAGTTACCATATGTCTTAACTTCCCCCGAATATAAACTTCAAATACATTCGATGATTCCATATCTTGAGATATTTCAAAATAAGTCTACAACTTGAGTCTTAAAATTTAAAAACTACCACATATCTTAACAAATATCCATACTTCAAGAATTAAACAACATCCATAATTCATTTAGAGTTCAGACCAACACATTGGTTTTTTGATTCTGCTTTAACCTTCGGTCAAATACTTGAGTGGGAAATGGGAATGGGAGAAGGGTGCCCTTTTTGCATTTTGGGTAAAGCCTTGTTTTACAAAAAAAATAATCAGGAAGTGCAGGATCCCCTGCTCGATGCCCGGCCCTGCCTAATTATTAGCCCGGCTTAAAGCTGCCCAAAATTTTTTCGGGCCATTATTTTTTCAGGCAATTTTTTGACAGGCTCAGGTGGGCATACCGGGCACCATGCTCACTTCTAAATAAGATATAGGTATTTAAGATTAGTGGACCTATAATTGCTAAATCACGTTAGCGCGGGATGTAGAATTGAGAATTAGCTTCTTTCTATTGCCTTTCTCATCATTTTCCCCTCCTTTACCGTCCTCTTCTCTCCCCAGCCATTAAATTAAAATTTTAATAGTTTAAATTTAACATCTTATTAAAAAATTATGATAATTTTACTTAAAAATACATAAATAAATTTAAACTGCTAAAATTTGATTTGAAGATATCTATATTATTATTATAGAGTAGTATTTATTCCCTTTTTTTTACTGCAGTTGTCAACAATTCAGATCAAATTTTAGCAGTTTAAATTTATTTTTGTATTTTTAAGTAAAATTATAATAATATTTTTATAAGATGTTAAATATGGATCATTGAAATTTTAATCCAATAATAGAGAAGAGGAGAGGAGGGTATAGGATGGGAAAAGATTGGAAATGACAATAGAAAGAAGTCAATCATGTAGAATCGTAAGTTTAGTACTAAGTAGTGAGTGCACAAATTGCATACTTGGGTTAAAGGAAGTTGATAAGGTCAGGGCAATTTTGTTATGAAAGTTTTTCGGAGTATAATATTACCCTGTTAGTTGACCAAATATACCGAAATGGTAGTTCAAGTGTCATCCATATCATTTTTCTTTTGGGTTTAGATGCAAATTTGTCTCAATAGTTTTCACCTAAGAGTAATGTTAAGCTGAAAGTTTTCAAATCGTAGTAATTTATATTAAATTTATCTGTTAATTGACTAATTATACTTATTTGACAAATCAATGTGCATCAACTTCATTTTTTTTTCAAACATGTAAAAATAAGTAAATTTTTTCCACAAAAAGAATGCGTCCCACCTAAAAGATTAGAGACTATAAAGGAGGTAAAAATATTTTATTCGATGAAGAGAAAATCAAAGAGGCACTTGCTTCTCTTGGTGTCACTTGGGTACAACAGCAGAAAGTTTTCGATGGGTTTGTTTTCGGCAATCTTCCTTAGTATGTTGTGCGTTTTGTGTTGAATCTTTTTCTCATTACTCTTTAGCGAATGTGAGCTTCTCCTCCATATGCAACTTCTTCTTCTTTAATGTTGTTCACGTTGTAAGCTCAACATATTCGATCAACTAATAGTCAAACGTAACCTAGATGACTGTTGTGACGACATTGCTACAATTTGAAAACTCTGAGGGTAGCATTGCTTCTAAAAGAAAACTTTTGAGACAAATTTACACCT
This sequence comes from Albizia julibrissin, assembly GCA_037074505.1. Taxonomy (NCBI): domain Eukaryota; kingdom Viridiplantae; phylum Streptophyta; class Magnoliopsida; order Fabales; family Fabaceae; genus Albizia; species Albizia julibrissin. Next base: position 37,539,839 of record CM073487.1, read on the forward strand.
TACCAAAAATAACGTGGATGACACGTGAACAGTCAACTCAATATATTTGGTCAACTAACGGGTAAGCTTAATTGGAATAATGGCTAGGGCGAGATTACTATAATTTGAAAGCTTTCGAGATGATGTTGCATCTCAAAAATCTTTCAGGGCAAAATTGTGTCCATCATCCTTTGTTACCTTTTGGGACAAAATAGCCCTTTAACCCTACATCCTTTCATTATTGTTATTTTTATTATATTCAAATAAAAAGGTATCAATTAATCTCTTTAAAACTATATATCATCTTTCTTCAAAAATACCCTTCAATTCATTAAATACTTTTTTTATAAAGAAAACGGGGCAATTCGCTCAAACAATCTTTATATGCATCATCTAAACATGAGCAATCGATATGAAACACCCACCAAATCCTTGAGTAGTATATTAGATGGCCCTCGAGGAAGCATGTCAAAACGACACTGATCATCTTCACAAATTAGACTAAAACTTGCAAGCCAATCAACCACAAAAATACTTTTCCTATTCAAAATAAAAGAGCATATTAATTATGTAACACCCTATCCTTAAAATCAATATACTTAACTTTTAATCCATTAGATCATACTTATGGGTTTTTGGACTCTGTCCCAAATATAAGAAGTCCAGACAACACTAGACCAATATTTTTGAATATTATCTCAAAAGTTTAGTTTAAAAAACATTTATTAATCAAAAGATTTTATAACATAAAAATAATCCTAGTGTCACAGCAATTAAATATAAAGTTGTATAACATATGCTCAATGAGCACAAAAGAGCCCACAAGTGTCTTACCTTACTCCCTACTAGAACAATCACATGAAAAATGTTGATATAAAGGGATGAGATTATACGTTTCAATAAGTATTAAAAGTTTTTACCATATACAAGCAAACCACATATGATTTAAAAGAAGGAACTAATTACATATATATTTGCATGTATCATGATCCTCAAACAAAACAATTGCAAATTTAATCATCATTGCCAATCTATATTTCTATCACAACATATAATATACAATTATGCAATATGCAAGATGCAACCTCCCTTATATCACAGTTCATCCTTATTCCGCTGATTGGAGCTATAGGCTAACATATAATCCAATGGAAACTCATCCATTTGACTGAATTATCCTAAACTCACCAATTCTTAAGATATACTTGGCTAAAAGTGTAGAACTTAAGTCTGTACTATAACTCCCTTCTTTGAAAGAACAAAACTAAAGAGGTGTCACATGTTCTACAACCCTAATGCAACCTCGGCCAAAGGAAGACATGGAAGAAGGGGCCCTGACGAGTGACATCCATTGTGCACCGAGTGATAGCATACTACGTGATAAAAAATTTCAACATACAAACTTCTCCTTACTCTAACCCATCACAAATGCAACCTTCATGATAGTTATATTCAATCACACAATATACAATAAATATGCTCCCATTTGTATCAAATATTATCACATATTAAAACATGTCTAAAAGAAAACAATGATCCAACAATACGTTAATTATAATTAAATTATTAAGAGTAAAGGTGCAATTAGCACCCCAAATTTTTTTTTTGAAGTGCAATCAGCACCCTAAAATATTTTAGGGTGTAATTTTACCCCTAATATATTTAAATTGGATCAATCAACACCCTAACTAACAATACATAAAAGTTTGTTTTCCAATTTTGTAAAAAAAATAAATAAATAAGAAGTTGTAATGGCGCTGGTCATTTCCGGAGACAGATCTAAAAGAAGCCTCAATAAAAGTATATAGAAGAATATTTAGAGTTATATACTACTCCCTAGCTCACAGAAAATCATATAAAGAACTACTCCAAAGCTCTCAATAAAATTTTATAAAATCACAACATAAATATTTATTAATATATTTCTCCAAACAACTCTAGAATTGCTTTCAAGAAACTCTAAATATTTAAAACTACCCTCTACGCCCCTATTATATATATTCACTTAATTTTCTTAAGGCAAAGAATTATTTGCAAATAAATAATTTGTTTATAAAGAAAAGGACTCAAAATTCCACAGCTTTATGGGAGTTTGATAGGCTAAAAAGGGGGAAAGGGATTGGAGGAAACATCATATATGTGCGTGTGTTCATGCATATGAGAGAGAGAGAGAGTGAAGGAAAGAACAAATTAATAATAGTAGGAGAGAGTAATAATTAATATGATTTTTCAGTTTAGTGTAGTTGGTAAGGGAAATATTAGAAGTCACTTAAATTTTAATACAACTTTAATGTTTTTAACTATTTTTATTGATTTATAAAAATTATTAATTAATACTTTATATTAAGCATAAGAGGGAGTATATATATAACGTTTTCAGAAATCACTTCCCAAAACCTAACACTACAAGAAGTACGAATTGAAGAAAAAGAATACCAAAGGTGGAATCTTGAACTTGAAGACAACAAACCCACAAGATAAACAAACAAAATATAATAAATAAAAGAAGGAAAGGGTTCAAATGGTTCCATGAGTGGTCATGAGATAAGGAAATAAATGTACATAAACACACTCAAATAATAGTCGGGGATAAGAAGAAGAAGAAGAAGAAGAATGTCTCTTATATGCCATGAAAATGGGGGAATGTATATTACCCACGCAAAGATTGGTTGCAGAGGCTACAAAAAAATAACTGTAAAAAAATACTCACACCAAAATGGACAAGAAGATGTACGGGTAAGGAGGATTAATTAAACATTAACCCACAGGGACGTTGCATTGAGATTTGGTGGAGGAGTGCACTGCTAGTTTGGTAGAGGAAATGAAAGGAAAAGAAAAGACAAGACAAGACACACGCAACAAGACAAAATAGGAAGCCATGCATGCATGGAAGGAGGATGAACACTGAAAAATTTTGACAAGACTGAAAAGGGAGAGAATGCCGTAGAAGAGAAAAGAAAGAGAGGAAGAGAGGGGTACCTGTGGCGGCTACGTAGAGAGGCGGATGAATGTGAGAAGTGAAGGGGAGAGGAATTTTTAGAAATAGGTCTAGGGTTAGGATTTGACCTCTTTTTTAAAATAATATTTATTTTTTTATAAAATAATAAATAGATTCAGACAACATTTTTTTAAAAAAAACATATCCCAATAACAAGGTATATTTACATACACATGCTTATATTCTTAAAATAATTATTTTAGGGTCGTATTTTATTTGTATTATTATTCTTATTTTACAGGACGGATAAATATTTTTTTTGAACTATATATATATTTTAGATTATTTTATTCTGTACTTTTTGATTAAATAAAATTTAAGGTACAATTAATTCTAAACCCTAAAAATTTAAAGATGTTACAAATTATGGCCTACATTTTGTTATTTTTCTTATAAATAGAAACACCAAAATTGTACAAGAATTAGTTATAAAAAATTTGTTCTCTCTCAACACTATAAATAGCACTATAATACTTCTCTAAATATAAGCTTTAAATTTATGAATAACTTATCTCAAAATATAAGTCTCATTTAGTTTTGTTAAAGTATTTATTTTGTTTTTTTTTTTTTGTCAACTTTAACCATACACTATATTTATTGCAGTGAATGCAATATTAGTATTAATCTCTTGCGAATATTGTGACCTATATAGAACGTATAAAATAAAACAAGGAATTCGATATTGGCATGTTAATTATCATAGAAAGAATAATGATAATTAAAATCTTAAGTATTATGGAGATTTCCTTACTCTTCCGATCCATATTACAAGACAAATTTTTTTATTTAAGAAACATACTCCATACCGTATGATATAATTACTTTAACTAATTTATTAAAACAAAAAATAAGTTAACTCACCAAATTTATCTTAAATTGAAATTTTTTTAACTTTACTCATTTTAAATGAGGTTTTGAAAGAGAGACAAAATACCAAAAGTCAAGTTTAAACATTAATTACCTAGGCAAAATGGACAAATTAGCATTAATTACTTTTCATGTAACTTGTATTGTAGGCTAAGACATTCTTTTAGGCAATGTTTGTCAAACTCTTGAGTTCTAGCAAACTCATGACAATGACGTAAATTCGTATTGTAATTTGTAAACATGAATCACAAACTAATAAGAGTTTACTTTTATTGATAAATAGATGTTGATAATGTATAATTAAATAATCAAAATATAAAAATGACAACAATTTAATTTTAAAATATTTTGAATTCAAAAGATTGAAATCAAATCCATTAACATTTATGATTTTTCATACTGAATACCTATAAAATTCATATATAAAGCCACTCAGCATAGCTAAATAAAAAAAAATTAGTATAAATGTAAGAATAAGTTCACACGATTTTGTAAATTAAAAATGTACAAACGGTAAATTCGATAAGCAAACTCGTGAGTTTAACTGAGTTTATAACTAGTACGAGTTTAGTAATAATTCGACACGATTCTGTAAGTTAAAAATATAAAAATGGTAAACTCAAAAAATTAACTCATCAATTTGACAACAATTGGCCCTGTTTGGGATTTCATTGGGGAGGAAAAAAAGCTCATTTAGAGGGTAAAAGCCAATTTGACATCTGCGAACGTGGTTGTGAGCACATTAGCTTTTAATGGACTTTTAGAAAAAAAAAAAGCTACTTTTTTTAGAAGCTCATTGAAGTAGCTTCTGACTTTTTTTTACTGGGTTTAGAAAAAAAAAATCACTTCTCCTACTGCTAATCCAAACACAAATCACATCAACAATATGACTTTTTTTCTATTTGGCTTCTATAAAAGCCACATTAAAAAAAAACAAGTTTTCCACTGTGTTCCCAAACAGGCACAATACTTCTAGAAGTGACTTGTAAACAGGAGGGAGTTTTATCCTCATCATAAATAATAAATAACCTAATGGGGTATTAATTACAATTTTTTCAATACTGTCCCTATTTAAAATTTAATTAATTACAATTTTTATGGGTTAGTTGTAATTCATGATACTAAATATAAATAAAGTTAATTTTTTATTAAATTTTCAGATAAAATTAATAACATGACCACTTCTTATTAATTTTGATAAGATGATTAAATGTGTCTTATAACAATAATAGTTTCATATATCAAAATCAATATATCAGAAATTTGACAAGAAATCACTTTACTTATAAAATTGCGAACAATATTATACATTCCAACTATGGAATGTTAATGTTATTTAAATTTAGAAGTATAGATACTAACAATTTAAGACTATGAGCCCAAGACCAAACTCACAACATTTTGCTTATTAAAGAGCTTCTATCTCATTAATCGCCTGTTTAGGTTGGCGGTGAAAAAATTCGTTTACATAAATCGAGACAAAACCCTCTCACAAACTTACATCATATATTGTTAATTACATTAAAAAAGTAGTTTTTATCACTAATACAAACATGCATTAAACTAGTAGAGTATATTAAAATAGAAAAAATCATTATATTTAAAATGTTTTTAAGCATAAATATAAATAATATTTATATAAGTTAAAACAAAAGGACAACACCAAACGATCAACTTCTTAAGCAATAACTTTACATGATCAGCCACAAATATAAAAAACTAACATGACAAGTTAAAACTACAGTGAATGTTTAACGCTTGAGGGGGAAAATACCAACGCTATATATTACAAATAAGATGGATCTAATTAATTCTACGCTAATTATAATTAATCAAAGTACAAAGATTATTATTAATTAGAGACCAACACAATTTCTTGAAATGGTGATTCCGCCATCAACAACAAGATTATGACCACTCACATACTTTGATTCGTCACTTGCAAGATAAAGTGCTGCTTCTGCAATATCCTTCGCCTTCAATGTCGTCCCTTTCAAGTTCGCTAATCCTCTCACAAACTCCTCCATCTTCCCCACTTCCTCTGCCATCGGCAACCCAAAGTTCATACCTTCTTCATCGTCTCCGTCGCCGCCGTCGTCTCCGTCTCCGGTTCTCCACGCGTTCACCAGCATTGAAGTCGCCACTCCGAACGGCGATATACAATTAACCCTAATCCCATATTTCCCCAACTCACAAGCTGTGTTCTTTGTCAGCCCGACTATGGCATGCTTTGAAGCTGTATAAGCATGAGGACCCAATCCTCCCATAACTCCGGCGACGCTCGACGTCGATATGATGCACCCAGATCGCCGGGGAATCATCACCCTCGCCGCGTGCTTCATTCCGAGTGCCACGGCTTTGACGTTAACTCGCATGACTCGGTCGAACTCGTCGGCGTCGAAGTTAACGATGCTCTTGTTCTTCGATTGATTCCCTAAGATCCCCGCATTGTTGAAGATTATGTCGAGCTGGCCGTACCGAGAGATTGTGGATTTGACCATATTTTCCATGTCGTCTTCGGAGCTGACGTCACAGTGGAAGAACGAGGCTGAAGGAGATAATGTCTCCGCGAGCAGAGATCCGAGCTCGTCTTCGATGTCGGCGATCACAACTTTCGCTCCTTGCTTCACAAACAGTCTCACCGTTGCTTCGCCGATTCCTCTCGCTCCTCCTGTAACTATAGCCACTTTACCTTCCAATCTGTAATAAAAAAACAGAGAATTTATTCAGTGAGTTTCAGTTGCTCTATTTCGCGATGCTTGAAACGGGGGAAAACAGAGCATGTAAGAAAAGAGACAAGAAATGAAAAGAATATACCTTCTGGATGAAGAGAAAGTGTGGTCTCTTGCCATGAGAGAGACTCCTTGAAGGTTTGGCTCAGACATTACTTCGGCGGCAACCATGGCTGAGCTCTTAAATGGAGCCTCAGAGAGAGAGAGAGAGAATATGGTAAGTGGTTTGAAAGTGGCATAACAGGGGAGGCTAAATATAGGGAACGTTAATGGGCGATTTTGGATCTTCAATAACAAAGACTGCGTTTCCTTTTGTCTTTTTTTAACTTTAACGTTTTTCGATCTCTTCAGAATTAATAAAATTTTAAACAAACCTACGACAACTTGGACCATTTTTTTTCCCCGTATTTTTTTTAAGAATGAGACATTTTACTTGTTTTTATTATATTTATTTGGGATTCCAGATTGCCAAGAGAGATTCAAGCATTTTGGCACATTCAACACTTCTTTCTTTTGTTTATGGTTCTTAAGAATAAAACACTGTTCATTTTTATTTATATATACATATAAAAGTAATAGTCATTGCCACATTGGGTCAATATAACATGCTTCCGCATTAGGTCGAAGTGGCAAAAGTAATGTAATTTATATACTGTAAATCATATTAATTGCTTCAAATTCACATTAATTTCTTTAAATTAAATCCTATTTATAATTTATAATTTATAATTTATATTAATTGCTTTAATTTATTTATAGTATTTGATAATTGCTTTAACTAAATCCCATTTATATTTGACAGGCAATCAATTCAATTCAATTCAATTCAATGTATTTGCCAATTATTAGGATATATAAAGTACACTTTTTTTCCTGATTATAAAGCACACTTTTAAATCATCAAGCGTTTGGATCCATCAATAAAGGATTATTTTAATTTAACCAATATTTTTATATTCGAGGCTGAGTATATAACCACGATAATTTTTTTTCATAGTATGCAGTATGGTGCCCCAAAATGGGTCATGTTCGGATACCCAGTAATTTAAAAAATTAAATTAAAATTTAGTTTAAACTTTAAACTAATAGTGTCAAACATATTCTTTAGTCAAAGACATTTAGGATAGAGTATTCAACCAAGTTTTAGACTAGAAGTTCACAGCCCAAGAAGAAGATAGGAGTATACCCGAAAAGGACTTTTCGAAAGTTGCCTAGGAAAGCACTTATTTTGTTCAAAGTTCCAAAACAAGCTGAACAACTATGTAAAATACCAAAACTTGATCCAAATAATATTTAAAAAAATGTGAAAACTAAATTATTTCAAAATATGAAAATAAAATAAATATTAAAGCTTTTTTAATGTGAATTTTTAGTACATGGTAAAATCAACAAAACGACGTATAATTATAAATAATAAAAGTTGATCCATTCTCCCATGGATCTACTATGCACGTTGGATTTTGTAATATTTTATTTTTTTCCCCCCATTAATAGGGCCTCCTCGTCTTTGTCATTTTAGGGAAACAAAAGTTTATTAATATAAATTCGGTCTTAACTCTCAATGCTCACCAATGTCAGAAGTAGCCCCAAGTCTAGAGCCAGGAAACTTGTCAATCTGTCTCCCACATGCTAGAGTTTATATTTGATGAAGCCCATATATATATATTCTCCTTTTTATTTGTAGATATGAAATTGGTAATTACACAAAGTATATTAGCTAGTTTAAAATAGGTTTTTATAAGTTTATAAGTGTTTTTTTCATAAGTCGAGATAAAATTTCTCTCACATATTTATCTTGTATACCCTAAATTATAATTAAAAAATTATTTTTTAAAATTTTAATCGTTATTCTAAACAAACCATATATAATTATCTTTTGATTTCAATGATGGCTATAAATCAAAGCGTGAATATGTTTGTAATAAGGCAACATCAATACTTAGTAAGACAAACGAGTCAATACCAAAAATTCATTTTTAACAATTATATCAATCAGAATATTAAGAATATCACATATTAATCTTAAATTATGTGCTTACATGTTGTCCTTAGCATACAACAATTTGAGGGAACTCAATATATTTTAGGGTTAATATGTGAATCGGGAGGAGCTTTTCTTTATTACCTTCTCATCTTCTATCCTCTTTTATCATTTTTATTACTATTAGATCAAAATGAAATAGTTCAGATTTAATATTTCATAAAATGTTATTATAAGTGTGTGTGTGTGTATATATAAAGTTAAACTATTAAAATTTGGTGTGAAAAATTCGTAATGAAAAAATTGGGGGGAAAATCTTATAATATTTATTTAATAAAATTATAATAATATTTTTATAAAAATTAAATTTAAACCATTAAATCTTGACGCAATCAACTATTATAAAAAGGGGTAAAAGAGGGATGGAGGGTAAAGGAAATAAGTTTCTCCCTGTGCAAATATAGCTATTAAGTATTTTTATATACGCATATGACACCTTAGAGTTTTTTTTTAATAGTGGATGTTCCTAAAATAGAAAAAATAATAATATATACCCGTTAAGTATCATGTACTACTTTAAACCGTGGGTTGAGCTCGCCCAACCCGATAATATAGGCGGTTTGAGTTTGATAAAATTATGACCATTTTGGAGCGGTTATTTTGGATCCGAACCCATATGGTCCCAACCTTTGGTAGGTTGGATCATCGGGTTGGCGGGTTTTTTCTTCATATAATCACCAAGATTCCAAGAAGTAAGGCAAGACATAAGAGTTGAAAGATGGTCAAGCCCAAATTGGCATTGCAACCCAATTTCCTCTACTGTCACTCTCCAGTGCTCCACTTTCCATTGACTCCATGCCCCACTCGGTATCGAACGAATGCTCCCCACTCCCCACTCCCCACTCATGTGCTCTAGCTGCTCTATTGCTCTGTGTTTGTGTGTGCTTTAACAAGCTAAGGGTTTTTAATAATTAATTTGTTCCAAAAAATAAGAACTGACAATTTAATTTAATTTCATCTTTCTGATTATGCGGTATAATTAATTTGGTGAATATCTCTATTTTATTTATCATCAGTTATGTTTTGTGTAAAGAAAACATTTTTTAGTATATTATATAAAAAACATTAAAAAAAAATATGGGTTGGCCCGCCCAACCCACCAGTTATAGGTTGGGTTGGTTAAATGTCAACCCATATTGATACGGTCATTTTAGGATTGAACATATATGATCCCAATCCATAGCAGGTTAGTCCGAACCCACCGGGCTGGACCATATTACCACCTCTAGTATAGATAATGGACATAACATTTTTGCTCCCTTAGCTTGAAGAATGTTCATGTGTGCAATTACATTCAAGTAAACTTGTTGGTGACGGATGCGCATAAGTAAATACTTTATAAGTAGATTTACACATAAATCCTACATTTTAATTTAAGTTTTTTAATATTGAATGTTTGCTAAATTTTAAAATATTTGTCAACGTTATTTGTAGGGGCTATAGGTTAAAGGATGAAAATCTTCCTGTTAAAGCATAAGGCAACAAAATGTTTAGGTCGATCACATGACTCACGTGGGAACTAAATTAGAAGCAAAGATAAGGTTTTTTTTTTTTTTTTTTGGGCTCACAGTGCTGCTTTAACTGGTATGAGTGGAGAGTGGACTGGTAAGTGATTAGCCCTTCTAATTTTAGCTTCAATTACTAATCTGATCGATTTTATTTATAAAAGTTTAATAATCAAATTACGTAGTTTAAAAAAATAGTTAAAATTAATTAAAAATGATATTCCAAGCATGTCTTTATTTATGAGGAGTAATTAAGAGAGATAGATAAAATAAATATAAATATTATTAACTTTTTAATTAATGAAATACATATAATTAATTAGAGGTAAAAATGAAAAAAAAATTTATTAAATGTTCAAACAATTCTTGTCATATTCTTATAAAATAGATTAAGATAATTCAAATTTTGGGTTCTTATAACAAGTACTGAATGGAGTATATATAATTACTCAAAATCCATCCCTTTTTTTATTCTTTAAACTTGTTCCTTCCATGATTAGCCATTTTTATCACTAATCCCTCCATAATGTTGGGCCACTAAGCTATAAACAAGCCGAAAGTCTATGGTCCCCTAAACACTTGTTCTCTTGTTCCTTTGGACCCAAAAAAAAAAAACAAACAAACGAAGCTTAAAGAAAATGAAAGAAAGTGGTGATATTCGGTTATTAACATAACAATCGGAGGTGGTCCTAAAGTATGCATTAATTCATCATCTTGTGTGTAAGAGACCACCGCCATTGCTTTATATCATTGTGTTTTTTTAATGTGTTTTTTATTTTAAATATTTTGTCATTGTTCTGTTTCAATCAGGAACGTGTTATAATTATTGCCTTGGTGGTAATACAACTTTATGATTCATCACAAATAGACTACACCAATTTAGTAATCACGATTTCTCTTCATTGGCTCTACATATACAAGTGTGATTCGATTTTGTGCTTATCAAAAGTTGGATCTTTTTTCTTGTCAATTTATAATTCAAGGCACTGACGAGTTTTAAATGTAAGCATATTTTTCATGGGGGACTTAAACTTCGGTTTACCATATTATTAGGAACTTGTTTTTTCTGCTAAATCTAACCCCCGTCTCTTGAAATGTTCTTGATTGCATCTGTTGCTAATTATTTTTTCATAACATTGTAATTTTGGAGCATTGTTCTTTTTTTCCCCAGTTCAAGTTGGAAGCGACATTTTATAATAAATGTATCTGATGTTAAAAGTGTTTCCATAAGATTATATTTTTGGAGCTTTCTTTTTCTTTTTTCTTTTTCCTAGTTCATGTTGGAACGATCCAATCAAACTTACATCCTTGCATGGAATATTGGGCCACATCAATATGGGCCTTACTCCCTTCAGGACCATCGGCCTTGCATTTTAAGCTCAACAACTTTTTTTGGGCCTGCAAATTGAACACCTTCGTCACTCTTGAACACTTCACTTTGGATTGTAAAAAAAAAAAAACAATTCACTTTGGACCAGTAGTTCAAGACTTCAAGTGAACTATTGATGGGGAAAAGAAAATGGGAAAATTACAAAATAATAATAATAATAATGGTCCTAAGAATTTGTCAATGACCTGCACCTGTAGTTGTCAATTGGACCATTTTTTTATTTTGAAATCTGAAGAGACCATTTTTTTATTTTTTTTTCTTACTTGGGACCTTATCATGTGGTATTATGTATATTAAGTGAGGATGGAATTTGAAAGTGTTTGAATTTCATGACAGAGTTAGTAAGGTTTAAGATTTTCCTTGGTATATGTAAAAAATGTTGGAAGTGCCCTATAAATAGGACCAAAAAAAATTTCTCTCTCCACCCTGTAAATAAGACCAAAGGAGTGGTTAAAAATAATATGTTTGCAATAAACTTTATTTTTCAAATATGCCCGTATCTTTTAGGAGTAAGTTAGAGAGAGAAATAAAATAAATATAAGCATCACCTGTAATATCCCAAAACTTACTCAAGGGTTACATGAAATAAAAAGCAAGAGTGAAAGAAGGAAATGAGTGTCTTTAAAATATATTATCACTCTCATTTGTATTATTTTGCTGTCCCACAAACCACAATTGAGTGCAAGATTAGGTAAACAACTTTCATTGAATAATACAAAACAAACTCACGCACACAGACTTGGTTATAAAAAACATTCACCTACCATATGACCCACATATTCATTAATAATAAGCCACTCATCTTCCATAATCATTACTTCACCATTTAGCATATGCAACCTAACCCACTAACCATTAATAATTAACAATACCCTACCATTTGATCAAATGGACAACAACATCTGTACACTCTTCACATAATTCTCACTTTATTTAGCCACACACTTCATCATTTCTTGTGCACGATAACCTAATGTCATTGGTGCTTAATTATTAAATATATCTCATTCTCTCATCCCACTTAGTCTGCCAATACACAAAGAAGAGTTGAGAAAACATAAAACATAGAGAAAGGGAGAGAGGGACGTGAGAGAGAAAGACTTGAGCAGTGAAGTGTGTTATTGAAGGAAGATAAATGTATTATTGGAGAAGAGGAAGAAGGAGTTGTCAAGTACTACCGTAGGCAAACCTTGATTATTATTTAGGTGAGTCTTCTTTATCTCTTTCTATTATTATTCAGGTGATTTGGGTTATTCATAAGGATTTATAACTACTAGGAGTTGTGTGATTATGAAAATAAATTGATATCATTTTTGGTTAGAAGAGGGTGTGTGTGTGTGTGTGTAAAGAGTAAGAATTTGGTAAATTTGATGTCATCAATAGCTTCTACATGAAAAATGGTGAGGGAATACATGTGATTATAATTTTTGGATGATTGTATATAAGTTTGGAATTTTTAGAAATTAAGAGGAGATGTTGTTTTGTTAGTTTCTCTAGAATCAGTTTTGTTGTAAAATGATTTTCGTTGGTCAAACTTGGTCCAAAATTCATGAAAATTTCCAGAATTTAAATATACATTATAAGATTTAAATTGATATATAATATGTGCCATTTGGGTATGTAAATTGTGAGATATGAATTTTTGAACTTAGATGTTGAATCTGGAACGTTTCCTGGTATAGATAGTGTTTGACGAAATTCTGGCAATTATGTTGCTGTGATTTCTAGATTCTAATATTTTTCTATGAAATTATACTTAAATATGATTACATATGATTTTGAAACATTCCATTTGGAGTTCTAGAGATTTAGTTATGAATTTTAGAATTTAAGGTATCAAATCTGGAATGATTTTCTGGAAGTATAGGAAAACTTAAAACTGGGAACGATTCGTGGATATGTGGTAGTGGGAAGTATTTTTTTTCCTTAAAATAGACTTAATAATTTATACATAGAATTTGGAATCACCTTAATTGGATATTTATAGGTCAAGATATGAATTTTCAAAGATTATTGAAAATTTTGCCAGAATTGAGTAATAATGCATAAATAAAAAGTAAGGGTATTTTTGAAATAATTGAGACTCAAATGGTCAAGTTAAATACTTAGAATTGGTATGAGCCCATTAAATACCCAATGTGCCTAATGTATTAACTATAATGATAACCTACCAAAGTATCTTGAAATACTAAATATTTGGAACAAGTAATAATTTGTCCGTCCGTGAATAATAAATTATAGGATTTGACATTTTCCTGGGACGCCTAAGAGACTGAGAACAGGAACAAAATTTGGAAAGACCTTCAGGTAGTACCTTATCTCTTATATCATATGTGATGCTGTGTATATGTACCATATCATTTGTATATATACGGGATAGATAGTCCATAGGCTGTAAGACCCGTAAGTACAAGTTGAGACATAAAGGCCGTGACTGCATCTTGTATGGGAAAGAGGCCCTGGGCAGCCAGACTGTGAATCTCAAGCACTGTGAGTCTGTGATAAGGGACTGATTAGGCCCTTTTTATTTGCTGCATTCTTGTAAGTTGTACAGTTTGATGATTTGTTTTACATGCTTAGTATTTTTGCATATTATATGAGTGATCTGTATACTACTGAGATTCTTTTGAATCTCACCCCCTTTTCAACAAATGACATACATCAAAGGCGTCCAGTTCCAAGGGCAAGATGGTAATACGGACGAATGAAGAAAAAACGGATTAATTATGGACTATTTGGTTATCATTTTATCCTGGATGACTGTAAAATATTTATAACTACCAGAATTATCAGTAGTAGTACTAGTACCTGCGACATAGACCATATAAGTTGTAATCAGTACGCTAAACTTTTGGTAACGTGCTAGTATTTAAAAGCGATAATTGAACTAGAATCGGGTAACCAACCACCAAAAACCTATAAGTTAATCACCACTATGCGGACTATTGATAGGGAATGCTCTGCATTTTAAATAAATGATTTTGAAATTGATGAGGACCATGAATTTACAAACTAGAATGAGACCATACATATTTATTCTAAAAAGTTTTTTTTAAACCCTACACAAATGCAGGATTGAACATTACTTTAAAGTTGGGATTTTAAAATTGTTATGGTCTTAGATTTGAAATCATTATACATTTAACTCATCTAAAGGCTTTGAAAATTAAGGTGTTACATCACCAATATTTTAATTAATGCAATAAATATAATTAATGAGGGGGTAAAAATGAAAAAAAAACTCATTAAATGTTCAAGCAACTCTTGTCGAACTCTTATAAAAAGGATCAAAACAATTCAAATTTTTGACTTTTATAAAAAAGACTAAAGGGAGTATATATGATTACTCCTAATCCATCCCTCTTTTTATTCCTTTTTGCTATGTAGGGTATCTATCAGAGCGAGTCAAATGATTAATTTCTCAGCTACTGTCGGGCCTAAGATGAGGGTGACCCTCCCAAACGGATTTTCTCCATATACATCATCTTAAAGATCGAACTAAAGACTATAATACTTAAAGGAACACAAGCCCTTTACCACTTACGCCAACCCGCATTGTTGCCTCTTTTTATTCTTTAAACTTGTTCTTTCCATCATTAGCCATTTTTAATCACTAGTCCCCCCATAATATTGGGCCATTAAGCTATAAACAAGCTCCAATATTTTCCAAGAAAAGTCAATGGTCCCCTAAACACTTGTTCTCTTATTCCTTTGGACCAAAAATAAAAAAATAAAGAAAGAAAGCTTAAAGAAAATGAAAGAAAGTGATGAATATTAAGTTATCAACATAACAATCGGAGGTGGTCCTAATCATCATCATGTGTGTAAGACGCCACCGCCATTGCTTTATATCATTGTGTTTTTTTTAATATGTTTTTTTATTTTAAATATTTTGTGATGGTTCTGTTTCAATTAGGAACGTGTTATACTTGCCTTCGTGGCGATACAACTTTATGATTCATCATAAATAGACCACACCAATTTGGTAATCATGATTTCTCTTCATTGGCTCTACATATACAAGTGTGATTTCATTTTGTGCTTATGAGAAGTTGGAGCTTTTTTCTTGTCAATTTATAGAATAAAGCAGTATGAAATTTTCTTAATTCCTCTTATTAGAGGCATATTCAAGGCACTGACAAGTTGTAAATGTGTTTGGAACTTTCTTAATTGCATCTGTTTTTAATTTTTTTTTCATACCATTGTAATTTTGGAGCATTTCTCTTTTTTTTCCTAAGTTCATGTTGGAAGGGTCCGATCAAACTTTCATGGAACGTTGGGCCACATCAACGTGGGCCTCACTCACTTCTGGACCATTATTGGGCTTCCATTTTTAACTTAGAAACTTTTTTGGGCCTACATATTGAATGACTTCATCACTCTTGAAGACCGATAATTCAAGTGAACTATTGATGGGGGGAAACGAAAAATATTGGACCCGTCTAAAAGAGTTAAAAATTAGTACATTCCTTTTTCCATAATTTATGAGAAATTATTATTTAAACTTGATTTTTAGTGTAAATTAATACTATAAAATGAATCTATCTATATGATTTTAGCAAGGGTTGCCGAAATCTTCAATGTTTACATATTTGTATCTTTATCCATGGTTAATTTGATTTTAATTACTTATACCCTTTTCAATAATTGAGTAGATTTTCTGTTGCCCCTGAAAAAGAACACCCAGGAATTGTTTCATGGCCTAAATTTCAATTTTTTTAAAAATTAATTTTTAATATCAATAAGTATTATTAAGTTGACAAAAAAGTTACATTTATTCTATACCATACAAAATTTAAAATAAAAACTATTAATAATAAAAATAATCAAGTTTAAGTCCTCTAAAATTCTGTTTTTATTACAATTCATCCCATAAAATTCTAAATACACTATTGACATTAAAAAGAGTTATCAATTATTCAAAGAAAACAAAAAAAATAACAATGAGCCTTTAATTTATTAGCTATGTGAAGTCTCTTGAAGAAGTGAATGGAGTGTGAAAATGCCAATAATAGAAAGCGGAAAGCAGAAACTTAGAACTGATTAAGTTTAACGCAAACTTATCTTTCACACTAAAAAAAAAAAAAAGTGAAACGCAGAAATGAAATTCCACCACATGCTTGACTAATAAATACGTTATGTCTCTATCAGTTTTGTAGAAGTTAGTTCAGTTGGCGATTCAGAGGGTTTCTTTCTTCCCAATTCTTTAAAGCCAAGTTTGCCTCACCCTTGTATTCAAGTCACCCCCAAACAAACACATAATTCAAACAGTGATTTATTTGATAATTAACATTATTACTATATCTTTTAGAATTTGATACTTATTTTGTCACAAATAAGGACGTCATGCATTCT
Source organism: Albizia julibrissin (assembly GCA_037074505.1). NCBI lineage: Eukaryota > Viridiplantae > Streptophyta > Magnoliopsida > Fabales > Fabaceae > Albizia > Albizia julibrissin. The sequence goes on from CM073487.1 coordinate 37,556,706, forward strand.
TGAAAGTAGTGTGCCATTCTTTCTGATTTTTTAATTTTAAGAATATAAATATCTCACATAAGATATTGCAAAATTATATTCAAATATTATTGAGTTTAACGAAGGTCTCCTAACATAATTTTTTTTTTTGATAACCCCTTAGGTCATCTAGTATTTGACGTTTTTTTCTGAATTATATTATCAAATATTTGAACAACCGACTAATCTAGATTGAGGCTTTACGACCATGATGTCTCTCCTTATGAGTCTTTTTAAATAAGGTGGGATTTAAATTCAATTTGTTCACTTTATAGTCTAGCTAATCCATTACTAAATCAAGTACCTTTAGGTCCTAACATAATTTTTTTTATTTCTATTTGTGAATAAACAAAAAAAAGTATTCTTATTATTTTTTTGAATTTCATTGAAACTATATAAATTTAATTGAATTTTTCCCCCCCAATTTTGGAAGATTAGATCAACCGGGTTTAAAGTAAGAAACATAAAGTGAGGAAGGTTGTAATTTTGAATTACTTACTCCCCTAGGCCCCAACTAATTCCCTTCTCTGTCCTCCTCCTACGGTTTAACTAACTAAAACAACACTATTCGGAGTAAGTTGTCCCAATTCCAGCACCATCCACCGTTTTTGTATAAGATTATTAGTTGAAGCTTGTTTAGGCTTTCAATAAATAATATTTCATCTGGTTCTAAATATAAAATAAAGTTGATTTTTTTAGATATTAAAAAATTTAATTAAATTATTTTAAAATATTGATGTTTATTGTTTTTGCTCCAACTATTTTGCCTAACATATAAATTAATATATAATATAACAATATAAAATATATGATATGATTGAGTTATTTATTTAAATTTCTTAATATCTCATAAAAAAATCAACAACAGGGGTAGTGAATTTGGTAGTTTTAATAAAAGGAGATACATATGATATATTGTACTATCGGATTGTATCCAGGCTGTGAATGTTTAGATTAGGGGTTATGATCATATTCACCCTTTTAGGGATATTATAAAGGATGACACATTGCGGGTATCAAAAAATTGGCAAGTGTTAATTAGCCATATTCCTAAAAAAATAAAATAGTTTAATGAATCATTTGACTAAGTTAGCTCACAATATGTTAAGAAATTTGTGCATCTTTAACCACTCACTAACTTCATACAAGGAGGTAGTTTGGTATCACATTGTTAGTTTTGTTTTCCATATTTGTATTTGCTGTGTTTTAAATTATTAATGTTTCCAATTTTCATTCTAAAAAAATAAATAAATTAATAAAAGGGGATGCATGAGTCACATTGTGTTGATGGCCTACCACATTGTGATCCCATATTTCCATTGACTACAAGGGGACCAACAAAAAGGTGGTGGGTGAGTCATTTAGTACCGTAACGGAAAAAAATGAGGGAGGGGCCTTGTGGGGTCCACAAGGGCGCTGAATTCAGTTATGTTATTCTCTCCATTTTTTCATATACACCTCCTCTACTTCTATTCTATTAATTTTTTTTAAAAAAATAAATAAATATCTCTAAAATATCAAAATCTCAAATTAGTTTTATTATTTATAAGAGTATAGGTATTAACTATAAAAATATAATAATTGACAGCTCATTTTATTAGAAAATCACTTATTTATAATTTTGATGTTTAAGTGATATTTTTTTTCTTGTCTTTCTCCCATTTTTTTTAACACTGTACAAAATTTTAATTCATTTTTATAATTTTGTGAAGTAAACCGGGAAAAAAATGGGAGAATTCTAAAAAAATACCATTTAAACTTTAAAATTTCAAATAGGTGATTTAACAATAAAATGATTTGTTAATTGTATTACCATTCTTGTTAATCCCATTACCGAACTTGTTAACGAGATTTTGAAATTTAAATGGTATTTTTTTGGCATTCTCTCAAAAAAAACTCTCTAGTATGCTGTTGATGCAACTAACTATCATGCATAGATTGAAATCAACCACGTGATTTTTGGAAGTGAGAATGATGAGATTAGAGTGATTTTTGTTCCTGATAATTGGTAAATGAAATTTACGTTTTACCAGAAAAAAATAACAAATAAATACAAGACCGAAAAAATAAAAAAAAATACTATTTAAACTTTAAAATCATAAATTAACGCTTTTTTTTTAAAATGAGTAACTAATACTCATATTCTTTAAAATTCAAGTATTATATTATTATTTATTTATCTTTTTACCCCTGAAAGACCACCATAATTTTGCCGCTTGATAGAACAATTAAATAATAATTATAAATTTGAATTTGATAATTGACATCCATGTGATGTATGAGAAGTGGGTACCACGACTGTCACACCTAATTTTAAAGATATCTGCCATCCTCAAAGGTCAAGGCGGGGATGAGAGACATCTTGACATGTCACCCTCCTAATGTAATTCCTACATACATTCTTATATACCTCCATGACTTCAACCCTTATAAAAAAATAGGGAAAAAATATAAAAAATATTATTTAAACTTTAAAATTTTAAATCAGTTTTATTATCTATAAAAGTATTATATTAACAATAAGAGTATAGGATGTCAAAAAAAAAAACAATAATATAACAATTGACAAATCATTTTAATAAAAAATCAGTGATCTGAGATTTTGAAGTTCAAGTGATTTTTTTCATAAAAAATGATTGTTTCAAAATTTACTTAATTAATTTAAATATGTTAAGAAAAATTTAAATTAGTTATTTTCTTAAAAATATGTATTAATTTGATTATTTCTCTAAAATACTCTCTTGAATTATATATGTGCACTGAAATTACATATTGATGAAAATCCAATTGATAAGTGGTAATGTAGAAAAATATGATAAACATTAGTATGAAGATAAAATAGATTGAAGTCTTCTATTTAGTATTAAAGAAACTTCCTCAACTAATTCATGTATTAGTTATTGGAGGTAGTAGCACACTAACAAAATCCTTGTTCTATTATAGTAAAACACATTTTGCCTTTTATGATCTCTCACTAACAAAATAAAATAGACATATTTTTGAATAACGTTGTCATCTCAAATACTTGATCACAGCATTTATCCTGTATTTGGGCACAAGAGAAAACTAGAGGTAAAGACAAATGCATCAAAGGAAAAACGAGAGGCATGATATTGATGCCCACATCTTCTCTCTCTCTCTCTCTATTATTTTCATTGAGAAAATACTCAAATAGTCCTTTTATTAAATATTTTTTTCCCATTTATACAAACATGAGAAGAGAAAATTAAATGTCGTCCTATATACTTAAATTAAACATCCATCATTTTTTTTTGGGGAGTACCATCAGCCTTGTGTTGATGGTAATAATGTTATGTAGGCGCATTTGCTTGGATATTAAAATTGACGCATGCTCATTTTGTTATGATTAAACTGAATCATTTCTTTGAAAAAAAAAAACTTAATCATGTCACTTCACCCTAGTTATATCAACTTAATTGAATTGTTAATATAAGATATATTTATCTAATTAAATTAAATTAAGAAAATTAGTTGAGTTAGTTAATATGACATGTATTTTTTAAAACACACTAATCATCTTTTTTAATTATCTCTCCTCCTTAGTTACTGTTGAGAGAGTATGAACAAGAGTAAATTATAAAAACATTGACAAATATGAAAACTATGTCTTATATGGATTTGAATTTTCTCCTTTTCCCTTACTCTCCTCTTCCCTCATTTTCTTTAATCTGAACCGTTGGATTAAGATCTCAACGGTCCAGATTTAATATATTATAAAAATAATATTCATTATTATAAAATATTATAAAAATAATAATATTTTTATAATAATAAATATTATTTTTTATAATAAAGGAAAAATCTGGACCGTTGAGATCTTAATCCAACGGTTCAGATTAAAGAAAAGAAGGGAAGATAATAGTAAGAGAAAATGAGATAATTCAAGTCCGTCTTATATTTGGGTTAAGATCAACTCTCCAAATATATGTTATATTAAAAACTGAAGGAATATTATTAGTTCAATAATAATAAAATTTGTCTCCCATCAATTTAGGATCCTGCCACAAAACAAACGTTCAGTAAAACTGGGGAGACAAAGAAGGGTTTATTGAGACAGAGGTTGCTTTAAAAAAAAAACGGATATTTGCAATATTTTATTTTTATTTTTATATTTTATTATTAATATCTAATACCCACCCTCACTCTCTCCATTAAAAGCGCCATAACACCCGCCTATCAGCAACAATAATCATCGCTCCCCAATCATACTTTCCTAACTCCCACATTCTTGTTCACCAACTAAAAATAAATCCTCTACATTTTTTCCCTTTCACAAATACGGGAGAAAATTAAAATATTCATCTGTAGCCATCTTGTCTTTTTTTTTTTTTTTCTTTTTTCCTTTTTGCTTCGCAAATGTATCCTAATGTGAGAGACTAACCTACCCAACAGGAGAGGTTATTATCCTGAGAAGAATATTCATTCGGAGTTCATATATACTCATTTCAGTTTTTAATATAAGATATATTTATTTAATTTAATTAGATAACAAAATTAGTTAATATGACATGTATTTTATAAAATACTCTAGTCATCTTCATTAACTCTCTTATTTCCTTTTCTCCTTAATTATTATTGAGAGAGTAATAATAAAGGTAAATTTATGAAAACCATGCATTAAAATTAGGATAAAGATTAACTTTCTAAATATGTCTTATAATAAGGATTGAAGGGAGTATATACTATATACACTTCTTTGATTCTATTTATACGGTACCTCCAACATGTTTCAGACAAATTTAAAAAAAAACCTTAAACTTCATTAGTTCTACTTTAAAATTTAACAATTTTTCAATTTTACCTCTATTTAACTACCCGCTCTCTAAGAAAATAACTATTTACCCAACATAAAATTATATTCTTTCTGTCTTTAATATAAGATATATTTATTTAATTTAATTAAATTAAGAAAGTTAGTTAAATTAGTTAATATGACATATATTTTCTAAAACACTGTAGGCATCTTCATTAATTCTCTTATTCCCCTCTTTTTTTATTATTGTTAAAAAAATATTAATAAAGATAAATTAAAAAAATATTAAAAATTATAAAAATTATATTTTATATTAAAACCAAGAACCAAGAACAACTCTTATATTAAAAATGGACAATTGCTAAAAACTACCTTGCAAGCAAATTAATTGCTAATTGCTACCATTGCATATGGTTGGTGATAAGTTGCACACGGGTGGGTGATATTTTGCACACGAGGGATGGTGTTTGCACATTCGCAGGGATGAATTTTGCACATGTGGATGATGCTTGCACATAAGGGGTGCTTGTTTGCACCCGTGGTACCAATCAGCAAATAATTTCCTTACAAGGTATTTTTGAACCATTTTCCCTATTAAAAAACGAGTACATAACAACTTTTAAAGCCGTGACTTATAAATAGTTAAAAATGTAGATAGTAGCTGAGGAGTGTACACACACGTGTATGTAAAAAATATGAAGCTATGAACTCTTATTTTAAAATAGAAAGGTAAATGAAAATAAAACTGAATACATATATATAGTTAAATCTAATATATATATATTATATATATAAATTTTTTAACTTCTCAAACCTGAAAAAGCACACGCTCTCTCTTTTTCTCCTACATTGCAGCGGGGAACAGCGTCATTGGAGTGAAGAAGCACATGAGTGAGGAAATTGAAGCTCGACATTGCTGAATTGTGACAAATGCCGATAGCAAGGTACCGTCTAAAGAACGAGCTCAGTTTGGGCGACCCTGAGCTGTACAGAGCCGCCGATAAGGATGATCCGGAAACTCTCTTGGAAGCCGTCGCAATGGCGGGACTCGCCGGCCTCTTGCGCCAGCTCGGTGACCTTTCCCAGTCAGTTCCTTCTCCATTTCGTAATTCTTTTGTTTCTTTGAACTGTTCTTCATTCATAATTTTTATAGCAGTTGTGTTTAGCGCTGTTCGGTATTATACTTGTTTGAATGTGCGTTTAGCTGAGAGTGTCTGCATAATCTTGTTTGAATTAGCTTTTGTTCAGCTAGATTTTTGTGTTTTTTGTGCTATATTAACTGTTTCTTGGATTTTAGCATTTTATTATTTTGGTCGTCATATCACTTAAAAAGATGGATCCTGTTCGGAATTGGAAGAAAGTGGATGTCTGATATGTTAAGCAGATAAATTGGGCTCTTGACATTTCGTTTGTCAATTTTTATATCTGAATTCTGACAACTGATTTCGGCTTGTTATTCTCTGATTCTGGTTCACCTTTTTTCTTTTATCATCTCTTTCTGCCTCATCTCCCTTAATAGTTAATTCTCTCTTACTTTTGGATCTTTTTTTTTTTTTTTTTTTTTTGCATGATGAAGTTTTATGAAACAGAAAAACAAAGGGAAATTATAAGTCCACAACTGCTTGCATCTAATATGAAGTTTGAAAAACACGTCGTTAGTGCATCTGAAGATATTATATTTAATTAGAAACATTTTATTTCATGACATTACTTGTTATTATTTAGTACCTTACCCATCTGAAAAAATATAATTAATTAGAAAATGAATTCAACACAGAAGGGAAGAAACAAGAAGTAAGCAGTACAGAAATTGCAGTTTTTCTTCTATCCACAATCATCTCACCAACCAACTGAACTAATTTTTTAGGCTGATTTTTGTAATTGGGTTTCAAATGCTTTTGGTAAGGAAAATGTACCCATCTGATGAGCATTGTCATAATCCTGGCCCATTAAAGTGTTAGTTCTATTTGTAAGGGTTCATATGTTTCTTGAAGAATATCTGGTGTTATTTCCTGCCATTCTTGGCCTAACAGCATTATTCTGGTTAGATTTGCTGCTGAGATATTTCATGACTTGCATGAAGAAGTGATGGTCACTGCTGCAAGAAGTCAAGGTCTTATGTCTCGTGTCCAACAGATTGAGGCTGAAGTTCCTTCACTTGAGAAGGCTTTTCTATCCCAGACTCATAATTTATCATTCTTCTCTAAGGGAGGTTAGATATTATCGTCCTTCACTTAAATTAGGGACTGAAACTTGGTACTTTATCCCCCCCCAAAAAAAAACAAAAAGTAAATTGAAACACTTTATATTATTGGCCCCTTGACTAAGTTATATGCATTTTCTAATCGCATTGCAGGGATTAGTTGGCATCCCAATCTTCAGTCTGCTCATAATCTTATTAGTCCTGGAGACATGCCTCGATTTGTAATGGATTCATATGAAGAATGTCGTGGCCCTCCACAACTGTTCCTTCTGGACAAGTACGGCAAGATGATTAATTGTACGCAAATAAATTTAAACACTTAACAAAAAGTGATTACCTTCTATACATCTGAAACTCTTTTCTATTTCTTGGTTTTGGCTTCTAAAAGGTTTGATGTGGCTGGGGCTGGGGCATGTTTGAAGCGTTATACTGATCCATCATTCTTTAAGTTGGAGTCAGCTTCCCTTGGACTAGCAACAGTTGAAGTCTACAGGGAAAAGAAAAATAATAAGATCAAGGTATCAAAATGTCAAGTATGCTATTTACTGACAAGATCCTCATTGAAAATTATTTTAAATGGTAGAACCTATCATTTCTCTCAATAAATTATCCTATTGACTTCATCCTGTAGTATCAATGGCAAACTTGCTGCAAAGCCTTAATTAAAATGGAATTGTGTGAATTATATGGTTCACAGAAAGACAGGAAGACAAGTTTTGGTCACTGTTTTTTTGGGTCTTGCTAGGATTGCTGTATACCCTGCTAATTAAGATGTAAAAGAGTGTTATGCAATTGAAAATTGAGCATCTAAAGATTTGAAGAAAATGGTTATTTCTTGTTCCTGCAGAAGAAAGGCACACGAATGAGGAATGGTGAAACCCCTGAGGTTGCATCAACACATACAAAGTAAGTTTCAATAATTTTATATTGGTGCATTACTTGATCCTTCCAGTTTTCTAAGTGCATGAAGCTGATGAAATGGTTGACTGGTGACAATTCGATTTCCATATTTTCAGACTGCATCAGTTGCTTCTTGAGGAGCGTATTGAGAATGCTTGTGCTGATTCTGGACGTCATGTAAAATTGAAGAATAGACAATTAAATGGCTCTGTAACTGAAGCAAAAACTGGGAAGAGTTACATGGAAAAATTTCTGGAATCTCCGGTTCACAATGATGATGTGGTTCGTGAAAACTCAGTCTCTCCACCTCATGCGAGATTGGTGTCAGATGATACTAGTGAAGAAGGGATCAAAATACTTGAAATCAGTACTGTTGGACCTGTAAAAAGGTCCTTGGAAAATGAAAGGACATATTCATGGACTAATGAAGAGGAAGCAATACTAAAGCCATCCTCAGAAATGCGCAGGAGCAAGGCTCTTGAAAATGGTGATCTTGTGAAGAAGCATGAACAAGGCTCATCTCGTGTGTCAGATGAAATATCTTCAAATTACAGTAAGGTACCTGATGAAACAGAATTGGAAATTAATAAACAAAGGGAAAGAGAGAACTTCTTGTATGGGTACCATTCTGATGATTTGACTAGTGAGGTTGACCATCACTTGGATGCTTTAGCTACCTTGGAATCAGAATTAAATATAGATTATAAGTATAGAGATGAGAGCAGTTTCCTGCAGAAGCTAAAAGATTATGATGATAAAGAACATCAACAGCAAGATCGATTTTTGCATTCTCAATCATTTGCAGACTCCTTAATGTCAGATGAAACTAGTTCATTGAAACGAGATATAAATGAAGTCCATGCTGAACTACAAGCTCGGTTGTCCGATTCTCAATCAGGAAACTCCTTCTCATCAGATGGAAATAATTCACTCAAAAGGGATAGAAAGGAAAAATATAGCAAACGGCAAGCTAAGTTTTCAGATTTTCAATACATTGGAGAATCTTCCACATCAGATGTAAATAGTCCTTTTGACAAAGACATTCCCTGTTTCTCTTTCTCTGATTCTTTAAGCACTGTGGGTGAAAATATACCATCAGAATCCGTGTCACTTAAATCCAACAAATATAATGGGCCTGAGATTGAAGATACATCATCAAACCAGCTTCCTCAAAATGTTGAGACACAAAAAACAGATCGTGGTAAGTTTCTCATGCATGATGATGCACATGATCAGGAAGTGACTTCTGGTACAGGAGATGTGTCCTCTGGTTCGTATCTGATGAATTCAGGACGTAAAATCTTATATTCAGATCTTGCAGCCACTTCAACTTCAAGGATGAAAATATCTAAAAGGTCTCGGTCAAAGGAAACATCAACAGGCCTCACTGGACATCAATTAAGATTAGCAGATGATGGCAGAAAGCACCACGCTGACCTTATAGATGCCATTCCTGATGCTTCCTGCCAAATAAATGTTGATGCTGACGCTACAGTATCTTCTGAAAAATATCCTTTGAACAAATTGGCTGATGGTGACCAATCTGTCAGTAGTAATGCTACATTAAAAATTTCAAATGATTTAAAATTAGCTTCTGAAGATGAACGTAGTAAGTGGTCCAATATCAAGGGATTGCAAGCAGAATCTCCGAACCAAAACTTTTCTGACATTCTGGTTTGTAGGGAGATTGATACAGAAGAAGATTCAATTTGCTCGTCCACAGAAGTGGACTTGCATTCTTCAAGTGCTACCCTGATGCTGGACGTCCAGCCTTTAAAAGCTGGAGATGTTACTGAGGCAACACAACTCAACTCACAAGATGAATCATACTCAGTGGGAGTCGAAGCTAAATGTTATGACCAGCAATCAAATTTCGAAGAGCTATCAGAAATGGAGCATGGTGATGAATTAAGCGGGTCCACTTGCAGAGTGGATGCAGATGAAGATGATAGTCTTCTAAAAGGTTCACCTTCTGATGACTATGATGGGCAGGATTATCATGTCACAGATGATGTGGCTTCTACAGAACTTCAGCCAGAAGATCAATCAATATCTGTTGATGCTGCTGAAAATGATGTGAATATTACTTCTTGTTCTGCTTCCAGTATGATCTCTTATGCATCAAGAAATCTTTCAAATATACAAGAACCTATACCTGGCACATGTTCCTTTGAGACAAAAATGGAATCCAATGGGGTAGAACCGATCAAGATTTCTGTTGACTTGAATGCAGAAAAGATGGAGAATCAACAGGAACCATCTTCAGATTCCAATATAATATCTTCTTCAATGAGGACTTTTATAGAATCTCGTTCTACTTTTGCTGATCCTCAAGAGAAACAGAGGGAAATCAGCGAGGCAGTTGTTAGAGAATCCTTGACAAAACTAGAGAAACGGAGGGGTATGCCTCAACTAAATGCTGCTTGTGCTAACGTAGAACTGAGCCTGAACAGAGCAGTGTCCTGTGATAATTCAGAAACATGTGATAGTTTTCAAGGTTCATCTCCTAAGGAGCAACCTGAACACAGTTCTGTCAAGGATAAGATTCTCAAGTTTTCAAAGCTAGACTCTCAGGAACCAAAATCCATATCTCTTTTGCAGAGTAAACGTTTACGGAATAGTGGAGATGGTTTGGCATCTTCTTCTTTTTCTAACCAGCTTGAGTCTGGAAATCATTTAGAGAAGTTCCTGCGATTACAAGATGGTCAAGGGGATGCAGGATTTCTGCCCAGATGTGCTGAAAATTCTTCCTCGAAGAAACCTCAATCTGAACAAATGCAAATATCAAATCGCTTGGAAAAGGAAAGAAACTCTTATGCTGACTCTAGATCTGTTCCTGAAATCCATGTAGGCCAACCTACGTTATTTGAGTCCTTGTTACAATTAGGAAGTCAGGATGTTAACTTTACAAAACATGTCATGAACAAGCCTCTTCCGGACCCCATATCCGAGGCACCTAAAATCAGTTTTGGGGAGATGCCACCCATGCCCCCTCTACCACCTATGCAATGGAGGACTGGTAAGGTTCAACCTGCTTCCCTCTCTTCACATGGAGAAGTCTCATTCCAACCAATACAGCCGATTAAAAGTGAAGAGCAGGCTCAATATAGTTTACCAACTTCTGAGAGAGAAGCTTTGCAGTTTCAGAATCCTGTTTTACCTGTCATGGCTGTGGAATGTGATAAGCTCCAGAATACCTCGGGATTCTTGGTGGGTGGGCATCCTGTTGCAATTTCTATGCAACTGCCAATCATGCTCAATGAAGTAAACGACAAATATAATTACCTAGTTTTGGAGAGAAGCCAGACCCACAACCCATTCCTAACATTACCTGTACCTGTGGTACCTGCCAGCAAGCCTGCCCAAGGTTACATTGTTGCCTCAGAAGGAGAAATAGTACAAGATTCAAACGCAAGCTCACCAATTGCACCTGTTGAATGTGCCGTTTCAGTACAAGATCCCATCTCTATGCAGGAACTGTCTCCACCACCAAGCCAACCTCGTTTAGAAGTTAAAACACTTCAGCAGTTTGCAAATTATCTGGAAGGAAAGCAAGGAGATCCTTCTATCTCATCCATGTCTCCATCAGGCATCGAAAATGTGCAGCCCAATCACAACCTACTTCCTTCAGAAGGGAAGCAAGGGGATCCTTCTAGTTCACCAATGTCACCAGAAAGCATGGAAAATGTGCAGCCTAATCACAACCTGCTGGCTTCAGAAGGGAAGCAAGGAGATCCTCCTAGTTCACCAATGTCACCACCGGGCATGGAAAATGTGCAGCCCAATCACAACCTGCTTCGTTCAGAGAGTGAAATGGCTTCGACATTAGATAAGTCTGCTCTACCATTAGATTTTGAGAGGGAAAGGCTAAAAGGAAAGCCAAATGATAAGCTTCCACGTCCTCGGAGTCCTGTGATTGATGCAGTTGCTGCTCTCGACAAGAGCAAGGTAATGACAGTTGTATAGTTACCATAGAATATTAGAATGTACTCTTCATGAGGTCTTACTCATTGCATAACACTTGGCCATGGAAATTCTGCAGCTGAGGAAGGTTTCTGAAGGGGTTAGGCCTCCGACAGTACCAAAGGTAGAAGAAAGAGATTCATTTCTAGAGCAGATAAGAACAAAGGTTAGAGCTTGTAACTTTCTTTTTTTGGTTCTTTACAAATTGCTATATGTTTCTTTCAGTTGAAAGTAGTCTTGCACTTGAAAAAAAAAAAAAAAAACCTTTTGGTTCTTTCAGTCTTTCAACTTGAGGCCCACTGCAACAACAAGAAAACGCTATCATTATCTGGGGCCAAGAACTAACTTGAAGGTTGCCGCCATCTTAGAGAAAGCAAATGCAATTCGCCAGGTCTGTCATTCTGTTGCTCTGTTCAATTAGCTGCTAGGTATATAGTTCTCTTGGCTGTCTCACTCCCATAATTGTCTACTAATATAATGATCATTGTACAGGCTCTGGCCGGGAGTGATGAAGATGACGATAAAGATAGTTGGAGTGATTCTTAAATCTTCGAGGGACACACTGTTCTCAGCTGATTAATATCCCACTACTGTGCCTTTCACCTTGAATCAGGCTTATAAAATCTTCTTCTCTCTAATGAATGAGAAGTCTCTGTGAAGTATAAGATTACAAGTTCCTATATGATACTACGCACTCCATATGGCTCGCCACTTTATCTGTTCACAACCAGATGCTTGCGTGGTATAGGCATGCATCTTAGCAAGCATCCCCCATTCTTTTCAGAGTGTGGAATTGCCTTACCATTGTCCCTGTTTTTTCTTTGATATAAATATTGTATATTTGTGTCATGGGTGACGCATTTTTTTAAAATATTTGTATTTATAGTGATGAGCATGAAATTTTGTATAATTGCTTCTCATTGATCATGTTTGTATCTAGTATATAGTTACATATGCGAGTGAGAAAAATCAATGGAGATGCACATGTTGTATACCACGTTTGTATCTAGTATAGTTACATATTTTATGAATATGTTTGAAATATGAGGGAGTTGCTTGTGGCTCAAGTCAATTATGCTCTTCTAATAAATCATGATAAGAAATGTTCTTGTCGGAGTGGGCAAACCATAATGAGCTTCGGAAGGAGCACATGCAAGTAGGTAGGTAGATGCATTTGATTTTTATAGACTTGACCCATTTCCATAAAAGATTGACCTTTTGATAGAGCTTTTAGCTTTCAGGCTTTAAACATGTCAAGACAAGAACAGCCACTAGCCTAGACGAGAGGCAACTGGTATCACGTACACATGGCTTCAGGATTCAACGGGAAAACGACTTGTTTTGGTGGATTATTCTTGCGGAATGCAAATCCAGCTAAACATTGATGCAAAGTCTAATATAAGATTTATGGAAGGCCAATCAAATCATCAGGTGACACAAGCCAACACTAGCTGGATTTTGTCAACATTCACATTCAATTCAATTGATGCCTTTTTGATTTTAGATGCTTGGAATATTTCTTATTACAAAGCCACGAAACAAATCATAATTGTTTTCTTTATCCTTAAGTTTAAATCTTATTACTGATGTGAGTATCTTGTTAGTAAACGATCTATAAGTCTTGAGATATAACAACCTTTACGATCTAGCTTGTCTAAATTTTTATTTTTTTTAAGAAAACATAACACATCATAAGATTTATATAATTCAAAGTTTAATATTTTTTTCATTTAATATATGTAAAAATTATATACATTCTTGTCTATGGTTCATTACATCAGTTTGCAATATGTTAATGACGTTATTATTGGTAAATTTTATAGTATTACATATAGAGATTTTAGAACTTAACTGCACCAAAAGTAAAATGGGGCCGGTTTGTTGTGAATTCAATCTTTTTTTTTTTGTTTAATTTATTTTTTAAATAGTTTTACTAATGTCATGCAAAACGACGTCGTGAGGGCTGCTTTGGTGACAGCTGCACATGGAAACAACGTCGCGGGACAAACAACAGCAAAACAGCTTCTTTGCCTGCGTGCTCGGCCTCTCTTTCTCTCTCTCCCCCCCCACCGAAAGCTGCTTCGCGCTCCTTGTACTTGTAAACCCTTCTTAACTCTCAGTTGGCCCAAAAACAGAAAAAAAACCTTTCTGAAACCGAACACCGCCTTTGGCTCATTCCGAATTTAAAATTATCTCCACAGAATTCAAACATGATCTTCAGATAGGATGGACTAGAGAAAGCTCAAGGAAAAGGTCAGAAATCCCAAATTCAATTTTCGCGAGTCTTTATTTGTTTGTTTGTTTATTTATTTCTTTTTTAATTTGGAAGTTACCCACAATTATTCGAAATCCATCTTTTTATCTTTTAGCTCTGCGACTCCGAAACCCACACTTCTCAGTGGTTCAATTATACCGAACCCGAAAAACCCCATATCCGGAAATCGAAGTTGAAGGATGGAGAGCAGTACGGAGAAAGAGGTAAATAATCGAGTGCCACTTTCGGATGTGGTAGTGGATTGTGTTAAGCGGTGGTTTAGGGATACGCTTAAGGAGGCCAAAGCAGGTGACATCAACATGCAAGTGTTGGTTGGTCAGATGTATTGCAACGGTTATGGAGTTCCTAAAGATGCCCAGAAGGTGGGTTTGTTTCTTCTTGCTCTGTTTTAGTATTCTGAATTGACATCCCCTAAATTCTTATTCATGGGGATTAAGTGTTTTTGGGTCTGATTCTGGTATTTTGGGGTTTCCGGAGATACCTGTCCGGAAGGTGGTTTGTTTCTTGGTGTTCTGTTTTAGTCTTCTGAATGAATTGCACTGCTACTTAACAAAATGAGTCGCATCTTATCTTTGATAAGACTGTACCCTCAGATTGCATTTGAACAATATATCTGATTGTGTTGCAGTTTTAGTTACATATCTGTGTATATATTAGTACTTCATTGGTGTGAACTCTCCTTGCATGCAAATTATGGAGGATTAGGTCATATTGGGTATCATTTTGGTGTTCTGGGCTTCTTCAAGAAGTTGATGTTACACTGGTTTGCTGAGAAAGTTAAACTAAGAATAGTGATTGAGATGTTTCCAGTTTCTTCACAGAAAAAGAAATAGAAGTTCTGGGCATGTTAATCAGTGGGGAGGATATTTTTTTGGCAATCAAGAAAAAAATTATCTTTTCTCCCGTCCAAATGGATGTATATACACATGCCTAGGTTACAAAATACCATCCTTTTATGTAATTACATACTTACATATCTATGTAGTTACTTGTCTGGTCTTGAATAACAATATATACAATCCAACCACAGGTGAAAGTAATCAATAGGAAATTCTGTTTCTCTGCTACGTAGATGCCGGAATTTTTTTTTTTTTTGGTTATATTGAAACTCATTGATTTGAGGACCAATTTGATTGTGTTAATCTATTCAAAAGTAATTATGCTGGTGCATCAGAGTAGTTTTTGGCATAATAGGATAGATTTTACAGTTCATTTAAGGATGTAGATGCATATAAAAGGCGATGGGGGTAATTTTGGATCATAAATGAATGACACATGGAAGTTGTGGATGTACTTTTTTGTGGGTGCTATATGTTTTCAAAGGCTAATCTTATTGGTTGGATGTGAAGGGAAGAATTTGGCTTACCAAGGCATCAAGGACTAGGTCTTCAGTTTGGAAAGTTGGTGACAAGCGCCCAGGTGAACCCTCCCTTCCTTGTTATCACAGTCAGCCACATCGGCAATATCATCATTATTTGTTTACTAAAAGTTAGTTTTGCTATTGCTTGATGCATCTGTGTTAGGTTATAATGCGAGTGACTCTGATTCTGATGAACTGAAGGAAGATTCTTAAGCAGACTTAATTTGCCTTTGTGCTCTAAAACATGAAAGGTGAGTTTATCCCATCCTCTCATGGCTGTACTACCATTTTCTTTATTTGTGCCACTTTGCATATGGTATGGAAAAACTCAAGGCTTTAGCTTGTAAAGATTTTGATGTATTTCTTCCTACTTAGTTGTATGAGCATGTGTTTTGAGTCTGGTTTTATAAGAATTCAATTTTAATTCAGATTGGGGAACCTAATTTCCAAGTTTTAAATCTGATAATTAATATCTAATTTTTGTTGGTAATATACTAGTATATGTATCACACTGTGATTCTGTACAAAAATTAAGTTTGGAGTTCTTTATTGTCCTTTTCCATTAGAATTTGATTATTTTGACAGCAATTTGAGTTGTCAAACTTAAATGTTAATATGCTTAACTCATGGTGACTCTGCTGCTGTTGACATTAGATTTGAAAGGTTAACACAATGTCCATGTTCTGTTTTGTTCTCTCTTCCTACTAACTAACTGCCTTGAGATTTGAACCAGTAAAATGATTGGAAAGATGAGATGTAAATAAGATTGTCAAGATTCTCAGCTCTTTTTCTAATCCCTTTGCATGCTATTTTCTGTTTTTATCATTCTTTGTATTGATGATGGTTATAAGAAAGAGGTACTAGTGAAAATTGACTAATCTGGCGGATGACTTGATTAATCATAATAGTTTCTTTAGATGTTAAAAACCAGTAGAATCAGTGAGGACGATGTAAAAGTAAAATATTGAATTTGAGAGAAGAATAGAGGAGTTAGTAACATCTATTTGACCGATGACATCAAAGATCGGCAGCATTAGCTATAGTTGATTTGATCAATTTATGTTCCATTTGCCCATTTGCTTTTGTTTCTGGTTTCATCCTCCATTACACCTTGTTTAAATTGTGACTTGGCATTGTATGCTTGGAAGTTGATTTGCTCTCATTTGATTGATATTTCTCGCTCAATGAGGAAGTTGTAGAGTTTTGGGTTGGATCACAGATGGCTGGGGTCAGGGAAGATTGTTTTCTGAGCATAGATAAAGGATTATTCTCTGAAGTTGTTCTGTGGATAATTTTTGTGCTGATGATATTTTGGTGTTTGACCAACACCTTTATTGTGATGCTTCATTTCTTAACAGTCCTGACATTTTCATTGAATTGTGACAATATTTATTTTCAGTAGATGAACTGACTTCCCGAAATATACTATCTACGAGCCTAATTTAACTTCAACTTATTTCTTGTAATTGGCCCAGAAATAGTATTTAATATACATCCTGTAGATCTCATACTAAGGACCGGAGGTAGTATTTTATAACTCAGCATTATATTGACATTTGACTAAATGGTTGAAGGAAGTTTCCCCACATATTATATTTTATTTTAGACGGCAAATGTGCATGTGCTTGAAATCCTCTGTAACTTCTGCTTTCCGGTTGTTTCAGTTTTTTCATGTACTGTGCTTTCCAAAGTATTAACTTTTTTTTTTTTTTCCTGTTTTGTTTTGCAGGCGTGCTTGGTGTGACTCTGACGCCATGGATGATGTTCCTGTTACTTGGCGTTTGACTTCTAGTTGTTTTATTTCTGACTTGTGCATGATTTCTTCCTAAATATCTTTTTATGGGGTGAAAAAGGAGAAGAAAAAATCTTATTTGAACATGTTTGCTAATTAATTTTTTCAACAAACATATGATTGATGGATATTCACATTCCTAACAACTCAGACTCTCTTATTAACATGTCAAGCAAATTCATCGGTTTTGATTGAAGAATCTTGACATTATGAGAATTTCTTAGGTAGATTCATTATGATCTAGACAAAATTATGGTAACATATGATGTTCCACACTTCCACGGGGAAATAAATTTAGCAGTTAATGCAAGTTCAATTGGGACAAAGGTAACTCAGTTTATAACAACCTGTGTGTGTTGGATATTCGCAGTGGAACACTGCTTATTTTATGGCTGACAACAATTTGGAAGGGAGAAAAATATGAAGGAAAAATTATTCAATGCGTCTTTACAATTTATCTCAATTTTATTCATACAAATTGCCGCAATTTAAATCGGTGATAAATAAAATGAAAAAGAAAATTATAAAATCCTATGACTTGACGAGTTTTACGTTAAATAATGAATTACTTCCTGATTAGTTTTTTTTCAGTAATGGATAAAAAGTTATTGAGGAGGATTGTGGTTTGTGATATGAAGAGAACCCAAATCAAATATTCCCTTCGTTTTTTAATATAATATATATATGAGGGATGTTTTTTATTTTAAATATAAGATAAATTTTTTATATTTGTCAATTTTTTCTTATTTCATTTTTTATTGATGTTCTTTTAACAATTATCGAGGATGAGAGAGAATGAAGAAATTAAAGAAGTTGACTAGAATATTTTAGAAAATATAAGTCATATTAGCTAATTTAATTAATTTTTTTAATTTATTTAAATTAAATAAATATATCTAAGAATCGGATTATATTGAATAGTATCTTATGCTTGTTCATGTGGGAATGACTATGAAGAGCCACTTAGAATACCTAAAAACATGCGTGTAGATGGCGTTAAGTTACTATTCTTTCACTAATAAAATAATTAATGACGTAAGGCTGCCAAACAACACTAGAGGCTACCCAACAATATTAATTTACTAGTGATTGTGTATTGGTTTTTATATATTTTTATTCTCAAATGATAGAGTAACAGAACTATCCAATTAGAAAGTTGACATGAATGAGAAAAACAAACCAAAACCACAAGTTTCTTGGTGCAATTACGGCCCTCTACACAAATCATAATCAAATCCAACCCAGCTAATCACCCTCCCTTTAGTCTAAACTAATTCACTTTAAATATGTTTTATATAAATAAAAAAACTTTAAATTTCACTAATTTTACTTTAAAATTCAATAAATTTTCAAATTTAATCCTATTTAACTATACTCTAAAAAAAAATTTACATAATAATAAATAAAAGATAAAATTATACATTTATATAAAAATTTAAATAACGCGTCTTATAAATAAGACCTCTACCTCATAAATAAGACCATAGGAGTATTTAGTTATTTTCAACTATCTCACTTAAACTAAGAAAAAGCAGTCAACCATTAATGACATTTGAAATAGAGAGAAAAATACAGCGAGTCATGTTCCCTTTTATTATAGGGATAAAAATTAATAAATTAATATTAATTACTCTCCAAATTATTTATGTTATGGACTAACGAATCCTTCTACAAAGTTATTTATATTTTAGACGGAGAGAATATTCTTTTTGATCATATTTATAAGGTATTTTCAAATTCCAACATTTTTTAGGAACAAAAAAAAACTTTAAATGTTATTATTAATTCTATATAACAAGATAGAGATAAAACTATACTCTTTACCCTGTTACCAGGAAGGAAGAGTACGTCTATATGATAAATTTAAGAAAAAATTACAATAAGGTCCCAAATAAAAAGAGAAATAAAGAAATAGTCTCTTAAAATCATAAAATGAAAAAATGGTTCTAAGAAGTTGTCAATGAAAAACTCTCAAGTTGTCAATGACCAGCACCTGGAGTTATTGAAGAGACCATTTTTTTTAGACTTTATTATAATTTTCCCTAAATTTAAGCTAAGTGGCTTTTATTAAATGTATTATTGTATTAAGAACAGAAAAATATTCTCTCCCTACCCTATTAACAGGAGAGAAAGAGTATATTGGATCCAGATTATCAGATCTAGATCGAATCAGAAACAGGTCAACCGGCTGGTAGACCGGTTTGATCTAATGAACCGGTATGGGGTCAATTTTTTTTTATTTAAAAAAGTTGATTTTTTTTTATTTTTTCTTTAGAATTTCATATTAATAATAATAAAATCTTCAATTTATCACCAGTTTAGCCCTGAGTTAGTTTTGATTTGACTTCGGTCTAACATACTGACCCTTAATCCAATATTCTGATTGATTCAATGACCGGTCCGGTTTTAATTACCTTGTATTATTAAGTATGGCTACTAAAGGCTACAGCCAATTGAACCTAAGAACGTTGGCGTTTACGCAAAAACAAAGAAAAAAGAAATATTCTTGTTTAGGAAATATTCTTTTTGCCTTTTGGTAGTGTTTTGTTTGCTCATCAGATACATTAACAACGATTAAGCCATGGTTCATGAAGTGTATAGGAATTAACTCTGCAAAATAGTAGAAACAGTAGGGACGAGTTTGAAATATTCTAAAATGCTCACTCTCCTTCTATTTATAAACAATATTCTTTCTCATGAGTTGGGTTTTATATACTCACTTTCTAATCCATAATATATATCACTTTAAAAAATTCATCATAACTAAGAAATTATAGTTAACTCATTAATTTTGTCTTAAATTGAAGAAAATTTACAACCTTACCTGTATTAAATGAGGCTTTGAATGTGAGAGAGAAATATAATTAATCATATTTAAACATTAATTACAGAGGCAAAATGGACAAAACATCATTAATTGTTATCTAAATAACTTATATTGTAGATCAAAGTGTTCTTCTAGGAACGACTTATATTATGGACTAGAGAGAATATAGGCCACAATTTTACCTTGTCTAAAAATTTAATACACTTTTTCGATTTTTACCTCCACTTAATTACATGTATTTCTCATCTATTGCCCTACTTATTCTCTCTCATCTTTTTCTCTACTCATTCTCTCACATCCATCATTTTCATAAATAAGGGTATGTTTGAAAAGAAGTTATATCTCCTATACATTCATTACTTAAAACTAATTTTAACCACATGTTGTTTTGCATAATTTAGGTAATTGTTGCTTATATAAACAACCTGAAGGAGTAAAATATAAGGGACTAATGGATTATACTTACATCAAGTTTTCCAATTACTCATAACCATGTATCCTATTTTTTTCATATATGTTTATAGTGAAACGATAATAATTCAAAAATAAGACAAATGGTTATATGTGATAGGAGAACTTAACGAAATGGATATAAAGAATTTGACTTAGGTATTTTCCAAATATAATAACCTATTGAATACTCCTTCCTTCCCTAAATATAGGCTTTAAATTTGTGAATGAGTTTGTCCTAAAATATAAGCTTCATTTTAATTTTGTCAAAACATTTATTACATTTTTTCAACTTTACCCTTTTACTGTATTTGTTGCGTTTATTGTCTCTCTCAATTATCTTCTTGATAAATAAGGGCATAGTTGAAAAAAAATATATTTATTGCTTTTAACTAGTTTTAATTACTTTCTTGATAAAGGAAAATCAGTTATTTGAAGTTTATATTTAGAAAGTAAATGAATGAGAGAATTTATAAACCAATGGAACTAAATTAATTAATTTTCTACATATGTGTGTATGGGGTAAATGTACAATTTTAATAATAATATTTTATATCAGAGCTGTATAGCACCATTAAATTTGTAAGGATGTTAAAATATATAAATTTTATAAAATGGAACAACAAATTTTATAAAGGGAGAATGCCAAAAAAATGCCATTTAAATTTCAAAATCCCGTTAACAAATTCAGTAATGGGATTAACAAGAATGATAATACAATTAAAAAATCATTTTATTGTTAAATCACCTATTTAATATTTTAAAATTTAAATAATATTTTTTTGAAATTCTCCTTCTTATAAAATGGAACAATTTTTCCATAGCAGTTAATTTGAGGGAAATGGACGAGACTTAATTGTGTGTGGGTCCCACGAGTTGTACGTCTGTATATTGTTTCTCCGTTTAACCGTTTAAAGCCATGTAATCCGTTAAAGGCTGGTGAATGGAGTCAATGGACGTCTCATTTGCTGATAAGATCTTTTACTTCAAAATGATATTTGAATTTTCACGAGATTTTTTTGCAATCCACTTTTAACTTCGCACACGTAGGTGGGAAGATATCCTTAGATTTTGACTAGAGGCTGTTTGGATGAGTTTTTATAAATCGGGTTTATTATATAAGCCTGATTCATATAAATCGAGATAAATTTTTTTCACATATTTATTTCATAGATCGTAAAAGCACCTCGTAGACCGTAAAATTTATTTCGTATTCCGTGAATCACAATTTATAAGCACTTATGGAGCTTCCATAAGCTAATCCAAACGATATATATAAGTTTGTTTGGTTGGCCTTATACTTATACATAAACCCGATTTATATAAATTGAGATAAAACTCCTCTACATATTTACTTTGTAGATCGTAAAAACTACCTTGTATTCTGTAAATCATGATTAAAAAGTATTTATGAAAGTTATCTAAACATACCAAAATTATTATGTGATCTCATTCTTCCTTTTAACCCAAATTCAATTATTACTCTAACTCTTTCACTTATTCTATTTGGCATATCCACATTATTTATATAATAATTTCAATAAATGGGGATTTATGTTAAGTATATTAAGGACAGAGAAATATTCTCCCCCCACCCTACTTACAGGAGAGAAAGAGTATATTGTACAGTATCGATATTAAAGGACGTTGGCGTTTACGTCAAAAACAAAGAAAAAAGAAATATTTTGTTTAGGAAAGATTCTTTTTGCCCTTTTGAAGTGCTTTGTTTACTCATCAGACATTAACAACGTAACAGTGAAGCCATGGTTCATGAAGTGTATAGGAATTAACTTTGCAAATAGTAGAAACGGTAGGGACAACTTTAAAATATTCTAAAATACTCACACTCGTTCTATTTATAAATAACACTCTCTCTTTTGAATTTGGTTTTATATATTTTTTTGTTATCTTGTTACTTTAACCAATTCATTATAATTAAGAAATAATAGTTAACTCATTAATTTTATCTTAAATTAAAGAAATTTTGTAACCTTACCTATATTAAATGAGGTTTTGAATATGAGAGGGAAATATAATGAATCATATTTAAACATTAATTATAGTGATAAAATGGACAAAACAACATTAATTGTTCTCTAAATAACTTATATTGTGGATCAAATCGTTCCTCTAAAAATGACTTATATTATAGACCGGAAGGAGTATAAGCCACAATTTTACTTTGCGTAAGAATTTAATACACTTTTTTTATTTTTATCTTTAATTAATTACATGTATTTTTCCCCACTTATTCCCTTTCATCTTTTTCTTCACTCATTCTCTCTCATCCATCATTTTTATAAATAATTGTATGTTTGGAAAAAAAATTATATCTCCTATACATTCATTACTTAAAACTAATTTTAGCCACGGTTGTTTTGCATGATTTAGATAGTTGTTGTTTATAAAAACAACCCGAAGGAGTAAAATATAAGGGATCATGCTTACATCAAGTTCTCCAATCACATATGATCATATATCATATTTTTTTTCATATGTGTTTATAGTTAAATGATAATAATTCAAACATAAAACACATGATTACATGTGATAAGAGAATTTAACGAAATAGATATAAGGGATTTGATCTAAGTATTTTTTAAATATAAGAACCTATTTAATACTCCCTCTTTTCCTAAATATAAGCTTCAAATTTATGAATGAGTTTACTCCAAAATATAAGCTTCATTTTACTTTTATTAAAATATTTATTACGATTTTTCAACTTTATCTTTTGACTGTATTTATTACATTTTATTATCTCTCTGAATTATCCTCTTGATAAATAAAGAGATAAACAAAATACATATTTATTATTCTTATCTAATTTTAACTGTTTTCACGATTAAGGCATATCGGTTCTTTGAAGTTTTATCTCGAGAGCCAATGAGAAGAGAATTTACAAACCATTGGAGCTAAATTAATTAATTTTCTCCATATGTGTGTGTATCTCTCTCTCTATCTATATATATATATATATATATATATAGATAAGAAGTGTGCTTTAACAATCTCACCAACATTCACACTCCATATTCTTCTACAGTCAATTTTTGTTGGGAGTAAAATGGAAAGATACAACAAGCGGGAGGGAGAAGCAGAAGCGACAATGCATCCATCTGAATCAAAATCCTACATGCTAAAGGAGGGTAAGTCTTCATTACGTCCCAATGATAAGTTGCAATGATCAAATGTTGATCTAAGAAGTTAAGGAGACTGTAAATTCTTTACCGTGATGATGTTTACTTGCTTTTGAGCTTCTCTGTCTGCGTTCGCTTTCAGAGACAATTATTAATCAATTAAATACTCCTAATCTGACGTTTACGAGGCTGAGTTTGACTCAAATGCAAATCCACTTGATCAAATAACACAAGATTCACTCCTTTGTTTATTATTTCTCCTCGCTAATGTACAATCCACCGCTCGGATCTCGACTGGTAGTTGGCCTTGTGTTTTTATCAGCATCGCCGTCATCTTCGTTGTTATTATTATTATTATTATTATTTGTGTCATTATTATTTTTCTTAAGTTGCATGATTCTTCCCTCATGCATCATGCTAGAAATTAAAACCGACAATTTCTCTGAACACAGTGAGCATTAAGGGAAGATTGGGATCGGAAGAATTTGAAATGGAAGAAAACGTAGAGCCACTGATTTCGCTCGAACAGGGACGCCCATCTTCTATTATCACTAATTTATACGTTGGCCACTTTTTAGCCAGATGGGGTGCTAGGTTCTTCTCAAATCTCTTCCTTTTTGTTGCTTTCTTATAGGTTGTGCATTAGTTTAATTTCCCCTTTTAGATGGGTCCTGGAGATTGGCTTTAGTGTGCACAAAAGTTAAATAAAAAAAGGTCTTTTCTCAAGGTTTGTCTCTTATTCTTTTATCAATAAAGGACGATTGAAAGTTTGAAACATAAAAGGTTGCTATTGTCTCCTTTTCAAATAATTTTCATAGCGAAAGGCATCTTTCTGTTCACTTCGGTTTTCTGGTATTAGACTGTCTTGAACTTTAGCACGAATTTGAAGATCTTTTTCTGTTAGGAATAGGAGTTGATGATGTTAGGCGTTAAAGTGTTTAAATTACCTCATACCTAAAAGTAACAAATTCAAATAAATGCTGGAGAAATCAGGAGTTTGTGAGTGGAACAATATAGCTCAAATCAAAATAAAGAGTTCTGGATTGTGATGTACAGGGGCTATAGTGTATCAGTGAAGTAGTTACTGTTTTTCTTTTTTAACCTTTTCTTTTGGGTTTTGATAAGGGATTTCTGTGTACAGAATGTGGGAGTTTTCTGTTGGTTTATACATGATCAATATATGGCCAGACTCATTACTTTTCGCCGCACTATATGGTGCCATAGAATCTGCTTCCACTGCTCTTTTTGGACCCCTTGTTGGGAGATTGGTGGATAAATTAACATATGTGCAGGTGAGCTTATTAGCAATCTTCGTTCTGGTTCAAATCATATACAAAGGCCTGTGACGCATTTCATATTAGTTTTTATTTTGAAAGTTATAAGTGAAAAGACCGATATGACAACTTTTTATATGATATTTCTATTATGCGTTTTGTAAATCTTCATATGTTCCATAGAAGAGAACAAAGGTTTCTCTGACAGAAAATGAAATCAGGGGACTTTTCATCAAAAATAATATGACAAATATCAGCTTATTTTGCAACCAATGGTGACTGAATTTGGTGGTAAAGAACTCAATTCCTCTTAAATAAAGTTTCAAAGTTAGAGTCTTACAATTATAATTTTTTTTTTAAAAAGGACATATTGGGAGAGCTTCCACTGGTTGAAACCTATCCGAACTTAAATCTAGATTAGTGAATAGTATCATATGCCAAATGGGTTGTCACCAAAAAATAATATCGACTAGTTTTGTCACAAGAATTCTTGGACTAGTTATGAAATAGCATTTCTGTGCTTAAGTATACTTTTTGGGTTTTTGCTTTTGAGCTCTCTAATAAGAACATAACTACTGAAGTCCGTATTCAAAAAATTTCCTATGCTGTATATTCTTATCAAAGAATAATTCAGCAAATACTTAAGAAACTTTACTGTCATTTTATTGTTAGCATCATAGATTTCAATGATCAGAATAATTTTGGATGCAGTGATAAGAAATGCCAAAATTGTCTCAATCCAAATTTTGTGATGAAACAAATGTTTTACATGACTGCCTTTAGTCATTTCAGCTTTCTGGAAGTTTCCTTTAATCTTGATCATTTGAATCATATGAGAATGAAATGAATTATCTGCTGGTGAAGTAATCTGTATTTTGGTGTTTCATTGGCAGGTTTTGCAACTGTGGTTGGTGATGCAAAATATCTCTTTCATTATTGCTGGGATCACTGTAGTTGCATTGCTTGTCTACCCATCTTTAAGGTTCACTAATTTCCCAGTTTTCATTTTGCTGGTGGTGATAACCGACATCTGTGGGGCCATTGGCGTGCTTTCAACTCTCGCTGGTACCATCTTGATCGAGAGAGAATGGTAATACTAGTGAAGCTTTTCCCTGAGGAAAGATTTGCATAGAATGAAACCGACCAATTGTCTTTTTCTAAATGTCAAATACTTGAAAGCATGTTACAGGTTGGTGGTTATATCAGAAGGCCAACCACCGGAATTGCTGACACAGATGAATTCAGTTACGAGGCGCATTGACCTAACATGCAAGCTACTTGCCCCTGTGATAACCGGGTTCATAATAAGCTTTGTATCACTAAAAGCATCTGCTATAACATTAGCACTCTGGAATACCATATCTGTTTGGGTGGAGTATTGGCTTTTCACATCTGTGTATAATGGGATTCCATCTCTAGGCCAAAGCAGCGCGAGGAGGCTGGCAAGGTTTTCAACGAGTAATCAGGAAAAGAGTAAACCTTATTCTTTTGAAGGTGACTGCTTAATCTCTCATTCTGGCGAGACCTCATGCTTGAATGCAAGAGAATGGAGTAAGAAAATTGTGGACTGGATTTTGGAGATCCCATATATTGCTGTGTGGAAAGTGTACTTGCAGCAAGAAGTTGTCCTCCCTGGAATAGCTCTGGCTTTGCTATTTTTCACTGTGCTCAGGTTCTTACAAACTGTATGATATTTTTATGTGTGGATGAGTTTTGTACTTTTAACTCTTCAGAAGCTCGTACAGTACAATTTTATGTGATATATGTCACAAGTAGTGGTGATTAATTATACAACACAATTACTCACAGAACTGTCCAAGTGGCTGTATCTGAAATTAACCACAGATTCAATGGCATGTGTAGTTGTACACAAGGCACATCTAGTTTCCACTTCACAAAGTATATCATCTTGGATTTTTCAGTCAATTATACTATATAGTTATGTGATAACCATTCAGAGAATTTTGTTTCAATGCACCTTAAAATGCTTGTATTTCTTCTTTTCTTATGAGTTGGTTCTGAAACCTCACTGATGAAGCTCCAACTGATTGTTTTAGCTTTGGAACTTTGATGACTGCTACATTGGAATGGGAAGGCATACCAGCATATGTTATTGGAATAGCTCGAGGAGTAAGTGCCGTGATCGGAATTGCGGCAACAGTTGCTTATCCAGTTTTACAATCTCGCATATCCACAATTAGAACCGGACTTTGGTCTATCTGGTCTCAGGTATAAACTCACAAATTACTTTGAACATTATGTGTTAATGACATGTCCTGGATCCTAGTATTGTGCTGGTGTTCAGTTCCTCTATCTATAAGACGAGAAGGAGAAACTTATTTTGAAGAGTCTGTCGTCTATAAATCCTAAAAAACTGCATCTTACCATGTGTTGTTTGTCCATGTCTTGTTTAAATGCAGTGGACTTGCCTGCTACCGTGTCTTGCTTCAATTTGGATTCAGAATGGCGTTCTAGCAGCATATGTGCTAATGGGAGGAGTAGCTGTATCTAGGCTTGGCTTGTGGATGTTTGACTTATCTGTGCTTCAACAAATGCAGGCACGAAATAGTGAAATCAGTGAAAAATCCATGTTTGAAAATTTAATTGGTCAGAAAGACCAGAATTTGAGTATCAGCACTTTTTGTGTATGAAATCCTTTAAAAAACCAGTACTTTCATTGTATAAGAACATATCAGGTCCTTTTGGCCAAAAAAATTTTCAAACAGTGATTTTTCACCAATTTTCTTGAAATAAGGAACCCCTATTGTCAGAATTTAGTTTAATGGTTTCTTTGGACAAATGAAATTTCTTCCTTTTGTCTGATTCGTATAATTCCTCAATTAGGATCTTGTTCCTGAGTCCGATCGGTTGGTCATTGGAGGTGTTCAGAGCTCACTTCAGTCTTCAATGGACTTGTTGGCGTATGTTATGGGAATCGTAATATCCAATCCACAGGTAAAGTTCTTAAAACTAAAAATTGATGACACTGGAATACAATCAAGTACATGACCAACCCATTTATGTATATTAATGAAACTTAAAAAGAGCTTTTCTTTCGGTAGATTTTTTTTTTTTTCGGTTGTGGAATCTGATTTTGTACATATGATTCAGGACTTTTGGAAGTTGATTCTATTGTCGTTTCTGGCAGTCACAGTAGCTGCTTTCCTCTACTGCATCCACGTGTACCGTGTGCGTAAACACTTGTTTCACTTTGAAAAAATTCTGGGTTTTAATATTATGTAAAGGCAGCTGAAGTTTTATGAGAGAGATGTATATCTACTGGTTGAAGGTAATGGAGTGACACTGAAGTTCTGAGATGGAAAAGGCATTGTATTATGTTTAATGTAATTCTCAATGCTGAGTAATTAGATAACTAGAGAGTACTGCTTTATATTGGGTGTGTTTAGATTGGCGGTGAAAAAAGTGACTTATTTAAAAAGTGATTTATGGATAAGTCCAATTGGATAAAAGTCCAATTGGTGTAAGTTGTTTATGTTTGGATTAGCGATTGAATAAGTGTTTTTATAAAAGTGAATGTGTTTTGTTTGGATTTTCCATAAGTGATTTTTGAGATATTTAAAATAAAAAATTGTAAAATATATTAAAAGTGGAAAAATGTATTAGAAATAATTTAGATAATTAAATTGCAATGAAAATGTAAATAAATTAGAAATAATACAAAGTTAAAGTTTCTGATATAGTCAAATATAACAGAACAAATCATATCAAATGTTCGCAACAATTAGATTCCTGATGGTGTCACGAACATGATTTATTTGGGTTGCAGATGTCCGAGAATCATTTGTTGATGATGACTCTTGATCTTGGCTATCATTCACCAAAATTGTGGCCTCATTTGCTGCATCCCTAAAGCGCTCATCAGTTTGAGAATTTCTTCTAATAAAATTATGTATAGTCATTGTTGCACAGACTATGCGCACTTGAGTGTGGAAGCTGTACTTGGGCATATTTTGTAAGATCTTGAACCTATTTTTCCACACTCCAAACGTCATTTCTATTGTGCATCTCAAGCTTGAATGATAAAAATTGAAGGCCTCATTAGGATTCCGAAACCCCCGTTGTTTCCTGAATTCAGGGAGGTGGTAACGTTCACCTCTGTACGGACCAAGAAATCCAAATGATGATGGGTAGCCAGAATCAACCAAATAATATTTGCCTAACATAAGTTAAAATAATTGCAAACTTTAGATTATTGGCATTCAATTGGGCTTAAAGGGGAAGAAAAGCTAGTGAGGGGAGCTTAAAGGAAAAGTCACTTATTTTCCTTTAAGAGCTTAATTATTAAGCTTTTTCCAAACACTCAATTAAGTTTCAATTGAGCTTATTGGCATTCAATTGGGCTTAAAGGAGAAGAAAAGCTCAATCAAACACACCCATGAGGCTGTTTGGATGAGCTTTTGTGAATCGGGCTTATATAATAAGCCCGATTTACTTAAATCGAGACATATCTTTTCCACATATTTATCTCGTAGACCGTAAAAACACCTAGTAGACCATAAAAGCTACCTCGTAGACTGTAAAAGTTACTTCGTATTCCGTAAATCACAATTCATAAACACTTATGAAATTTCCAATAGTTATTCCAAACAGCCTCAATATGTTTCTTGCTGGGATTGATCTCGCATTGGGAGCCGTGTTCTTCGTTATGACATTTGCTAAGCTACATGAATCATGATATGGCCTTAACCGAGTCAGCTCATCAAACACGTTACTTTCGTCAATGCCACATTTTTCTTCTTTGGGTTAAATCTTGTAAATTTAAAAGTACATGAAATGTTTTTATTTAAAAAAAAAATAAATTATATAAAACTTCTAAATTTTGAATCAATTACATATAACCCCCTAAAATTTTAAAGTTTAAATTTAACCCCGCATCTTACATTTTTTTTAACTATCAACACACTGTCATTACATGACCATTATTTTTTTAACCAAAAATGACACATCATATTATGAGATAATATATGTCATCCTGTATAAATTATTAATTTCATAAAACCCCTTAAATTTGGAACATTAAAAAGAACCCCCTGAACTTTGATATATTACAAATAATCCTCCTAACATTTCAAAATTTAAATTTAACTCTTTTAAAATTTTGATTTATAATATTAATCTATATGCAGTTATTTTAATCATTTTAATAAATTTATTAATATTTTTACTATTATTTTTCAATTAAAATAGTTATTTTATATGATAAAAACTAGAAGAATGATATTTACAAAATATAAAATTAAATGTTGAACCTATGATTCAAGAAACAATATGAATTACTAATAAAAAAATTAATGGGGGCAAAAGCTATCATCTAACACAAATATAATATTTAAACTATTAATGCTCAATCATCCTAAGAATATATTTAATGTAAATGATGATATTTTTATACCACCAATGCTCAACTATCCAAAGAAAATAAGTAAATGTTATGCAAATAATGACATTTTTATTTTTATATTTTTTAAATATTATTATTTTATTTTTTATGCAAAAAACTGTTTTAATTGACAAATGAAAGTAAAGAAACTTAATAAATTTATTAGAATGATAAAAGTAACAACATGAGGTTTAATGTTATAAATCAAAATTTTAAGGAAGTTAAATTTAAATTTTGAAATGTCAAAAGAGTTATTTGTAACTAATCAAAGTTCGGGGGGTTTTATAAAATTAGTAATTTACACAAAATACCACGTGTCATCTCATAATCTGATGTTGTATTTTCCGTTAAAAAGATAATGATTACTTAATGGTAAGAGGTTAATAGTTAAAAGGAAAATTAATCTTTTGGTCCTTATAGTTTTGACTGGATTGTAACTTAGTCCATATAGTTTTAACTCGGAGTAACTCGGTTACTGAACTTTGACTCATTTCAACTCAGTCCCTATGATTTTAATCATTTTATAATTTAGTGCTTATGTTCTAGAATTAAGGTGGGGGGGGCTATATTATAAAATGATTAAAACTATAGGGACTGAATTACAGTGAGTTAAAATTTAAAAAATGAGTTACAAC
Source organism: Albizia julibrissin (assembly GCA_037074505.1). NCBI lineage: Eukaryota > Viridiplantae > Streptophyta > Magnoliopsida > Fabales > Fabaceae > Albizia > Albizia julibrissin. The sequence continues at coordinate 37,587,718 of CM073487.1, forward strand.
CGAGGTAAAACTATAGGAACTGAGTTGAACCGAGTCAAAGTATAGGGACTGAGTTACAACCCAGTTAAAACCATAAGGACCAAAATAAAAGGTCATAATGTTAAATTTAAATTTTAAATGTCAAGGGATTATATGCAACTGATCCAAAAATTTGAGGGATTTTGTATAACCTAGTCTAAAGAAATTGACAAAAATGAGGAAGCATGTTTGAAGCTTACTTCATTAACTTATTTAATTTTAGATACACTTTGCACATACTAGGTTGAATCTATATTACTAGGAAAGTTTATGTGGGGATATGGGATAAGAGTTAATAATTAAGGCTTTATTTAAGAGATATTTAGGTTTTTTTTAATTAGAATATTTGGATAAGGATATTTGTCTATTAAAATTAAGATTTTATAGATTTATGTATTGTTATATTATTTTTCTTAGATTATTTCTGATTTAGTTGCTTTCAATCAAATAATACCAACTGGGTCATCTTATCATCATCTCATGATTTGAATTTAAATTATTATTATTTTATTATTTGTAGGTTCTATAAATAAAGTTAAGATTTCTCAATTGTATTTAGGCTTGAGTTATTAAACAAAGTATTCCTATTTTTCTGGCTCCCCTCCCTCTTTCCTCTCTTTTCTATCCTTCGTATTTTCTCTCTCTATCCTTCCAGTTTTAAATTTATAATGATGAAGATTAACATGCTCATAACGATCATGATCAACATACTCATATAGTTTACAATTGGCATACTCATAACAACGATTCAAAATATACTCATATTAGTGTATATTTTTCTAATATAATTTATAATATATAAAATAAATTTTATTTCGATTTACGTAAACGTATTTTTTACACGTTAACTTAAACACGCTCTTAATCAACATATATTCATATTGGCAATGATTAGTGCATTCATGTCACCATTGACCAGCATACAGCATACTCATATTACGATCAATCAACATAATATTGTCAGCAACTGATGGTACAAGTTTAACGATAATATATAATATAATCACATCGTCAGTAACTATATAGTTGGTTGAGCTCCTAATTGCAACTAATTAACATGGCAAATCATTTTGTTGCGTTTTCCCTTTTTTTGCTAGTGCTAAACTAAAATTGTAAAGAGAAAATTAAAGAATATAATAAATACAATGTCATTCTCAAATTATAAGAAAAGTAATGTGATATACCTCTAGTATGTCAATAAGTGTTTGTTTGGAATAAAGATTAGAAATTTTAAAAATAAATTTTTAATCATGATTTACGGTATACGAAGTAAGTATATAAGAAGAGATTTATCTCAATTTACATAAATAAATACTTTTAGGAGACTGAAAAACCATCTCAAACATGTTTTTTTTATGTATTTGGATTGCGCAATCAAATATGGTGGAGCCAAATTCTGAAATTTGGGTGTGCGGCTAGGCAATTGGGTCTTCCCTTCAATTTAAATATATTAGATTTGTTGAAATAATGCCTTCAATATCTTAGATTAATGGTTTGTAAATATGTTATGTGATAATATCATTTGTATATAAATATATTAGGTGGTAATTATTATTATATTTTTTAGTTATAAATTTTGTATTTGTATGATTTAATTTATATGAGTTTTTATTCATTAAATATATTTAATTCAGTATTTTAATATTTTCAATATTTTTCAAAAATAAATTAACTATTTTTTATAATTTAACTTTTCTCTTAAAATTATCATAAAAGCTACTTGTACTACCACCAATTTAAATAAGTTTGAGTTTCAGAAAAATAATTTATACTACCATTAATCTAAACATAAATCACATTACATAATTTAACTTTTATTTAATCTTAAGTTTATAAAAATCAAATTACAAAAAAAAACTACTTTTATTATTGCTATTACAAACACACGTACGGTCAATTAAGCCTTACTCGCACAGCTTAAATAGAGAGAGAAAAGACGGAGGAGAAGCTAGAACAATAAGAATATTTTATTCAATAACTCAAGTCTTGAATACAAATATGCAATTGGAAAGCCTTAAAACAATAAAATAATAATAATTCAAATCCTATATGATAAACATATAAAATACAAATAATTTTGAAGGCTAAAAAGGCAATGACATTGTACTTATTATATAAACATAATATATTTTTATTAACTAAACCCTCAATCACAACAATTTTTTTATTGACAAATAGACAACACGTTATTCAAATATTGTAACCTGAGCCAGAGAATCTACCAATCTACGTGGTGTATAATATAATGTTTGGTTTGGTTTATGAGATATCTATAAGTGCTTATATACATAAATCGAAATAATATTTTTTTCATATATTTACTTTTGTAAACTGTAAATCACGATTGAAAAGCTATTTTTAAAAAATCCAATCGTTAATCAAACAAGCTAATAGTATACTCCCTCTAGTCCTATTTATAAGCAACTTTTTATTTGATTGAACAAAACGAACTGATAGTTAAAAGTAATAATTGTGTTAAAAATGCCATATATTTTTTTCATATATGCCTTTATTTATAAAAACAGAGAGATAATGTATAAAAAATATGAGAGATAGTAAAATATGTTTTTCGATATTTTGTTGACTTCATTTACTTTGTGAGTTCTCTCTCTCGATCTCTCTCTCGATCTCTCTCTTCTGAATATAACTCTTAGTATATGTGATAATTAATTATAAATAATATGTATTTAATAAAGGCAAAATAAAAAAAATGAGCTTATATTTTCAAACATAAAATAAAAATTACTTATAAAAAAACCGATCCTATAAAAAAATTATTTATAAATAAAATCGGACGGAATATATTTATAAGCAATCAAATGGTGTGGCTTTAAGTGAGTGACTAGGGAAATGGAAGGTTAGGTCAGTGTCCCTTTGAACCTAATAAGTACAAATGTTTAATCCCAAAAAAAAGTATAAATGTGTGATTTTAAAACAACACACACATACATGTGACTTGATAATTAATTATTGTTGGTCAAAAATTGTGGGCTTTGCAATGTGAGCTTCTAGAATACGTGGAAACTGCATGGGCGTACATACGGAAAGGTTTGTGTTAAACACAGTGAACAATAACTCTTCCCTAACAAATTGTCCATGTCACCCGTACATTAATAAAATAATCGTTCTCAATAATCCATAAAAATAAAAAAGCACCTAAAAAATGTCATATTTTTTGTAATTTTTTAATAGGATTAATATAATATTTAATTTCTCAAATTTATCATATTTTAGTTTTAGTTTCTCAAATTTTAAATCATAGATTTTGGTCCCTCAGGGAAAAAATGAACCAAATTTTATTAAGTTATCAGGACTAATATTTCAAATTGAATGAAATTTGAGAGATTAAAATAAAAATAAGAGCAAATTTAAGAAACCAAATGTTATATTAACCTTTTAGTATAAATTAAGAAAATGTAAATTCAACTACTCCTACATACATCCCTAATTTTAGAACCTGATTTATCTAAACATAGATATCAAGAAAGCACTAAACTTTAGTTAATGTAAGAAAAATTCTGTGTGTTACATTTGGTTGAAAATATAAGAGTCAAAATAATTAAATTATGTAATTGAAAAAGTTAGTTAAAATTAATTAAAAATAATAAATATATAAAAAATATAACTTACTTTACTAAAAAGCCCCTATCCATGTAAAGGGTGAGTGAGAGAGAGAAAGAGCAAAAATAGAGATGAGAGAAAATGAGTAGAAAAAATAGATGAGAGAGGCATATACTTAACTGAGCGTAAAATTAGGTAAAAAAGCATTAAATGATGAGAAAAAAATAAAATGACTCTTATATATATAAAAAAAGCACACCCTCACAATTTTAACTCCTAATTTTGAATAAGAGGGAGAACTTTCTATTTTGCTACTCCATCTGTTCCTAACTATTATTCACAAGTGTTAAAATTGTGCAAACCAAAAAATTTCCCTGTCTGAATAATATTTTATTCTTTTCAAACCCTAATAAATGGAGGTACTTTTGAGTTCTGAAAAGAACCTTCATTAAAGGTTAGGAGAAAATCATGAAATAGGAGTATTTTTAAAAATTCCTTCAAACGTCATGACATTTTGAAGGTATAATCTAAAAAAAAAAAACCTTCAAAAATTAAAAATCTTAAATCGGTGTTTTGTTTCTAAAATGAGTTGTGAATTGTTAATTAAGGGCTTGTTTAGTTTGATCACATTACACCATGCAATGCGATGTGATGCGATGCTATATTAATTACAGGGCTAATGTTTGATTTGGTTTTTTAAGTAAGGTGTAATGAGTTATATTTTAATAATTATTTAAATTTAGTATATTACACAAAGTATATTTTACCTTTAATATCATCTTTATAGAAAAAAATAGTTAACAGCCATTACATTGCCTTATAATAACCATCACGCTATCTCGTCGAGGATCGTCTAATGTCAGTGGTTGTGGTGGTGGAGGCGAAAGTAACATTGATGTGGCAATGGTGATGGCATGTGGTGACTGTTGGAATAAATACAAAATAATGGCCTAAATACATAATATAAATTTTAAAATAGAAAGTAGAAGCGGAATACTTTATTAATAGTACCTCTAACCATAACAACTCTACACATTATATCTTACAATATGAGAGCTGGAAGCTGAAAAGAGAGAAGAGATTAGAAGACAATAACTATGGATTCTTCTAACAGGAAGATAAGGCACATCGATGGTCTTAAAGTTGTCGTCACCCGTCAAGGAACCCTTAACGAGCAAGTCAGTATTCGACATATCACTCTAAAACCCAACCTAGGCTATTTATAGCCTCGTATCAAGGTTTGTAACAGCTTTACTGGCCAAGAATGTGACCTTAAACCAAGTCTCTATCCAAATCACTTGCTGGACATAATCGGGATAACTTTTATCTAAAATATATTAAACTGATAATATTTAAAGTAATCTACTAATATTCAGAACAACTTCATAATATCTAGGATATTCATTTGATCAAAATAATCAACTAGTATATCATTTATATGATCAAAGAATAAATATATATATCTAGATATAATCCAAATAAACAAAGAGATAAAATATTATCATTTTAATAAAATATTCAATGGCGATAGCTACAACAGTAGATGAGGAGGTAGTTGTGGCGGTGGCGGCAGCAGGGGTGGTGCTGACAGTGGTAGAGGAGGAGGTAATGGCGGCTGCGAGGGTGGCGACGACGGCAATAGAGGAGAAGGAGGTAGTGGCAATGGTAGGGTGACGACAGCAGAGGAAGAGGAGGAGGTAGTGGTGGCAATGGAAGCAACAGTGGAGGTGGCTGCGGCAACGATAGAGGACGAGGTAGTTGTAGCGACGACAATCGTAGGTTACGGCGATGGCGAAGGAGGAGAATGTGGTAGTGGTGGTGACGACGGCAACGATGGAAGTGGCAACAACTACAATAGTAGAGACGGCAGTGGCAATGGCGGCGGCCACAATGGTGGAGGTGGTGGCAGTGGCGGCAGTGACATAAGGTAGCGATGATGGCAGTAGAGAAAGAGGAGGTAGTGGCGGAGGCGGAGATAAAGGATGAAGAGGTCGTGGTGGCGACTACAATGGTGGAGGTGGTGGCAATGATGGCCCGACAAAGGGGTGTCAGCGACGACAGTGGTGGTGGAGGAGGTAGTGGCGGCGGCGGTTGTGGCATGGTGTAACAAGTGAAATGATACAAGCGAAACAAAGACAAATGAAACTAAATGGTAAATTTGACTTTTTCAACTATGCAATGTGGTTGTAATAAATATTTATAGGAGGAGAGATATGAATGAGGATTATCTTTTTTGGTAATCATCATTACCATGGTAAACCATATTATCATGCTAAAGAGCAACCAAACACTCTTATCTTAGTAATGCAATTATGATTACCATTATAGGCATGCAATGCGGTTGAACCAAACAGGCTCCAAATTTAGTCAATACTTAAACTATTGTAGGAAACAACACATCTTTTTTATTTTGATATTTTAAATGTATTTTTATGAAATTTTTCTAATTTTGAATTTGGTATTATAAAAGAGGACATATACTAAAACATTATGTATTATTTTTGAGACAGGAGAGAGAATATTTTTTTTCCATAAATAAAGTATACTTTTTTTGAATAAAATGGCAAGTTCAAAAACTTGATGAAATTTACATATGTTGAACCTTCGATAGGGCCTATTGACTATCCAGCCAATCTTGAGCTAACCTATCATTACAAAAGGGAGGAGGAGACGGCAAAACCACCATATCACGACACCATCATGTGCCTGTCGAGTGAGATGATCTGTACACTATAACACAGTCCTTGATGCATATCGAAGTTCAACATCTCATCCCGATAATAACATATTCCTAGTAGCCAAAATCTCTAGTTTGAGCGGGTGATTTGGTCCCCCATCCATCATAATCATACGATAGGCCTCCATAGAATCTGTGTACACACAAATCCTAGGAAGGCCCAATTGCTTAGCGAGCGAACAACCTGTCAGTAGCGCATGTACCTGAGCCGAAGTTGGATACTGAATACCCAACTTCTTCTGAAAACCCAGAATCCATTTCCCATGGCAATCTCAAATAACTCTACCACAAGAAGCCATCCCCAACATATTCATTGAACCATCAACATCTAGTCTGTATACCCCAGGGGGCAAAGGCCGCCATACGGAGTCCGCTACTTCTTTAAACTGAAAGAACCGATGTCAAAATTACCTTGTGTTGAGGTCTCCATAAGCTGATACAGACTAATGTGGACAATCTCACTCGAACTTCGTCGTATTCCCTCCATAACACCAGAACACCTATTCTTCTATAAATGCCAGCAAACCAGACTGAAAAGTGTAGACCAACGCCATTTTGCAAACTTGTTCTTTCCAAAACTTCCTCACATATTCTCCTTAAGCCACACCTGCAAGGAAGATCTAAAAAAAATAATCGTTTATGAGGAGGAACAAAATTTTGCCATACATCCCTCGCAATCTCAGAATCTCTCAAAATATATAACATTGTTTCTTCACGCTGACACTCAAAAGGACACTCCCCACTAAGAACAATCCCTCTCTCATCACGCAATGAATTCGTGGGTAATCTCTCATGGGTCACTTACCACAGAAATAATTTGATTTTCTCTAGAATAGAAAGCTTCCATAACCTCTGCCATTAGCCTGCTGCAGCATGCCTAGGGTAGTTAACAATAATATGGTATGCAGAACTAACACTGAACCTGCCATCTGATGCCTGACACCAGTGAAAACTGTCAGCCTCCCCATTCACAGTAATCTTCATACTCCCCACTATATTAATCACTCACTGAGAAGGGAATTGTTCCCATGCTTGAAAGTGCCAAGACCCATTTGGAAGAACAAATGAACTCATTGTAGCCCCTGGATCAATATTCTGTCAATTTAGTAGTCACAGGCCTATCTTAACACACTTGTTTTTTATGAATGATTTACTGTTGTTTGGGGAAGCTTCGTCTAAGCAGATGGATGTTATGCAACGAGTGATGAAGAGGTTTTATGATATATCAGGATATCGAATTAGTTTGTCAAAGTCGAAAGTTTGCTTCTCTAGGAATGTCAACTTTGTCAGGGCATTAGCACTTAGTCAACAGCTAGGAATTGGGATTACAACAGATTTGGAAAAGTACATGGGAGTGCCTTTAATGCATACTCGAGGTACTAAGATGACTTATCTTCCTTTGCTACAACAAGTGCGGTCCAAACTGGCTTCTTGGAAAGGGAGATTATTAATTTTTGTAGGGAGAACTATTCTCATTAAGTCAGTTCTTTCTGCAGTACCCAGTTATATGATGCAAACCATGTTGTTATCTATTGGTGTGCTACGAGAAATGGAGAGAAATAGTAGACAGTTTTTTTTGGGATCAAAATCAAGAAGGGAAGAAGCTTTATTTAATAGGATGTGATCAAATAAAGAAAGAGAAGAATCAGAGGGGTTGAGGTGTATGAGATTTGAGGAGCCAGAACCTGGCTTATATAATGAAGCTATGTTGGGGGCTTTTGTCATCTCCGGATGCTTTGTGGGTACAATGTCTAATTTATTCAATCTAAATATAGGCGTGGTGATAGGTTATATCTTATGGTATGTGGGAAAAGGAATGCCTCAGTTGTTTAGCGAAGTATTAGCATAGTTTGGGAGAGGTTTTATCGGGGGCTTGATCGAACTGTCAGAGATGGTAGAACTATGTTGCATTGTTTTGATTTTCAGGATTTTGAATAGAGTTCCAGTAGTTGGAGCAAGTTGGTGAATAATCATTGTATTGCCGTCGTCAAAGTACTTAAAAATTGTTTGTTATCGTGATAAACGCTTAAAGTTAATTTGACGAGTTTTATATCTAACCAAGGGGTTTTGTTTTGTTGTGTGACGTCGATAATTTTTTTTTACAAAAAAAGAACATTTATTTCTACTTTAACAATCGAATTTTAGCTTGTATTTTTTTTTTAATTTCATGTGTGAGTTTTGGCCTAGACGTTTCGGTAGCCAAAAGTTGCAATTGTGACATATGGAAAAGCCTTTATTATTTGCCTGTGAAGACAAGCTCAATTACATATGGCTATATGTATTCAATAATACCAAAAGCAAGTAAGAGTACAACTCTATCATCATAATCAGGCGGGGGGATTATTGTTATGTTTGCTGCTTCCTATGGGTATCTCGATATTTCAGCCTCCCTTATACGATATTGCTTGTTCTATTCCCTTGAATAATGCAACTGAATTTGTTCAGGAGTGGGATTTCTCAGTTTTGACCCCCTCTGTGTTCTGGCCTAGAAGACAGTGACATTGGTTCTCTAAATGCAGGAAAGGATTGAGGGTAATCTTTATCAAATTTTTTGAACTACAAATCTGCATGGTCCCTATTAGTTGTATTTGCACTTGTAACTATATTAGTTGTTGTGAAAGATATTTAAACGTTAATTGTTATATAATGCTGCTCATTTACCTTCTTCATGGGTTGATAGTTGCGCCTACAAATTTGGAATTGCTACCGTGCTGGTTTTCCCTTAAAGGCGACTCTTCTCCAGTGTTGAGTTACCAATGTTGGTGTTCTAGGTGGTATTGGCTTCATGGTCCTGATATACATGTTGCGTGTTGGATTGGTTAGTAAATTTTGTTGAGGAGCGGGGTCTTTTATCCCTTGAAGTTTGTTTGGTGATATATGGTCAATTATGTGATGGTCTCAAGATGCCATGTAAGTTGTGTGGTGCCCCTGCTCATTTGTTGGAGAAATTTATATAATTTGAAAAATGGAATATGCTATTTGCATTCATGAATTGTAACTTTAGAAGAACTCAAGAGATGACGATTATTCCTCTTTAAGGCAGCTTTTGTTAGGTTATCAGTTGGTAGTGAGTTCGTGGTTAGTGATGTACCATTATTGCAATAAGGTTGGACATCTAGAAAGACACACGTTAAGTATTAAATTATAGATTTAATTGCAATCTTTATTAACACTATTAAATTGATAAGTCACCAATGTTGTTGTTCCGAACAATCTAAAGAAAAATTTGAAGAATGAAATAGGAACACTCTAGGAAAACTCAATAGATGACAATTATTCATCTTTAAGGTGGTGTTTATTAGGTTATCAATTCCTAGGGATTTAGTGATTATTAATGTACCATTATTTCACATGAATTAGTGTTTTTGAGCCCTTCGTTTCCTATCTGTAACTTTAATGTATATTAAAACTATTGAAACTAACTTTACTGAAAGAGTTAAAGAATCCGAAAGGCATAATGTGTGCATTGAAAAAGTATATAAGTTGCATAATGCTACATTAAAAAAGATGTGGGAAGAGGTTTGAGTTGGTAAAGTGTTTGTGATGAAAATAGATAAAGGGGGGATTCATTATCATGGGGGTGAAAATAATTAGGGGGTTACATATTATTTTAATTACATCCAAATGCAATTAACAACAAAAGAGGAGTATCATAAATGGTGTTAGCCGTTAACATCCAAAAGCAATTAACAATAAAAGCAGAGTATCATAAACAGTGTTAACCAATTATTCCTCCAACATTGTGTGCTTTCAAGTAAGAAAGTAGATAACTTTCTAATTCATTCCTATTTAATATGTATACTTTTTATTAAAATAATAATAATCTACGAAACAATAAATTAATAATGAATTGAAACATATGACTGATGACTCATATTTGTGCTTCCTTTTGATTATCTGGTTTGGCTTACTTGTTCTATATTCCAAGAATCAGATCATTAATGTAAAACCAAAAAAAAAAAATAGTACCCCCAAATAGTATTTTGATCTTCAAATAATAATTTAAGAAAAAAACATAAATAACAACTAAAGCAAGCTATTAGTGGCCAAGAAAAACTAAAGCAAGGAATTTTGGTGGGATGTGGTTTGTGATGAGGCGGGGGCGGTGTTCTCGTCAAAATTTAATGGTATTATTATTGATGCAAATTGTTGCGTATTACAACAATAACAACAGTCCTTTATTAATTAAAAGATTAGGTGCAAGAAAGAACAAATATATATTATAAACCCCCGAAAAGCATGACCTAACATCACCAATATTATTAAGTCCAATTTCTTTTTTTAAATTAGATTAAGGGATCTTTTTAAGATTTTAGAAGGTAAAGAGTTTTTACATCTCCTAACACATGTGTTTCCTGAAAAATGAACTTATATTTTCTTTTTTATGAATGTGAGGCCCTTATTACCGTAACTAACAACTTGTTGATTCATTAAGTTCAATTTTCTAATCAAATTGTAGCACATTAAATTGATTTTTTATAATAACAAAAATTCATGTATGCACAAAATTTGATTTGTGAATTGGACAAGTAAATGGAACTAAGTTTTGTCCTTTTTTTTGTGTGGTTTCATTTTTTATAATACAAAATATTTTGCAAATAATAATGATACGTTAATGAATTTTATCTTAAAATATCTTTCACAATTTAACGGGGGAGAAAAAAATGGAAGCAAGAGGTTAGTGTTAAATAAAGAGTACTTTTTAACAAAAATATATACTCTTTTTAAAAAATTAATATTTTTTAATTGTCTCCATTAGTCGCTACAATTTTTTTTTCCAAAATATCTTATAAATCGTAACTGATGAAGTAATATTTAATGTACTTAATTTATTCTTTTATCATGTTCTTCCGTAGTCATGTACTAAATTTATAATAGTTTATGGTTTGATTAAAAAAAATTATAACAGTTTATGGTAAAATTTAGAATTTGAATTGGATGGCCTAGGAAATTACGCGGAAAGAAAAACGACGATTTTGATAATTATTAACAACCTTTTCTTTTTTCTTTTTACCATCATAAACAGCCTTTTCTAGGGGAAATAATAAAACAGTTTTTTATAAGTTTTTCTTTTTGTTGGCACCCCACTAAGTGCAGGGCTGGGATAGAATCCGAATGTGAAGGCACATATGCCTCTTACTTAGAGTTGGGAAAATGGATTGAGCCCGTCGGATCGGCCTGTTTAGACCCTAAATTTACAAGAGTCGAACTTAAGATTTTTATCTCAAAAGTGAAAGCGAGCCTAAAAGAGTTAGCCCTGTAGGGCCGATAGCCTACAAGGTCATCCATTTTAGGCCCGTATATATATATATTTTTTAAATTATTTATATGATAATAATATTATTGATTTTTTTTATATTTTGTTAACGATGTTACAAATATTTAGTTATTATTATCTTTTTTAGAATTAAGTTTCATAATAATATCTTGTATTAAGAATCCTAAAAATTAAAAATCTATAAAAGTTATTTTTTATTTTATAAGAAAAATACGTTATATATTTCTTATTTATTACAAAGTTTCACATATGAAGGTAATTATTAATTTATTTGTATTTTGTATTTGTTATAGAGTTTTTTTATCATTTTGATTTATTATTTGTTGCAGATAAAGATTATGGATGTATTCATGATGCGGGAGAAGAAATTCTTGATATTTTTACCCCTCAAGCAGAGGCTACTACTCAAAGTGAAGTATGATCAAATTTCCTGAAAATTGATGATAGTAGTAAAGAAAATGAAAATGATAGTTGTCATACTCATGTTGTTTAGAGTGTTTAGCTTCTTGTCTTCTTATACTTTGTGTGAGACTGTGAGTTATTTGTAAACACTATTTTTTACCTTTGATTATGAATTAGTAACTATATTTGTTTTATTGCATGAGACGTGTAAACATATAGTTAAATCTTACAAAAATAGCTTCCAGCCCTGCAGGCTGGCCTTGGCCTGCATGTTCTCATATCAGACTTTAAAAAATATCAATTTTTTTTACTTCAAACCCTACAACATCAGCTCTTTTAAGTCCTGATTCGTTAAGAGTTAACTCTGAGTCCCAACTCTATTAAAGCCATGCCAAATTCGCCATCATACGCCGGCAGTTTTTGATAAGTTGATACAAGATAAAATGGAGTGGACTATTGACCATTCACATGGTGCCGTACAAGAATTCGTTTCCTCAATATTCACGTGGATGAGGTAGTACATAAACCGTACTATACTAGTGTAGTTTTAAGTTGATCTGGTCATTGCCTCCCAATTTATGTCACAACTCAAATGACATTTGCTATGGTCATTAAGTACAAATCTCATATATTTTTAATTTGATAAAATTGATTTTTTTGAGACTTTAAATGTAAAGCATTTTCGTCTATTTTAATAAATATATTTTTTAAATTTAAATTTAAATTTTTTTTTTTAAAAAATAAGTCAGCTTACTACTTCAACCAACAGCTTGTTAGTAAATGTCATACATTTATTATTTTCAAAACTAAAATTAATTGTGTGATTGAAAATTTAAAATGTTACATTATTTACAAAAAGCAATGATATAATAAAAATTTGGGTAAATTTAAAAATTTTGCTTATGTTTAGACAAACTTAATAATTTAACTACTTTTTCTTGCTTTTAAGGAAATAATAAAAGATGTGTTATAAAAGCAACTTGTATGAGTATTCTTATTGGTAAAATGTAAATATATGTTCTATCAAAAAATGTATGTAAATCTATAATATTGAAAAGTGAGCAAAAACGTTGAAAAATCTCTAATTGCATAATTTATTATTTTAAAAAGTCCGTGAAATTTGGTTAACACTCAGGAACAACATAACTATATATAAAATACAATACACTTTCATGTAGTTGTGTAGATATGCTATACCCAGCAAAATAAAGTTATTCCCTCCTATTCTTTTTATAAGAGGCTTTAATTTAAATTGTCTAAACCCTTTTTATAAGAGCCTAATAAAAGTTATCTTATTATTTAATAAGTTTTTTTATTTGTGCCCTCTTATTAATATTATATATATTATATTAATTAAATAATTGATAATATTTATATTTACTCTAGTTTTCTCTCTTACTTGTCCCTTCATAAATAATAAAGACATAATTAAAAAAAATTATTTAAGATATATTTATTATTTTTAATTAATTTTAACCATTTTTTAAATGATGTTATTTAATAATCAGGTTTTTATAAATAGGATTGAAGAGCGTATATACTTATATCTACTAAAAGTTGAGTCACACCTCCTCATGGACATAAATTTTTAAATAAATTTTGAAAATAGTGAATTTTGACGGATCTATATATATATATATTAAAGGTTTTGATTAAACTCTTACCGATTTAATCATCATTAATTGACGGGAAAAAAATCATCATTAATTATTTAATTATATTGGAGGGGTCTTTGTCAAAATTGGCTGTCGTACAGGCCGCACTGGAATTTGTCCTTCCTCATATAAATCCTCCCCCACATATCGTCTCCATTTTCTAACATAACGTAACTGTCACTCCTTTTTTTCTTTTCCCCAAACTACCCCTCATCCTTTTCCGTCCTTATCTGTCCTTCTCCGTACGGAGGTCAATCCTACTCTAAATTACTTAAATACCCTCCCCTCCTCATTTTCCAATTTCCTAAATTACCCAAGTGATATGCCCCTACATTATGAATTTCAACTTCAACACAATCTTAAAAATTAAATTTTATGCCATATTAATTAATATGTGTTTATTCAGATTTAAAATACTTCTTTCAGTTTATAATATATGGTGCTTTCAAAAAAATAATTTGATCTAAAATATAAGTCACTTGTAAGATAATTAATACTATTTTTTCAGTTTTGTCCCCATAATTAATACTCATATTCAATCTTTCTTATTCATTAAATTTTTAAATATATTTTTAATGAGGGTAAAAATGAAAAAAAAAATTAATTTATTATATATCTAATAAGTTAATCGTCATTTCTTATTTCTCATGAATTGTTTAAAGTGGCCTATATTATGAATGTAAAGAAGTAAGGAATTTTGGCACTCTACTAGTTCTAAATAAATGATTGAGTTGACTTTCTTAAATATATTAAAAAAATTAATTAAATTACTTTAAAGTATTTATATTTTTTTTTTCTTCAAACTATTTTACTTAATTTATAAACTAATATATAATATGATTAAATAATTTATTTAAATTTCTTCTTCTTTAAAAACAGTTAATCAAATCTTATATTTAAGATTAAATGAGTATTATGCAATTCGAAATATAGAGAAGAGATATTTTTGGAAAGGACAAGAAGGGTACTCTTGTCCTTTCAGAATAATCGGAACAGAGAGTTCAACGTCTGGATTCTCTGGAAGACGGCAACGAGGGCATTTCAGTCATCCAATTCCCTCAATCCCTTGCCAAAAACAACAGTCATCTTAAAATAATCTCTGCCTCTCCCCTATGAACGACCAGATTCATCACTCATTTAGGAACAACATCTCTTTTAATAATCATTTGCTCTGTAATCTCGCAGATCTTCGCAGGAGAGGAAGCAGCGGTACATACACTTGCAGGTATCTTCCTCGTTCTCCTTCATTTTAGCCATGAAGAAGCTAAAATCCCCTGCGACGCTGAACCCATTTGATGTTCTTTCTGAGGAGCTCGTCTTCACCATCCTCGACCTCCTTGATTCGAACCCACTTGACAAAAAATCTTTTGCCCTAGTTTGTAAATCTTTCTACTCAATCGAAGCTAAACATCGCCGATCCCTGAAACCCCTTCGCTCAGAGCACCTCCCATCAGTTTTAAAACGATACCGTTTTGTAACCCATCTCAATCTTTCCCTTTGCCGTCGAGTCACCGATAGTTCCTTGGGTTTTGTGGCCGACGCTTGCAAAGCCACGCTCCAACGGATTGATCTGTCCCAGTCCAAGTTCTTCTCCGGAAATGGGTTGCTTAATTTAGCTATGAACTGTAAGAATCTGGTGGAGTTGGATTTATCGAATGCGACGGAGCTGAGAGACCCGGCGGCGTCTGCAGTGGCTCAGTTTTCAAACTTGGAGAAGTTGTGGTTGAGGAGGTGTAAGCTGATTACGGACATGGGAATTGGGTGTATTGCTGTTGGGTGTAAAAAGTTGAGGTTGATTTGCTTGAAGTGGTGTGTAGGTGTTGGCGATTTGGGGGTTGAATTGATTGCTATCAAGTGTGAGGAACTTCGTAGTTTAGATCTCTCTTATTTGCCTGTAAGCCTTCTCTCTCTTCTTCATTTTTATTTCCTTTTCTCTGCTTGGATGCTCTTTCAATCTTTTGGATAAAACTAAAATATGTCAAATGATTATCTCTGATAAACGGAATAATTTTCCATCTACTTGCGGTAATTCATGAAAAGCAATCCGGAGATAGGGATTTTGTAGAGGAAGCTTGTGCTTTGTTCAATGCTATATTAAAAATGAGGAGAGGACGGGTGTATTCAATTTTTTGGGGGTTAATTTTGTCCATTGAAATTATTGGCGCGCATATGTTGCGCATGGGACCTCAAGAAGTCAAGAGTTTATGGAAGTGTTTCATGGTTGGTGACTTTGAACTAAATAGCTAGGTTGTTTGGTAATTACTAGTGGTGCTTAGATTTTTTGAAACAACTCTGCTAAGAAAAGAAATTAAGAAATAAAAGGTCTGGTAAGAAATTGTTTAGTTCATTTCTGTTTCTCATCCATAACGAATGAAGTGATTTTCATCAGGTCCCATGGTTACGAAGAAATGAGGTTGTTGATAGAGCATAATAGCGTTGCATGTTGTTGTTGAATGCTTGATTGTTTCTTATTTATGTAAATATCTTTGCAGGGTGATCTGGTTGAGATAACTGATTTTGTATGTTTCTTGTGATGGACAGATCACAGATAAATGCCTGCCATCGATTTTTAAATTGCAACATCTTGAAGATTTGGTCCTTGAAGGATGCTTTGGCATTGATGACGACAACCTTGATGTCTTCAAACAAGGTTGCGGAACATTAAAGGTATATGTGGAAGGTTAGCTTGTCAGTTTTTGTTTGTCAAATTGTCTAAATGATAAAGATAGCATGAAGCTCGTTGTTCGGTTTTGAAATCAGACGGGAAGTGCAGAATTTTGGCTTTGATCTACCAATAGTTCACCAATTTCTGTGGTATTAGGAGTGTGGAAGTGGAAAGAAGCTAATTTGTTTGTCCCTATTTCTGTTTTGTTAAATAAAACAAATTAGTATATATGATTGCACTAATATGTTTATTTTTCTAATATCCCTGGAGAAAATTAGTTACCTAACATACTAAATAATGTTGTTGCGTTATGCAGAAACTCGATATCTCTGGCTGTCAAAACATAACTCACGTTGGTCTGTCTGCACTAATAAGCAGTTCTGGATGTCTGGAACAACTAAATTTAGCAGATGGTTCTCCTGTAATCTTCTGCTTCCTTTATAATTTTCAACACTTCAGGTTTTGAGATTTTGTTTTCTTTTTGGTCTTTGGTCCTGAGGATTTCAGCTGTAGCTAATTCTTTGAAGTTGATGATCCAGGTGACTCTTGCTCTGGCCGATGGGTTGAGCAAACTTCCCAAGCTGCAATCAATTATATTAGATGGCTGCTTGGTTACCTCTTCCGGATTGAAGGCTGTTGGATCTTCATGCACGTCGCTAAAGGAGCTGAGTTTGAGCAAATCTTTGGGAGTTACAGATGAAGCTCTCTCATTTGTTGTTTTGAAACAAAGAGATTTGAGAAAGCTTGACATCACGTGCTGCCGCATGATAACCGACATTTCCATCACGAGCATAGCAAGTTCATGCACTAGTCTTACTTCTCTCAAGATGGAGTCATGTAGCCAAGTTTCAAGAGAAGCATTCATCTTGATTGGACAGCGATGCCATGCTCTCGAGAATCTTGACCTAACTGATAATGAAATTGATGACAAAGGTTTGCTTCCCTGTCCCTCATCTCCCTTGGAATTATAAACCCCATGTCAACTGCTATTCTTACCATTCTCTTTCTGTAGGTCTTAAATCCATTTCTTCTTGTGCTGGACTTTCCAGCCTAAAATTAGGAATCTGCCTGAACATAACTGACCAGGGGCTTTCCTATGTTGGCAAGTGCTGCTCCAAGTTAAAAGAGCTAGATCTCTACAGGTTTGGCCTTGAAATTTATGAGCTTTTGCATTTCTTTGTTCCTGTCATGCGGTGAATAATCTATAATACTTTCTTTGAAGACTTTGTTAATGATTTTGAAATTATTACTTTCGTGATGGTTCATGCTTGAGCTTAAAAGGCTCATGATTTGCTCATTAATAGGTCGCGTACATGTACAAGCATGTGTGCCTTCTGCTTGATTTAGCTTTCAGCAATCTCATAATGAAGTTCAATCTAACTCTTGAAGGTTCAATTATTTACTAGGATTCTATGAACTAATAAATAAACAAGGCAATGAAGCCCCTCTTGCTGTTTAAGAATTGTTATCCATAGTCACGAGATTATATTCTTTGTTCAGGTCTACAGGGATAACAGATTCAGGTATTTCAGCAATTGCTTGTGGTTGCCCTGAACTTGAGATGATTAATGCAGCCTATTGCACTGCCATCACTGATAGCTCCTTAATATCGTTGTCGCAATGCCCTAAGCTGAAAACACTTGAAATTCGTGGGTGTACTCTCGTGACATCAGTTGGTCTAGCAGCTATTGCAAACAGGTGTAAGCAACTTACTCGTCTGGACATAAAGAAGTGTTACAACATCGATGATAGTGGGATGCTTTCGATAGCTTGCTGCTCACAAAACCTAAGACAGGTTTTCTTCTCAGTCTTCACTTTCTTTAGAAGCATAACAGACTTGAGAAAGCTTTGCCAGAGCACTAATGTGGTGCCTTTTCTTTGCAGATAAATTTTTCATACAGCTCAATCACTGATTTGGGCCTTCTTTCCCTCGCTAGCCTCAGTAGCCTACAAAACTTCACGGTTATTCATGTGGAGGGCTTGACTCCAAGAGGACTGGCTGCTGCCTTATGGGCATGTGGAGGGCTAAGAAAAGTGAAGCTCCATCTTTCTTTAAGATTGTCATTGCCCGATCCTTTTATCAAACACATGGAGGCGCGTGGATGTGTATTTGAATGGAGAAATAAAGTGTTTCAGGTATGTAGCAAACTACCATAACTAACTTTGTAAAATCGAACCTGTGGTAGCAACACTTCATTTCCTCAAGGAATAAAAATGTGGGTCATTGCTTTACCTTGCCCTCTCCATAGACTTCTTAGATTAGTACCGTGATCTGATAGTTTAAAACACGTAATCACATAAAAGTGAGGCTGATTTGTAGGCTGTGGCTTCAAGTTTTAGTACTAAACTTCAGAATTTAAGAGGAAAAACCTATTTTGTTGATAGTATACCCTTCCGTTCTATCTCATTCAAAAATCAATGCCAAAGTCATCGAATTGTTAGCTAGCTAGGACATTGCTTATCTGGTACCCCATTAGCTCATACCTCAAAGTGCTCAAATCAAGCTGGCAAATTTTTCGACGGAGATAGGATGAAGGGCTATATTGATGTCAATATTATGGTACTGCTAAATGGGGCTGTGACTTAGATAACTTTTGTGCCATTTGCAGGCTGAAGTGGATCCCAAGTGTTGGAAACTACAGTTGGAAGATCCGACGCATTAGAGACTTCTAATCGTTGAATGCAAAATATGAGCCGGTGAGGTGAGAAGGGTCTTGTGTGTATTAACAATCCAAACCCCTCTAATTCAAGAGAACTTATGTGTGTTTGAATTAGCTTTTGGAGAATAGCTTTTACAATTTACGAGGTAAGTATATGAGAGAATTTTTGTCTTGGCTTGCATAAAAGGGCTTCTGAAACCACGAATACTCTTGGTTACATGTAATGGTGTTAACCCTTTTGTAAATTGCTGAAGCAGTGTGACTAATGTCTTTTGTGAACTCTCTAACTAAATTAACTTGAATGATACTCTTGCTATTTTGGGATAAAATGTAGAAAAATGTCTTCTGGACAAGTCCAATCCTGAGTTCATCTTTAACAGTGTAGTATCTTATTAAATAGCTTTGCCAGTTATTCTAAGATCAATTTAATATCGTTATACGTTTGCTATTATATTCTTAACAACGATATTTGAATCAATAGAGGAAGGGTCTAGTGGAAGGGATAAATCAGGGTTCGAATTTTTGCTA
This sequence comes from Albizia julibrissin, assembly GCA_037074505.1. Taxonomy (NCBI): domain Eukaryota; kingdom Viridiplantae; phylum Streptophyta; class Magnoliopsida; order Fabales; family Fabaceae; genus Albizia; species Albizia julibrissin. Next base: position 37,607,222 of record CM073487.1, read on the forward strand.
AAATGTGTCTATATTTAGTATCCGACAATATCTTGAATAAGATTCTCTTCAATAAAAGGATTATTCATGTGCCTATAAAAAATGATATTAAAAATGATATTTGGAAGAAAAAAAATCTTATGAATCTTTATATTAAGGAAATTAGATTAGTTAGTCATTTTGTAGTAAATGTGTATTGATTTTGCTAAAACATCTCGAGCATCTTTTATATGATCAATTAATTGTGATACTTTAAAAAAAATTATGAATTTGTAAGATAAAGTAGATTGGAGTTTTATATTTATAATCAAAATGAATTCTTATATATCTCTTATATTTAGAATACATTTTAAATTGACAATGACTTTATAATTTAGTGAGATGAAGACTCACTGTAAATGAAATATCGTGGGTTGGATCTCACTTATTAGTAGGGTTGTTAGACCCGGACCAGGAACCGGCCGGTAAACCGGTCCGGGTCAATTTTTTTATTTTTTTAAAAAAATTTAACTTTTTTTTTACTTTTCCTTTAGAATTTTATACTAATAAGCCTAAAATTTTTAATTTCTCACCGGTTTGGTCCTGATTTAGCTCCGGCTTGACTTCGTCTGACCCTTGACCTAGTACCCCGACCAGTTCAGTGACCGTTTCGGGTTTGATAACCTTGTTTATTAGTTTGTTTCGATAGCCTCCATAAGTGATTTTCAATCATGATTTACAGAATATGATGTAGCTTTTACAGTCTACGAAGTAAATATATGAAAAAGGTTTATTTCGATTTACATAAATCAGGTTTATACATAAACTCAATTCAAACAAACAAACAAACCTTATGACTTTATGCCACAAGTGCCTACTCCCTCTCTTACTAAAAACAGAATACATTTTAAACCCACAAACGGGCAACATTGACTGGGGTTGTTGGGGAATAGTGGGGGAATAGTGCCGTTTGTCACCGATTGTACAGAATTGAATAGTAGCCCTTGTTGAAGTTGTAGTCAAATCACCCACATGCTTCTTTTAACTTCAATGTTTTTGTATAGAGTCCAAAACGAGCCCCGCATGCACATTCATCCATGGCTTGTGTACTTTTTATATTTCATCCTAATTTATATTTAATAATAATATACTGAGTGCGCCAAGGTAGAAAGCAAACAAAGCTTATAATTTTGATTAGGTTAATCATGTTTCATGCGAGAGTAGCTAATAGCTAAATGGCTCATGGCTCATGGCTCAGCAGATTCTAGGTTTTGTGTTATCATCTTTTATAAGTTAATGGCCTTCAATTTTGGTAGGATAAAGCTTAATTAGATCAAATTTTATGTGGAACCATACATATAATCTAAATTATATTTGGATGAATTTTATGCATAGTAGGGGATGATTTGAAATATAAAATTTAGCAAATTCTATATATTAAACAAAATTATTTGTCCTCATCCTTTTATTATTTTGTCTAAAGCGATTTACAAATTTTATGATAAAATCTTTTTGCAAATGAGAGAGTGAAAAAATGAAAAAACACAGGTCCCACCGGGAGTCGAACCCAGGTCGCTGGATTCAAAGTCCAGAGTGCTAACCACTACACCATGGAACCGTTGCTGTTTTGTGAAACCCAATTAATATTAAAATTTTATACTTACTGTCTCATCTTAACTGTATTTGTGTGCCATTTTCACACTTGTATTAAAAATGATTGCCTTTGGCTTTGGCTTTTTTAATGGAAAATTCATAAATTATCTTCACTAATTTTCCATTTATATCTATCTATCATAACAATCATAATTTAAAGAGTTGAGGTGTAAATTTAATAACTACATTTTTTCTAAGGAACGTCTGGCACAAATAAATTTTAGAAGAGGTAAAAATAACAATGAACAATTAAAAAATATGTAAATTTAAAAAAATTGTTAAATTTAACCTAACGCTTTTAGGGGTTTTCTTCTCTTATAATTTAATGTCGTTAGATTAAATTTAATAATTTTGTTAAAGTTACACTCTTTTTAATTGTTCATTATTATTTTTATCTCTTCCAAAACTTATTTGTGACATAACCTTGGGAAAAACTTAATTGTTAAATTTGCATCTTAACCCTAATTCAAATTATGTAAACATTCCGAAAATATCCTGTCTTTAGAATCATAACTAGAATTGCGACTAAAAAAAGAATTATAATTCAAATGACACGAACATTCCCAAAAATATCATGTCTTTAGAATCAGAATTATAAATGCTGCTGCGAGCTTTCGTTTTTTTGACCGGAAATGTTATACCTTTCAAGATTCGGTATTGTGGTAAATTACATTTTTCAATAACAACTAATTTTTATCTTTTTGTTACAATATATAACTTATATAAGTCATAGAGTGACTTTTACCTAAGATAATTAAACTCGGACAGGTTACTGACCCGGTTAAGATATAGGGTTAAGGGTTAGTGAATCAGACTGGAGTCAAATCGGAGCTAACCTGAGACTCAACATGTGAGAAATTGAAGATTTTAAGATTATTAATATAAAATTCTAAAAAAAATAATTTTCTTAAAAAAATGGACCTGATCGGTCTACTGACCGGTTGGCTGGTTTTCGGTCTAGGTTTGAAACCCTAGGTTTTACCTGACCTGACTTTTACCTCGTTATTGTTTTAGAACTGAAACTATTCCCTTGGTATTTGAATTAACCTAAGGTGGCTTAGATACTTTTTAATTAATATAATTAAACGGTATCCAAATACTACTGAAGATGAATAACAAAATAAACTTTAGATTTGTTTCAAATCAAATCTCACATAATTTTGAACAAATGCAAGAAAAAGAATATTGATCCAAGATAATACGAGAAAAAATTTATAAATCAATTTATTTTATTTTTGGATAAATTTTTCTTTATTTTTATATTTTAAGTTTATTTAATTTTGTATAACAAATAAAACACGAGGTCAAAACATATAAAGCATTAAAAATTTAGGATACATCATATTACTCTCTCTTATCCCTATTATAGGACACCTTTTAAAAGATACTCTTGATCTTTTTGTAAGGCAATTGCCAGCTTCAATGAATATTATATTTTTTTTAATGTATTCTTATATTTAATAAAGATAGTGAGGAAAAAATATAAATTAATATGACCATGAAGTTTGGTAAAGGTAATAAAGATAATATTGAATATTAATTAAATTTTATAAAAATAATTAAAAATGTTATTGTTTTTATTAGTATCTATATTACTTATCATTCTGGTCCTATTTATAAATTTCAATTTTAAAAAAAATTAGTCTTTAATATAAGTCCACTTTCTGGTAATAAATAAGAGCGTTACAATTTTGTTCCTATTAATTATGATAAATTTTAGGTAGAGGGAGAAGGAGGTGAAAAATACTCATTTATAAATTAGGAAAAAATTGAAAAAAAAAATCAATTTAATTCATATTTATTGAGTTAATTAATTGAAAAAAAGACAAAAAAATACATCAAAATAGGTAAAATACAAATAAGTATATTGAATTTTAATAATTACAAATGAACTAATTTTGAGTTTTAGACAAATGTAGGAAATTACCTAATTACCTTTACTTTTTTTTTTAAATAAAAAATCATCACACATCCCTTGGCGGCCGCCAGTGACCGGAGGTGGCGGCTATCTCCAAAGCTCTAGTGATGACTTTGACTTGAGAAATTCAAAAAACTATATGAGACTGCCCGAGCTTCGATTGACTTTATTTATAACTTTAATATCTATATTAACAACTTAAGTATGTAGTATTTACGACTTTTATTTTAAAAAATTTTTAAAAAAATGAAACTGTCAAAACTTCGTGAACCTTATTTACAACTTTATTATTTATATTAACAACTCTAGTATCTATATTAACGATTTTTGTTTGAGAAATTAAAAAAAAACATAAGAGATTGTCGGAGTTTCGGCAACCGGTGATGGCCGCCGCCTCCAGTCATTGGCGTTGGAGCTCCAGAAGCCAGCGACTTGCAAGAGGATTGAGGGTTTTTTATTTAAAAAAAAATAGGGATAGCTAGGTAATTTCTCAAATTTTGTAACATAAAATTCCAAATTAGTCCCTTTGGAATTACTGAAATTTAACATATTTTTCTTTTACTAATTTGATGGTATTTTTCTATCTTTTTCCCTAATTAATTCTTTTTTGTATGTGAAAATTGATAATTTAAACTTATAAATAAAACTAAAGTGATATATAGTTAAAATGAGTTATACTTAGGAAGTGCAAGAGTATCACTATTTATGAAAAAGAAATTAGAACCATATAAACTATGAATAAATATCACTTTAGTCTTATTTATAAGTCTAAATTAATTAACTCACACATCTTAATGAAAGTTAGTTAATTCATTAATTATGAGATAAATTTCTAATTTTACTCTTATTTATGATTGATTCTGAAAGTTAACATTAATAAATTTTTTTTTATTATAATTAATAGGGGCAAAAAAAATGTGTTTATTATTTTGAGGACTAATAATAAGAATCAAATTTTTTAAATAAAATGTAGTTGTAAATAGAAGTAAAGGGGTATGGGAAGAATTCATTATGTTTATAAAAATGGTGTGATACATGAAAAACCGTGTAATTGTAATAAATAGCGATGCGATAGTAATTTGGAAAAAAAAAAAAGGCATGAATTGAGGACAGGGATGGCACATAAGAGGACACATGGCTCTCTGCCACACACTCTCTCTCTCTCTCTCTCTCTCTCTCTCTGTCTCAGCCGCCTCCCTCCTTCGCCTTCCTCATTCCCAGTCAAACCCACAAGCCTTGACCCATCTTCGGATTTTCCACAGTCAAACTTCCTCCCTTCATAGCTTCTTCGAAGTATCTCCCCTGACCTATATCCCCTCTCATCTCCTTTATAATACATCTCCTTCTTTTGAATTCAAACATGTAACCCAACCCCAAAAATCAAACCTTTTTCTCTGTCGTACTCTCACATTTTATGACGACCTCCTTCACGGAACTCCTTTCCATGGATGATCGCTGGCTTTCTTCTTCTTCTTCTTCTTCTGAAATCCCTAAATTCAAGTCAACCCCACCTCCTTCCTTGCCCCTTTCTCCTTCACCTCTCTCTCCTTCTTCTTACTTGGCTTTCTCTTCTTCTGGCTTTAGCCCTACCCAGTTCTTGGCCTCTCCCTTGTTCCTTCAATCCCCAAATGTAAGCTCTACAGTTCATTTTCTGTGTTTTTCTGCTCTTAATTTAATGTTTTTGCTCGTTTCTGATTGTGGGGTTTCTCTGATTTTTATTTTATTTGTTGCGTGGGTTTTAGGTTCTTCCTTCTACTGAGACGCTTAATAACAAGGAAGAGGAGCAGAAACCATTCTTTGACTTCTCCTTCCCAACGCAACAATCCAAGCCGTCGTCTTTCGCGGAATATTCTTCCACGATGTTTCAATCGGTGAGTTCCGTTCTGTTCTTATGTAATATGGATGACCTTTGACTAGACAATAATTGGGTCGGCTCTGATTTTTTTTTTCCTTTATTTGTTGAATCATTAACAACTTTCGGTGACTGTTTCATTGTTCTTTTTCTGCCCTTGGAGACAAGTTTCCTGTATTTACTTTTCAAGAACATAAATGGATGTTTGTTTGGTCCTGAAAGACAGTAAACTATGTTATAAAATCAGAACTGACAAAGTAATTTGTTGATGCTTTAAATCTGTCACTTATATCTGAGCTATGTTATGCAGCAGGAACCACTGAAACAAGAGCCATGGAACGAGAACACAGCCAGAAAATCTGAGTATCCATCAACTCAGACCTTCTCCTCAGAACCACAGATACAAAGCAATAATAATAATATGGCTCCTGCTGCTTCGGGTTATACTAACTACTCAAATTCGTCTCAATCCATGAGAGAACAAAAGAGGACAGATGATGGGTATAACTGGAGAAAATATGGGCAGAAACAGGTGAAGGCGAGCGAAAATCCTCGAAGTTATTACAAGTGCACGCACCCGAGTTGCAACATGAAGAAGAAGGTTGAGAAGTCTCTGGATGGGCAAATTACTGAGATAGTGTATAAGGGAACACATAACCATCCCAAGCCTCAGTCCACTAGAAGATCTTCTAGTTCTCAATCAATTCAGCCTTCTTCCTCTTGTACCAATTCCGGGATTTCGGATCAATCCGCGGTGACCCTAGGGAATCTGCAGATGGAGCCGGCCTCTCTGCAAGAAGATTCTTCTGTCTCTGATGACTTTGAGCACACATCACAAACATGTTACTCTGGTGGCGGTGACAATGACTTTGGCCCTGATGCCAAAAGATGGTAAGATCATCGTACATAGTATTACAATGTTAATGCCCTGCTCTGATTTATGCATAACAAGATCTGATTCTGATTTTTTTTTTGGGTTTTTGCAGGAAAGGAGAGAATGAAATTGATGGCTATGCCTCCTCTGGGAATAGAACTGTGAGGGAACCAAGAGTTGTAGTTCAAACTACAAGTGAAATTGATATTCTTGATGATGGTTATAGGTGGAGGAAATATGGTCAGAAAGTAGTTAAAGGAAATCCAAACCCAAGGTATTTAATTTAACTGATTCTGATAAAAAAAAAGCCTTGTTGCAACGTCTTTTTTTGTTACCATAGGACTCGAATTGATCGAAATCTTGTATGTGCAGGAGTTACTATAAGTGCACGGCTCAAGGGTGTTCAGTGAGGAAACATATCGAGCGAGCAGCTCATGATATGAAAGCTGTGATCACAACCTACGAAGGGAAACACAACCATGATATTCCTGCGGCACGAGGGAGTGGGAGTTATAACATGAATGCTGCTTCTCTGAACAGCAACCCCACGAGCAACATCGTAACTGCGCCTATAAGGCCATCGGCTTCGTCTGCCGCCGCGTTGACCAGCTATTCTGGCAAATCGAGTTTCACAAGTTCACTTCACAACACAAGCCAACCAACAACTACATCTGCAAGTGAAGAGCCATTCCCATTTGACATGTTTCAGAGCCCACCAAGTTTTGCATACTCTGATTTTGTTAGATCAATGGGATCATATAACCCTAATGCATAATACCCTACCCAGATGCCGCTTATATGTTTGGATGGAGGTAAAAGTGAGAGGAAAATATGGAGGAGGCAATACCAGAAAGGAAAATTTCTCAAAATATTTTTGGGAGTTTTCACTCTTAGTATTCTTTCTTCCCCAATTTTCTCCCCATCCAAACGGAAGGTAAGGCCACGGATGAGAAGGAGGAAGGTCCATTCCTTCAGTCATTTATGTCCAAAAACAACTTCTGAGTTGGGAACCAGAAGGAAGGAAACATATAAACATAGGCATGCCTTTGTATAACCCATACGACGTTAGGCATTTATAGAGGAATAGAAACAAAAGAATCATGGAAAAAAATAATAAGGGAGGAGAAGGATTTTAACATTCAACAGAAATGTAGGACCTAGGAGGTGATACAGAGAACATATAGCTGCTAATTTATGTTGTTATTCTTTTGTTTTATTTGTTTAGTTGGAAAAAGGAAAGATTCCCATGTAGATTTAAATGTATTTGTGTTATAAAATGTACCACACTCCTCGAATTTCTTGTCTTTAATAAAACATTATTAGCAATGACGTTTCGGATTTTTTTCCTTTTTTTTAAGTTGTGACCTGTTGAATTGTGAATAGGATGAAATGGTGTGCAGTTGAGTAAAAATTGGAATTGACTTGTGATTTTGGTGGGAGAAAGAGTAAACAAGCAATCCGTGTTAAGAATTGGTCAGAGGATATATGGTGAGATCAAAACATATGAAGAAAATGTCAAAATTTTCCATCTTTTCTAATTATTAAATTATGAGTTCTTTATAAGAAACATAAAAGAAGTGAAATCTAACGAGAGATCAAAAGCGTTTGAACGTTGAACATAAAATAATACTATACTCTCATCACACTCCAAATCCTTCTTAAATTACTATCTCTTACATTCTTCACACTCAAGCAATGTACAGACAAACAAAGGTATGATATGAATGAGAGTATAATTCAGATATAGGATTGAATTGATAATTTATAGCCGGAAAGGAGGGAGGAAGCGGCAACGGCAAAGAATGACAAGAAGCAGAAGGCGATGGCGGTGGCCGAAGCGTCTGTGAATATGTTGTCTGATCCTTCCCTCATTCTGTTCGTCAATGGAACCGCCGATGATGCTGATGATATCAACAAATATGCCGTTATCTGCATTCCAATCATTTTTATTAAGTGTGTGTTTGGAAACACCTAAAATTAGGGTTTCAAACTATGGTTTGCGTAAATCGAGATAAAACTCCTCTCACATACTTACTTCGTAAATCGTAAAAGCTATTCTCAAAAACTAATTTCAAACACACACTAAGAAAGTAATCAAATATTCTGGAAATATCATTCACCTATATATACATACACTCATACGAGTAAGGTCACCTATTCCTTGTCTTTGTAACTACATGTATTTGTTTATTCCATATGCATTACCTGACCCTTCCTCACTTATTATTATTATTATTATTATTAATTTAGCCAAGGAAGCTTTCAAGTTTGAAGTTTGAACTATTCAAACGGAGCGTCTGGGCTTTCTCTAAAATACAGGTCAACTTAGTCATACGACGGGGCCATGTTTAGGGTCCAATATAATAATTTCAACATTATAAAAAAACAAAAAGTATTTATATACTACAACTTTACAAGTAATACCACTTAGAACCAGTTGAAAAGTTCTTCTTTCTTATGAACGCACCGTTTTTTTTTATATAAATTGGTTTATTCCATTTCTACCCGTCATTAATTATATAAATTGCATTAGTTAAAAAGTTAGTTATACCTATATTTACCCCATTTCTATCTCTTACATCTCATAAATAAGGGCATACTTGAAAAAAAATAAGGTTTATTTCAAACACACTTATGCCATATTTAGTATGATGGAAGAGTTTTCAGAGAATTGGAAGTGGAAATAGAAGTAGAATTGGAAGTGGAAGTGGGGTTTAAAAGTGTGTTTGGTATTATGGTGGAAGTGAGATATAATGTTTAATCAAAATATATATTTGTAATATGAAAATACTAAAATACCCTCCAACAAAAAAAGCCTCTTCCACTTAAAGACCATAGTCACCATTGAGGACTGCCGCCAAGAAAAAGACAAAGGACCGCCGTCGTCGCCGTCGCGTCCGCCATCACCCTTGTGGTGGAAGATCATAGTTGCCGGTGGAGGGAAGAAGAAAGGGTGGGAGGGTAGTATGGTAAATAAGCCCAAGGAAGTGGAGGTGGAACTCATTTCCATGGGGCGAGTGATGTAATTCACTTCTATCATTTTTTATGGAAGTGACTTCCATGGTACAAAACAGACAAAATGGTAGAACTCACTTCCACTTCTCTTTCATGAGTTCCTTCCTGCCAAACAAGGCATTATTGCTTTTAACTAATTTTAACAACTTCTTTAAACCATGCAATTCGAGTATTGAGCTCTTACTAAATAATACTCGACATATTTATCTAATTTGATAAGATTAATTAAGTTAATTAATATGACATGTATTTTCTAAAATACCCTAGTTATCTTTTTCAATTCCTCATTTCCCCTCCTCTTTAATTATTGTTGAGGAAACATTAATAGGGGTATATTATAAAAAGATTAACAAAACCAGCGGAAGCTAGCGCAAATGGTGAAGGGTACTATGCTCCACTCATCCACTCTTGGGTTTGATCCTAGGGGGAGTGTAGAGAGGTTTCTCTCGGAAGAGTGCCCCCAAAGTGGGTCTGACCAATTCCCCGTCTAGATTAGTCGATTGTTTAAAAAAAATTAATAAATATGAAAATTATATCTTATATTTAAGATTAAGATTGTCTCATCAAATATGTTTTATATTAAAAATGAGAGAGAGGGTAATAATATATCAATTCTCATTAATGAATTCATAAACATATATAACCATTTAATCTGTGAATTATTAAGATTGTAGTCGTTACCTCATAGAATAATCATAATCCCCTTAAGTGGACATATATGGCATTATCAAAAAAGAAGGCGAATTAATTAATACTCATTTCAGTCTAAGACATATTTAAAGTTGATCTTGATCTTAATTGTAAAATATATTTTTTATATTTATTAATCTTTTTTTAATTTACCTTTATTATTTCTCTCTCTATAATAATCAAGATATAGAGAGAAGAAGAAATAAAAGAATATAACTATAATATTTTAAACAATATATATTATATTAACTAGCTAAACTAATTTTTTTAATCAGTAGATATATATTATTTCAACCAAGTGAAAAATAGGAAAACCAACCTGATCTCCAATGAAGTCCAACATCAAACCTGTTCTTGGCTGAAGAAAATTCTTTCCTGTAGAGATTTCCTTAACCTGTCGTAACACTTGGCCGCCGGTGTACAGTGTCGATAGAATCGATATCGCCAGAACATACCTGAGCCGAATTACCGTTTTAGAAACCCAGAAACAAACAAAATTAAAATGAAGTTAAGATACGGAATGAAAAAATGAAAGGAAGATAGAGATGGGAGATTAAATTACCTATATTCCTCGTATCTGTCGAAATTTTTCCAATCGCCATGCTTATTGGAAGCCATGACGATGAAAGAGATCAGAGAGAAAATCAGGGCAATCGCTCTCAATCCCAATGAGCCTCTCTTCAACAAATCGTCCCTCTTCCATCGCCTCAATATTCCGCCGACTCCGCCGCCAATTTGCGGCCGCTGATTTTGGTTCTCTACATCAGGTAACGGAGACGCCGGCGTCTCGTTCGCCGGAGAAGATTCGAAATTCGTCTTTGTCGGTGAATCGGAAAACTTTGACATCTCAAATCTGATATCTCAGAGCTCGCAGATTTCAGAATAAAAAATTTAGAAAAAATCAGAATGAAGGAATGAAGATGAAATGGAATGTTTTTGCTTAACAGATGACACACTTTCTCTGTTTAATGTTTTTGGCTGATAAGTTTCGGAGAGAGAGCAAATCGTTAAGGTAGTTAAAGAAGAAGGAAACGAGTAAGAAGAGCGTGGCGTGGAGTGTAATGGCGGGGATGACGTGGCGCCGAATGAATGGCCTAAACTATCGGATCTCACGGCAAGGCATTCACACGCGATACTCATGCCAGCTGTTTTGAAGTGGACCCACCAACGAAACGGCGAAACCAATGTGCTAAAATTGTCGTTTTTATTTTTATTTTACATTCCGTTTGTTTATTGATTTTGGGAATAAAATAACAAACATTCACAACTTCTCTGGATTTTTCTTCCGTTCATTTTATCATACTTATCTTTTAATATATTTTTTTGATCGAAATATCAATCCTTTAATATTATTATATATGAATTAAGAAATTATTAATTATGTAAAAATAATTAAATATTTTACTAAATTTGTCTCTCATTTATAACTAATAGTATTTTTAATACATCTAAAAACATTATTTTACTCTAGTGATAAAACATAAAAAATGATGGTATTAGATGTCGCTTTAAAATTGAGAAAAGACATGCAAAAGCAATATGAAATAAATTATTTCTCCTGCAAGGACGAATATAATATGTGTGTCTTTTTGAAAGTTGTGTGTCTTTTGGTTAGAAATTTGTAATTGTAAAATATGTTTGAAATGGGAAAAAGGAGATAAAAAATAGAACGGTTGAAAACAAAACGGAACTTATTTATTTTCTCGGCATAAACTTAAACAACAATTATTTGTATTTGATTAAAAAATTTTGATAAAAAAACAATTTAACCCCCCTTATTCTTAAATATAAGCTTTAAATATAAGAATAAATTCATCCCCAAATATAGGCTTTGTTTTAGTTTTGCCACAACATCTATTGTTTTTCTTCTAACACTATTCTTTATTAATTTGACTATCTTTTATTTTATTTATGGTCTCTCTCATTTATCTTCTTTACAAATAAGGACATGGTTGAAAAAAATACAAATTTTTTTTTATTAATTTTAACTTTTCTCATTTCTGGAAAAAAATTTCATGATAAACACAAATTGGTATTTTAAAGTTTACATTTAAGAATGGAAGGAGTATATAAAATGAGAAAGATTATATATACTAGCATTGTTGGCATAAAGTTGGCACAGTTTTATAAATTATAAAAAGAAAAAATGATAAATCTAGTGAGTCAACACGCGAGTTCAATCAATTTATAAAATTGTAGTTAACCCATATTTAAAAATAAATTGATTCCATTTTTTATAAATTAAAAATATAAAAAGGATAAATTTTATAAGTTAATTCTTGAGTTTGAGAACAATAATTGATAAAACGGATTGTATACTTTATTAGAATTGCTCAATCTGGTTTCAAGCTTTTTTGGGATGTAATTTCATTTTTTTTTATGATGTAATGTTTTTACTTCAAAAAGTGTACGAGTATTTCCTTAAAGTGGTGGACGGAAAAAAAATATTATAAATGTGATTTGTGTTTAGAGTTAATGGTGGGAGAAGTGATTTATTTTTAAACTTATTTTTGTAAAAATAAAATAGGATAAAAATCATATTATAAATGTGATTTGTATTTGGATTGAAGCTCGCAAAAGTGGTTTTTTTCTAAATTGAAACGTGTTTAGATTATTATTTGAAAAATCAGTTGAGATGAAAAATAACTGAAAATATCAACAGAGCATGAATCTTATTGAACACTATACACACACACATATATATATTACTCGTATATATTGCTATAATTGAAGATAAAAATTTAAATTTAAATTTGATAAAAACATTTAAATTATTATTAAAAAAACAATAAAGTCCTTAGTTAAATATATTTAATGGATAAAATTATATATAAATTAAAATACATATAAATACATTTTTATATATTGATACTCTAGAAGCTGAGGCTTGTATGCTAAGAAAAGGCTTAGCGGTGGCAAAAATTAACTCCAGAAGCTACAATTTTAAATTTTTATAAAAATGAGTTTTTTTTCATATAAGCCCATTTAAATCAACACATTCCCAAACAGTGTTAAATGAGTTTTTTTTCCCTCCATTGCTCTTTTTAGAACGTTGACTGCGATTTTCCAGCTTACAACACCTTCCCAAACTAATCTACAAAGTTCAAAAGTTTATCCTAAAGACAAGAAAGTCATGCTCGTGTTTTTAAAAGAAAAATGTAAAGGATTTACACGGGGGGAAATACTGCAAGACACAATAAAATGCATTTTCCGTCTGATAATTAGTGATTAGAGTTGCACAATGCTGCAAGAAAATGCTTAGAAAGCAATTACAATCACACTTTTGAGATGTAAAAAATTATGTATTTATTGTATTTTCGAGCTACCTAATAAGGGAAATATGAAAATTCCATGGAGCAGTTATAAGACTAGCAATTCTACTATATGATAGTAAATATTAGGTTTTAAAATGGTAACAAGAGTATAGAGTAGGAGTGGATAAAATGAGAATATTGAGAATTTGATATACACGTGTACTTTTATGGTCATACACAAAGAGATAAGATTCATAATGAATATATATAATGAAAAGTTAAAGTATTATCTATCGAAGAAATAATGATAAAAAAAAATCATATGATTTATTTTGGACACATAAAGAACACTATTGGATGCGTTAATGAAGAGTGCAGATTAAGCAATATAAAGTTCTTCAAAAAGAAGTAAATGAAAATTAAAGAGAATATTCAATGAAATTATTGAATGAGACCTCTTAATCTAAATTTATCTAAAAATTTGATTATTAATAAAATAAATTAATGTACTAAAGTAGAGTAATTTAGTGAGATAATGCTTATAGTTGTAGTATTGCAGCATTACCATTATGTTTTTTATGGTAACAAAAGGTTTTGGTGATATGTGGTGTTATTTAGCACGTTTGGATAACCTCTATAAGTGCTCATAAATCGTGATTTATGAAATATGAAGTAGATTTTATGGTTTACGAGGTAGCTTTTACATTCTACGAGATAAATATGTGAAGAAGATTTATCTCAATTTACGTAAATCAAGCTTATAAAATAAGTGAAGCTAACATACCAAATGTGCGAGAGAGATATTGATTGTGATCTGAAGTTGGGCCTAACGGGCCCTCATGACCCACACATGGGATGGGCCTTATGGATCAGAAATGGTCATAATGCTTCTGAGTTGTGAGTTCAGACACGATACGTTGACCGAAGCTTCCAGATCTGTTAGACTGTCTCTCATTCCATTTGCTTCCAACTCACGCTTCCTCACAATGCGCAAACCAGCTGCTTCATCATTAACACTCCCTTTTTTTTTTTGGGTGTAATTCCCAATTATTTATTAATACTAATACTACATTATTATAAATATAAAACTTGAATCTTTACCAGTAGTATGTTACAAAACTTGCAACTTGGAATGCCAAACTCTTTGGCAAACTGCCATGTTCAAAGTTATCAATGATAATCAGGAAGATAGAAAATGTGAAATTCATTATTTAAGCTTAGTAAACAAAAGGAAAAAGGACAGAAAAAGAATTTTAAAATTATAAAATTCAAAATCAGGTTTGTTACTAAGAGTTGATAAGAAAATGAAGAAATTTGATAAGCAATTTATAACTCATTTTTTAAGAAATAACTGATTTAGAATTTTATAATTTTTAAAAAAAAATTCTATATTTTTTCCTAAACAAAATTATGTCACTTTTAAAATGAGTCATAAATACCAGCTGCCTTAAATTGTAATTAGCATTTTATTACATTCTCATTACATTACATTACATTACACTACATTACAGATGGCAATGCAATCTAACTAAACGGGCCCTTAGTTTTAGTGTAAGGGAAAGCGTTTAGGCTACTTAACCATTTCAAGTTTGAGTTTGAGTTGACGTAAATGGAAAAAAAAATGTGTTTATGAAAGTTATCCCAAATTAAAAATGATAATGTTTGAATTTGACCCAATCAAATAATTAAGTTTAAAAAAATGAGTCATGTATATTAGATTAAATTTCATACTAAATGAGTTAAAGAGTTACCAATGCTACTTTTTTAAAAAGACATAAGGAGCAATCTTGGTTTCTTAAGAAAAAAAAATAAAATCATTCTTATCATTCTTTTAAGTGAATTTTTAAGTGATATGTATGGTTTTTTTTTTTGGTTTGTTAAAGTGCAATGTGGAGTCGTTCTCAGACATAAATCTTGCTGGCTAAGTTTTTATTGGACGCCTAAAGGCTTTTTGTTTAGAAGAAGGAAAGAACAAGAGAATATGTAAGTGCGGAACATTTGTCAATGAACTGAATAGTTTTGTAATTTTAATGGTTATTCTAATATAGACAAATTTTTTTTTGGGGGACAAAATTCCAATATAGACAATTGAAAAGGGCAAACAAACAAATAAAAGTACAATGGAAATTTTCATAAAAATGGTATTAATAAATCAAAATATATAAATAAATAATTGTGAGCACATGTATGCACCAAACGTGGGCCACCCCCAAATATGATTCCACATGACATGGATAAGAAGTTAAGAATAAGTATTATTAAATGTCAATTGTTATTATCGTTATCTTTAAAAAAAATGATTGGTCCTTCTAAATATGCCTTCCTTTTTATGAAAAAGCACATACAAAGAATATTTTTGTGGCCCTCCAGCCTGGATTTTACGCCAAGTTAACTGAACATTACAATTTTAACAATGTCTTATCAATTAGGAAATTAATATTTTTTTTTTCATCGTAAAAACATTTCATTTTAAATCTCTGATTCAATCACCTTTCATTCATTATTAAATTTTCATAATCATATGTGGTGGTCAAATAATAGAATAATCATGGACTATTTTTAATTATTTTCCTTTCACCTCCCTATGTTTTTTTTTTTTGGGCCAACCACCTCCCTATGTATTACAATACTTAAAAATTAAAATACTTCTCCTACCTCCGTATCTAATTTGCAGTGGAATACAATATCAGTTAAAAAAATGTTAAGTATAATATTTATATTTTCCTATAAAGCTCTAATTGGTCGTATGTAATTTTCACAATCTATTTTACAAAATGGGAGCTTTTACAAACTTTGTGTGTGTGTGTTATAAAACTATTAATCCACAAGAATTGAAGCGACATAGAGGTTAGGACTAGTTATTCCCTGTACTTCTTAGCAATTATACACTTTTTCACTATGTCATTCATTTAATGTCGTGTGATAATTATTACAGTATGATTTAATTTTACAATTTACTTTTCATATCACTAATATCCTCCATTGGGTTATCTTGGATGAACTGGTAATTTCATTTAGGGTATGCACATCTAATATCTGAATTATTTTTTTTTAAGGTGAAGAACATCTTAATTATTTTTCAGATGTATTCAGTGTCCTAAAGTATTTTGTGAAATATTCATCATCCTAAAGTATTTTTCTAGTGCACCTAGCACCCTGAAGTATTTTTTTAGGTTAATCCAGTACCATAAACTTTTTTTTTTTTGCATGTGACACCCTAAAGTATTTTTTAGGTGCATCCAATATTCAAAATTATTTAAATTGTTAAGTGTAAAATTGTACAAAAAAGTACTTTAAAGTGATGGATACCTCTTAAAAAGTACTTAAGATGTTAGATGCACCTTAAAATATTTTAGAGTATTAGATGTATCTAAAAAAATATTTTAAAGTACTGAACCAACCTTAACTTTTCAATTTAGATCAAAAGTGTTTGAATTTGTGAGAGGCAACATACCCCACTATATTTCTATTAGAATAAATTTAAAATTGTTTTTTTTTTCTAAATCATGCAAATATGCAACTCCTATATATATTTCTAGGTGCCACTAGGAGTGGAGCACCCTACATATTCATTTTGGAAGAGAAGAAATCATAGCAACTAATACATAAGCTATTAAGATTAATCCGAGAAGAAAAGATTTTGCCACACGAGTGGCTAAAAAATAAGATGTGGATATAACTCTCTGGTGTTATAAAAATGTTGATAATAAGAGAGTAGAAGAGAGAAATTCTAGAGAGATAAATTAGAGAGATATTCTCATTCACTTGTACATCAAAATACATAACACATGACCCCTATTTATAGAAATTTTTCAGTGCTACAGTAACTTTTCCGTGTTGCTACAGTGATTCTCGTGATGTTACAGTAACCTCCCCCGTGTGCTACAGTAATACTACAGTAATGAACATTATTTGCTACAGTGATGAACAGTGCTATTTAATCTTACATATCATATTGACCGGAAGAGCAGGTTGGCCTGAATATGAGCTAATGGACATCCACATAATTAATATTCATAACACTCCCCCTTGGATGTCTATTATGAATGTGCCTCATTAAAAACTTTAACTAGGAAAAACCCAGTGGGATAAAAACCTAGCCAAAGAAAAGAGTACATCATTCATTGATACACTGTTCAGTGCTGCCTCATTAAAAACCTTTCTAGGAAAACCCAGTGGGACAAAACCTAGATAAGGGAAAAAGAGTACAGCATGTATTGACTCCCCCTCTTAACATTATCAATTGATATCTCTAAATCTCCGAAGGCCAATGTCATAGACAAGTTTTTCAAAAATTGTACCTGGAAGTGACTTTGTGAATAAATCTGCTAGATTTTCACTTGAACTAATTTGCTGGACATCTATTTCACCATCCTTTTGAAGGTCACGAGTAAAGAAGAATTTTGGTGAAATATACTTCGTTCTGTCTCCTTTGATATAGCCTTCTTTAAGTTGGGTAATGCATGCAGTATTATCCTCATATAGAACTGTTGGTATCATTTTGCCCAAAGATAAATGACAAGTTGTTCGTATATGATGTATTACTGACCTCAACCATACATATTCTCAACTTGCTTCATGTATTGCTAGAATTTCTGCATGGTTTGATGATGTGGCTGATATAGTCTGTTTCATTGATCGCCATGAAATAGCTGTACCTCCACATGTGAACAGATAGCCTGTTTGTGATTTACCATAATGTGGATCTGATAAAAATCCAGCATCTGCATAACCTACCAGTTCATGCTTAGATACGTTTGAGTAGTATAACCCCATATCCATAGTGCCTCTTAGATAACAAAAAATATGTTTTATTCCATTCCAATGCCTTCGTGTTGGTGAAGAACTAAATCTTGCTAATAAATTAACAGCAAATGATATATCAGGACGTGTATGATTAGCAAGATACATTAATGCTCCAATAGCACTAAGATATGGTACTTCTGGACCAAGTAGTTCTTCATCACCTTCTTCGCTGATCACTCACGGTCGGAATGGATCTTTATCTGGCTTTAGAGACCGTACAATCATTGGTGTGCACAATGGATGAGATTTATCCATATAAAATCTCTTTAGGACTCTTTTTGTATAAGTTTCTTGATATACAAAGATCCCATTTTTGAGATACTCAATCTGTAATCCAAGACAGAATTTTGTTCTTCCCAAATTCTTCATCTCAAATTCTTTCTTCAAACAATGAATTGCCTTTTGGAGCTCTTCAGGAGTTCTAATAATATTGATATCATCAACATAAACAGCAATTATAGCAAATTCACTATTAGATCCTTTTATAAAAATGCATGGGCATATTGGATCATTTTTGAATCTTTCTTTCAACATATATTCATTAAGACGATTATACCACATGCGCCCTGATTGCTTCAGGCCATACAAGGACTTATTTAACTTAATTGAATATTGTTCTCGAAAACTTGAATTAGATGCTTCTGGCACCTTAAGTCCTTCAGGGACTTTCATATAAATTTCATTGTCAAGTGACCCATATAAATAGGCAGTCACGACATCCATTAGATGCAGATCAAGCCCTTCTTTTACGGCTAGGCTAATTAAATAACGAAAAGTAGTCGCATCCACTACAGGTGAATACGTTTCTTCAAAATCAATGCCAGGTCTTTGTGTAAAGCCTTGGGCTACAAGACGTGTCTTATATCTTATTATTTCACCCTTTTCATTTCTCTTTCGTACAAAAACCCATTTGCATCCAACTGGTTTTACATCTTCAAATGTAAGAACTACAGGTCCTAACACTTTTCGTTTTTCCAATGATTTCAATTCTGCATTAATGGCATCTTTCCATAGGAACCAATCTTTTCTTTGTTGGCACTCGCTAATGGATTTTGGTTCATGATCCTCAATATTATTCATTACATCTTTTGCTATATGATAAGCAAAAATGTCGTCAACGTTAACTTCATTCCGATCCCATCAGATTCCATTCATAACATAATTTATTGAGATCTCATTATTTTCACATATATCAGGTACCTGGGTCTCTTCTGGGACTACAACATTCTCTTCTGGAGATATCTCTATTGAAGATAATAACTTTTCAGGAGATGGCTCTTCTGGAGCTATTAAATTTTCTTGATTATCCTCAATTTGACCATCTATATTCTTTTCTCCTTTTCTTTTTCGAGGATTTCTATCTTTGGAACCGATGGGTCTGCCACGCTTCAGGCGTGCTTTAGATTCATTCATAGTAGATTGTCCTTCAGGGACATCAATTTTAACAGGAGCATTAGCAGCTGGGATATGTGACTTTGTCACTTTCTTAGGGTCAGTAAATGCTTCTGGCATTTGATTAGCTAAATTCTGTAAATGAATTATCTTTTGAACTTCCAGTTCACATTGATTTGTACGAGGATCAAAATGAGCCAATGATAATTCATTCCAGCTAATTTCTTTATCCAACTGCTTGTTTTCTCCCCCTAATGTTGGAAAAAGTGATTCATCAAAATGACAATCGGCAAATCGTGCCGTAAATAAATCTCTCGTAGATGGTTCTAAATATTTTATGATTGAAGGAGATTCATACCCAACATATATTCCCATTCTTCTTTGAGGACCCATTTTAGTGCGTTGTGGTGGTGATACTGGCACATATACCGCACACCCAAAAGTTCTTATATGGGAAATATTAGGTTCCTGACCAAAAACCATTTGTAAGGGGGAAACCTTTAAGTAACTTGTTGGTCTGATGCGAATTAATATTGATGCATGCAAAATGGCATGGCCCCAAGCAGAAATTGGGAGATTAGATTTCATAAGTAAAGGTCTTGCAATTAGTTGCAACCTTTTAATCAATGATTCTGCAAGTCCATTTTGTGTATGAACATGAGCTACAGGATGTTCAACATCAATTCCAAGGGACATACAATATTCATTAAAAGCTTTTGAAGTAAATTCACCAGCATTATCAAGACGTATTTTCTTGATAGGATAATCAGGGTAATGTGCTCTTAATCTAATTAATTGAGCAAGTAATCTCGCAAACGCCAGGTTGCGAGAAGATAATAAACACACATGTGACCATTTAGTTGATGCATCAATTAAAACCATATAATATCTAAATGGTCCACATGATGGGTGTATTGGCCCACAAATATCTCCCTGTATCCATTCTAGAAATGTGAGAGACTCACTTTCTACTTTGCTTGGTGAGGGGCGAATAATTAATTTTCCCTTTGAACATGCAGTACATGAGAAATCATGGGATTGTGGTATTTGTTTACACTTCAGGGTATGTCCACATGAATTCTCAATTATTTGTCGCATCATAATTGAACCAGGATGGCCTAACCGGTCATGCCAAACATTAAATTCATTTGTAAACTTCTGGTTTACATTAGTAGATTTCTGGTCTGTATTAGTGAACTTCTGGTTCTCAATAACATGTGTTTCAATTGTATTTATAAATGTATAATATAAACCAGAAGAAAAAGCAGGACACTTTTCTAATATGCATTTTCTACCAGCAACTATTTTTGTAACAACAAGATATTCTTTATTATTTTTATTTGTTGTTTCTATATGATATCCATTTCTGTGGATATCTTTGAAACTTAATAAGTTTCTTCCAGACTTGGTAGAATAAATTGCATTATCAATGCATAATTTTGTTCCTTCATGTAATAGAATATTAGCTCTTCCGGAGCCTTCAATCAAATTTATACTACCAGATATAGTCTGAACATTAGCTTTTTGCATTACCAAGGAAGAAAAATATTTATCATTTCTGAGTATGGTGTTGGTTGTTGCGCTATCAACGAGACATAAATCTTCAGGATTGATGCCAGTAATATTCATTCTTCATTAAAAGAAATATAAAAACATAATTAAGATAAATACATTCGATAAAAGTAACATAAAATTCAAATACATAAATAATTATGCTAAGAAATCAGCAACATCCAAATAACTAAAATCCATGTCTCCATGCTCAGAATTCTCAGCCCGATCCACATGATTTACTTCAATTGTAGGTCTTTTACCATTATTTTTAATTGATTCTTGGTAAAGTTCAACTAGCTGTCTTGGTGTACGGCAGGTACGAGACCAATGACCCTTGACACCACAACGATAACATGAACTTTCAGTATTTTTATTTTGCCCACTATTTTTCTCTTTTGTGGTTCTTATTATTATTTCCCCACTTTTGGTAGAAATTTAAACCACCACGACCTCAACCACGACCACGGATGTAGCCGCGTCCGCGTCCACGTCCACGGCCAGAAACAGATTCATTGGTTACTACATTCGCTTCTGGGAATGGAGTCGAGCCAGTTGGACGGGATTCATGGTTTTTTAATAAAAGCTCATTATTCTGTTCAGCTACAAGGAGGCAAGAAATTAATTCTGTATATTTTTTAAATCCTTTTTCTCGATATTGCTGTTGCAGGAGCAAATTTGAGGCATGAAATGTGGAGAATGTTTTTTCAAGCATATAATTATCAGTAACATTTTCTCCACATAAATTTAATTAAGAAGTTATGTTGAACATAGCCGAGTTATATTCACTTACAGATTTAAAATCTTGCAACCTTAAATGTATCCAGTCATAACGAGCTTTTGGGAGGATAACCATCTTCAGGTGATCGTACCTATCTTTCAGATTGTTCCAAAGAACAAGTGGGTCTTTCACTGTTAAATATTGAATTTTTAAACTCTCATGTAAATGGTGGCGTAGAAAAATCATGGATTTGGCCTTTTCCTGATTGGATGCATGATTCCCTTCTTTAATTGTATCTTCTAGACCATGGGCATTTAAGTGGATTTCCGCATCCAGCATCCAAGATAAATAATTTTTCCCAGTAATATCCAAAGCCACAAATTCAAGTTTTGCAAGATTTGACATGGTTCACACTATTAAAGAAATAAACGAGAATAATTAAAATATGAAATGTAAAAATGCAATAATATATAAAGACAAGAAATAAATTAATAAGGCAAGGTAAGAAAATTATGGCTTCAGGCCATTCAGTTCTTATGGCTTCAGGCCAATTAATCTCATGATAAGAAATTAAATATATATAGCATCTGACTTTTTATCTTCAGGATAAATAAAAGTTATACATAGCTTCTGGCTGTGATATATATGGCTTCTAGTCATATAATAAGGAATCATATAGATATGGCATCTGGCCATATAATAGGAGATCATAGAGATATAGCTTCTGGCCATATTATAAAAATTCAAATAATATGACTACTGGTCATATAATTTCAGAAATTGGATGTAGATGGCTTCTGGCCATAATAATAATAATATAAATAAACTTGTAAATGATATATATCAGATATAACAACAATAGTGATCTTCAATCTTAGCCATGGAACCCGATGTTCACAACAATCGGTAAAGATATATTTCTTAATTCCATATAATGGCTCAGACTATCCCAGATCTATGAAATAAAGATATTATAAAATAAAGTATAAATTATCAAAGAAATTATAAGAATATCATACCTTTAGCAGAGCTTCGTGCTGATAACGTGTTATAAAAATGTTGATAATAAGAGAGTAGAAGAGAGAAATTCTAGTGAGATAAATTAGAGAGATATTCTCATTCACTTGTACATCAAAATACATAACACAGGACCCCTATTTATAGAAATTTTCAGTGCTACAGTAACTTTTCCGTGTTTCTACAGTGATTCTCGTGATGCTACAGTAACCTCCCCCGTGTGCTACAGTAATACTACAGTGATGAACAGTAATGAACAGTATTTGCTACAGTGATGAACAATGATATTTAATCTTACATATCATATTGACTGAAAGAGCAGGTTGGCCTAAATATGAGCTAATGAACATCCACATAATTAATATTCATAACATCCTGAAGGTTCTAATGCTAGTTGAATCCCCTCAATTATTAGAGAGTATATGTCAAAATAGTGACAAGTGTCAATATACGTGTTATATATATATATTCCAGAAGTAATTTATATTCTTTTATAAATTAGCTAGTGGTTGGGTAACATCTACTCAATTAATTAATTAGACTAGGTTAAAAAAACTAATTAAGTTAGTTACATAAAAAATGGTTGTTGGTTTTTCTACACTATGAAATCATTTGTTTGTAATTACCATCTGATGTAAAATTCTTTAACATGTACAAGCAACAGTGATAGTTTAGAAAAAAAAAATAAAAAATAAAGGAGATAAAGTGGATTGAGACATTATACTCCTTTCGGTCTTTAATATAAGACATATTTTTTATATTTTTTAATTTTTTTCTAATTTATTTTTATTAATAGTCTCTCAACAATAATCAAAGAGGAGGGGGAGTGAGAGAATTAAAGAAGATGCCTAAAGTATTTTAAAAAATGTATTTTATATTAAATAATTTTATTAATCTAATTAAATTAGATAATTATATCTTATATTAAAAATTAAAAAAATATTTAGAACTGAATTAAACGCTCAAACTTTATATTAAGAATAGGGATAGTATTAACAATTCCTTTTCATCTGGGCCAACGCAACATGAAGCCACACAAATGCATGTATCTAATAGGGTGATATCTATATATGATTGAAAATCACATGTTTTCACATTGTATGGTTCAAAGTTTGAGTTGACACATGCACTTCGATTGGTCTTGATTGTCACACCCAATAAATGGTGTGCAGTCTCTTTTATGATAGTTTTGGCATGATATATGTATGATTATTGATAAATGATATTCTTAATGAAAGATTTAATTAATTTTTTTTAAAATACGAAATAAGTTAAATAAATAATTTAATTATAGCATATATTTTATATTATTATATTATTTATTAGTTTATAAGTTAGATAAATTAGTTTGATATCAAAATAATAAAAATAAATACTTTAAAGTATTAGACAAATTAGTTTGATATAAAAATAATAAATATGAATACTTTAAAATAATTTATTCAGTTTTCTTAATCTCTTTAAAAAAAAGTCAATTGAATCTCATATTAAGGATTTGAGGTAGTATTAATTTTTCTTTCTTTTTTTTTTGGATTTATAATCATCAAATATTCAACGCTTTTTCTGACTCCTGACTTCATTGGCACAGGTCACTAAGCAAACGATTAACTGGACGAGGAATTGGTCAGGCCTACTTTGTGAGGGCATCCTTCCTAAATAAACCTTTCCACACTCCCCCAGGATCGAATCCAGGAGCGGATGAGTGGGGGCACAATGCCCTTTACCATCTGTGTCAGCTTCCGCTAGTAGTATTAATTTTTCTTAACATACTCTCAATGAACTGAATTCAAAGCCAGTTTAGTAAGAGGGATTTAGAGAGGAGAAGAGGGAAATGAAAAATTTTATATGTTAGATTTAAGACAATTGAAAAAGTAAGTTATAATAAAGAAAAACATATAAGATAAAAAAAAGGGAGAATTCCAAAAAAATACCATTTAAACTTTAAAATCTCAAATAGGTGATTTAACAATAAAATGATTTGTTAATTGCATTATCATTCTTGTTAATCCCATTACCGAACTTGTTAACGGGATTTTGAAGTTTAAATGGTATTTTTTTTGGCACTCTCCCTAAAAAAATAAAAAAAAATAATTAAGAATTTCTAACCCTACTTTTCTCTTTTTTTTAAATGCAACTACAAAAAATTTACCAGCTCACTTTCCCTCCCCCTCTCCCTAATATCAAACAAGCCTTTAAGGCCCGTTTTAAAATTTCCATTTAATACCAAATATAACACTATAGATACATTATGTATATAAAAATTTATCCAGTCTTTTACATTAATAAATTTTTTAAAAGGAGAGTTTTCCCCTAATTCTTCATAATTAGTTGCGGAGGCATACGAAAAAATAAATTGAAGATTTAGGACTTATCTGATTCTGTTTTTAAGAACAATTTTTTTGTTTCAAATTTGGAAAATTATTTTTAATAAGTTGTATTTGAAACCAAAAAAAAAAAAGATTGTTTTTAAAATTAAAAAATTTTAAAAAATGTTAACTGTTTTCTTGTTTTTACAAGTATTGAAGCCATAGTGGCTAGGATGAGTTATTCCCTGTACTTAGCGATTATACACTTTTTCACTATGTCATCCATTTAATGTCGTGTGATAAATTTTACCGTATGATTTAATTTTTCAATTTATTTTGAGTAAATGACATATAAATATTATTTCAACTTCTAAAATTTAAAAAAAGTCCTTTAACATATGCAAAGAACAGAGAGAGGATGTGATGTGAATCTAGGTTTTTCATGTTTAGAAGAAAAGACAAAAAAAAAAAACCCATAATGCAATCCTTTTATACGTATTGTTAGTATTTATTGATTTTGTCAAAACAATTACTCTTTTAGTTAATCTTATTATTCAATTGGTTACAACATAAAACTCTTATTCAATCCTTTATACATTTTGTCAGGAATTATTGATTTTATCAAAACCATTACAGATTTTGTCAATACTACTATACATTTCATCAATCACATTACTCAATTAGTTATAACTCAAAACTCTTTGTCAATCCTTTTACACATAATTGTCAGTATTTACAGATTTTGTTAAAATTATTACGGATTTTGTCAAAACTACTATTTTTTTAGTTAATTTCATTACTCAATTAGTCACAACCAAAAACTTTTATTCAATGATTTTACACAATAATAAAGCACTTAGCAAGACA
Source organism: Albizia julibrissin (assembly GCA_037074505.1). NCBI lineage: Eukaryota > Viridiplantae > Streptophyta > Magnoliopsida > Fabales > Fabaceae > Albizia > Albizia julibrissin. The sequence continues at coordinate 37,633,096 of CM073487.1, forward strand.
AAGATAGACTTTTATGGGTTACTTTAACATTATTAAGAATTATCTTATCGAAGAGGGTATCATGTTAATCTATCCACTATCTACATTGCCAAAGGATATGCCTAACCGTCCTGTGAGTAAGACATGTTTCATTGATAAGAATGTTTTTATTCTAAGAAAATAAAAACAGGGCAAGCCAAACTCCAATTGTTTGTTTATCAAAACCTTTTATTCTTGCTGGCAAAAAAAAAACCATTTTACTCTATTATTGTAGTTTCCAAGATAACTTTAAAAATGGAAAAGAAAAGAAAAACATAAAGAAGTAGGATGGCACATGGTAACTTTTACTATTCCTTTTGGAGAAAACAAAACAACTATGAATGGAAGGGATGATAAGAGAAAAAAAAGATCAGTAGAACCCCTGACAGTACATTTGATAAATAAGCTTTCAATCACGGTGGTGTGGCGGCAAACAAGGTGGTGGCAATATCCCCTCTCAACGAGGTTGTCACTGGTGTTGCCAACTTCATTGGCGGTGGAGAGGGAGGAGGCTGGAGATGGTGAGATCTAAAGTGGAGAGGGAGGAGCTGTCGGCTTCACGAGAAGAGGAAGAGATGAAGAGAGAGAGAGAGGAGTGGGGTTTATGTCATGTGAGGGGGTGTTTTAGTAAAATTAATTAAATTTCAAAATCTCATATTCCTCCTAATCATCTCTGTGCCGTTTCAATTTCTTAACAAATCTTTTGAAGTTTTGAGAATTTAAATAGTATCTAAATGGAATTTTCCCATTTAGTTTTCATATCACAATATTTTGCATATCCTCCATTGGGTTATCTTGGATGAACAATCTTATGTTAATTTAATTTCGGGTTAAGTACATCCACCAGCACTTGAAGTATTTCTCAGGTACATTCAGTGTCTTAAAGTATTTTGTAGAGCATCTTACATCTTAAAGTATTTTTTCAGGCGAGTCTAGTAACATAAACTATTTTTTTTTTATACAAGCAACACCTTCAAGTATTTTTTAGATGTATTCAATATCTAAAATTATCTAAATTATTAGGTATAAAATTGCACACAAAAGTACTTTAGGGTGATGAATAGCTCTTAAAAAGTACTTAGAATGTTGGATGCACAATAAAATATTTTAAAATATTAGATATATCTAAAAAAATATTTTAAAATACTGGATACGCACCTTAGCTCTTGAATTTAGATAAAAAAATGTTTACATTTGTGAGAGGCCACATACCCCACTATATTTCTGTCAGAATAAATTTAGAATTGTTTTTTTTTAACACATGCAAATATGCAATTCCTATAAATATTTCTAGGTGCCACTAGGAATGGAGCACCCTACATATTCATTTTGGAAGAGAAGAAATCATAGCAACTAATACATAAGCTATTAAAATTATTCCGAGAAGAAAAAATTTTCCCACACAAGGGGCTAAAAATTAAGATGTGGATATAACTATCCTGAAGGTTCTAATGCTAGTTGAATCCCCTCAATTATTAGAGAGTATATGTCAAAATAGTGACAAGTGTCAATATACGTGATATATATATATATATATATATATATATATATTCCAGAAGTAATTTATATTCTTTTATAAATTAGCTAGTGGTTAGGTAACATCTACTCAATTAATTGGAATGGGTTAAGAAAACTAGTTAAATTAATTATATGAAAAATGATTGCTGGTCTCTCTAAAATAGACTATGAAATCATTTGTTTTAAAATTATTGTTTGTTGTAAAATCTTTTAACATGTGCAATAATAGGGATAATTTTTTTTAAAGTAATAAATATATGAGATAAAGTAGATTGAGATATTATACTCATATTTATAACTATAGGTGGGAATTCAACACCTAAACTAACTAATGGGATAGTATTAACAATCCCTTTCCATATGTGCAAACGCAACATGAAGTTATACAAATGCATGGATCTAATAGGGTGATATCTATTTATGATTGAAAATCACATGTTTTCACATTGTATGGTTCAAAGTTTGAGCTGACACATGCACTTAAATAGGTCTTGATTGTCACACTCAATAAATGGCGTGCCGTTTCTTATATGGTAGTTTTTGGCATGATATATGTATGATTATTGATAAATGATACTCCTTTAAAGTTTAATATAAAATTCCATTTATTTTTTAAGGAGATAAACAAAGTTAAATAAATAACTTAATTATAGTATATGTTCTATATTATTAGATTATTTATTAGTTTATAAGTTAGATAAATTATTTGATATAAAAATTATAAATATACATACTTTAAAGCAATTTATTTAACTTCCTTAATCTCTTAAAAAAATCAATTAAATCTTATATTAAAGACATGAGGTAGTACTAGTTTTTCTTAACATACTCTCAATGAACTAAATTTAAGGCCATTTTAGTACGAGGGGTTTGGAAGGAAGGAGATGGGAAGAAAATTTTTTATAAGTTAAATTTAAGAAAATTAAAGAAATGGAAAAATTTTAATAAAAAAATGTAAGATAAAAAAATAAGAATATTAATTGAGAACTTCTAACTCCTCTTCTTTCATTTTTTTTTCAATGCAACTCAAATAACCTTTCCCTTGATCACTTTCCTTCGCCCCCTTCATACCAAACAAGCCCTTAAGGCCCATTTTTAAATCTCCATTTAATACAAAATATAAGATTATAGATACACTACGTATATAAAAATTTATCCAGTCTTTTATATTAATACAATTGTTAAAAGGAGAGTTTTTCCCAAATCCTTCATAATTAGTTGTGGAGGCATACGAAAATACAAAATTGAAGATTTAGGACTTGTTTGATTATGTTTTTAAGAACAATTTTTTTTTTTGGTTTCGAATTTAAAAAATTGTTTTTAATAAGTTGTATTTAAAACAAAAAAAATAGAATTTTTTTAAACTAAAAAATTAAAACAGTTTTTAGATTTTTTTTTATTTTTTTGAAATCGTCACATATTCACTATCGACACCACACCATTGCGCCAACCATCACATTGAGGAGTATAAATAGGCCACTAGCTTGCATAAAGCATAATCTAAATAGGCTAGGTTAAGGCTCAAGCATATTGTCGTGCCTATTTTCATAAGGCCTAACCTATTTAACTTTTTTAATTTATACTATTATATAAATATATATAATATCATTTAAATAATTTTATAAATTATCTACTTAACCTTAATTATAAGTTTAACATCCCATCGTTATTATTATCCTCAACTTTGGCTTTCGCATCAATCATTCACTCCTGCCTCTATTCTCTTTGATCGCTAGAGATGACAACGCTAACTCACTCTCTCTTATTTGATTTGTGTTATTCACTAAAGCATAATAATTGCTATGAGTTTATTTTAGTGTCAAATGAAATATTATAATTTTAGTAGGAGTAGTTTGTTCCAAGTTATGTGGGAAAAGTAAAAGAGATAAAATCCATTTTTACATGTTGTTTCTTATACTTCATCAGTTTTAGAAAATATATCTCATCAGCCAACATATGATTAGTTTTTTTAATATCTAGTTGCTTGTACAATTGTTGTCATTAGATATTCTTTTCTTTTTCATATTAAGTCATTATATTACAAATAAAATAGATGTTAGGTATTTAAGACATACTTTAGAATTATAAATAAGCATAAATGAGGGTTATATATACATTTAGAAGTATACGTTTTAAATGCTATTTAAAAATCTACAGTTTAAAATTGTCAAACTTTTTGAAAACTCAAACTCAAACTTAAAAAAAAGCCTATATACTGACTAAGGGTTAAGCTCAAATTTTAAATTTGTATTACAGATCCAAACCTATTTAAGTAAAGAAACCTATTTCTACCACTAGTCAAATACCCGTCAACGAATGCCACTGTAACTTCAAAAATAAATTTTTTTAAAAGAGCTATTCAAATAGATTTTTTTAAAATTTATTTTTAAAAACAATTTTATTAAACTATTCTAAAAATTTTTTAAAAATAGAAAATATAAACAAACTAACCCTTAGCTTTGAGAAAAGGGGGTATTAATAGGTGGGACACTGGGAATGAAGACAACCCTAGTCTACTACTACAGGGGAAAAAGTAAAAACTGAAAGGTAACGGCTATCGCATACTTGTTTTTGTTGCGCCCACTGGAATGCTTGCCAAATGACAACCCCCGGCTCAGCCAGTCAACGGTAACCCTCGTGGCCTTCTCCAAAACATCTTCCTTTCACTCGTGGCGCGTCGTCTACCCGCTTTGTGAACATTCATCTTTTTCTAATTTTGGCATATCACCAGTTTTCTGATTGCGCCCCCAATTTTTTTCTTCCCTTATTTCATTTATTTATTTATTTTATTCAATTCACTTTCCCAAAAGTTCCGGAAAATGGACTTAACCCTTGAGATACAGTACTCTCGTCTTTATTTCTTTTCCCATATTTTCTTAAAATTAATTTATTATTATTATAAATAATTAAACCAGTGAATTGAATTAAAGAGAATCAGCGGGGATCACGCAAAAGTGCAGGAGCCTTGTTCTCAGGGCAATCTCATCCATTAATGGCCCCTTAGTTTCTTTGGAGGCTGAAGATGCTAACTTTATCAAATTTTTCCAAGGGAATCATTAATTAATGCAGACCGTCAAAGGCGTTCAATCCATAATAAAACTGAATATTGTATTAAAAAAATATTTGTATAATTAATGTTTGTAAAGAAGTTGAAGAACATGTCATACAGTCCTTGGGAAAATTTGATAAAGTTAGCATCTTCAGCCCCAAAAAAAACTGAGGGGCCATTAATGGATGAGATTGCCATGAGCACAAGGCTCCTGCACTTCTGCGTGATCCCTACTATACCTAATCCCCTATGCTAATCTCAACTATTCCCAAGCCCCACAAACACACTACTTCTCCATTATGACGTCGTATTATTCTTAATCACAATATATTTTAATTAAAATAATTAAGATTCACATCATCAGCTCTCGCGTCCCCTTCAATTCTCTCTCAACTTCAAATTTTGTGACCTTACGGTACACATGTATCCGGATCATTTCACTTGATGCATGTACGTTGGGATGAACCGGATCAGGATTTTATTTTTAGAGTTAACTTTTTTGTGATATTAAAAAATTAATTAAATTATTTTAAAATATTTATATTTATTATTTTTTTCAAAATATATTGACTAACTTATAAACTGATATATAATTTAATAATGCACAATATATTATATGATTGAGTAACTTATTTAACTTCATTAATCTCTCTATAAAAATTTAATTATGCTTTATATTTAACATCAGAAGAATAATACTATATGATTTAGTTTAAATTCAGTAATTAGTACTTCATTGTTAGACTATTATACTAATTATAGTTATCTAATTCACGGAAGCTTTAATTACATCATTATCTTCATTCATGAAATTTGGAGCACCAACTATTCCATTAGGTTAGCAGCCTGGATTTGCATCAGCACACGAAGGATCACAATTGGACTTGCTCCACTCTTTCTCTTTCCTTCTTTTTTTAAAAAAAAATTTTTAAAATTGTTTTTTTGGGGGTTTATGTTACGGTTCAGTGTAGGCCAATCAGATAATGCCAATCAATTAATTAACGGTCACATCTTGAGAAAAAGATGGATGATTCATCCGGTTCTAATTAGAATTGCGAATATTAATTTTGAGCTTTTAATTAAAATAAAACCTACAAACTCCATCCACTCATAATTCATACGAAACACTAATATGAACGAGAGGTTAAAATTAATTAAATTAAGATTTAATATTATTATTAGTTCTTATAGGTTATCTTCATTTTGATTTGAATTTCTGAAATTTGAAATTCTTAGTTTTGACTACTTAAATTTATTCTATTTTGAACTGTTAGTATGTATAATTTAAAAAAATATTGTTTTACAATGAATAAATTTAAAGGATTAAGATTAAAAGTTACTAAATTTAAAGACTAAAATTAAAATGAAGGCAAATTATAATTTTAAAATAAATATGCTTTTAAACTTTTTTTATAAATAAAAAATACTTATATCAAATTTTTTATATCGATTTTATTAAATTATCTAATAATATATAATTATAAATCTATCTAAAAAATAGAATACATGATGATAGGTGGTTGATATAACCAACTTAACGTAAATATGTTGAATTGGCGCTCTGCAAAAGGAACGAGGAGGACTACAACAACTGTGGGGACGTAGAGGGGAGGTCGAAACTATTGAGATAGGTTCCGGATATTTCCTGGTACGCTTGAGCAATGAGGAGGACTATGATTTCGCGTTAACAGGTGGACCTTGGGTATACATGGATCATTATCTCGCAGTACAACCATGGAAGTCAGAATTTGATCCTGATGCTAGTGAGGTCTCCAAAATAGCAGCATGGGTAAGAATTCCTAAATTCCCTGTGGATTTTTATGATAAGGGTATTTTATATGTAGTGGGAAGCCAGATTGGACGGGTTTTGAAAGTTGATACAAACACTCTTAGCCAAACTAAAGGCCGTTTTGCTCGAATATGCGTTGAAGTTGATTTGAGTGCACCCTTACTCCCGTCCTTAATGATTAATGGGAAAGAGAAGAAGATTGTTTATGAGGGTTTACACATGATTTGTTTCTCATGCGGACGGTATGGTCATGACATGGAACATTGTACTAAGAATCAATCAATAAGCACATCAAAATTGTCAGGCATGGAGAACCAGTTAGTCCCTGTAGATGAAACACAACCGCCAGTATGCTCTGAGACGAAGGATGGAATATATGGAGAATGGATGGTCGCACCACGTCGGAAAAGGGGGCAACGGATTTCAAACGTAGGCAATAGCAATTCTGGCCGTGAGCCTAGGCGTGATGTTCGTTCTCGAAATATGACAGGAGGATCACGGTTTGAAGCTCTTAATACTGATAATATGGGAATGAATGATGGAGATAACGATGTTAGTATACATCAGGGGAAGAGCCATGTCAATTTTAAGCAAGGAGAGAGAGTACGGGAATCAAAAGGGAAATCAAAGGCAACTAGTGGATCAGATATTTTAAATGTAGGATTAAAAGAGAGGAATTCTGATTCTGTGAATAATGCTGGGCATCTAAACAAGTTGAATAAAATACAGGGTATCCAGGTAACTAAGAAGAAAGGAATTGAAGTGGGAACATCCCAAGGAACTTTGAGTAGGGATCCGAAAATTCAGCAAGCTAAAACTCAAGTAGACTCTTCTATGTTGAATCCTCACAGTTTGCCTCGAGAAGCAGGGTTGTCACGTAATGCTAATGCGGAAGGGGGGTTAGTCTTTAAAAATAATTACACAGATCCCATTCCTTCCAATATCAGATTAGGAGCATCAAATCCTCTTGATCCAGGCGCAGATGGAGGGGAGAATTTTGTTAATCTAATGAATTCTTCTGGAGATGTTGATGACGTGGAGATGAGCGGTGTCGGGGATGAGCAACAGGGACATATGTCTCAATAATGCCTGGTTTGGTTGTGCCTTTTCCTTTTGCTTTTCATTAATTTTATTAATTTTATGATTATTATGACTTGGAATACTCGGGGTGCCGGTGGTGCCTCTTTTCACAGGTTACTTGGTGATATAGTTGCCAGACATGGTGTTAATTTCTTTGCACTGCTTGAACCTAGACAGCCGGGGATTAAAGCTAATCTCATTGCTAGGAAACTGGGATGGACGCATATGCATGTGGTTGAAGCTCAGGGCTTCAGTGGAGGTATATGGTTATTCTGGGATTCTACTTTGAATTTTTCTGTGATTGGATCAGGTGATCAATTTATTCACGGTATTGTGAATCAAGGTAAAAGTGATGAGTGGTCGCTGACTGTGGTTTATGGGCACCCTAATATGATTAATAGACGCCAGTTGTGGCATATTCTTGAGGGTATTCAACAATTGGTTATTGGAGGCTGGGTAGTGATAGGAGATTTTAATGCTACTTCTTGTCCCCAAGAACGTTGGAGTAAGAATAACAGGGATAAGTCGGGCATTGATAGGCTTTTCCGGAATTGGCTTGTGGGTAGTGAGCTTCTAGACATTGGTTTTAATGGTCCCCAATTTACTTGGGGCAATGCTACGAGTCATAGCAGAATTGATAGAGCTTTGGTGGATAAATGCTGGTTTACTAATTATCCTAATGCCACTGTTACGCACCTTCCTAAATTTAAATCTGATCATTGTCCGGTTCTGGTGAATACTAATTCTCATGTCTTTTCTGAAAAGAAACGGAGACCTTTTAGATTTTTTGCCCCCTGGGTTATGCATGAAGACTTCAAGAGCTTTGTACAGACAAGATGGGAGGTGAAAGATGATTGGTGCGGATCTGTTAAACAGTTTACTGAGGATTTGAGGTTATGGAATAAGGAGGTATTTGGTAATATTTCTTATATGAAAGACATTTTATATAGAAGATTAAATGGTATTAATACTAAGATGGCTTCAGTTGGTATCTCGGAGAGTTTGGATAAATTAAGAGGGGAGCTATGGAGTGAGCTTGAAAAGCTTTTGGCGCGGGAAGAAGTTATGTGGCTTCAATATTCCAGGGCGACTTGGTATGTGGATGGTGATCGTAATACTAAATACTTCCATACTCTGGCTAATGGGAGACGGAGAAGGAATAAAATAGAAGCTTTGAAACTTGAATCTGGGGAGTGGACATATGATGCTACAGAAATTATGAGAATGGGAAGCAAGTATTTTGAAGATCTTTATATGGAGACTAATACGTATACTGGATCCTTGGTTTTTGGGTGTACTTATCCCAGAATTGATGATGTGAATCTGCGTATTTTGGGGAGATCTGTTGAAGATAAAGAGATCAAAAGTGCTTTGTTTGATATGGGGCCTTTGAAAGCGCCAGGACCTGACGGATTCAATCCTCTTTTTTACCAGAGCCAATGGGAAACGGTGGGAACGTCTGTGATTGATTTAGTGAAAAAAATTTTCAATGATCCTACGCTTATTCGACAGATTAATGGAACTCAAATTGTTCTTATACCTAAGGTAGAACATCCTGAGACGTTTCGTGATTTTCGTCCTATAAGTTTGTGCAATGTTGTGTACAAGATTGTTACTAAAGTTATAACTAATAGATTTAAGGGTGTCATGCCTTTAGTGATAGCCCCAAATCAATGCAGTTTTGTGAAAGGACGTCAAAGCACGGACAATATCATATTAGTTCAGGAAATTATCCACTCTATGAAATCTTTAAAGAGGAAAAAGGGCTTCATGGCCATAAAGATTGATCTGGAGAAGGCGTATGATCGTGTTAGATGGAGTTTTATCACAGCTTGTTTAAGAGAGCTTAATATCCCTGACTATATCCTTAAAGTTATCCAAGCTTGTATGACGACGCCCCAAATGCAAATGCTTTGGAGTGGTGTGGCTTCAAAAATATTTTTCCCTTCTCGTGGAGTGCGTCAGGGTGATCCTATATCGCCTTATTTATTTGTAATCATGATGGAAAGACTGGGGCATCTCATTCAGACTGCAGTAGAAGATGGGGACTGGCAACCATTTAGGCTCTCTAAAAAAGGTACTCCTGTCTCTCATTTATTTTTTGCTGATGACCTCATTTTGTTTGCAGAGGCAGACCTTGAACAAGCGGGGGTGGTGAAGGCCATCTTGGATGATTTCTGTGATATTTCAGGTCAGAAAGTGAATGCTGGAAAATCAAGAATTTATTTCTCTAAGAATGTGAATCATAACAGGTGTAAGGAAATCAGTGACTTTTTGAACTTTATTCCGACGTCGAATCTTGGTAAATATTTGGGAATGCCTATCTTACATGAACGGAGCTCTAAGACAACGTATAACTTCCTCCTGAATAAGATGGATGTTCGTCTGGCTAATTGGAAGTCCAACATGTTATCAATGGCGGCTAGGCATACTCTTGTGTCTTCTGTTTTATCATCTATGCCTTCTTATGCTATGCAGACTGTTCCTCTTCCTTTGAGTACTTGTGATGAAATTGACAAACGATGTCGTAATTTCATCTGGGGGAGTAGCTCAACCAACAGAAAACCTCACCTAGTATCCTGGGATTCAGTTTGTAAACATAAGGAAGATGGTGGTCTGGGTCTTAGGAAAGCTCGCGATCAAAATAAAGCTTTCATGATGAAGCTTGGATGGGGTATGATTAATATACATGACTTGCTCTGGGTAAAGTTTCTACGTGAAAAGTATAAAGCTGGCAATGATATTATTCCTAAAGTTGGGAAGCGCAGATGTGAGTCTAATACGTGGAGAGGTATCCGGAATAGCTGGGAGAAAGTCAAAGATAGTATATCATGGAGAGTTAATAACGGCTTGAGCATTTATTTTTGGAAGGACATGTGGGTACCACATTTGGATAAGCTGGAGACGTTTATAATCCAGCCTTTGTCTAGAGACATTATTGAATGGAGAGTGGCTGATTGCATCACCCCCTCGGGACAGTGGGATGATAGTAAGTTTGAGCATCTTCTACCAAGGCATGTTTGTGCAGCTATCAGACGAGTTAATATTCCTCTTTTACACGGTCATGATTTTCCGGCATGGAGATGGTCTTCTGATGGAAATTTCTCGCTTAGTTCGGCTTATAAACACTTAATGGGTAAACCACAGCATCATGACAGATACCGGTGGAGAAATGTTTGGAAATTAAAAGTCCCTCAGAGGTATCGTACTTTCTTATGGTTATGTTCTCATGGCCGTCTAATGACAAATTTGATACGATTCCATAATGGCGGACATCCAACAGGAAATTGTGGAATATGCAATATTTCACATGAGTCGATTTTCCATGTCCTACGAGACTGCCCGATGATTTCTGATCTCTGGAAGGGTTTTTTGCCGCCTGAATGGCATGAGCTGTTTTTCAACATATGGGACAGGAAGGAATGGCTTGCATGGTGTCTGGGACGAAAGGATATAGTACAGGGATTCGAGTTTCGCCTTTGGTTTACAATCATATGCAGGAATATCTGGTTGGCTAGAAATGAGCGCTGCTTTAATAATGTTACTTGGAGTAGTACTAACATTTTAGCCCGTACTCGTGCTTGCTTATCATGGGGCAATATGAATCTGCTCCAAAATCAACATGAGGAGAGGAGTAATCCACATTGGAAACCTCCACCGCCTGGATGGATGAAAATTAATACTGATGGATCAAGGAATGAGAACTCTGGATTGTGCACTTGTGGAGGTGTATTAAGAGATCATAATGGAAAGTTCTTGCAGGGGTTTATGTACCGAATTGGGCAAGGGACTGTGGTTTCAGCTGAAGCTTGGGGTGTTTTGTGGGGTCTTAAAATTGCTTGGGATAGAGGATACAGACGAATTTTACTTGAGTGTGATTCTACAGAAGTCATGGAGCTGATTCAAAATACGGTACCTCAAGAACATCCTGATTTTCAAATTTTCGAGGAGGTTTGTTCTTTGTTGAATAGACAATGGGAAGTGGAGCTATTATGGTGTATTAGAGAAGTTAACATGGTGGCTGATGCTATGGCTAGGGAAGCGCAGAGAATGACGATGGACATCCATATCACTGATTCACCTCCTGATATTATTAGGAGTTTTTTATTTACTGATGAGAAAGAATTGAGAATCTTGTTTGACTCAGGAGGTTAATCCCTGAGGTGTTTTATTGTAGTTTTTCATTTTCTATCAAAAAAAAAAAAAAAAGGAACGAGCGTGGCATTTACGTAATTTAGAAGAAAGGAAAGGGCAAACAAGGAATTAGCTATGGAGACACTTCCTCCTTCTGCGCAGCTCTCTTCTCATCGTCCCCGCGTGTAACCTGCTCTCCCGGTCACCCCTCCACGCCGCGTTATTCCTCTCTCTCCTTCCTTTTCGTTATCTCTTCTCTCTGCAAATTCTCTTCTCAACCCTCACAATCTCATTCCCCAAAACCCATCCCTCTCCCTCTCCCTCTCCCTCTCTCACACACACCTCTCGCTAATGGTCTCACTCTTCTCTGCTTCCTAGCGTCACTCTTCATTTTCGCACAGCCATGCTATCTCGTCTTGCTCCTATTTTCGCTTTCCATTTCCCAATCTCACCCTCTCTCTCTTCCAGAAGACCCGCCCTCATCGGCGCTAACCACACCTCCGCTCGTTTCTCCTCCCGCTAATCTCTTCCTCATAAGCCACACCTTTCATATCTTTTCTCTCCTTTGAAGAAAAAATTCCAGCGTTCATTCATTTGTTTATTTATTTTTTTTCTTTGTGGATTCTTGTGTGAAATCAAATTTTCTCTCGGGAGGTGTTAAATCTGCTGCAATGGAGACTGCTGGAGCGAAGCCCGGCTTTCTGGGTAATGTTCTCATACGGCTGCTTCTGTTTGGGCTTTTCATTATAGTCGCTCGGTTTGCTTATGTCATCACCATCGCCGGCGAGTCTTGCAACGTCGGCGACTTCTGCTTCTTCTCCCTTCCGGAGTCTCTCAATTTTGTGGTCACCGGCTCCGGTTCTGGGGCTTTGGCTGTTGAGTCCAATGAGGCCGTCGTTAGCCGATCGGCGGCGCGACCGGATGTTTACTCGAGTAAAGAGTGGAACGAGGCCGTTAGTTTCTACTCATCCGTATTCAAGGATCTCGTGTCTTATGGCTATCTTTCGCCGGAGTCGAAGTCTCTTTGCGTTGAGACGCCTACCGGTCGCGACGTATACGCATTGAAGGAGATCGGCGTCTCGGACTCGATTGGGATTGCAAAGAAAGCTTCGAAGCCACTGGTGAAAGCAGCACAGGCTCATCGTATACCCTTTCGCGACAACACATTCGACTTCATCTTTTCCGGCGAGGGTGGGCTTGAGAAATCGACGCGTGCTTCAGATTTCGCCTCTGAGATTGCTCGGACTCTGAAACCCGAAGGGTTTGTGGTGTTCCATGTAAAGGCTAAAGATACGTATAGTTTCAATTCATTCCTTGATTTGTTTACTAATTTCAAAGTGGTGAAAACGCATGATATAGATGGATTTGATTCTTCAATGCCTCACATACGAGAAATTGTTTTGAGGAAAGAGTTTGATGGCATTGTTCATGAGTTTGAGAAATTCGATGATGACTCTAGTGGGAAATGCTCTACTCATGGGTACAAACAAGAATTAGTCAGAAAGGCAGAGCCTCTGATCACTGAGGAGCCACTGAAACCATGGATTGCTTTGAAGAGGAACCTAAAGAACATAAAGTACCTTCCATCAATGGTTGACATAAGCTTCAAGAATAGGTATGTTTATGTTGATGTTGGAGCTAGAAGTTTTGGTTCTAGTATAGGAAGTTGGTTCAGGAAGCAGTATCCAAAACAGAACAAGACCTTTCATGTGTATGCAATTGAGGCTGATAAAACATTTCACCAAGAGTATAGCGTGAAGAAGGGAATCACTCTGCTACCTTATGCTGCTTGGGTGAAGAATGAAACTTTAACCTTTGAGATTCATCGGGACCCTGGTGAGCATGTTGAAGTTAAGGGCAGAGGCATGGGTAGGATTCAGCCGTTGCAGGCATCATCATCTGGTGATTTTGATGGTGAAGTTGAGAAAATCCAAGGGTTTGATTTTGCAAACTGGTTGAAGAACACAGTCTCAAAGAATGATTTTGTTGTGATGAAGATGGACGTGGAAGGTACAGAATTCGATCTGATCCCAAGATTGTTCGAAACAGGAGCTATTTGTTTGGTGGACGAGATTTTTCTTGAATGCCACTATAGTAGATGGCAAAGATGTTGCCCTGGGCAGAGAAGTCCAAAGTATGAGAAAACATATGATCAATGCTTGGAGCTCTTCACTTCTCTGAGGCAAAGTGGAGTTCTTGTTCATCAATGGTGGTAACTATCTGATGAGGTGATACCATGTTCTGTAACATTCTTGTTTTTCTTTTACTTCTTCAATGTTTCACCAATAGACAAGATTCGTTTGCGTTTCAAATTCCTTTCCTTGTAACATGTCCATCTAAAAATGAAATCATTTCTTTACGGCAATTATATTTGTTTCATACATCTCTTCTCTTATTTATTGGGAAAATCGTAGCCTTGTATGTGGTCTTGTTAATCTCTTTGTTTTTGGTCCTTTGATGAGAATTGCAGTGTTCATTATTAGAGATTATACTTCATTCTAAAATGTGAACAGTAAAGTTATCACGAGCATTTTCTAAATGCTCAGGCAATCATGACCTTTGGTCACACGGAGATTGAGTTCAAAATTGTTCCTTATACCTGTGATTCACAGATACAACTAGTCCTGTTGCTTTTTGGTAAATTTGGTCGGCAAGAGTTTAGGCTTCTCTGTACTGATAGGTTGTGAGGAATCTCTGCCCGTAAACTTATAACGACATCCAGTATCTGATTCTGTAGCTGGATCTTGAGCGCAGAAGAAACTAGAGGGAATGGAATGGTCGTAATTTTTAAGCCATCTTATCTGTTGAATAATTGGATAGAGTCCTAAGGTTTAGTTCTGTCTCAGTTCATAAATAGTGCATGTTGTCAGGATTATCATAAAATCCATTAACTTGTATTTGCCATGAGACACAACTGAGAATGATATGACAGCTTATGGCAAGCTCTTGTACAAAATGTTAAAAAACAGAACTGTAACCTGCTTCTGATAGGACTTGGGATTAAATTGAGATGGGGTTGTTGTATTGTGGTATATATAGAAGAATATTTGAAGCAAAGTTTGTGGAGGGTAGCAAGAGAGTCAATCAAGGAAGGCTTTTTGAGGCTGGTGGGGTAGGAGAAGAGAGGAAAAGGGCAATGGTGGTTGAAGCATGGGAAAGAAAGAAGGGAGGTTTTTGTGGCCAAATTTATTAGGGACAGCGAAAATAGTGAGCAAAGTTGACCATTATTAGTTGCAACTTAGCTGGTTTTATTCAAGATTCCACCTCCACATTCATATCAATCACACGCCTTCATAAATCACCAAAATCCATAGGCCAACACATCCAAGATATTTTCAGCTATCATGTGGGCCCCGGCGATGGCTGGAAAGGGCTGAAATGACATGGGTAAAAGCAACTCTCGTTTGTACTGATGAAGTGATGGGTAAATTTATAGCAGTTGCTTTTTATTATACTTGGTTGTTTCAATAATCTAAAATTATTTAACAACAGAAACTATAATCATTATTTGTTTATATACTCTCTCTCATTTTTATATAAGATATATTTATCTAATTTTGATTATATTAAAAAAGTTAATTAATTTGATATATATTTTTTAAAATAATTTATTTATTCATACATTCTCTCTCTTTTTTTATTATTGTTGTGAGAGTATTAATGGGGTAAATTAGAAAAAAATTTTGATAAATATGAAAATTATGCCTTATATTTAAGGATAACGATCAATTTCTCAAATGTATCTTATATTAAGGTTGGAGCAATAATTAATAAACAAATCTGTATCTGAATTTGTGAATCAATATTAGGAGAGAAAGGTAAAGTGCAAGGATAGTGGGGAATAGTGAAAGGAAGAATAAGGAAGCAAGAATGTGTGGGTTGTGGGCAGATATGTAGGCAGCTTGGGTCCTCCTCTGTCTGTATTATTGGTTTCCAACTTCTTTTTGCTGTATTTTTATTCCTAAATGGGACAACCCATGTTTTAGAATTTAGAATGCTTTGATTGACTACTAATTACTTTTACTTCATTTCATTCATTATACTGTACATGATAGATTTAGTTTTTCTTTGCCATAACTTACATTTATTTATTATACTTATACAACCAACACAGAACTAATCTAGCAGTGTAGGCCCCATTAGATCTCTTTGAGTGTTCATTTCCTAGAGAAAACAAGTGCTGGAAGGGCAGCCATGAATCCCAAAATTGGAGTAGTTGTTAGGTTGCTTTGATACTTGATAATATGATTTAGAAAAAGCTTAGGCTACAAAACTCTGACTACATGATATTTTACTAGCATAATCGAAATTTTATCCTGGTGCTTTGCATCTAATAATTTATATAATTCTTTGACGTATTTCCTTTTTTAAACATCCTATTTATTTTTAGCATAAAATCTAAATATTTTAATATTTTCAAGTATCTTTAAATATTATATTATATTATAAAATTCGTAACAGATTACTATTTAAAATACATGAACAGAAAAAATTATTTCCCATATTATTTTGATAGTATGTCATAATGTCAACCATTTTTTCTTTAATTATCCATTTATATAGACAACTCAAAATTATTGTAGATAATATCTAGGTGATAGTGAGAGTTTGGGACGGCTATTTGGACCCTGAAGTGGTCCAATACATAAAAGCCCAATCACTTCCAGTTTAAATGGCTCAACACACACCTCGATCGTGCCATATCACAATCGCACTTCACACCATATTCAAATTTGTGTGGACCACCACGCGTGTGCGTGCGCCTTATCAATTTAATTACTGTTAAATTCCTCTAATCTAAAATATTAGTTGACAAATGTAAAAACTTGAACGATATCAACTTTATTAGGCGCCATCCATCATATTCAAATATTATTAGGTCTGGGTGTAAATTTGTCTTAGAAGTGTTTGTTGACGAGTAATATTACCTTGAAAGTTTTTTTAGATTTAATATTATTCCAGAAGTGTTAAAATAGAATAATGTTACCCTTTTTTGTTAAAAAAATAACGGTCAATGCAAACTTTTTTAACAGTCAACCTTGGTTTTATAATGGTATGGGCCAACATTGCTATATTTTGAAACTTTTAGGGTGATATTGAACCTAAAAAAACTTTCAGGGTAACATTGCTCCTTAATGAGAACTTACAGAGCAAATTTACACCTTAACCCAATATTATTGGATCAAATTAGAATAAATATCTCAGCTTGACCATTTTATCTTTTCCATTTTCATTAAAAAAAAAAGCAACAGCAAATGTTGCATCCAATTTACAAAAATTACATAAATATGTTACTATATTTAGGGGGGGAAATTAAAAAAAAAGGAAAATAATGGATATAAAAATGATCTATTTCTCTAACACAATTATACTCTCTTATTCAGGATGTTCTTTTTATTTTTGTATTTAAGTTCATTAATATTGATTTTGGAGTCGGCTGTAGGGGTGCTCAAAGTATCCCGATTGTCCCGGCCCGGTCCCGAACATTTTGATCCTGAGAATTTTCTGTCCCTGTAGGGATCAGGACCGGGAAAGGGAAAACCGGGACCAGGATCACCCTTTGTGATCCTGGTCCTGGACCCTGTTTTTATTTATTTATTTTAAATTTTTTACCTTATAAATTAAGTTATCCTTTCACTTTTGTATTTTTTTACTCCATAAATTAAGTTATCATTTGATAAGATATGTATTACATCTTTAATTGGAGCTAAACCGTATATATCGTGATATTAATCCTAACTTATAATGTATAAAGATAATAATGAAGATGATGAAGGTGATAATAATAATAATAATAATGTTCTTCTTCAATTCTAAATCAATTTGTGTGATTATTATGACTTTTTTAGGCATTAAATGATCACTTTAAACACTAAATTATAAAAATTTTAACTAATATAATAATATATTTTAAATTTAATTTTTTTAAGAAAATCCGGGAATTCTCGATCCGGGGATTTCCTATCCGATTTTTGAACACCTCTAGGCAGCTGGAAGGAGTTAAGGTGTGCCTTACAATTCAAACAATGTTTTATAAAAATATTTACATATATTACTCTATTCCTATTTATAATATGGAAGAATAAGATTTTTTTATCTTATTTATAAGTCATATTATTTTTTTATATGAATGTATAATTTTATCATTCATTTATCATTGTGTAGGATTTGTACTCTGGAAGTATAATGTACATTAAATAAGAATAAAATTGAAAAATTATTAAATTTTAAAATAGAGTTAATAAAATTTAAGATTTTTTTAAAAAAATAAATTCAATAAGACTATGTTTATTGAGTATCAATTATTTATACATAAGGATATTTATTCTAATACTGGGTTAGTTAGATTACAAAATGGACGAACTAAACTCAAATCTCACATAGTTTTAAAAAACCCATGGGAAGATGTGTTCTGTCATAAAACTTCAATCTAAATTAATTGGTTACTCAAAATTACATGGCAATAGATTAAAAAAAAAAAGGAGAGTACCCATCATTAACAAAACTTTCACATCATCAACCATATTCAAATCAAGGCTCCTATCCTCCAATGTGGTTATGCAATAAATGGTGTCCGAACTTTGATGCTTATCTCGACATCAAAATTAAATGAATTCCTTGGACTAATTTTGGCACACACATCCATTTCCATTTATTGATATATAATTCATTTTAAAATTTTAAAAATAGCAAGTTGGTCAAAATTTGGAACCCAAAACTCTGGCCTCAATCTTCTTCCCCTTGTCATTTGCATTTATGGTAAATTAGTGAAGAGCCGTATATATTCAGTTGCTCTATACTTAGCCAAATGCCCATTTGCCAAAGTCCTTTTCTCAATATCACTAGCATTGCCCTATAAAGTAAATATGAGTATCACTAAT
This sequence comes from Albizia julibrissin, assembly GCA_037074505.1. Lineage (NCBI taxonomy): Eukaryota > Viridiplantae > Streptophyta > Magnoliopsida > Fabales > Fabaceae > Albizia > Albizia julibrissin. The sequence continues at coordinate 37,651,565 of CM073487.1, forward strand.
ATTTTGATTAATAATATATATATAATTAATGAAGGGTAAAAAAAACTCATTAAGTGTTTAGAGAACTCTTGTCAAGTTTTTATAGAAAAGATTAAGACAATTAAAATTTTGAGCTCTTATAAAAGGGACTGGAGGGAGTTTTTTTTTATAAGTTGGAAAATAAACTAATATCTATTACAAGTCCCTAGTCTCCTCGGTCTGCAAACAAGCTGCTACAATATTCGGATTCAAAATCAAGAGGCCCGAAACATCATTTAGAGCCATTTTAGCCAGATGGTCTGCCTTTGTATTGTTCTCCCGTTGTATATAGTCTATGGATGCCGACCATTGGCGATTCAACATCTCTACAACTTCCAGTGCTAGATTCCAATCCTCATGTAGTTCTGGGATTCCATTACGGATTAGCTCGATCAACTCTTCAGAGTCTGTTACTACTCGGACTAACCGATGTCCTCTATCCCACGCTCTTTTAAGTCTAAGGAGGACACCCAAAGCTCTGATGTTAGTGCATTGTTCGCCTCCGTAAGTACACGGATCGCGTTAAGTAATAAAGTGATAAATAAAGATCGTTCCCACGAGGACTATGACTAAAGCGAGTTAACTAATGAAATAATGTTCTTAATTAGGTTGAATGGAATCATTTGAAGTTTAGCAAGTTGCAAAAGACTTTTGATAAAAATAACAAACTATTTATAAAGCTAACAATTACTAAGTAAAATAGATTTTTTGATTTCAAGTATTGGAAGAAACATAGGGTTATTTATCCCCTTTTGCACTTCATAAAATTTGATATAATCACTCTCCATTAGTATCTTAAATGATAATATGTGTTAGTCCAAGGTTCAAAAATCATTTGGTTAAGCTTTCTCAAGTCAAAACCAAGTTTATATCCTCACTTAATATGCACAATCTCTTGCTACAACTAAGAGAGAATATTCATTTAGCTACAACCTCATTAACAATGCTAGGTTAGTAACTATATCTCTATGTTACTAACAAACCTTCCATTTAAGACCTAAATTTCAAGTCTAGCATGATTTTACCCAAGTTCTTCATATAGATAAGCTTTCTCAAGTCAAATCCAAATAAACAATTCAATCTAAATAGTGTCCAAACATTTAGAAGCATTAAGAAAAGAGTAAAATCAACACATATATGTCATTATCAACCAAAAGAGAGGAATAATCAAGTCTCAATCCATACAATGCTTAAAACAATCCTAGAGTGAAGAGTTTAGCTACACATAATCATAAAATAGCTACAACTATAAGGAATAATCATAGCCATAATCAATATCTAACAAAGAAAGAGAAAAAGAATGAGAAAAACCAATGATTTGAGCTTTTTCTCTCCTCCAATCTTCAACCCAATGACCAAACTCTTCAAGAACTTCAAAACTCTAGCACCCAAACTCCAAAGAACCCTTCAAATCTTCAGAATAATGTATTTTCGGGCTATCCCTTCCTTAAAAAGCTTCCTCCACCGTTTCAGCAAGTAAAACGCAAGGTTGTACTATTTGTTGTGTGCTGAAGCATATGCCACAGTAAGTTCTGGTCTCTGTTGGCTTCAGCCAATGATCAAGTGTTGAAGCACATGACACAATAAGTCTGATCTTCATTTGCTTCAGCACGTAGCCAACAACACAACACTTCCTCTTTAAGCTTTCTTTGATCTTTGCTGCTACAAGCATTACTCTTTAGTCCTTCAAAACTTCCCAAAGTGTCCTTCAAAGCTTCCTAAGGTGTCTTTACCCTCCTACAAAAGAGAGGATGCATTTTCATCTTTTTTCTTAGAATTAAAACACATAAATTTTAAGTTCTACACAAGTATATCTTCAACATTGGCTTGTTTTTCTAATATGTACATTTTCTTTTATTGACTCTTTTAATATGCACAAATTATACACAAAAATAAGTGAAAAGAGAAGAAAATGTGCTAGAATGTTATCAATTTCTAGGTGTTAACATGCATCTCCAGAATCCAATCGGTATCTAAATCCTTCCAAGATAGATCCAGTTGGGTTCAATATAACACCTCCACACGCAGCTTTAGTATTATATCAGGAGTAGGCTCCATCCACCTGAACTAGGACATATTGCAAAGCATCATCAAGTCCCTCATCAAATCCCATACATGGGATACAGGACTGGAGGGAGTATTAATCAAGATAAAGTTAGAAAATTGTTAAATTTAAAGGCATAATTAATGAGGTTTAAAGTTATTTTTGATTTTGGTAAAACATGTTGGAATTTACTTATTATAAATATGACTAGATGAGTACTTTTATAGTATGCTCTTATAATCCTTTTCATAAGGCACTTCCAACATGTTTTATGCAAATCAAGAAAAGCTTCAAACTTCTTTAACTATGCCAGAAAATTCAATAAATTTCCTAATTTATCTCTATTCTATATATCATACCTCATATAAAGTCAATATAATAATAAATTATAGGTAAAATTATATATTTATATAAAAATTTTAATGAGGTTCAGGATCAAAAAATATCATTTCTCTCTGCTTTATAAATAGAACAGAATAGTATATATTAAATCAAAATACTTGTATGCATTTATGCATACATATATTATAATCACTTGCCGTTTTTTGGGCAAAGAAATCACTTGCCATTTCAAATCACTTTCTTTTTTTTAATAATATCAAGGTTTTTCTTTCAAAACTTAGAGTGTTGAGGGTTTTTATTTTTTCAACAAGTGCGCTTTATATTATTTAAAACTTGTATTCTCCTCTTTATGTTTTAAATCACTTTTTGACGTAGTGAAAAATATGAAATTTTGGGAAAACTAATGATCACAAAAAAGAAAGAAAGAAAGAAAGAAAAGTAGGTGTGACTTTCCCAACAAGTTCTTAAATATAAGAAGTATATGTTTTATTACAAAGTTTATATATTACTAAAATTAAATTTTTCGTCACCAAAGATGGATACCATTATTAACTTACAATTGTTATGATTAAGGGAGAATGACACAGATGGAACACCAAAAAAAAAAAATTGATACCAAGTTACCACTAACATTTGAGACACCACAAGTAAATGGATAAAATTATCCTTTTACAACTGATAAAAATATATTCTAGTTGTAAATTTTAGAAGCTCATGAGGACATTTTTGTTCCTTTCATTATTTATGTATAAAAAACCTTCATCTTGTTTTGATATATTTTACAAATTTGTGGTTCTTCAATGTCATGCGCTTTTCCATGTACTATGGTAGTTATCTTTATCTGGCATTCTCCCTATGATTACTAATTAATGACCGAAAATTCAAATTATGGTCGTCGTAATGGTCCTTCACAAAACTTGATGCCAAGCTGTCTTTTTCTCCCCTCAGGATTTTCAGCGCAACAAACTCTTTTTCTTGAGAATCTCTTGACTTCGTTCACCTTTTGCTCTTCCTTTTGAGAAATGGGTTAAAGATTGCCATCCAAGGATTCATTGAATCACTCTGTTTAATCTTCTTCATCTTTTTCTCTAATCGCACTTGCAATTTAATCTTTCTTTGTTTTTTTTTTTCCCTTCATTATGATTACTTCTTCTTCTCTTCAATCTACCTTCACTTTCTATCTTCGCATGCATATTTGGCCCTCGCCCCCGTTTCTTTAATTTCTGTTTCAATCAATCTTAGCCCTAGTCCGTTCTCTTAAATTTAATATTTTCCTTCCCTTTCTCTCTGGTTTTCTCTGAAGATTTTTCTGGGTATTCCTTAGAATTCTGAGGAGTCCCCTTTTCTTTTCTTTTTTTATGATTTTTATATCTGGGAAGTTTCATTGTTTTGGTTCTAGATATGGGGAATTGTTGTACTAACAATGGTCCTCGTCAATATTCACCTGAAAATGAGGCGAATGAGAAGACAGAATTTGAGAATGGAAAGGACCGAAATTCTATTTCCACATATAGTGGAGGTGAAGGGCGAGTCAGGTCAAGAGGACGCTCTAGGCTTATTTCAATGTACAGCCAGCAGGGAAGAAAAGGAGTCAACCAAGATGCAATGACAGTTCGTGAGGTATATATATAATAAAATTCTTCTCATGATTTTGATACAATTTCCATTATTTGTTTATATAACTCCAAGCCTGTTTCTCTGGTCAATTTTCTTGGTTTCTTAAACATGTTTTGAAGCTAGAGTATTGCCCCTAGAACAGATTATGATAACAAACTTAGAAGTAACATCCTTATCTTTTTGACTGATATTTAATAACACAAAAGTAGGACCCACTACAGCTTGAGTTTTTCGTTCTTAACATGGGTTGTTATAAATTTTATATTTTATACATTGCTGATATTGATACGGACAATTTTCTCTACAGAAACATGGCTTTATGTTGTTCCCATGGTTTAGACTGATCAATGTTTGATATGTATGATACTCCTTCTGGTTCTTAATGAAGATCTACTTTGTAGTTTAAGTTGAACTATAGAGTTGGTCTTACATTAAGGACCGTAGGAGTATGTTATTAGGACTTCAATGGAGAGAAAGATATGATATTTTGTGGTGTGTTCGATGGTCACGGTCCTTTTGGGCACGTGGTTGCTCGATATATTAGCAAACAGTTACCTTCAAAGCTTGCTGCAACAATTAAAATGTCACAGCAAAAGACCTACATGAATAATGCTGCTGCAGAAGGTGAACATCTCCAAACGTTGTCCCTTGCTTCATGGGAGAACACCTTCTTGAAATCCTTCAATGAGATGGATCAAGCCATTGCTCGGGACATCAACACCGACAGTTTTTACAGTGGTAGCACTGCTGTTACTCTGATCAAACAGGTACACCTAGGAGAATTTCTTTGATACAAATGATTTTTTTTTCTTTTTGTAAACTCAAAGTCTCTCTAAGTCACTTTGGACTTGAGACTAATTTCTGTTGGGCTGGTAGCATTAAGGTTAAAGCCCTCCCAACAGGCAGATGGCTTTTTGAGATTCGCAAACTTATGTTCTCCTCCTTACGGGGTGAGACCGCTTACCATTTCAACTAACAAATTGTTGGTGATGTATATGATGTTTTTGCTTACAAGTTATAAATAGTATTACTGTTTATATATTGAGCCATTCCTTTCAGTGTGTTTATATTGTCATCTGGTTTTTAAGATAATTTTTCATTACATAATTTCTTTTCCTGCTCTGAAATTTCAGGGTGACCATCTGATAATTGGCAATTTGGGTGACTCTCGTGCGGTTCTTTGCACAAGAGGAGCTAGAGATCAACTCATTCCTGTTCAACTTACTGTTGACTTGAAACCAGATATTCCAAGTGAGTCTTTAATATTGTGTCCTAAAATCCTCCTGATTCTGACAAGAACATGGGTCAGACTAGCTTTTCTTTTCTTCTTGAATGTTGTCACTTATCAGGTGAAGCTGAAAGAATCCGTAGCTGTGAAGGCAGAGTTTTCGCTGAAGAAGAAGAGCCTGATGTGTACAGAATGTGGATGCCTGATGAAGACTGCCCTGGATTGGCTATGTCAAGAGCATTTGGGGACTTTTGTTTAAAAGATTATGGCCTCATCTCAGCTCCAGATGTCTTCTATCGAAGATTAACCAGGCAGGATGAATTTGTGGTTCTGGCCACTGATGGGGTAAGCAATAAAGAATGTAAATTAGGACTTGCATATTCATATGGACACTTGCTATTTCTATATAATTAGTTGTTAAAATGCATATGCGCAGTTGTAAGTTCATCTGTGATAAAACATGAAGGGCATTTGGGTCATTTAAAATCAAAGCATAATTTCAACTTGGACTTTCAATACTGCATTGTTTTTTTAAGAGTGGGGGTTTACTGAAATTCACCCTAAGCAGAAACTGCTTTCCACAAATTACAAGCAGGACTGAACTGTTATTTGTCTGTTTGTTTATTTGGCAGGTTTGGGATGCACTGACAAATGAAGAAGTCATAGAAATAGTAGCTTCAGCACCAAGGAGGTCAAGAGCAGCAAGATTGTTGGTAAAGAGAGCTGTTCAGGCATGGGGTTATAAATTCCCTGGTGCCATAGTTGATGATTGTGCTGCCATATGTTTGTTTCTGAAACACCAATCAGACTTAACCAAATCTGGGGAAAATAGGCTCAGAAGGAAGAATTACTATGAACCTGCAAGAAATGAAGACACCACAAGCTTAGATAGCTCAAGATCCAAAGATGAATGGGTTGCTATTAAAGGGTTACCCAGAGCCAACACTTTGTCCAAATTTACTGGGCTTATCAGGGATGTTAGCAGGAGGCATCCATCTCAGTTTCTTGACGGTGCTCAATTTTACTAGTTCAAGCCATAACTACATAGGCCCCTCAACACCAAAGAATTCAAGTTTCATGATTCTAGAGAGACCATTTGGCAATCTATAAAGGGTTAAGGCCCATCCAGCATCCTAAAGTATTTGTGGTACATCCAGTATCATGAAGTAGATTTTATAGGTGCGTCTATCACATTAAATTATTTTTTTTGACATACATTACCCTAAAATATTGTTTTCAGGTGCGTCTAATACTTTAAAATATGTTTTGGTGTATCTAGAATCAAGATACAAAGGATACTTTAAGGTGTGTTGGACACACCTTAAAAAACATTTTAAAGTGTTAGATATACTGCAAAATACTTTAGAGTATTGGTCTAAAAAAGATATTTAAGAGTGCAAAATATTTTAGATTATTGGTCTAAAAAAGATATTTAAAAGTGTTGGATGTACCTTAACCCATTTATTAATAGGCAAATGTATGGCCTCTAGTTGTATATATAAGGTTGAAATAGGGGGGGTAGTTAAACAACTACACACATGATAATAATAGTGGGCAATGTTTGCATTTTCCAACTAGAGAGGAATGAGAGCCACAATGTTAATCCCATATAGTGCCTGTCTATCATTAATTGTAAGACTCATGTCAAATTATATATATACATATATAGCACTATAGTTTGTAATGCTTGTTCTCAAAGAAATAATACCATATAAATATAAATATCAGTTATTCTTATTTTAGCTCAAAATTATCCCTCTGATCTCATTTTTGGATTTGCATGTTATCTATTAGTTTCTCGAGATTATCATTTGATATATGTAATCAACCTCACCTACTAGATCTGTTTGTTGTATATTATCTACTAGTAATGTCATTATAGATGTGTTCTCACTTCTCACATGATTATTATCTATTTTTCTACAATTTTGGTTTCTTGGCGTTCTCGATCAGTAGTTATTTTCCTTTCAGTAAAAAACATCTGATGGACTTCAAAAATACAAGTTTCATATTTGACAGCCAACTAAATATTCATGCCCATAGTTCACAGAACAATGACGTAAAAGGAACGAACCATCTGGTATAAAAGATTTAAAGGTAATGATGCTTTTGGGGGAAAAGAAAAACACATCAATTATACAATAATAAAACCTTACAAGATCCTTGAGCTTGATACCAAAAGTGAAAAAGGACTGAGACAGATTTTCAATGTCTACCACACTCTACACACATACAACTTTGAGCTAAAGTCATTTTAATCCCTTGAAAGGTACGAAATATAGAACAACGACCTGAGAAAAAGAGAAAAAAGCAGAAACTATTAGTCTTCATGGTCCCATATGTCTGCAACACTCTTGTATGGCCCCTCACTCTTGTTCACAAACAGCTCTTCTCCATCTAGAACTCGTTTCTGCATCCACCAATGATTCAAATATATCCACAACTAGTCATCTCATTCTCATATAAGAACTACATAACTAATTTAAAATAATTTTTTTATCACACGTATTGGAACTATTCTCATAAAAAAACCCCCTAAATAGGGATATTTCAAAAAAAAATTTATAATTTTGAAAGATAAAAAGGAGTAAATCTTGTATTTTTAGGGTGGGAGTGAACACTTTACCAACAACAGGTTAGGTTAGTTAAGACTATGTCATCAGAAGAATGATATTAAAAATACCTGATGTGATATGCTGCTAAGAGCAATGAAGTCATGCTGTGGAATTTCCCAATCAAAAACAGTAATATTTTCTTTGATTCTTTCAGAATTAGCTGATTTGGGGATGACACTTGTCCCTCTCTGAATGGCCCACCTCACCAACACTTGAGCTGGAGTCTTGTTCAGCTTCTTGGCTATCATATCCACCGTTGGATCATGGATCAGATCCCTCCCACCTTCTTGTGAACCCAATGGTGAGTAAGCCTGCACACACACACAAAAAAAAAAAAAATAGTGCTCCAAATATTAACAACATTATATTTTACAGAAATATTAAGTGTTAATAAAAAAAAAAAAATCTGGACAATTGAGTAATTTACAGTGACATGGATTCCATTCCTCTTGGAAGCTTCAAGCATCTTGTCATTTCTCCACCCAGGATGCATCTCCATCTAAATCAAAACCATTAAAATAAATATGAATCTCCATGATTCAATGAAACAAAACGCAGTATCATCAAGTCGCATCATAATATATGTATATTGGATCTAAAAATATATATGAACTTTTAAAAATAGGGGTAAAAATGACAAAACCATTAATTTAAGCAAACGGATGTTTGTAGGGCCTACAAAGTTTCTCTCAATATAAAGTAATGAGATTAGCCTAAATTAACGATTTTGTTATTTTCACCCTATTTAAAAAAAGTTCGTGTATATTTTTTCACACAATAAAGCTTTATGATATCATGTGAAATTTTGGGAAATGAGAAAGTTTGCCCCTTATCTATGAAAATTACTAGTCGATGCCTTATAATAAGAATAAGAGGAATATATATATATGAATAATCATTACCTGGCAAACGGAAGGCATTATTTGGGCAAAACCCAGAAGCTTGTCAAGCTTTTTAAGAGTGAAATTGCAGATTCCAATGTCTCTAACAAGTTTATGAGTCACAAGTTTCTCCATATCTCTCCATACCCCTTCCATGTCCAAGTCCAACACATCTCCCTCTCTGGGAGGTTTTTGGGCTCCATCTTTCACACGAAATGGCCAATGAATCTGCAATTTTTTAATTAAGTCTCTGTTTCTGATCTTATTATGGAAAAAGTAAAAAAGAAAAAAGATTGATACTTAGCATAATAATAGACATAGAAGATTAAATTATAAGCACTACCAAGTAAAGATCAAGGTAGTCAAGTTGCAGTTCTTGAAGTGTGTTGGTGATTGCTGGTCGAACTCTTTCAGGGGTCAAGTCAGTGCACCTGCATGTAGTTAGGGTTTCATACACATAATAATAATAGCACCGAGTTTTCATTCGATTGTCCAATTTCAGATAAATTCATATTTTTAACTAAACATTAAGTATGTACAACCTCCAGTTCTTTTTTAGATTTAGTATGTTAAATAAATTATTTAATCATATTATATGTTATATATTATTAGATTACGTATCAGTTTATAAGTCAGATAAAATAGTTAAGAGAAAAATGATAAATATAAATATTTTAAATTAATTTAATTATTTTCCTAGAAAAAGTCAATCAATTGTGATGAGCACCATAAGCTCATCAAATCTAGACTAGATTTAATTTGGACTGACTAAATTTAACTTTTTTATCTTTATTTTTTTAAAAAAAATATTTTAATATGTACAGAATCTAAAATAATTAAAATTAATCTTCCAAATATATTTTTTTTCAAAACATTATTTTTTTATTTAAAAATTATCAATTAAAAAAACGTTAAATTTAAACTATCTAAATAAAATCTAAACTGTCTAACTTTAATGAGCTTAGGGTGCCCATCATTTGAAACGGGTGCTGTTTTAAGGCCTTATTAGGCCTCCTCAATTTGGAGTTATGACTAAGTAAAAAATGATCAAATTAACTGAATTTATAACTGATATGATTAGACATGCCATCAATAATAGATTACGTTACCATAGTTTAGAGGTTACAAACAAATCCTTCCTTTCCACTCCTGCTTGCATGGCAGATTGAAGGGCGTGTCCAACCTGTAGAACAGAGAAAGATATTGAAGAAACATAAAACTAATATTCTTGGAGCGAAAAATCAGACCATATCGGCTGGTCGGACCAAAAATTAGTGAATTAGTCTTAGGTTTGGTCCAGTTCATGTATTAAACCGTGAACCGGTAAAATCAATAAAAATCGGTGGTTGGACCTGTCGAATTTTTTACTCTCTTTTTTTAAAATGCATTTTTTTTATTCCTCTAATTGCTAGCTTGCGCTATTTTTGAAGAGAAAATGAAAGTTTGACCATCAAGATGAAGAGAAAAGTAGGTAAAAAAAGAACAAATCTAAAAAAATATTTTAAGAAGATATAATAATTAATTAATTATAGGAATGAAGATATAATTGCATAAGAATAGGCGCTATAATTAATACTAATAAATTTTAAACATTTTTTTCTAAAGATCTTCATTTTTATCTATAGAAGTTTAAAAATATATTAATATATATATTATCACTAATAAATTGTAATATTTTAATATAACCGGTCCGACCACCGATTATACCCATTTACCTTTAAACCTGTGTCATGACTAGTTCATTGCCTATTCTGATTTTTTGTTCCTTGCTAATGTTTAAAAAAAAAGAAATAAATTAAAATCCATCTCAAAAGCAGTTGAAGAAATTGAATGATACATCTTCTTGAACACCATACTCCCAAGCAGTATCGATGTGCCTATAACCAGCCTGCAAATTAAAGCGAACCAGATCAGATCTTCATGTTCTTAAACATAAGATTATGGGGCTGTTTGTGATAGCTTTTTTGAATCGGGTTTATTATATAAGCCCGATTAACGTAAATCGAGATAAATCTCCTCCACATATTTATCTCGTAGACCGTGAAAGCACCTCGTTGACCGTAAAAGCTACCTCGTAGACCATAAAAATTACCTCGTAGACCATAAATTACAATTCATAAGCACTTATAAAATTTTCAAAAACTATTCTAAACAGCCTCTATAATTTATCATCAAAATGAATATCTGAGGGTAAAAAGATGACCTCAACAATGGCAGCAAACACAGAATTAACAGCCTGGGAACCAGATTTCCAAGTCCCCAATCCAACGGCAGGTATGGTGTGTCCACTCAGAAGCTGAAAAGACTGAGTGATTAGTTCTTCATGTGGCTTAATTGCTTGAGCCATCTCTCTCTCTCTCTCTGATCTGTTAATTAAGATGGTGCTTGTTTGATTGATTGATTTGGGACTCGCTCAAGAGTATCAAATATAGGAATCTTGAAGACAAGTGTCTAATTTGCATGCAAGGCACGTACGTTTTGATTGCCATTTGTGGATTTTGTATGGGTACACTCTTCAGTTCTCGCGCCTTTACACGTTTCCATTCACATCTTTTTCATTATTCACTCTAAATTTCATATTTTTTTGGGTTAATAAGATATTGTGGCTTAAATTTGCCATTATTTTGATTTTAGCTTCTTAAACTTTAAATTATAGATTTTGGTTCCTTAAATATCATTTTATTTAAAATATTAGTTTTTATAACTCAATAAAAATCTAGATCATTTTACCTCTAAAAAAATTAAAACTTATAATTTAAAATTTGAAGAACCAAAATTAAAATAAGACTAAACTTGAGAGACAAAAATAATATAAACCCTATTTTTTTGTGTAAACCCAATGTTCCCAAGTTATTTTAAACTTAAGATTAATCACTGTCATTTTGGGAATGTTAATATTAAGGTTAAAACTCTTTTAATAATATTATTTTTTAAGTGTTTTTTACATAAATCGAGATAAAAATTTTTTTATATATTTATTTTATATATTATAAATCATAATTAAAAAATTATTTTTAAATATTTCAACCTCTATTTAAATAAGTAATGTCAATAACAATGAGATCAACCACTTGTACGTGAATCTAAATTTCATGTACGTTATGTTAGTGTGAAAACATGGACTTTTTTTGTTTTCTTACCAGAGTGAAAAAAAAAAAAAAGAGTTGGATTAAAGTGCCTTTAGGTACACGCAAGTTTCTGGAGGTCTTCGCTTGTATCAAACAGTACAGCTCCTTCTTCCTCTGCATCCTCATAATGAAATGACACATGTTGTACTGTTTTTCTTTTTCTTTTTCTTTTTTTAATACACATGGAGTATTACTACCATTTTTCTATTTCACCCTCTTTCACAAGTAATCACTGGTTCTTGACCTATCATTCAATGTGTTTCTCTGGGCTGAACCACACTTTGGAACTTGAACCTTTTCTGCTTGTAATTAATACTCGTGTTTGTACTAACTTGTTTGATTTAGTTTCGTTTTATGTATAAGGGTGATTTAAATAAATCAAAATAAATTTTTTTAATATATTTATTTCATAAATCGTAGAAATTAATTTTTATATCATAAATCACGATTGAAAATTCTAATCGCTATTTTAAACATATTAAAATAATATCTCGGCGTTTGATTTAGTTTTAAAAAAATTTACCTCCTCCTCTACCTAATAATAGAGCGAGTGAAAGATTTGGATTTGATACTAATTAAACATAAAACTTATTTCTAATTCTAAGTTAACCCTGCTAATACCTTTTTTGGCCTTTTACTAAGATTAGGCGTGGTATATCAATGGATTAAATATAAATTATCCATATTGATTGCATATATATTATGAGTGTTATATCAATGGGTGATTTTAATGTAAAATGATTTAAAAAGGTATTATAACAAAATTAACACAAATTTTAAACAAATATTTAATTTAACTAATTTTCTTAACCTACTCAAATTAATTAAGCAGATCTTATATTAAGGATTGGATGTAAAATTTATTTCATAAGACTTATTTGAATTAACACTTGCAAAAGTGACTTTCACCCCTATAATAATTTGTTTAGCTAAAATTGGTTTTAATAATATATTGAAAAGTTAGTTTAAATTTTAAATACAAATAAAAATTGAAAACCAAAGCTCCAGAATCTGCGTTCCAACTTAATTAGCTTTTTGAAGAAAAACTTACTCAGCTAAATCAATCATGAATTTTGGCTTCAACTAACTTTGAATTGTCAAAAATCACCTAATCCAAACAATTCTCTGCAGCTAATGCAAAAGGGACACATGAATATGAAGAAGTGGGACTTGCCAATCTAACAAATGGGGAGCAGTGATGAGTAAATGTGACAATTCATAAATGAGAGTCACTTTCAGTGCCCAAACAAAGAAGTGAATTAAAGAGAAGGCAAGTTCAAGTATATAGCTGAGGGAACAAGTTACCTGAAAGAAAGGACCATTGAAGAAGTTCATAATTCATAATAACATCAAATACCAAAGCAACCTTCTCTCTTCAAACATCTTTCTTTCTTTCTTTCTTTCTATCAAACAATCAACCAATTCATTCACTTTCCCTTTTCTTACCCACTTACCTTTCCCCTCCAACTAACTTAACCTTTTAACCCCACCTCACTTTTCATATTTCATTTATTTGTTTCATGTACCACACTCATCATAAAAGTTAGTAAATGAGTGATACTCATTTTTTATATCATAGTTTAAGATTTGTGACTATCTTTCTTAGCACATATATCACTTAAATTTAAAATTAAAAGGGATTTAATAAAGCTTTATACTACTATACTATAGTTTTCAACAATATAAAATTTAAAAAATGAGTCATTAACATAAAATATACTTTCTTAATATTTAATGTAAGATATATTTATTTAATTTTAAAATATTAAAAAATTTAAATAAATTACTTCACTATAACATGTATAAAATGATATTTCTAAAATATTTCTGTTAACATTATACTCCCTCCTATCAATAATATTAAGCACTTTTAGAAGGAAAGCATCATCCAGAATATAAATAACCTTTAGTTTAATTAATGCTCTTTTTCTTATTTTGCCCCTCATTAGTACTCACTTTTCAACTTTACCTACTCATTATATCTCCCATTTTCTAAAATAACATCATGCAATTAAACAAATTTCTCAAGGAGTATAAAAGTTTAAAAAAATGTATATTGTAGGACATATTAAATGATTTAATTATCATTTTTTATTTCCTGTGATATAGTTGAAGTGCCTTATATTATGGATAAGAGAGTATTATATATCAATTTATAAGTTAGTTAAAAAAATGATAAATATAAAAGATAAAATGAAAAAAAAAAGTCTTACATTTATAACCAAAATTCACCCCCAAATTAGATACTAAAGGAGTAATATATTAATGATATTAATATTGAATGAGTGATGCTGTTTTTTTTTTTTTGGATGAAATTGTTTGGTATACACATTTGTCTATTTAATAAATTGTTATTAAAATAATTTATAATATAAGGGAGTAATTAATTATGAACAAGAAAAGATTGTACAATATGATGGAAATATTAGATCAAAACGTGGAGTGTGCTAATATATCAACAAATACCATGTAATGTATTGACCAGTGCCAGACACATTTTTCCGATCAAATTCCCAATCTGACACGATAAAAGCCATTGGCCAAAAAAAAAGAAAAGAAAAGAGACAAAAAAACACACAATATAAGATAAAAAAAAGTCAATCCAAAATTACAATCGTACCCATTAATGCTCAAATCTAAATTATTTTAAAATTCCAAATAAACATAATTATGAAAATAATCAGTTCAAACTTGAAACTTGCAAAACTATTGAATAAATCTGTCGCCATATTATGTCTTAATATCGAGGAAATCTTTTTTTTTTTTTTTTGGCCTGGAGTGTTTGGTGTGAAGAGACAAAGCAAAGCAGAGTGTGTCACTTGGTGACAAAGACAAGGAAACACATAGGCAAAGAGTTTAAATTACAAGATGTGAGCAAAACTAATTGCTTTCCTTCTATACCAAGTCATACATATTAATCCCAACTCTTGTCTTCTCTTACAACATAGAAAGATCATAGTTATACCATCACACTACCTAGTGCCAATTACACCAAAAAAAAAAAAAAACCAGTTCAGAAAATTAAGCACAAAGTGACTAGACAACAACAACAAACAGAGCATTACAAGTTAAACCTCACTGAATTATAATAATAACAACTAAGTATTTAAGCAGGGGAATTTTCATGGGTTTGTTTGGGTATGAGTCAATCTCAGATCAGACATTGTTGTTATTGTTGTTGCTGCTGTTTTTGCGGACGAAGTAGCGATAAGCGGCGACTTTTTTCTTTCTGGAAGCAAAGTTATCAACCGAGAGGATGAGATTTCCAGCTTCTTTTGCAGTGAATGAGTTGTGAATGGCTTCCTCTGAGGCTCCAACCTTCCTTGCCTTCTCTACTGCTATGATGTAGCTTCCTTGTGCACTTGGCACAAACTCTGCACTGTACTCTAAGTCCCACCCTCCCACCACTATGTCCCATGTTATCGTAGCTCCACCCTAATCACAATTGATTCCATCAAATTTTTCATCAACAAAGCAAGTTCTGATACCATGTTAGAATTCAGTGAATTAGGTATATATTATATCATCAGGCTTGTCTTTCTTTTATCAAAATAGTTTAAGCCAATTTGACAGTGATAGGGCTTGCATGGAGGCTACACAGCCTTTGAATTTATCATTCAATTGGTAATGCATGAGCTTAATTACAATTATTACCTCAATTCCTTCAATTTGGATGTTCACCTTCTCTCCTCCTTTAACAGTGAACTCAGAAGCAGGTTTAGGGGGACCATTCTGCAAATCGCTTGGCCCATTCAGTCCTCCATACTGAACTGGAATATCCTCAGGCCTTATGAATCTGTGTACACACAGACCAACGCATCAAATCTAATAGCCAAAACCAGAATAAGGTTAAGTGTAGACATGTGAGCATCTTATTTCGAATCAAACTAAATATACATCCATGTATTACACAAACGGACAAAAATCAAAACCACACAGTTTATTCAATGCTTCCAAAACATTTAAAATGAAAGCATTCTGAATTTCTGAACAAGTTGATCTGAACAAAACAGGTCATCATCCAGAAGAAAAGAAGAAGATAAGCCATTTCACAGAAAAGGAAACAAAAGGGAATCTCTGATCTCACTTATAGAGTGTCCCTGCAGCATTTCCCTCCTTGGAGATCACAAATTTGCTCTTTGTTCTTTGGGTCAAAAATGGACTGAACATTGAATACAACATGCTGAAGTACCAGGGCACATTAATGAAAATCTGAAACACCCCCACCAACACAATTCATCAAATCAAACATAAGAAGGAAACAAATGAAAAATCTCAGGAAAAAAAATTGATTTTTAAGGTTACCTTACGAGCCACCATTTCTGGATAATTGTCTTGAAACAGAGAGAGAATGTGATTAGAAGCTGCCCTGAGCTCCCTTTTGGGCATGTCCTTCAAATCTGTGACCTGAATCAGAGAATTAACACCACCTGGTTTGAAATGAAGAAGCTTGATTCCTCTTTCAAGAACTTGAACTCTCCATCTCAAGAATTTCTTTAGCTTCTCTTCGTCGCCGAAGATTCTCTCATACATTTCTTTGTCTCTGAAAACTCCATAAGCATTGTAGCAGACTGGGTGTCCTTCTTTATCATAACCCTGCATGTAGGCGACAACACCTTCAAGCTCTTTGAACCCTAAATCCTCCTCAACGACGTCGTCTGCTCCGAACTCCTTCCTCCAATCCAAGCATTTGAGAAGCATGTTGAGAGAATCTCCCACCCTGAAGTCCCTCGCTCGGAGGAATTTCAACAGAATGACGTCAGCCCTGTCGTCGCCGCCGAGCAAGGGGATGCCCCACATGGACGAATCCGAAACCTCGGAGGTAGCGAGCTTGTTTTTGAGGTCTTGTAGGGCTTTTTTCTCGGAGGATTTCAAGTGGGAAACGAAGTAGGTGTCTTCTTTGAAGGAAGGTGTACGGAGTGTGGCTGCTTCCATTAGAGAAGTGACAAAGCTTTTCTTGTCTGGTTTTGGGGATGCGTCTGGGAGGTCTTTGAACTGTGGGTTTTGTAGGGACATGACGATGAAGAAGAAAGAGAGAAGGTATTAATGGAGGATTTGGAAGACGACCCAGATGAGATTAATGGGAGAAATCCAAAAAAAGGCGATGGATTTTGAAGAAGATGAAGAGGGAATTAAGGCGAAAACCGGAAAATGTGGGCTATATGATTGGGCGAAAGCAGAAAGAAAGGAAGGTAGCTGTGTTATTGAGAGTGAAGGAAGAAATAGAAAGAAAGAAGGAGAAAGAGAGAGAGAGAGAAGGAAGAAGAAGACAAAGAAGAAAAATGAGTGAGCCGGAGATTTTGGTTTGAAGTTCGTGAAAGGGGCTTCTGAGAGTGAATTTGAATTCAATAGGCAGGGACACCTATATGTCAGTGAGGGAATGCACGCGCCAAGTCGGAACCAATAGGAATGGTATTGAGACTTGAGACATAAGCCGAGCCAAATTAGCTGAGCCGAGACTTGTCCGTATCTATGGACTATAGGTTATCCCTGTTTTTTTTTTTTTTTTTGGTTTTATATTTTTTTTATAAGCCGAACCAAATAAGCGGCGCCGAGACTTGTCCATATCTATACCTGTTTTTCTTTTGTAGTTTTATATTTTTTTCAGAAAGGCAATTTTATTTTTTAAAAGAAAAGTAAAAAATACATTTTTTTTTTATAAAGTTAAGGATATTTGGAAGCTTTTGGAGTAACCCTTGGTAATTTTACCCTGGCGGTTAAAAGTATTAATAGTAAACATTAAATTTCTAATGATTAATGTTAATTTTTTATGGGTTAAGGTGTAAAAATAATAATGAATTATTTTTTAAAGTGCACCCAATATAACTAACTATTTTATGGTGTAAAAGTAGATATTATAAATTTTTTTTTGGAGCAAAAATAATAATTTTTATACCCTAAAATAGATAACGAAATTGTTATTTTTGCTCTAAAAAAATTCATAATGTCTACTTTTGCACCCTAAAAATTCATAATATTTAGTTTTACACCCTAAAATAGTTAGTTGTGTTGGGTGCACTTTACAAAATAGTTCTTTACTAAATTTACACCTTAAACCATTTTTTATTAGTTAGTGTGAATTTACTCTTTATTTTTTTAGTATTGGGCGAAATTGCTCCATAAAAAATTTTCAGATATCCAATACTTTTTTTTGCTTACTTCTTGAGCAAAATTGCACATTAGCCTTAGATTTAATATCACATGATTAATTTGTCTTGTCATATGCTCCTCCGGTCCTTAATATAAGATATATTTAGGGAGTTGATCTTTATCCTAAATAGTATAAGACATAGTTTTTAAATTGTCAATCATTTCTTAATTTACCCCTATTGATAATCCATAAATAATAATCAAGGGGAGATAAAAACATAAAATAAAATAAAAAGGATGACTAGCTATGGTGTTTTAAAGACCATTAGCCATTTTAACTATTTAAAATTATGATTATTACCGTTTATTTGTGCATAATCACTTGGGAAATACAATGGCTTATCATTTGCTATGGACAATATATTACCTTCAGATTTTATATTAAGGACTGGATTAAGTATAAAATAAGTAAATGTTGCAATTAATAATTTATGAATCATACAACTTGAGTTAAATATTCATGTGATGAAAAAAATCCGTAAATTTAATTAAGAATCAAACGAATTAGGCAGAACAATATAACAATCAATGACCTTGTTAAAAAAATTAATATAAAATGAGGAATTTTAAATTGTAGATATATATAAGTTTGAGTTGAAAGTTTAAAATTTTTAATTATAAATAGGATCTTATTTTATGTTAATTTTTTTTACAGGGTTGTTAATTATCATTATCCAAAAAATTGAATAGTAATGAATGAAATTAATAGTTATTTATTTTAAAAATTATTTTGGGACAAGTAATGAAAGTAAAAGTTTTTGGGTGGGAGGAAATGGAGTGAGGAAGAAGTTTACAATAATTGAAGCCAAAGTATGGATATGAGATTTTGAGGTATTCAAACAGTGACAGTGAGTCGCTTTGTTGGTTCAGTTTTCTCACTACTTTTGGACCACCTCTCCCTCTTCTTTTATACCACTTTATTTACTGGTATCATATTTACAATTACAACTCACTTTTTAATATATTTTTCAGAATTAAAAATATCTTAAATCTAATTAATTTTTTGTAAGAATTAATATTTTTTAAATTTGCCCCTATTTAATATACACTCTACCCAATATCACAAATCTTACACAAAAATAAATAAAGGATAAAATTAAAATCCAAATGCAAATAAAGATAAAATGAAAGATAAAATTTTACATTTCTATGCAAAAGTCAATGATGTGATAAATAAATATGACAAAAATATATTCTTTTGACCTTATAAATAAAACCAAATGAGTATTTTTATCTAAAAAGTCATATATATAAACTATACGTATATTTCATGAGATGACACAGCATAATTAGAATTAGTTGGGTAACTGGTAAAATCAATTGATCAGATGTTCCCAAAAAAAAAAAAAAAATTGTGCCAAGCAATGTGAGAGCAAGGCTTTGAAATTACACATTACTTTTGGGAAAGCTTGATTAAATAAAGGGGGAAAAAGGTTAAAAGGGTCAGGTTGGGAATGGTAATACTCCACATGTGCACATAATTAATATTTTTTGGCCAGTTACTATAATTAATACCATTAAACAATGATAAAAAGCCATTAAACGTATAATTATATACAAATACTATGATGCTTTGAAGGCTCACGCGTCCACGGGCAAATGCACTAATCAGCATTACCCACTTAATACTGTTTAAAGTGAACTATGAACATTCCTAATTAATAGTTATGATTCTCTTTCAAAAGTCCCCCCTTTTTGAATATATTTCACCCACTTCAACTATATTTTGTTTTCCTTGCTTGAGGAATATTGTGTGGGGTTGAAAATTGAAGTAAATTACATTCAACCAAAAAATTTGTAATTAAATATAAATTAGATCAAACTAAAAGTAGCACCATTAAATTTATATGTGGATAAAACTAAGTGTCCACTAAAAAATTTATACTCATTTACTTCTAAATACTTATAACATTCTTTAACCAATGGTATAGTATCTAGCACATTAGGGGAGGCGCCTACATTTGGTGTACCACAAAAAGATCACGTCCAACAGCATCAAACACGTGAAGTATCTGTGAAAAAAAAAAAGATAAGATTATCTTAATTAACTCACAGAGTTTTTAAAATAAGTAAATTGATTATTTGTCATTAACAGATAGTTTATAATTTTTTTTAATATCTTTACGAATTTATCATTTAATAATTAGATAATGCGCGAATCTTATTATTTCTTAACATTTTATTTTTCACTGGTCTAACCCTTGGGTTATCTCCGAACTAAGAAAATAACCATATACTTATGAACTTATCCAATGGTCTTTACAATTTTTTTAACATATTGATATCTAGTATCAATTAACCATCCAATGATGCTATAATCAACAATAATAAATATTATTCCTAGCAAATTATCAAAATAGATAGATGATAACAAAATATTCATACCTACAATACTTTAATTATTGAACTAATAGTCATTAACACAAAAATTATTATTAACTTTAATTAATATTGTTATTTATCAAATAAAAATTTAATTTTTTTAAAGACATAATCAGGTCAACCTAGCAACTCACCCAGGTTGAGTCTTGGTTACCTAGGTTGGTATTGGGTCACCCCAAGTTACACATAAATCCGGGTTAGCAACCTGCTCAGACTGGTTTCTTGGCTAACTCAGTTGGCCTGTTTGAGTTTGATAGCTCTGCAAATTTTAAAAAATTAATTTTTTTTGAAGACAATAAGGTCAACCCAGCAACTCACACGGGTTGAGTTCCGGTTACCTAGGTCGGTATTGGGTCACCTCAAATTACATAAAAATTAGGGTTAAGGACCTGCCCAGATCGATTTCTTGACAGACCCAACTAACCTGTCCGAGTTTGACAGCTTTGCAGATTTTAAAAAATTAATTTTTTTTAAAGACAATAAGGTCAACCCAGCAACTCACATGGGTTGAGTCCCAGTTACCTAGGTCGGTATTGGATCATCCCAAATTACTCAAAAATCCAGGTTAAGGATCTGTCCAAACCGATTTCTTGGCTGACCCAACTGACTTGTCCGAGTTTGGTAGCTCTACAGATTTTATAATGTCTACTACTCCACTCCATGTTCAAGAAAGTAAACTACATTGAATTTTTCTTTTTTTACCTTGAAGTGAACTGCATAGATTACAACATGTGATCCTTCATAAAACTTTTATAAATATATTAACGATGACGATATTGGTCAATTATGCAAAGGAAGCATGCAGGAAACAAAGTTGTGGGAGGATTTTTTTTTTTTTCCCGGTGTCCGTATAATTTGGATCACGTGATCAATCAAGTTATCAATTTTTAGGCGACTAAAGAGTCTCCACGTTATCAGATGGAGGAGTGATCAGTGAAAAACCATGACTCGTAAGTTTTTATTTTTTTAATATTATGTAAATATTATACATTTTATCTTCCAAATTTTATACAAACTTTATATTATATTTTCCCCTTCAATTCCAGCCTCCGTATGCGTAATGATATATCACTTTCAATTCAATTTATTGATGAAGAGGTTTCATTTCTTCGCTCAAGATGCTGAAAATTATTGGCCCTCCATGGCTTTGTTTTGTCAACCTCATCTTTAGTGGGTGTTTGTTTACACTTCAAATTGTGATTTCAAAAACTATTTTTTATAAATTAAGTTAAAATTCTTCTCACATACTTATCTCATAAATTTATCACATTTTTCTCCAACAATTATGGTAAAGCATATGACATTTATAAATATTCAACTAGAAAACATTACTTCTAAATATTTAATCAAAAAAGGTAAAGTAATATCTAGCCTGATTATATTATTTCCCAGTATTATTTAGTACCTTAATCTTATTTATGATATCTAGAACTATAATGTTATTTTCTCAATGCATCTAGAACTCTTGATATTATTTTTCAATTATATCAAATACCTTGATCTTCTTTATGATTTTTTATGCTAGATGTAATATAAATAAAATTAGGATGTTGAAATTCAAAATGCTTGATACATCATAATGTTGAATGCTATTTTACTCATTAAAAAAAAGTAATCAGACAACTCTAATAGTGATTAAGAAAACTATGATATCGGAATTTAAGGAGTATCTAATGATAATGCCAGCTATCATGCTTGGACGAAATTTCGGGCTCGATGACATTAACATGATTATGTGCATGCACGTGTTTAATTGTATAAAATTAAAAAGAAAAGAGTATTTAATGTTTATAAATAAATTATTGGTCCTGTTTCTTTTTGTTGTCCTGGCATCGTTCCTACTTTGTTGTTCTCTCTAATATTTTATTTTCTAAATAAATAATAAATTTTGTTGGGCACATTTATGTTAATACTCCTTTGTCCTTATATATAAGAACATTTTTTTTAATGGACTTATCTCTAAATATAAGATCCCTTTTAAGTTTATCTCAATAATAAATGCACTTTTTTCTATTTTGAACTCAATTAATTATTACTCCATCCGGTCCTATTTATAAGCAACATTCTCATTAATTGCGCAGAACGAATTGGTAGTTAAAAGCAATAAGTGTGTTAAAAATGCCATTTTTTTTCCATATATGCCCATATTTATGAAAACAAATAGAGAATGTATAAAAATAAGAGAGATAGTAAAATATGTTTTCTCAATGCTTTGTTGACTTCATTCACCTAATGAGTTCTCTCTCTTCTGAATATAACTATTGGTGTGTGTGTGATAATTAATTATAAATAATATGCATTTAATAAGGGTAAAATAGAAAAAATGAGCTTACTCTTGTCATATAAAAAGTGAAAGTTATTTATAAAATGGATCAACCCTATGAGAGAGAAAATTACTTATAAATAAGATCGGAGAGAGTATACTCCATATATTCTTTTTCATCCTTTTCTCATTTTTACTCTTTCTAACTCATTTATAAATAAAGGTATTTTTTTTAAAAAAATAAATTTCTTATATAATTATTATATCTAATCACTTTTAATTATTTTTTAAAATCTGAACTGTAATACTCCTATATATAAACGGAGTAGTAGAAAAGGGTATCCTAGGGTTTGAAAATTAAGTTGGTAGGGGCAAATACGGAGGAGCATTGGGCCCCACTTTTAAAGAAAAGTTTCAATTTTTGCATCGGATTCTTAAAAGAAAAATGGATTAGGGGAATATTTGGGGATCGGATTATTTATTAAATAAAAAATAGGGAAAGAAGCTGATTAAGTTTGAACATAGGACTGGATATACTCACATGAGATTCAAAGTATGATTTTTGTAATGCAAAGAATGTTAATTAAATGAAAAGTTAAAGGATAATTATGATGAAGGGAAAGCTTGAAATGGGATCCAGTTAAAAACCCCATATGGACATATTCAAAGTACATGCTTGGGAATTTGTAAAAATCAAATTCTCAGATTCAAAAAAGCCAAACAAAATAATTACTGCCTTTGTTTTCATTTTTCATAAAATTAATTAAAAATTAAAAAGTATGTTTAGTAGAATCCCAAATTCACCTTTTTTGACTTGCTCATCATATAAATGCATCATTCCATTTGATTAAATAACCTTTTAAAAAAGCCTCCCCTCTTCTATTTATCTCTTTGATGATTCATCCCTTCATGCTTTTCTCCTCTTTTCCTCTCTTTTAATTCCCTGTTCTGTTTAACTTTCATTCTTAACACGTCTCCAATATTAAAAAAATTAATACATAATATTAATTTTCAGCCGATTAATGTAAATTTAAATTGGTTACTCTCATACACAAAATCATCATGAAGTATATGTGTATAGAATTTCAAATGCAAAATGACTGATGGGGGAGAATACACCATTGGATAACTTTGATTATTTGGGGGAAAATAGTTAGAAAAATTGGTATTATTGGGTATTATAAGAAGCATGGTTTGATTAAAATTATTCATTTTAAAATAAAAAAAGTAACTAGATGATAAATGAAAAGGGGAAAAAGGGAAATGGAGGAGCAGAAGAAACTGCAGAGGGCACATGGAAGGGGTGAGGCAATTGTCATGTTTCATTCTTTAGGAGGGTCCTTTAACTTTAAGGACATTTAAGCTTCTAATACCACATTTTAAAAATATCATAACCAAAACCAGCTTTAATTTTAGGGGGGAAAGGTATTTGTATAAGAAAAGAGTGCTTGAAGAATTAGTTAACAAGTACTAATCCAATTGGTAAGGATTAATATGCCACAAAGGAACAATTTGGAGTCTCACTTTCCGTAAAGATTATGAGGTAAGTAATTTGTAAGCACCTTTAAAGAAAAATGTTGTTATTTTAAAAATAATTAACTGATATAATACTATTAATTTATATTAAAGTATTATTTGATGTAATTTAAGATAAATATAGTAACTAATACCTTTAAACACAATTTTTAAATTATAAAAACTTACATTTATCTTAATAAGGTCTTGGTTTTCATTCATTAAAAAAAGGATAAAATACGAAATAACTGAGATTTTCGTTCAATTCAATAGTTGAGAGTAACGGAAATGCTAGGAGTTTAAGTTCAAATAAAATTGACAAAGGAAAATAGATAGAAGGTGTTTGGAATAACGATTGAAACTTTTAAAAATGTTTTTCAATCGTAATTCACGGTATATAATGTAGCTTTTACTATCTACGAAGTAAATATGTGGAGGAGTTTTGTTTCAATTTACATAAATCAGACTTATATATAAGTAAAAGCTAAACTAAATATCCTCAATTATTTATTTTTCTTAAACAGTGGCATGGAAGTTTCCATATAAACGGGAAGTCATAATTCCACCTATAATTTTTTTTATTAAAAAAAAAAAGATAAGCAACAACTCAAACAAAAATTTGAATAAAAAGGAAAAAAAAAAAAAGAAAACAATTTGAATTGTGATGGATGGCAATAAGGTGATGAGAGTAATAGGGTGGAAAGAGGACAACCTTAACGAGAAACCAGTTTTGGGGACAATGTGTACAATATTTGAGAAAGAGTACTACTCCTAATGTTGGTGTCCCCACCATTAAGAAAACAGAGAAAATAGCCAGAAAGATACAAAAGAAGGACTCAAGGAGTACAGCTTCTGATTGCGCAGAAACAATTCACTCACAGATATGAACACTAACAACACTATAATACAAAAGCTGTCTGATTCCTAAGTGTTTTTTATGAGTTGTGAAGCATTCAAACAGCATCTCTCTCTCTCTCTAGATCACACAAAAACCTCTGCCACAGCCCACAAGGAACTGCCCAAACCCCACTTGCTTAAAACAAAATTATTCAATTAAGGACAATGACAATTTTTAAGTCTCAAAGATTGAATTAGTAACAGTCAGGTCTTCAAAAAATT
This sequence comes from Albizia julibrissin, assembly GCA_037074505.1. Taxonomy (NCBI): domain Eukaryota; kingdom Viridiplantae; phylum Streptophyta; class Magnoliopsida; order Fabales; family Fabaceae; genus Albizia; species Albizia julibrissin. Next base: position 37,676,867 of record CM073487.1, read on the forward strand.
CTTTTTGATTAATGAGTTGCAAACATCGGATTAAACAAACGGTTGCAAATTAAGAGTTACATTTGAAACACAAATTACCTGTTATTTGCAGTTTTAACTCCTAAATTTTCAATTGTTTGAATTGGTATTTCTTATGATGAGTCATCAATCCACTCTTCACATATCTATTTGTCATTCTCCCTTATTTTTTTTATTTAAAAAATTTAAATAAGTTGGGTCTTAGTACACATTAAGGTTAGAAGAGGCCTTTGAGGCTTGGCACAAAAAAATGTGAGTTGAATATAAGGATTTACCAAGATCAGCGAAGCTTCTAGGTTCAAAAAACACTTGAAGAGTTACTCATAGATTGACACCAACAAGGTTCTAATATTGACAATGAAAATTGAACTCATGACCTTGCGAGAGGTAGTGAATCAAATCTTTATGATTTAGGTCAACTTTTATTAGCTTTTAACATTAAATTGAACAATGGTTGACTCAGCTGAATGTTGGACCAGAAAAAGTGCGGGATGAGCCTTAACATGCTGGGTTCCTTATTGGGCCTGGGCTACACTATTTATGTCCCATCATAAAAGATTAGTTGCACCAAGCTGCGTAATTAGCCCCCCCACCCAAAAAAAAAAAAAAAACAAAACAAAACCAAAACCAAAGCTTAAGGGCCACATAATAAATAAGGTTTCTTTAGTTTTCGTAACCAATGCCATTGCTATGTGAATTTTTATTTTCCTTTCCAACCTATGTGATCCAATTACGGAGTTGAGTAATGAATTGTCGTTGAAATATCACCAATGAAAGGACTGTGACCATCCGACGACGTTGAATTGGTCACACGCACCGCACTACCATTTTTCCTCTGTAATAATCATCAATAATTGGCATTATATCTTATGTTTTAAATATAAGATCTAATTAATTTTTTTATAAAAAATTGATGAAGTTAATTAGATTATTTTAAAATATTTATGTTTATCATTTTTTGCTAAACTAATTTGTGTAACTTAATATATATATATATATATCGTACATAATATATAATATGGTTAAATATTTTATTTTGTTTCCTTAATCTTCCTAAAAAAAATCAATTTGATTTAATATCAAAGATAGGAGATAATATTAATTAATAATATCAATATATATTAATTAGGACTATCCTAATTAACTGTAAAATGATAAAAAAACATTTCTTTTTGGTTGAGACGTAATGATTTGATCATATGCCATGAGGAACGTTAATCTTAAGCTAAACTCACGAGAGGTTGGGTGCCATTTGATCGGAATCCTATGCTCTGTTGTTGTCTTTATGCTCTGAGGAAGAAGAAGAAGGACCCACCATAGTCACAGGTTGAATTGAATAATTTTACTAACGTAAAATAAAGTGTTAAAATGTAAATTTATTTTAAACGTATTTAAAAAATTTTATTGTTATTTTTATTTTTTTAGTTTAATTGAAATAACACACATGAAATTCTTACAGAGCACTCACTAAGACACTTCGAATGAAAGATGATAAGGTGGTATAATAACTAATGAGTGTTTGATAAGAGTTTCATGTATATTATTTTAGTCAAAATTAACTTTGTTAATGATTAATGACAATATTACTATATTTTTAAATATCTAGGATGATATTGAAAAAAAAAGCTTAGAAGGCAATATTAAGATTTTTTGAATACTTTCAAAATGGATTTGCACTTTAACTATAAAATAAATAAGACGTTATTTGTTATTGTATTATATATACTACATATTATGTATTAATAATGATGTTCATTGAATAGTATTTACATAGAGGTATTTGATTTATCGTATACAGAGATTTTAATGATAATATATTCATGTCTAACATGATAAAAAGTAGTGTCACATACACTGGTATACGTGAGAGTAAGTTATAGGATTTTCACTCCGGAACAAGCACTTATTTCCCTTTTTTTAAAAAAAAAAAAAACACAGCACTTATTTCCTTTTTAATGTATATAAAAAAGAATAGAACAGATAGCACTCGTTCCAATATTTTTTATAAGTCATTTGTAACTTAACCTCGAAGATAAAAAAAAATTGATTAAAATTGATTAAGTACAATAAATACATTAAAATACAAAATATTTTTAAGAATACCCTTACGTAAAGTTGCCTGGTAGTTTATAATAATTGATATCATTAAGTGTACAATCACTTCAAAAGGACAGAATAAAATATGTTAATAAATATTTCATACATATAATTAGAATTTCTTATAAATAGAAATAATAAAACTCTTTTGAAATGTTTCTTATAAAAAACGGAGGATTGAAAATAACTAAACAAGACAAAAGAATAGAGATATTGTGAGTTACGACTTGTGAGTCATGATGTTGAAATGGGCACTCACACCTTAACGCACTAGCTAGCTTCTTTGAAAATGGCGTCACTTTTTAATTATTTCCATTTTCCACCAATATATGTTTTATTAAAAGTAAGATTTGGCGTCACTTAGAGTAAGACTTGGCATCATTCTCACGAACACAAGCCTAACAGTGGAAAAAAATAATTAGAACTCATCAATTTCTTTGTAAGAAATTGATTAAAAGTACATGGTTAAAAATTTTCAGTTTAACTGAATAGAATTCCGGTATTTTTCTTATGTATGAAATTGTTTAAAATAGACTGATACTTTTTTGTGTATAAAAATATGTCAAGTCTTCATGAGTAATTAAATTTTCAAACAAATATTTTTAACCAATTTTCTCACACCCCCGGCAACAACTAGTTCAATAATCTTTTGCCATCATTCGTATTTTGTGGATACCAGTATTATAAATATGCTCCCTCCTTCCCTACATATAATAAAATTATTATTATTATTATTATTATGCGGGCAATATATATATATAATTATTATTAAAAAATTACAGTTATGTCTCAAATAAGAGGAAAAATGAAAAAATTGTCCTAAGAATTTATCAATAGAGCTCCTGAATTTGTCAATAACTTGTTCTTGGAGTTACCAATGAGATCATTTTTTCATTTTAAGATTTCAAATGACCATTTTTTTTTTTTGCTTGAGGCCTGATTATAATTTTTTCTATTATTAAATTTATGCAGATTAAGGAGTTTATTTATGTACAATCTCTAATTGAATACTTTTTTATAATAACAAAACTAATTATTAAGGGTTAAAAAAATCATTAAGTAATGATATTTTTTTATGATAGACCTTAAAAATATCATAAAATTCAGAATTATGTATAATAAGAAGTAGAAATTAAAAATTTATATATTAAGGAGAAAAAATGTTATATATTATATTTAAGAACGGAGTGCTAATGAATTTTCCATTAAACTACAACAACCACACAGAAACACAAAGATTAATAAAGAAGTCCTGGTTTACATAAACTAGTTGTCACCGGAGAAAATGGCATAAGGACCTCCCAAGGAAACTAATTTAGAGACCGTGAAATTCATAAATTACATAAATTCATTTATAAATAAGAATGATATTTATTTACCACTAATATTTAAAAGTTTAACAGTTGATCATCAACAATTAATATGAAGTATGAGATGATTCACATGTATAGCTCTTCTTTCTTTATGCAAGTTTCATAAATATGTTCATGATCTTTTTTATCCTTTAATTATTGTATTTAAGATCCATTTAATTTAATTTCTCGAAGTCCGGATTTCTGTTTTCTCCATGCAAATTTTAGATCTGCAAACTTCTCTGCCATGATCTATAAGCAATCTCTTCTTCAACTAGATCCTCACTCATTGAAAAAAAAAAAATTAAATTCCCTGTATTTTCTTCCTTGTTACTGGTTTTGGATCCTGCATGTCTTTCAGAAAATCTCCACTATCATGTCCATAAAATCTAAAACACACAATTTTGTCTATAAGAAGAAGATCATCAATCAGAGAATAGGAACAATCAGAAACGAAGATACAGAGAGAATTATTAAATTATTGTGATTATCGTCATCGTTCTAAACAGAAGAAGACAGACTAATCCCCCAAATTGTGTCTCAGAAAACAATAATTAAAGGCAAAAGCTAAACAGAGATCATCACTTTCCGGCACAGCTGAGTGAGAATAGCTAGCTAATTAAGACTATAACATCAACACCGCCCAAAAAAAAAAAAAAAACAAGAAGAAGCAGAATCAATAGTGCATAACATAAACATTGTACTCAACAATGGCGTCCCCTGAATTGGGGGCGAACCAGTGGGTTCGAGCTTCGACGTATCCTCTGGCAAATCGGAAAAGTCCGCTTCCTCCGATCACCGGCATCTCCCTCACCTTATTGAACACCTGATTTCTCCCCAACACAGTGATTGTGCTTCCGTTGTATTTGCCTTCGATGAACGCGAAATTCATCGCCATCAGAAGCCCTACTTCGCTCTGCGACGCCGACGCGTAAAACCCTTGAGCTCTTCCCACCAATTTGGAGCTCAATTTGGGGCCCAATGTCAGGGGGTTATCGATCATGTTGAGGAGTCCGAAGGCGGTGGTGGAGTTGACCGGCGGCGGTACGACGGCGACGGAGGTGGGATTTTGGCCGCTGACGATGTCGTGCCAGTAGAATTTGAAGTGGCTAAGCTTTTCTTTCTTAAGGCCGAGGAGCTTCCGGTCGATCGGGCGAACAAAGTCGTCGTAGCCGGAGATGAGAAGAGGAGAGAAGGAGAGGAGAAGGAAGAGGAAGATGAGGAATGAGGAAGCCATTGTTGGAACTTGGAAGATGGTCTTGTGGGAAAAGAGGGTACTGAGTTGAGGGCTTTATAACCGGAGAAACACACCAACCGTAAGTGGGACGCCAGACAGGAAAATCTTGCTTTCATCATGTTTGGCCAAAAAACATATACCTGTTATTTTCATTAACATTATAACTCTATACTTTCTTTCCCAATATAATTGAATTACATAGATAATGGATCAAAGGTGGTGGAAAATTGTTTTTTTTAATATTATTATTCGGTATCTGTTAGGGTTCGTGACTTCCCCTCTTAAAATTAAGTGTTTCCTTGAGAAGACGAACTTAAGACTTAAAAAGATTTATCGATATTTTATACTATTAAATTAACTCTATATTAATAAGTGATCAAAAATTGTTAAAAGTAGCAGTATATAGGTAAAAAGTAGGGAAAATTCCAATAAAAAACCAAATAAACTTATCAAACCCAAAAAAAAGTTTGTTAACACTTATAAATGATAGAGAAATCCTCTAGTAGGAATCTGGAATTTCAAAGTTTAATGTTTTTACTGAAATACCCTAATCTTTCTCTTCCTTCTCTCTTCTCTTCTTTACCTCTCTGTTAAATTCCATTAGAGAAGATGATGAATAGTACTTCCTCCACTTCCTTCCCTGTTCTCTAGATCTCCATCTCCTTTCCATTATTCAAAAAATCGAAACTCTTATCTCAAGATTCTCAACTGTCAGCCATTCTCCGATTCTCCCTTCTCCCTCTCCTTCTCGTTCTCGGCATCCTTAGGTAGCGTTCTAGAGTTCTCATTCTTGACTTATCCGATTCTCCCTTCTCTTTCTCGTTCTCAGCTTCCGTCGCCTTGCCCTCTCATTCTATTTGGTACTTATGTTTGATTCTGAATATTGTAATTTGTTCATTCGTGTTGGCCAAAAGATGTGGACTCTCATATATCAGTTACCAGAAATAACAAAGTCTGTAATGTAAATAACAAAGTCTTTAACGGAATAACAAGATTGATAATGGGAATAACAAGAAGGGACACAGGTCTGATTCATTTGTGTTGGCCCAAATATATGGACTCGTACAAATTAATTAATAGGAATAACAAGTTCTTTAATGTAAATAACAAAGTCTTTAATGGAAATAACAAGATTGATAATAGGAATAACAAAAAAAAACACAGGTCTAATTCATTTGTGTTGGCCCAAATATGTTGACTCTCATATATCAGTTACCAAAAATAACAAAGTATGTAATGTAAATAACAAAGTCTTTAATGGAAATAATAAGATTCATAATGAGAATAAAAACAAAGAACACGGGTGCTCATATAGTTGTGTTGTTCAAAGAGGTGCACTATCACAAATTCATTAATGGAAATAATAAAGTTTTTAAAGGAAATAACAAGATTCATAATAGGAATAACAACAAAGAACATGTGTCTGATTCAATTGTATTGCTCGAAAGAGGTGCATTTCTTGTCATTCCCATTATAAATCTTGTCAAACCTATTAACACTTTTGTTATTTCTATTACTGAATTTGTCAGATACCACCCATCATGGCCATACCTTTCACATAATTTATCAGTATGTCATTCTGCATTTGTCATTTCCAATTACAATATCCATTGCTTAAATATAAACTCCAAAAAAACTTACATTGTTACCAATGAATTGAGCTAAGAAATTTTTCATAAACCGATTGATGTAATGGATTCAAATTCAAAAACAAATCACAATGATATATATACAATTTTCAAAATCAAACATCAGTACCAAATAGAATGAGAGGGCAAGGCGACAGAAGCTGAGAAGAGAAGGAGAAGGGAGAATCGGAGAAGTCAAGAATGAGAACTCCAGAACGCTACCTACGGATGCCGAGAACGAGAGGGAGAGGGAGAAGGGAGAATCGGAGAATGGCTGACAGTTGATAATCTTGAGATAAGAGTTTCAATTGTTTAATTAATGAAAAGGAGAGGGAGATCTAGATAACAGGGAAGGAAGTGGAGAAAGTACTATTCATCATCTTCTCTAATAGAATTTGACGGAGAGGTAAAGAAGAGAAGAGATAATGAAGAGAAAGAGGAGGGTATTTTAGTAAAAACATTAAACTTTGAAATTCAAGATTCCTACTAGAGAATTTCTCTGTCATTTATAAGGGTTAACAGATTTTTTTGCGTTTGATAAGTTCATTTAGTATTTTATTGAAATTTTTCTTAAAAAGTATGTGTCATTTTTCTAAAATACCCAATTTTTAAGGAGGGATAATGAGGGAATGGGTATGAAAACAGGTATGGGGTTAAGATTTACGATACAAATATGCAAATGAAGTATTTTACTATCGGTTTTTAGCACCATAAATTTTTCTTAACTATAAAGTATATATGACATTTATAAAATGATGCAAAAAAAGCGATGACTGTTAAGGTAGATGATGTTGATTGTTTAGCATACATGAAGATTAAGAAAATAATGTAAAATAATATATAAAATTTTTAAAATTATGCAATAATGTCACAATTGTTGAAGACTTCATATATATTTTTGTATTATTTTCATAGTTAACATGTTTGTTAAATGGTTAATATTAGTTAACTTAATAATCATGATATTTTTTATATCATTTTGAAAATATTATGTGTATTTTTGCATTAAAAAATATTTATGATGTGTGATGCTTCTAGCAAAATATGAACATTTCTGTATATTTGCACCTTGACCTAAATAAATATAATGTTTACTCATAACTAATATTTACAAATCTACAACCAATATTTACATTTTTCTACCATTTGCTTGAAATTTGATAATTCCCACAATTCGTACAAGTTATTTGTGTGTGTCTACACACACCAGTATTTTGATTTTCTTTCCTCTTTCGGATTTTTGATAGCCAATGTTTGTTTATTTTAACTTGTTAAAATTGTTTTTACAGCAAGGTAAATTCTCAATTGATGGAAAAATATTTAAAAAACATTTTTTTTCGTATTTGTTTGAATTAATAATAAAAATTATATTTTAAACATAATTTATGATATATAAGATAAATATGTGAGATGGATTTATCTGAAGGTAATAAACATGTTTTTCGGGTTTTTGTCTGGAGGTAATAAACATGTTTTTCAACCTTAACTCAAAGATGTCCAAACAAACACCTATTTCTCTTTTTTTGTTTGACTTTGATACATCGTCTTTCAAAAACTACCCAAGTCTTGCATGAATATAGCAAACAATGAAGATATGAAACACACGCGTTTTTCTGTAAGATGAAAATAATCAATTAGGAAACGAGAGAGAGAGAGAGTGGGGGTATTTATCAAAGATTAATCATCCTAATTACAAGGACACACTAATTAATCCCCACATATTATGACTCAGAAAAACAATAATCAAAGAAAAACTATCAAATCACATCCACCTCCACCTCCACCTCCACCTCAGTGAACAGCTATGAGTCTATGACTCCTATAACTATAAAATTAACAACACATAAATAACCCAAAAAACAGAACTCTGAAATTGAATCAGAAGAAGAAGCATCAATAATGCATAACATAAACATTATACTCCACAGTAGCATCCCCTGTAGTGAGAGAAAACCAGTGAGTTCGAGCTTCCACATATCCTCTGGCAAATCGGAAAAGCCCGCTTCCTCCGATCACCGGCATCTCCCTCACCGTATGGAACACCGGGTTCCTCCCCAACACCGTGATTGTGCTTCCGTTGTATTTCCCTTCAACGAACACGAAATTCATCGCCATCAGAAGCCCTGCCTCGCTCTGTGACGCCGCCGCGTAAAACCCTTGCGCTCTTCCCACCAATTTGGAGCTCAATTCCGGACCCAATGTAACCGGGTTATCGATCATGTTCACCGACCCGAAGAAGGTCGTGGAGTTAATCGGCGGCCGGACGACGGGAACAGAGGTGGGATTGCGGCCGCTGAGGATGTCGTGCCAGTAGAATCGGAAGTGGCTCAGCTTTTCTTTCTTCAGACCGAGGGCTTTCCGATCGATCGGACGGGCGAAGTCGTGTTCACCGGCGGTGAGGGAAATGAGAAGAGGAGAGAAGGAGAGGAAAAGGAAGAAGAAGATGAGGGATCTGGAAGCCATTATTGTTGGAGTTGGAAGAGATGATGTTCTGCCAAAAGGAAACGGAGTTGAGTGATTTTATAATCGGAAACTCCAACGGAAAGCGGAGTGGGGAACTGGGGATGATGCCTTTTGTCAGATATTAAATATATAATGGTTTTCTTACTTTTTTTTTAAATATAATATGGTTTCCACCATACCAACCAATGTAATTAACTATTTAATATATTTTTTAAAAAAATTAAATATGGTAAAATTTCTATAATAAATACGTTAAAAGATTATAATCACTTGTAAATATTACTCCCTTCATTGTCAAATGTAAGTATATTTTGAGAACATTTTATTTTATCAAATATTATAAGTTATTTTTATAAAGTATTAGAGACCTTAAGGTCATCTTTCTAAAAATATCCCTATAAAAATGTTCTGCATTATTGAACCAGCGTTTAACAAACAACTGGTCCTTTTCCACCCCTTTGGTAAGTACATTTTTTATTTTTAATATAAAATATATTTATCTAATTTAATTAAATTATAAAAGTTAGTTAATTTGATTAATTATTAAGATATGTTTTTCTAAAATACTATAATTATCTTTCTTAATTCTTTCATTTATTTTTTTTATTATTGTTGATGGAGTATCATTAAGAGTAAATTAAAAAAATATTGAAAAATATAATAGAAAACTATATCTTATATTACCTCAGGTCTTAAATATAAGACTCGGTTGATTTTTTTTAAAGAGATTAATGAAACTAAATAATTTTCTTAATGATATTATATGTTGTGTATGATTAAATTATATATCAGTTTATAAGTTAGATAAATTAATTTTGAGAAAAATAATAAATATAAATACTTTAAAATAATTTAATTAACTTCCTTAATCTTCTCAAAAAAATCAATTGAGTCTTATATTTAAGATCAAATGTAATATTTAAGATAAAAATTAACTTTACAATTATGTTTTATATTAAATATGGAGAGTAACAACCAATTTTTCCTCCATATGCATGATTGATAACTATATTATTTGTGGGTAAAATTGAAAGGATAAATATTTTTCAACTATCAGTTACTTTATTTTATGATTTATGTGTGTTAATTAATGTGAATTATATTAATTTTCTCAGGGTAAATTACACGACTTACCCTATATTCAATAAATGAAGGAGTAAAAAAATAAAATTATAATACTTCTTACTATATATAGTTATTTGCTGTCCTCTTTAAAGTTACCCTTAGGGGTTTTCTTTTGTATTTTCGCGTTATCGTTTTCTCCTGTTTTATACTTCTGGGATGATATCTAAGCTGAAAGATTGAGTTAATCCTACTAAAGGATCAAATAATTTGCAACTCTAAAATAAGAATAAAGGGCTCTTCAGTGATTCGGGCCAAATTAATAATAAATTTAATAATATGTTCTCATAGTGATGGGCAACAACAACCACACTTATAATTTAATGATGATGATTACGAAGTTATAAATTAAGAAATAATAATATTAAATCACTATAAGACATAATAATTTTTATAAATTAAATTGTTCATTTTCATTTGCAAATCAAGGAAATCAAATTGTAAATTAATGATTCCAGCGTTACAAATTAAGTAAATATGATTTTCAAACCACTATAATACTACTATAAAATATAGATTTTACATCCTAAAAAAGTCCATTTTTTCAAAAAAAAAAGAAGGAAAAAATAAAGGTGGTGCCATTTTTATAATTCTGTATGTCAATTTTAACATATTAAGCATACCAATTCCTAAAATAAATGTCAAAGCTCTACTTTTGACGTCTCTAATTTAATTAGCAACGCTAAAGGTGACGTCCCTAATATTTAAATATTAGGGACATAACCTTTTGTGTCCTTAATTCTCAATTAGGGATGCCAAAGTGGCGTCCCTAATATTGAATATTAGGACGTCTAAAGTGTCCCATCTTTTTAAATATTAGCACTGAATAGATTCAAATAGACTTTCTCTCTTTCTTTCCCCTGCATTATTTCTCAATTTCTTTAAAAGGAGTTGTAGAGAGAAACCCACAATCCATAGATTTAAATGGCTTCTTTCAGTTATTCCTTCAGTGTTCCCGCCATCCTCCCCTCTCTTAACCTCGCTCTTGTCATGCCCTTTGCCATTCATGCTCAATCTGCCACTCCCGTCCCTGCCCCTACCTACGACGGTAATCCTCTCTTCATCACTTTGTAAATCTAACATGACAATCTTTGTTTACATTCTCTTTGAATTTGGATCTAACTCTCCTTCTGTTTATAATTATTATTATATAATTTTCTTTCCTTTTTCACAATCAGATATAGTATGGTACATGTGGAGATGAAGGGAATATATTTTTGAATTCAGAAGTTTGATTAAAAGAAGGAAAATAACATCATTTTAGAGAGGGGGAAAAAAGAATTGATAACCTAAGCAGAAAGGAGAAAAAATAAGCTATAGAAAAGTTGAAGAGCTACATGTTGAAGCTCGTCGTCCATTAGATTTGATCTTGTTTATGTGGTTTATGAAAAATTGCTGAGCAGTAAAAAATATAAATAAATATTTTTTTTAAACAAAAAACTTTTTAACGTCCATAATAAATAAGGATGTCATATCATATTTTAGGCGTCTTTTTTTCTAAAAAATAGACACTTAAAGGTCACTTTAGATATTCATTTTTTTAAAAATAGACGTCTAAAGCACCCTTTAGGTATTCCCTTTTTAACATATATTAAATATCATATTGTACTACGTCGTTTTTATAGGTGTTTCCTATAAAAAGATGTAAAAATTTAAAAAAAAAAGAATGTTAAAAGTATTTTTTTTTGGTAGTTGTGGAATTCATTATTTTTCTAATAGTAATATTAAATAAATTTCATATTTTGGTGTGCTCAAACGTGATTCGCCTACACTTTCCCTTTTTATCATTTATGGGTACTCGAATGATTATAAAGAGGAATTTCTTTTAAAGGGTCTGGCATATTGCTTGGCCCTGTGTTTATAATAATATTGAGACACTTTTTTATAGTATAAACGTAGAAGACACTTCTTTGTAAAATACATGGGAATTTTAAATAATTCAAAATTTAAAATGGACACGATAACATCTAAATAAAAGATGAAAAATATAATTAAAAGCAGAAAAATAAACTAATTCAACAACTAAAATCAATTTTTTAGACATGATCCTAAAAGTAAAATTGAAGTTAGTTAGTGGAAGAATAGTTTTTAAAATATCAACTAGCTGGATATAATGGAAATGACTATTACTAGTTTTTTATAATACGATGAATTAAGGCTCGAATTTCCATTATAAAAGTTATCTATATTTAATATTGGATAGTACTTTAAATGATATAATCTTCAATTGGAAGATACGCGTGCCCTAAGAAAATAATGGTTTTTTAAATAGATTTTATATATTGATCATTAAAAAAAAAGTCATAAGGAATTAAATATAGATAGAGTTAAAGGACAAGCAAACACTCGATTGGGAACCGAATCCGGGTGTATTGTGGGAGGGTAGTGATCATTTAAAAGGACAAGTAGCTGCTATAATATTTTATTAATGATAAAATAACATAAACTTTCCGTCCCCTCATATTAGAGTCAAGAAATTGGGTCGAGCCCGTCAGGCTGACCCTTTTAAATCACGGGTCGAACTTGAAAAATAGAGTTTTAAAAGGAAGTCGGACCTAAAAATGCCAGCTCTGGAGAACCAAAGGCCCTGCAAGGCCGAGGGTTGACCCGTTAGGCCCTTTAACTTTGTTTTTTGTTTTAATTTTACTACCCTTCTTACTCATACCCTTGTTGACTCCTCTCTAAAAATTTTTAAAATTGCTAAATTTACATATGATGGTAATTTACTAATTTTTGATATTTTTACCCCTTAAACATAGTCTACTACTTAAAGTGAAATACAATCAAAATTTCTTGAAATTAATGATAGTAGCGAAGAAGATGAAAATGATAGTTTTCATAATCATGTTGCTTAGAGTGTTTAGCTTTTTGCCTTCTTATACTTTATATGAGACTATAAATTACTTGTACACAATATTTTTTACCTTTGATTATGAATTAATAACTGTATTTTTTTTATTGCATGAGGTGTGTAGACGTATGGTTAAATTTTGTGAAAATGACTCCTGGCCCTGATGCTTTCGGGTCAGGCTGTAAAAAATAGCAATTTTTCTTTTCCCAGGCCCTAATCTGTCAAAGGCTGACCCTGATTCCCAACTCTATCTCATACCTTAAACTTTCCGAAAGAGTTTTAGCCTCTTCATACATGCTGTTAGAAATCTAACTTGTAGCTAAATATTTAAAGAACTGAGTTAAGTGCTAACTACTTGAACTAAAAAGTTGGAATTAATAAGCCTAGCATTTTAATTAAGCCTATTGTAAATTACTAAATTTTGGCTTCAGCCCAAAGAATTAATTAATGAGAGCATTGAATTGTCAAACATGTTGGAATATTGAATTACCTAATTCTAAAGCCGTGTGGCAACTTTTCAAACATGCTAGAAGAATGTAGGAACTGATAGTTAAAAGTGGAAAAGGAAAAGGAAAAGGCAAATTGCTTGGTCTCCGACGGCTCCAGGCAAAAAATTTGAATCAAATTAAAAATTGAAATTAAAGATATAAATATAATTATGAGTGACAAATCGCAAGGAACGATAGATCATATATATTATTAATAATCTAAAAATTGAAGGTGACTTGGAAGGCAGGCATGCAACCCTAGCTTGTATGTAGGTGTGTTTGCATTTAACGTGAAGACGTAGATCACATCATTATTCTCACCTGTCTCTCTCAAAGTGTCATACATATATTCTTAATTAGGTTCTAAGCTAAAAATCTCACTCATAATATAATTTTACCTTCCTACGTAAGCTCCCTCCATTTTCTGTAACGAAAAAGTTTTTGAATGTACTGATAAGGAGGGTTATGATCAAACAATTAACAATAGAGTTTATTTTAGAGAAAGATAAAAGAGAACAATATGGAGATATTGAGTGAAATATTTTGATTAATAATTTATTTATGAATTTAATTATTGATATGGAGCTAGTAAAATGATATCATGTAATTTATGTAACTAATGTTATATAAATATTTGTTGTTGTTATCTATCTCACCAACTCCTGCCTCCTTAATATATTCTATCTAGTTTTGTTATCTAAAATGAATTCTAAAAATTAAAGAAGGGAAACATAATTAAAATGATTAGCTAAGATAATAGTACTCTATATTAAAATCAATTCAATCACAACTATATGCGACAAGTACACCAACCAAAATGACGCAAATTGATCAGAAAACGACACCACGTGATGTTTCAACCAACAATAAACAATGAAACCCTAAAAATTTGAAAATTAATTAAATCTCACGAAATGATTAATTAGTCTCTTCGGGAATCTTCCAGGAATTTCGCTGGAAAGAAATAAAGAGAGAAAGATAATCCTCCTCCATGACCATTCATAACCTCCACAAAAAAAAAAAAAAAAACAATTGAATTAATCGAGTCAATAAAAGCAAGCACATTAAGAAAAGTAAAAGGACCCCTATTTTTCCAGGTCTATATGTTTTGTCCAATATAGTCGTAGTGGTCTCTGCGAGGAAACTTCAAAAGGGTCGCACTACCATTTTTGTTGCACCCACCAAGTTTTATTTTATTTTTTTTTTTTGAGGTCTCAAAGTAAACGATCATTATGTATAATGTAGTCAAACATCAAAACCTTTCAAACCCCTTATAAACTTACCTAAACCACAAAGTATACTATGTAGTATATATATAATAATAGCAACATGCACTAATTTCTTGATAGTGCTTCTTTTCCTTTTCTTTTATGCCTTAGCTTGTTATTAATCAATTAATTAACTGTGGAGTTAAAGTTGAAACATTAATTAAGTGACACATACACTACCATTGAGGCCTGCCGACTAGAATATACTCCTCTAATCTTATATATAAGACATTTCTAACGTGTTATATATATTGAAATAAAAAAAAACTTCAAATATAATTAATTTTTTCTACAAATTTGTTAACTTTTCAACTTTATCTATTGGACAAAAAAAAAAATCTACAGTTAATATGAATAAATAGTGAGAACTGAAATGTCCATGAACAATAAATTAAAGCTAGAATTATACAATTATGTATAATAAATTTAATGAGGAAATTGACCCGTATCAAGGACTAAAAATTATGTTTTTTTTATAGATAAAATCAGATCGAGGAGTAAATCCAATATAGTAGGTGTGTGTGTATGTACAAACATGTGGCGGTTGTTCGTGACATTTACTATGATTTGCGCGTGAATTAATAACGTTGGAGTCTAAAGTGGTGTGTTTGTTGGGATTGACTATGACTATATGTATTTGTTCACAATTTCATCTAGAACTCATACAATAATCCCACACACACACACATATATTTCGTTTACTTCACTTTATTAGTTTCCCACCACATTTTACACTATGAGGTAGAATATCTTACTTTCCGAGAAGCCAAACAAGCTAAGAAGTTTTTTAATTTAGTCAGACAAACCGACAGTGACCATTCTAGAAGCAAGGGATTATTGTTGTGTTACGTATTGCCGGATCTCATTTAATATATTTTATTATGGTACTTGGAATGATCTTATTTTGATTTTCAGCATCTCACTGTTGTTGTTATTCCTTTGTTCCACAAAAATGTTTTCTTTTTTTGTTTGCGTCAATCATATCTTTGTATTCAGGTAAACAAAATTATATCTTTGTATGTTATATCAAGCGGAATGAAATTAAAAATAAATAAGGTTTTTTTTTCTAAATAAAAGTACCATTATTCTTAAATGATGATTCTAAAAATATTTTGTGGATATGAAAGAGTTTAGATAAGTTGGATCTTAGAGCTTATCAAAATTAGGACATCCTTCTGAAATTAAAAACTACTTACATATTGTCTGGTCTTCAAAAATTTTGTTCATTTTTAGGCTTAGGCACCTTACGAATTAAGTGTGGCTCTGACCCAAGCAATATTTTGGTATGTTCAAACAAAAATATGATGGGTTCAAGAATATGGGCCCAAATTCCTCAAACACTTGTAGATTCAACCTTATGCTGTATATTATATAAAGGAGTGAAGGTTGGGTGTAACAAAAAATGTCTCTTACAACTTCATGAATTGGGGGTTTGAATTTTTATTAGAAGACGTGCTTACATTATTGCCTTAAATATATTTTCCTCTAAAAAAAGGATATTTGTCTGTAGAAGAAGAAAAAAACACTATCTATATAATTATGTATATGCTAGGAGATTTTCTTTTTCCTTTTTTCCAAAAAAGAAAAGAATAACCAGATCTTCACGAATTCCGAATCCCCACAAGAGAGAAGGTCAATAATATAAATTGCAAAAGGATCAAAATCAAATTCATCAAATAACATCATATTTAGAGAAGGATTAAGATTATTAAACCAGATTAGATACTGAATCGATTGAGATATTGAATTAAAGGTTAGTAAGTCAAATCAAATCTAACCTAAGACTAAATCGGTGAGGAGGTGAATATTTCAAATTTATTAATATGAAAATCTAAAGAAAATAAAAAAATAATTTTAAACTTAAAAAATAAAAAAATAGTAAACCAAGTTAGTGGGTTACCCAGACTAGTTCGCCAATTTTCGGGTTGAACCGGCCAGTTTGTTTTAAATTTAATAACTTTGAGAAGGACCATACATAAATTCCACATTCTATGTCTATTTATCTTTAATAAGCTTATACAAAATCTTTAATAAAAATAGAAGAAATCAAATAACAACTCTGAAAAATTATCAGAATCATTGCGAAGAAAAATCAAAGAAGGTGACACTGACTCAATAAGGTCCATTCATTCTGAATGGTCAAGGTCAAGTAAACTCATGAAAGACAAGTTTGTTAGTTGTTACTATCAAAAGTTTGGAAAATCAAACTAAATGACCAATGCAATTCACTTTTCTCTATATGGATTATATAGAAGACTGAATATTTTAATTTGCAGAACAGTTAAAAGTAACAAGATAAACAGTTTGAAAACGAACTTATTTCCAAATCATTATTCTTTTACATCATTTACAAAATTGCGAGTTAGAAGTAGTATTGTTCCCTAGTTTCACTATGCAGCCAAACATCACCTGTGAGAACAACTGTGAGATCTTGTAAATGGGGCAAACGGGGGATTCACAAACTTAGTTTATATATATATATATAAAATATGTGTCGCCAATATACGTAGTGCTGTATAACAATGTGATGGTTGAATAATCATTTTACTTGGCAGAACTACCATAAGATCCAAAGAAGAAATGTCTCATAAAAAAGTTTCAATAATAATTGAGTAACATTGATCTGTTATCATTTTTTGTGTTAAATTTGTCATTATATGATATTCCCTCTAATCTTTAATATAATACCAATTTGACTATTCTTAAGAGATTAATTAAATTAAATAAATTATTTAATCACAACATATGTTGTATGTCATTAAATTATATATCAATTTATAAGTTAGACATATTAATTTTAAAAAAATAATATATATAAATATTTTAAAATAATTTTAATTTTCTTAATTTATTTAAAAAGATTAACTGGGTTTTATATATATTGCCTGATGTAGCACTTTTTTGTTATGGTCATGATTACATTCTCTCTTTCAAATCTCATATTGAATTTCCTTTTATTTTATTTTGTGGGTGGGCTTTTGTTATGATATAGTCCTTGAAATTGGATTTGGCTTGGGTCTATTGCGTTCTAGACCGTTGACTGTCCTTTTTTTTAAAACTATATCGTTTCGGTGTAGTCTTAAGGGAAAAAAAGCTGATTTTTTTTGTTTTAAAAATGGTATTAAGTATTTTTTAAATATTTTTCTGGACTTATCAATATCTTAAAATATTTTTTAAATAACATACAATATTCTAAAATAATTTTTAGTGCTTTTAATCCTTTAAAATATATTTTCAGTTGTACCCAATGCCGTAGGATACTGACTACAATTTTACCATTAATGTATTTTTATTAGTAGTAATGAGCACCAAAAACTTCGGATATTGGTTTATTGATTTCCATCTACTTTAAAAAATGTTCCAGTAGCACAAAATATTTTAAAGTAATTTTTGGAATTGAAAAAATACATTAATAGTAAAATTGTAGTCACTCTCCTAAGACATTGGGTAAACTGAAAAAATATTTTAAAACACTAAAAATTATTTTAGGATACTATATGCTACTTAAAAAATATTTTAAGATATTGATAAGTCCAGAAAAATATTTAAAAATGCTAGATACTATTTTTCTAAAAAAAAAATCAGCCCTCCTTCTTTTAAAACTACACCAAAACGGTTTCATTTTTAAGAAAATAACAGATAGCAGTCCGCGACATAGCAAACCCAAGCCAAATCCCTTGAAATTGGTCCATGCATTAGTGAAGATAAGCATTGTGAATGGTATGTTGTATCATCCAAATTAAAAAGGCCAATAATCCATTTCCACTCAAAAAAAGCCCACCATCACTTGTGGAAAAAAAAGCCACCGAGGAGGGACAAATTATCTAGGGAGAATTATAACAAGGTTCTGAAGAAGAGATTTAGAGCTTGTTTGGTTCAATCTTATTACATGCATGCAATAGTAATCATAATTACATTATTATGATAAGAGTGTTTGGTTGCTCTTTAGCATGATAATAAGGTTTACCATGATAATGATGATTACCAAAAAATTGGTAATCATCATTCATACCTCCCCTATGAATCCTCATTACCATCCAATTGCATAGTTAAAAAAATTCAATTTATCATTTAGTTTCACTTCTCTTTATTTTACTTATACCTTTTCACTTAGCAACATTGCCACAACCGCTACCGCCACTACCTCCTCCTCCTTCGCCTCCTCTGCTACCTCCTCATTCGCCATCCGCTGCCGTCGCTACCTCCTCCTCCGCCATTGTCGCTACTACCTCCTCATCCTCCATCGCTACGAGCCACTACCTCCTCCTCCTCCGTCGCCGCCACCACCAACCACTACCTCCTCCTCCTCCTCTGTCGCCGCCGCCACCAGCCACTACCTCCTCCTCCTCCTCTGTCGCCGCCGCCACCAGCCACTACCTCCTCCTCCTCCGTCGTCACTACCTCCTCCTCCTCCTCCTCCTCCTTCGCCGTCACTACCTCTTCCTCTTCCTCTGCCGCCGCCACCGCCACTATCTCCTCCTCCTCCCCCGCCATGGCTGCCACCTCCTCCGTCGCCGCCACCACTACCTCCTTCGCCACCGCTGCCACTGCCTTCTCCTCCGCCGCCACAACAACCACTATCTCCTCCTCCTCCGCCTCCGTAGCCATCCGTCGCAACCGCCACTACCTCTTCCTCCTCCACCCGACTCTTAACTTTATTTTTTACAAAGATTATAGTAAGGGTAAAATAGACTTTGTGTAATTTATTAATTTTAAATAATTATTAAAATAATAACTCATTGCATCTTACTTAAAAATCAAATCAAACACTAGCCCTGTAATTAATATTACATTGCATTACCTTTGCATCACATTGCACTATACTGTAGGGTGGGATCGAACCAAACATGCTCTTAGACTCTAGCTCTATCTGGTACAAGGTATTGGGGAGATAAGGATTGGAACTGAGTTAGGGATTGAGCCAATTTTATTATTGGGTATGAGGGATTGAGATAAATCGTGATTACGAATCCTATAAAAATGAGATTGTTGCAAAGCCACTTTCCATGATATTACATTTTAAATCTTAGAATTGCAAAAGACAAAAATATCCCCTTTATAATACTTTTTTGAACAAAAATACCCTTTATCATTTTTTACCCAAATCATTGCCGCTCTGTACCCCACTTTTAATTCCTCTATGGCAATCTTAGCTTGATGAAACTCGAACAGCAAAATCCATGGTTGCCCATCAATTTGATCGATCTCCTCTACCACTTTCCGTTGCAAATTCACCATCAAAACCACAAACCCATATGAGAAAAGCATCCGCTCTCCGCAATTTCGATGGTGGAAGCATGAGCCCATGGAGCTTTCTTCAATGAATTCATCCAATTATTTTCATCCGACAAGCAAGTGAAGCTTTTGAGGTCAGTTGGGAATGAAATGATTGGAGGTATGAGTTGCAGTGTTTGTTTTTTTAATTTTTTTAACTCTAAAAATATTATAGTCTTTTACTAATATATGATTAATTATAAAATAATATTAATACAAGTATTTTCTATTAATAAATGTAATTTTAAAGTCTTATTCGCACTTTTCTTCCATCTGATCTCTTCGAATCAAATAAGTCCTTAGGTAAGTAATGATAACTTTTAGCGTAATAAATGTTAACATTTCATTTGTTATTGAGATTTTTTGATAATTAAGTCTCTTATTTAGATCCTTATTGTAATTATTTCAATTATATTTATATTGGATAATTAATTTGTGATCAGAAAATTGTGTTAAAATACTGAATACTACTCCCTCCAGTAATTTTTATAAGTAATTTCCTCTCTTTTGGGGTTGATCCTTTTTATAACAATTTTCTCTTATTGTCACAAAAATCAAACTACTTTTTCCTTTTTTACTCCTATTAAATACACATCTTTATATTTATTATCTTCTGCTCACCACTAATTTTTTTTCATCTACTCATTTATTACATATTCTCTTTCATATTTTATATTCATATTCTTTCATATTTATTATTCATTTTCTCTCTTATGCTCTTTTTATAAATAGGGGCATATTTAAAAAAATGATACTTTAAATATATTTATTATTTTTAATTAATCTTAACTGTTAGTTTTTTTACGCAATAAGAATAAAAGTTTCTTATAAGAAAAAATTGGAAGGAGTATACAATAGAGTCTGCAGATTGAAAATCGTAACATTTTAAAACTGAGCTTTTATTCATTAATTTTCCATACTTTCCCTAATAAGGACTGCTGATACGACATCGTTTATATGGATTCATCAATTTCCGGTCCCAAATCACAGTGCTTTTGACTCGAGTCTCGACTTCAACTCAAAAACAGCCCTTGACGCTCCCGCCAACGAGAAACTGAAAAGCAACCCACAAATCTCTGCATCTCCGCCGTGTTGGAAGAAGACTTATCCCTAATCCCTACTCAGATACGAACCGGCGGGAGTGTGCTTATTCGCCGGCGGCAGTCATTCCATCATTGGCGACCCGTTCTGACGTCAGCAAGGAATTCGACAGTCCTTTCTTCGAAGGGTTCTGTTGCCACAAAACCTAGGGCTTGAAAGGCAAACCAACAATTTTCTTCTGAGAAAATGGATGATTCATCTAAAAAAATTGACTTGGACAAGCTAATTTCCTACAGCGACGACCTCGTTAAGGTACTGAAGGACAAACGGGACCTCAACTGCTTGACGCAGTGTCTAGAACAGTCAAATTCCCTTTTTTCATCCTGCAATGCTGACTTCAACGAGGTTCGATCATTGCTTGAAGGTCATTTCTTTCCCTTTCTCTACTTCTAACTCCGTCTCTTGTAATGCAATGGATTTTTGGGTCTCTATTTTATGAATTTTTTAATTTTATTGCCTGAATCTTCTCTTGCATTACTAGTTTGCGGAAAGCTATTGATTTTCCCAAACAGAAATGATCATAATGTTGAAGTAAAACATATAATGTTAAAGTTCGAATTTTTTAGGGTTTTTCTTCTTGTATTACTAAAAAACCAGTTTTTCCCATCATTAAAAACTATGTTGTTATTGGCATGTATATAATTTGAAGACCATGATGAATGGAGTTCAATCATACGCACATTGCAAATTTTGCGGCTTCCTTGTTTTGCTTCAAGTCAAGTGGATGCATGCTTCCATTTTCTCACTCATTTCGCTGTAAATTTTATGTTGGAGAAGGATGTCTTTTTCAGGATGTGGTACTTTTCTTATTTTGAGATGCTTAAAGTTGTGGTAAAGGTTTTGTTCTCCAACATCATCTCAAACTCTGAGTCTTTGTCAACATTTGTCAAATTTGTACAAGATTGTTGATCTTTAT
The DNA here is from genome assembly GCA_037074505.1 of Albizia julibrissin. NCBI lineage: Eukaryota > Viridiplantae > Streptophyta > Magnoliopsida > Fabales > Fabaceae > Albizia > Albizia julibrissin. The sequence continues at coordinate 37,698,682 of CM073487.1, forward strand.
GAATGAAAGAAAAAATGTAGGAGATTCGTTATTGTTTAGGGAGAGGTTGTCAAAGGTATCTCTGTGTATGGGCTTTTTGCATGCCTTTCCATGCCTTTCAATCTCATTACTAATCTTGTTGTTTATCCGGGGGGCATCATTGCCAAAGAATTTAATAACTTCAGCCAGTTTTCTCAAAAGTATCTCCACATGGTGAAGTAGAGAGAAATGAGAAGAGAATGATGTGAGTTACCTTTGTTCATGTGAACCCAAGATCTCTCTCGACTTCACACCATAAAGTATTTCAAAGGATCAAAATTGACCATTTTAATTGTTGCTTGCTGACATGTGATTTCATAGCCTTCATTTCCTAAACCCTCTGTACCAAGAATGAAACCAGAAAAGGAAAGTGAATTTCCCATAGAATTGACTGGCAGATCAATTGCTTCAAAGTGAGAGGATGGATCTTGAATTTCCCTCACCTGTATATCCTAGTGACTGGGGATGCATTCATATCATGAACAGTAGTTTTTAAATCTACTGTTGCAATTTCCCAGGCTCTCCTGGACTTGAGGAAATGTACTATTTCATTAAAAGAGTGTAATACAAATGGAGAATTCTTGAAATTTCCCAATTCCAGGCAAACTGCCCTTTTCTTATCTTTTATTTCTCCCTCCGATCTTTGTTATGAGCAACTTTCTCTCTCGGGGTTGGTCCTTTTTATTAGCAACTTTCTCCTTTTGTCTCAAAATTTAAACTACTTTTTCCTTTTCTATTCCTATTAAATACACATCTTTATATTAATTATCCCTCACTCACTACTAATTCTCTTTCATTTACTCATTTATTACACATTCTCTCTTATATTTTATACTCATACTCTCTCATATTTGTTGCTCATTCTCTCTCCTATGCTCTTTTTATATATAAGGGCATATTTGGCATAAATATGACATTTTTGACGCATTTATTGTTTTTAACTAATCATAACTGCTAGTTCGTTTTGCGAAATAAGGATAAAAGTTTCTTATAAAAAGGACCGGAGGGAGTACTTTTTTTAATGAAACAAACGGTCTGTGTGATTCTTGCTGAAGCTAGGTGTTTGTGTTTCATTTTGCTCTGTCTGGGTTCTCTGTATCACCTTTTTCAGTCATGCAACTATCTTATATAACATCTAAATGGTGATGGGGTAGTAAAAACTTAGGTTTGGATTTGATAGAGCAAGCTTGTGATTCTAATGGAATTGAGCATGGCATGCTGCATATTATCTTCTAAAACTACTGCTGCACATCAAATTTTACTTGTTTGGAAGGATTTCAATTTCACTGTTTCACTTTTGATGTTAAGTACTATGAGTACATCTTGATTAAATGTCTTGCATCTGACTAGTTCTTATATCATACATGAATCAGATTACCAGAAGAAAATAGATGAGTGCAAACAGAAAACAGAGCAAGCTAGATCTGAGGTTGTTGCAGATGCAGAACTGGACCTTCTGCAAAGAGAATTGGATGAAGAACTTGAAAAAGAACGCATGCTTGGGGAGGAGCTTAGATAAGTCTCTAGTTTGTGTACAAATTTTCAATGGTATGCTCTCTTTTTATTATCGATTTCCTGGAATGATATGTCTAACCTGTTCTTTAGTATCATCACAGCTTGCTGCATTGAATTTAATGATCTTGAACAGCAAAGGGTTTCAATCCTAGAGCGAAAGAAAAATTTACAGAAACTTGAGCAAGATGAGCTAAGGACACAGTAAGTGCATTACAAAACCTCAACGCATCTGAGAGTGAATCATGCAAATGTGCATCCTGAGTTAGAATAGTGAACTCAGTTAATTTTTAGGAGAAGGTGGTGATAATATTTTTAGTTTTGCATTTTCTAAACATGTGGCTCCCTTATTATTTTTAAGTTAATTGATTTATATAAAGTCGGCGAGCTTATTACAAATGGCTGTCTCAATATAAATACTTGAATACATCATTACATTATTTTAGGGTGTTGTTAAAAAAAAAATATTTAGAAAAATGCACCTTGAATGCTTTGCTTATCCCAAAATTTGGCCATGTATGAAGTTTTGTAATAAAGTTAAATATTGAGACGGACTTGGCATTACCAATGGTCATAATTTGCTTAATTTTAGAGAATCAGAATATGCCTAGTCCTGAAACTGTTGGTGCGTCACGGCAGGTTAGACTCGTCCTAGTTTAAGAACACTGTTCTTTCATTGCTAGAGAAGAAAAACGTTATAGAAATTCGAGCAAATTCAGGAACTTTTGCATCTGGAATTAGACAATATATCTTTCATATTATTTGATGGATTATGTACTCATTAGAGTTTAATATGTTCTTCTGTTCTGTTGCAGGATGATGCTCTCAATGTATGCTTCCGTCACAAATACTATCCCAAATTTGGATGACCAGTCCAAAATTTCAGGCTGTATCCTTTTGTTGGTTCTATTAATTTCATTTTTATCCATGTTCCCCCTTACTTTCCAGGTTTTTTCTTATGGAATATTATCTGTCCATCAAAAGCAAAAGAAAAACTGTGAATTTCCTAAATCTTGCATGCAGATATTGTGGAAAAGGATAAAAACGCAGTAGAGAAGTTTGAATTTGACCCCTCAAAGATGACTGCCCTTGATGTATGCAATGAGATCTGGAAAATTGTAGGTTCATAGTAAATATCAGACATGCTTCTTTTAGATGATATTTTGTAACAATATATCAGCTAATGTCTTGCAATTTCATTTATTTAATGTTGTGAGTTTTGGACTTGATTTATTATGAAGGAATGACAATCTTGTGATGGCGTGCTGATTAGTTGCTTTTGCTTGTAAAAATGGGTGTGCTGATCTAAATGAATGTTTAGAATAATTGATGAGAAAACCATTCTTGAGTATTTGCGGTTTCCTTCAATTTTTGGTTTGATATCTGTGTTTTTTTTTTCCTCTTTATTCAATCTTTTAATTATACTTTTTTAGCATAACTTTACTCACTTAGCACCTGAGTATTTTGACATATAATAAAGGTTTGGAAACTCAATTTACAATCGGGCTTATTTTATAAGTATGATTTACGTAAATCGAGATAAATCTCCTTTACATATTTACCTCGTAGACCGTAAAAGCTACCTCGTAAACTGTAAAAGTTACTTCGTATTTCGTGAATTATGATTTATAAGTACTTATGGAGTTTCTATAAGCTAATCCAAACGAGCAAATAATTAGGGTTAGGGTTTTTAACCTCAGTTTCTTTTTACTATTTAGATATTATTAAGATAAACGATATATATTTCCCGTACGTTGCACTGAGTTTTTTTTTTCGTATTTATATATTATTAAGATAAACGAGATATATTTCCCGTACGTTGCACTAGTTGGTTAATCTGTTATGATTAAAATCAATCAGAATATTAATCAAATGATTTATTGTTTAATGTAAGGGTTTTTTTTTAAATATTACATGTAGGTGTTATCACTTCATTCATGTTTTTTGTGTTTTATTTTACTCGTAACTTTCATAACTGAATTGAAATTTGAATAAAACGACTTCAGTTTTTATAGTTAATCATTTTAAATTATTTGAACACAATAAATAACTGATAAGCCCAAAATGTGAACATGCATAAGCAAAAATAAATCATATAGATACAAGAGAGACAAAGTGAGCTGAGTTACAGCTTGGATCCCAGATTGTCTGGTGGTCTTTCCAGTTTTTTTTTCCCCCAAAATTTAAAAAAACGATGACCTTGGTTCTCTCTGGAAAAGCTAAGTTGCAGGTTCCACCTTCATACCCGGAGAAGGAGGATTTGCTTTAACGAAGCGTTAAAGGTAATGGGGATAATATCTTACAAAGCCAATGGCCTAAGCTGGGAGCGAAGGGAGCGGGGTTTCTGCATGGAGGAACATCATTTGTGGATAAGTTGAAAGGCATTGATAGATCTGATGATGAGATGGGAGACGATGATAAGGCATTGTCTGATGACAATATGTCGGAAGATTCTGCTGAACAAGAACCTCTATGTAGAACCATTGAGGATCTGAATAATAGGATCTGAATTGGATACAAGGCTCTTCATGCTCGCTTACAGTCATGGTGGGCAAAGAGAGGAGTTATTAGTTTAATCAATATTGGGTTTGGATATTTTGTAGTGAAACTCTCTAACAGAGAAAACTACTTTAATGCCTTAACTGGGGGTGGGGGGGCCATGGATGATCATCTATGATCATTATCTAACAGTAAGACCATGGGAACCAAATTTCAGGCCAGAAAGAGCAAAGATTAATAAGGTGGCAGTATGGGTGAGAATGCCTAAAGTTTATCTGGAATATTATAATAAGGAAGCCCTTACTTTCATCGGAGACAGGATTAGTGAGACTATAAAGGTTGATGTTAACACCTCTTGCCAGTTACATGGTCATTATGCTCGAATTGGTGTCCTTGTGGATTTGAGTAAACAACTCATGTCAGGTTTTACCTTGGACGATGAAGATTATTATTTGGAATATGAGAGTCTTCATTCGTTGTGTCCTCTCTGTGGTGTTTATGGGCATAGGGGTGAAGTTTGTTCACTGGAAAAGAATTCACCTGAGCATTAGGATAACAGTGGGAAGGAAGGTCCAAATGCACAAGGGAAAGATAATGTTAATGATAAAAAAGGTACTGATATTCAAGATCAATGGCGTGTAGTTCAGAAGATGCGCCGGCACCAGAAATCTAAAGATCAAGGCGACGCTCCCAGGCCGGGAAACAGGGGCTCATATTCTGCCGCCATGGCTGACGTGGAGGAGCCGGTACAAGTTCCTGATAATGACAGTACTGAACGGATCGAATTCGTACAGAAGGGCAAGCCTCAACAACCTCAACACCAACACACTATAGATGTACGAAAAATTAAGGAAAAGACAACGACGGCAGCAAGAGGGAGGAAAGGTAATAATGGCGTTACAGAGAGCTATTTCATTAGAGAGGTTATCGAAGAAGGGAGGTGCTACGAGACAAAATCAAAAGTGGTGGTACACTAATGCTAACGATGGAGGAGTAGCACGAGGAACAGGCTAACGACGCGTGGTAACGAGGGTGATGAAAGGAAGGACCATGTTGTGGTGGATCAGGCCCAACGGGTTTATTCTAATAACCTCCAAAATATACTTAATAATGGAGCAATTAGAATGGAGGAATTGGATCCTGGAGACCAAGAGATTGGGCCTACTTCCGATAGCCCAATAGTTGTTGAGAGGGAACCAAGGGGAATGAATATGGAGTCAGAGATGTTTGAGACCCATGAAGAGACTCTCGTGCCAGAGACCCAATTCTGATGGGCCTAAATGTTATCTCTCGTTTTATTGTATTGGTTTTATGGATAGTATTTTTTATTGGAATACAAGGGGAGCCTGTGGTAAAGGTCTTCTCCGAAATTTAAAGTTCCTTTGTAATGGGCCGAAACCAAGTTTAATTGTGTTAGTAGAAACAAGAACCGCAGACGAATCCCGATTTCATTATCTAAGATCTATTGGGTTGGATATGAGTCGGGTTATTCCTAGTGTAGGAAGATCTGGTGGCTTGGTTGCTGCGTGGAATAGCCACAAAATGTCAGTCTCAGTGATCAAAGAAAGTAGACAATTTGTCCATCTAGATTGCCAGTTACCAGAATTTCCCTTATTTGCGGTAACATCAATTTATGCCATTCTTCACTCAAATCACAGACAGGTGCCTCTGGGAACAACTCTTAAGAATCTCGTTGGGTATGGCGAAACCATGGGTTGTGCTGGGAGATTTCAACGATATATTAAAAGACTCGGAACAAATTGGCGGAAGAGGATCTAACTATTCTCTGATGTAATGGTTTTAAGATCGCATTAATGCCTATAACTTAGCTGATATGGGTTCGGTTGGGCCACAAATGACATGGCGAGGACCTCGTATAACCGGCTGCATCAGGTTATTTGAGAGACTCGACCGTGCTCTATCTAATACTCTATTTATATCAGCGTTACCAGATTCTTTTGTTAAGGTACTTCCTAGAATTGATTTTTTCAGATCATAATCCTCTCTTGTTAATTGTTAGTGTTAAGAAAGAGCAGTCGAGAGTTAATAGACCGTTCAAATTTGAAGCCATGTGGTTAACACATGATAATTTTCAAGCTTTTCTCCAATCGCAATGGTCTGTTCAGTCGAATATAGAAGGAAATCTTGAGAATCTTAAGGATAGACTTACTGAGTGGAATAAAGTTTTTGGGTATGTGGAAAAGGAAAAATCTATGATCCTTGCTCGGTTGATAGGAATACAAAATCAAGAGCTTATCCATACTCTAATTTTTTATGCAACTTAAAGTTCCATCTTTAGATAGAATTAGTGGGGGTGCTCAGAGCAGAGGAGCTAAAATGGTTCCAGAAATCCAGAACAACATGGGTTGCTAAGGGAGATCGTAATACAAGGTATTATCATTTAAAAACTACACGTAGAAATAGTGTTAACTCTCAAGGATGAAAATGGGAGGTGGATTGAGGATGAAATTGAGCTAAAGAACTTAGGGACAAGTTTCTTTAAGCTCCTGTATCAAGATGATAATACCTCTATTCCTAAATTACACTCTGATTCTTCTTTTCCGGGAGTGGATATATCAGTAATTGGTAGCATAGGACGGGATATATAGAGCGTAACCGATTATACTAAAAAATCATAATACTAGAAAACAAAGTTCCTAGAAGTAATTTAATAATATAATAAATCACAACTATTATATCTAATAACAGCTAATAAACAATAAATAAGACAACAATAAGGAAAATACCATAATCTAATTTCACTCTAAAATTTATAAGTGAAATACTATAAGAAAGAAGGAAATACAAAATGCCTTATAAAAAGAAGAAGGCAAGTTGAAGGGATGATTTAAAGGAGGGAGGGGGGCATCCTATTTATACTAAAAAATGGCCGCCCCTCCCTCACAATTTTTCGATGTGGGACTTTTCCCACATCTTACAAATCTCCACTTTGGGAAAATTCCCACATTCCTAATTTTTTTTAAATTACAATTTTATGCTTACAATTCAACAATCAATGTTCAACAATGTTGATCAAATCCAAACAATGTTGAAATTTGACAGAAGTCACAACCTTTGTCAACATATCAGCAGGATTTTCAGTTGTTCGTATCTTCTGTATCATGACTCCACCTTCTTCCAAAATTTCTCGTATGAAGTGATATTGAACATCAATGTGCTTCGTCCTTGCATGATAAACTTGGTTCTTTGCTAATTGAATAGCACTCTGACTGTCACAATAAACAATGATGCTATCTTGATCAACACCAAGTTCTCCAAGCAATCCTTGAAGCCAAATTGCTTCCTTTACAGCCTTTGTAATTGCCATGTACTCTGCTTCTGTGGTAGACAAAGCAACTGTTGACTGCAAAGTTGACTTCCAACTAACTGGTGTTCTTGCAAAAGTAAACACATAACCAGTAGTTGACATTCGCTTGTCCAAATCACCCGCAAAATCTAAGTCACAATACCCAACTAAAGATCGATCACCTTCCTGCTCAAAAACCAATCCAACATCTACAGTATTACAAATATACCGTAGAATCCATTTCACAGCTTGCCAATGCTCCTTCCCTGGATCATGCATATACCTACTCACAACTCCAACAGCTTGTGAAATGTCAGGTCTTGTACAAACCATTGTATACATCAAGCTACCAACGACATTTGCATATGGTACCCTTGACATATACTCTCATTCATCTTCATCCTTTGGCGACATATCAGCACTGAGCTTAAAATGAGGGGAGAGTGGAGTGCTAACCGACTTCGTTCTCTCATTCATACCAAAATGATTTAGCACTCTCTTCAAATACTCCTTTTGAGATAAAAAGAGTTTCTTTGATTCTCTATCTCTTGTTATCTCCATACCGAGAATTTTCCTTGCCTCGCCTAGATCCTTCATCTCAAATTCCCCTTTTAGTTGAACCTTCAGCTTCTCAATTTCTGCATGATTTTTTGAAGCAATCAACATATCATCGACATATAAAAGGATATATATAAAGGATCCATCTTCAAGCTTCCGTAAATAGACACAATGATCGTATCTACTTCTTCTATACTTATGTCGTAACATAAACTTGTCAAATCGTTTATACCATTGCCTCGAAGATTGTTTCAATCCGTATAACGATTTTTCAAGTTTACACACCACATTCTCCTTTCCAGCAACTTTGAATCCTTCCGGCTGAGTCATATAGATTTCCTCCTCCAAGTCTCCATTTAAAAATGCATTTTTTACATCCATCTGAACTAGTTCCAAATCTAATTGTGCTACCAAAGCCAACAAAATTCTAATAGAGGAATGTTTCACAACCGGAGAAAATACCTCATTGTAATCAATTTCCTCCTTCTGAGCATAGCCTTTAGCTACCAATCTTGCTTTGTGGCGCACATCACCTTGGTTAGGAAATCCTTCTTTCTTTGTATATACCCATTTGCAACCAATTGCCTTCTTACCCTTGGGGAGCTTGGCCAATTTCCACGTACCATTCTGATGAAGGGACTACATTTCTTCATTCATGGCATTCCTCCACTTTTCCTTTTCTGAGCTCTGGATAGCCCATTTATAAGTTGAAGGAATGTCATTAGCTGCAATTGAGGTTGCACAAGCCACCATGTCTTCGAAACGAGTAGGCTTTCTTATTGTTCGTTTTGGCTTGCTGGTTGCTATTGATTCACATTGTTGTTCAGGTCCATGAGTCGAAACCTCCCTATCAACTGGCTCTTCTTCTACCTCAGGAAAGTCTTGTCTTGTTTCCCCGCCTGCTCCTTGTACTGGAAAAATCATCTTTCCTTCAAACTCCACCTGCTTTGAAACACTATCACCTTGCTGGGTATCTTCAGCTGCTACCTTTTTTACCATGGCAGATTCATCAAAGGTAACATCCCTACTGAATACAATCTTATTTGTCTCTGGACACCATAAACGATATCCTTTGACTCCAGAAGTGATCCCCAAGAAAATAGCTTTCTTTGCTCTCGGATCCAATTTTGATTCTTTCACATGATAGTATGCAATTGAGCCAAATACATGCAAATAATCATAATATGTAGCAGGTTTACCATACCATTGTTCCAACGGTGTTTTACCACTAATAGCAGTAGATGGTAGACAATTAATGAGGTGGCTCGCATATGTAATTGCCTCAGCCCAAAATTCTTTGCCCAAGCCAGCATTGAACAACATACACCGAACCTTCTCCAGCAAAGTCCGGTTCATGCGTTCTGCCACTCCATTCTGCTGTGGTGTATTTCTGACGGTGAAGTGTCTGACGATGCCATCATCCTCACAAATCTTCTGGAAATGATCATTCCTGTATTCTCCTCCGTTATCTGTACGAAGACATTTGATCCTCCTGCCTGTTTGTGTTTCTATCATCGCCTTCCATTTGAGAAAAATTCTCAATACTTCATCCTTAGTCTTCATCGTATACACCCAAACTCTTCTTGAAAAATCATCAACAAAGGTTATAAAATAATGTTTTCCTCCCAATGATGGTGTTTTGGAAGGACCCCAAATATTAGAGTGAACATAATCCAAAATACCTTTTGTATTATGGATAGCTGTTCTGAACTTAACCCTTGTCTGCTTCCCCTTCACACAGTGCTCACAAAACTCCAAACTGCAATGCTTTAATCCTTTTAACAACCCTTGATCTGAAAGAGTTTTTAAGGATTTTCCTCCAGCATGTCCCAAGCGCATATGCCACAACCTTGTTGCTTCTGCCTCCTTCTCATCACTGGATGTCACTATTGTTATTCCAATAACCGTACTACCTTGATAGTGATACGTATTATTGCTCTTCCGAATACCCTTCATTACCACCAGTGCACCAGAAAGTATCTTCATCACTTCACTTTCTGCAGTAATCTTAAACCCCTTTGAATCTCGAGTTCCCACAAAAATGAGATTTTTCTTCAAATCTGGTACATATCGAACATCTGTCAATGTTCTGATCAATTCGTCATGGTTTCTCAATCGAAATGAACCAATGCCATATGCGTAAGTGAAGTGTTATCTGCTATGTGGACAACTCCACATTCTCCTTCTTGAAAATCAGTGAACCAGTCTCGGTTGGGACATATATGATGACTGTAAGTTGAATCCAACAACCATACGCCTGACGCTTTTGACGACGTCGTTGTAGATAATGAAAAATCTGAATTTTCATCATCACAATCAGCTACATTTGAATCCATAGCAGCCTTCCCATTGTTCTGTTTGGCTTTGTTCTTCAACTTTGGACAATCCTTCTTCCAGTGGCCCTTTTCTCGACAAAAGGCACATTCATCCTTACTTGGTCTTGACCTTGATTTGGATCTCCCTTTCTTTGATCTCGATTGATTTTCAGCACGCCTTCTTGTGACTAGTGCTTCTGCTTCTTCGCCTCTTTGTTTATCTCTCTTTCTTTGTTCATAGCTGTATAGCGCAGAACAAACATCTCTGAGAGATACTTCCTTTTTGCCGTGAAGTAGAGTAGTCTCCAGGTGCTCGTACTCATCAGGAAGTGATCCCAACAACATCAAGGCCAGATCTTCATCTTTAAAAGTCACGTCCAAATTCTGCAAATCTGTTACCAACTTGTTGAAGCTGGTGATATGATCATTCATTGTGGTACCAGGAACATAAGTGAACGAAATAATCTTTTCTTCATGTGAAGCTTATTCTGACTGCTTTTCTTCATGAATTTATTCTATAACGTCTTCCACAATCTATAAGCAGAAGTTTCCTTTGTGTATGGATACTTCTGTTCTCTGGAAAGAAACGATCGAATAATACCACAATCAATACGATTGATGATTGATAATTGAATATTTATTACACTCATTTGTATCTCTTGATTAATAAATTTAGATTGTTTAGTAATAAATAATGGGCTTTTATGCTTATTTGGGCTTTGAATGTTTTATTGGATTTAACATATTTTAATAATAAAAATTTCAGATTTACAACCCTTCTCTATTTTGATCATAACTCTTGAACCAGATATCCGAATGATCTCATTCTTGTCTCATGTTTTAGATGATTCAGAGGGCAACAATTGATATGAAGACTTGAAGGGAAGATTCAGACAAGAGGATAATCAAAACTGTAGTCAATGTTATATGTATTTTTCTAGATTTTTATTGGGCCCAAATTTTGTAATGAAGCACCATTTATTATTAATTTCCGTTATGGGCTGAACTGATGGGCTTTGACCCATATGACAATTAGGTTTTTACTTTGGTTAGCTGAAACAATAGGGCAGAACGGATTTGTGATGTTTTTGGATTGAAAATCAGAAGTTATTGATTCTCTGAAAAATGTCCTTCATGTTCTTCGTTCATTTTTCGGATTTTCCAGCCATGTCCGGCTAAGTTTCTGTGATTGACCTATGGATTGAGGATTCACGTTTCCAATCAGAGGACATACTTAAACCGGTAAAGTAACTCGTTTCTATTTACTCTAATCGGATTCGATTTCTGGAATAGTTCGAACGTTTATTTTAATATTCGGATTGGTATATCCCAAGGACACAATTCGAATCGGGTTACAGTGATACTGTGCGATCGCACAGTAGCACGCCTCGCATACGAACAGAAACTAGACGATCGTCTAGTCGAGGGATTTTCTGGATGAATACAGAGATTTCTGTTCGTCCAGAACCAATCACGAGTTCATTATAATCTTCATCCCATAATGGTAGGAAACTATGAATCCCAATTCTAGGTCAGTCGTTTTAATCTGTTTGGTCTAGTTCGTTTTCAATTTCGGTCTTTAATCTGAGTTTATTGTTCATTGATAGTTTAATTGAACCCCCCAATCGATCATTGTTCCAAATATTTTAGACTGCATGTAAATTTCGTGGGAAACGATTCAGGTTCTCTGTACTGCAAATTCTCATTGAAACTGGTTATTTTGCGAGAACTTGACAATTCTCGATCAATGATCCTCCAATCTTCCTCCCCCATTTTATCTGGTTTCCTTTCTTCAAGAGCAAAATCTAATTGTTGTGTAAAAAGGACATCAAGAACCTCGCTCTGCCACATCCCAAAATGTCCCGATCCGTCAAAAATTTCAACTGCAAACTTCGCATTGGGCATAATTCTCGTCATAAGCGAAGATGCCGACGACGAATTGTTGACACTTGATGTGGATTCTTCAATCTTTTTGTCCGCCATTTCTGCTCCAAATATTATTTAATAGCTGCAAATGCAAAACCTCAAGGTAATTCTTTTATGATGTGGAAGTTCAGATTATACTGCAACCACAGAGCATACTTAGACAGAACCTTGGCTTTGATACCAATTGTTGCGGAAGCGGGATATATAGAGTGTAACCGATTATACTAAAAAAATCACAATACTAGAAAACAAAGTTTCTAGAAGTAATTTAATAATATAATAAATCATAACTACTATATCTAATAACAGCTAATAAACAATAAATAAGACAACAATAAGGAAAATACCAGAATCTAATTTCACTCTAAAATTTATAAGTGAAATACTATAAGAGAGAAGGAAATACAAAATGCCTTATAAAAGGAAGAAGGCAAGTTGAAGGGATGATTTAAAGGAGGGAGGGGGGCCTCCTATTTATACTAAAAAATGGCCGCCCCTCCCTCACAATTTTTCGATGTGGGACTTTTCCCACATCTTACAACGTGTTCCTATAGATGAAGAAATTAAGAGTGCTCTTTTCTTAATGGGACCATATAAAGCGCCTAGTTTTGATGGATTTCAATCCGTCTTCTATCAATCTAATTGGAATATGGTAGGTCCTTCCTTATGTCAATATGTGAAAAATGTTTTCAACGGTTTAGTTAGAATGAAGGAAGCTAATAGAACTTTGATAACTGTTATTCCTAAGAGAGATAATCTAGAAGTGGTATCTCACTTTCGGCCAATATCCCTATGTTCAGTTCATTATAAATGCATTACAAAGGTGATTACTCGTAGATTGAAGATGGTAATGAAAGATTTGATATCCCCATATCAGTCTTCCTTTATTAAGGGAAGACACATATAAGACAACATTATTATTGAGCAAGAAATCCTCCATATGATAAAGAAGGCTAAAGGCAAGAAAGGTTATATGGCATTAAAGATAGACCTTAAGAAGGCTTATGACCATCTTCGATGGGATTTCTTAAGGAATGTTTTAGTGGAAGTTGGGATTGAAGATAGGTTTATGGACCATATAAAGCGCCTAGTTTTGATGGATTTCAACCCGTCTTCTATCAATCTAATTGGAATATGGTAGGTCCTTCCTTATGTCAATATGTGAAAAATGTTTTCAACGGTTTAGTGAGAATGAAGGAAGCTAATAGAACGTTGATAACTGTTATTCCTAAGAGAGATAATCTAGAAGTGGTATCTCACTTTCGGCCAATATCCCTATGTTCAGTTCATTATAAATGCATTACAAAGGTGATTACTCGTAGATTGAAGATGGTAATGAAAGATTTGATATCCCCATATCAGTCTTCCTTTATTAAGGGAAGACACATATAAGACAACATTATTATTGAGCAAGAAATCCTCCATATGATAAAGAAGGCTAAAGGCAAGAAAGGTTATATGGCATTAAAGATAGACCTTAAGAAGGCTTATGACCATCTTCGATGGGATTTCTTAAGGAATGTTTTAGTGGAAGTTGGGATTGAAGATAGGTTTATGGACCTTATTATGGAATGTGTTTCTTCAGTTGAGTACAATGTTCTTTAGAATGATGAGATGATTGATTATTTTGTTCCTAAACGAGGCCTTCACCAAGGTGATCCAATTTCACCCTATCTTTTTGTGCTTTACATGGATTGGATGTCTCCTTTCATTAATGATGTAGTGCAGCAAGGGAAATGGAAATCTATCCAGGTTTCCAGAACATGCCCAAAAATATCCCACTTAATGTTTGCTAATGACCTTCTGCTATTCGGAGAAGCTATGGTGGAACAAACGAATTGTGTCATGGAATGTTTAAACAGTTTCTGTACCGCATCAGGAGAGAAAGTCAGTGCTTCTAAATCCGCAATCTTCTTTTCGAAGAGGGTGTCTTCAGATGTAAAATGAAGAATACAAAGAATCACAAATATGAATATTACTACCGATATAGGTAAGTAACTTGGCTTTCCCTTGTCTAGAAAACGGAAACCAAGGGAAACCTTCCAGTATATAGTTGATCGTGTGAACTCCAAGCTTGCCTCCTAGAAAGTGAACTGCTTATCTATGGCTGGTAGAATTACATTAGCTAAATATATGATTAGTACCATCCCTTTATACCTAATGCAGGTTGTCAACATACCTATGAGTATTTGTAAGGAGGTTGAGAGGCTATAACGGAATTTTATCTAGGGCCACTCTGCCAACCATGGCTACCATAATTTAGCCTGGAATCAAATTGTTCTACCTAAGAGATATGGAGGTCTTAGTTGTAAAAAACTGTCAGTCATGAATCAGGCATTTGGATGTAAATTATCTTGGAACTTAATTGTTGGATCTGAGGGTCTATGGGTAGAAGTGCTGTTTAAGAAGTATATGCTGCGTAATAAACAAAATCTGCTCACAAGCAAACAGGGTGATTCTCAATTATGGCAATTTATATGTTAGCAGAAGGAAACCATTGAAGAAGGTATCAAATGGCAAGTGAGGGATGGCTCAACGGTGAATTTTTTTCCATCACAAATGGCTTATCCAAGGGAGGAAAATTAAAGATTTCTGCTTGAGACCCTTATCTGAAGAAGAGAATCTGAGTATGGATTCGGATTGGGTGAACAATGGAACATGGAATTTTACTCGGCTAGGATCAGTGGTTTCCAGTGAAGTAATTTCAAGACTCATAACGGTGCTACCTCCTTTGCAAGTGGCTGGTAAGAATATTATGGTGTGGACTGCAAACAATATTGGATTATTTACTGTTAAATTAGCCTATTACTTGATTGAAGAACCACCTGCTAATCTTTATGATCTTACATATAAACTAATTTGAAAGTGGAAAGGGGCAGAGAGAATAAAAGTGTTTCTCTGGCTAGTGTTCCATAATAGACTACCTACAGATGAATGGAGGAGCAAGTGGTCATCTTCCTCTTCATTATACTGCTATTGTAGTTTGAATATAGAAAGTATTCTGCATATCTTTCTTGATTGTCAATATGCAAGGCAGATGTGGCTGGTTTTGATACAGCAAGAATTTTATAATACTTTTTTCACTGCTCCTTTGAGGGATTAGAATCACATGAACCTTAAGAAGGAAATGGGAAGAAGCTTTAACACATATTGATCTTCAATATAGGGAGTAGAAGTATGGAAACTATGGCATTGGAGGAATAAGTGGGTTTTTGAAGATCAAACCAAACCACCAGACCCTGCTTTTGTTATTCTATTCATATGGAAGCTATTTTTACAGAGACCTGAGGTAAAGGAAGACCTTCCATCAGTAATCACAGGGGTATCTTGTTGGATTGCCCCTCCTACCGATTGGGTAAAGCTAAATGTTAATGGTGCTATGTCAGCAAATGCAAACCGTGCTAGCTGTGCATGAGTTATAAGGGATCATCATGGTGCATGGATTGTGGGGTTTTCTCATGCCTTTGGAGTATGCAGTGCCTATGAAGCAGAGGAGTGGGCTCTATTGAAAGGTTTACAACTAGTATGGGATATGTGCTTCCAAAAAAAATCATTGTGGAATCTGATGATAGGAATCTGATAAGGAGTCTTTTGAGTAATAGCAATATTGACAATAAGAGCTTAGTGTTCCTTCACATCAAGACCTTGATGCGTAATCCAGTGGGAGTTAGAGATTGTCAACATTCCTCATGAATATAACTCAGTGGCTGATCAATTAGCCAAGGATGGCTTGTCTAGGTCTGCCTTTTATTCGTCGTGCCCTCCTCATCTGAGGGCTTTAGTGCTTCAAGATTGTATGAGATTATTATCCCTGTATAGTTAATTTTGGTGTATCTGGGCTCAACCCTCATTCATATTAAAAAAAAGAATCATGATGTAGTAGATCTTTTATCCTAGACTATTTTGATAATTTTTTGGGAGAAAATGGAATTTTAGAATAGAGGGGTTAAAATACTAGCATTAAAAATAATATATTTAAACCATCGCAACATGTCTAAAATAAATAAGGAAAGAAATTATAAGATTTTATTTTTGAAACGAGTTTTGAAAATAATAATTAAATTAAGAAATAATTTTTATTTCATTTCTACCACATCATCCAAGTCATATTTAAAAATAATTTAATTATTTTTTAATAATTATAAATTAGTAAAAGAAGCGGTTATCAAAAAATAGATTATTAAAAGAAACAATGATATTAATAATTTAATTATTAATTATTGTAATTATAATTTAATTATAAGTTTGTGTTTTAGCAACAAACTTTAAAAAGATAAATCAATAAAATTGTATGAACATTGTATTGCATATGAACACTAAAATGCATAAAACGGTAATACAAACAAATCATATGAACATATGAACATATGAACAGTGAAACAAAGTGTGTGAACAGTGCTCATGAACCGTGATTTAGTAGAATAGATTTTATAGATATATAGATATAGATATAGATGTGAGGATACTTGGATACGTGAAATAACTATTTATTAAATATTTATAATAAAATTTTATAAAACCAATAGTTATTGCATAAAATTATATAAAACCTTAGTATGCATCAACATCATAAAATAATTAAAAGTAATAATCCTGATACTGATTTAGTCTCCCTATTAATTAGTAAACTTCCTGTTACATCATAGGTTGAAACTTGTTAGGCTTACACTAATATGGAAGGCTTGAAGTGAGTCGGTGGAAGATATTTTTCATGATAATGGTGACTAAATAATAAATGACAAATTATAAACAACTACTAAAGGGCATACACAAACACAATGCCCAATTAATTGATATCCCATCAAATTCATTGCATGAGGAATAATTCAAAATCACAAACAAATCAAAGTAAGTCATTCACTTCATTTTTTTTAAGATGATGGTGACTAAATAATCCTCCTTCTGTTCCTTATTATAACAATCTTTTAATCAAATCTTGTTTGAAATGACGATTAAAAATAATAAATGTACCAAAATTATAACTCTTTTTTTACTAAAATACCCTTATTTATGAGAAAATAGAGAATAAAAAAATATTATAATAATAAGGATTGTAGAAGAGAGAGGATAAGAAAATAAATATTCCATTCGTTCCATTTTTTAAACAACTTTTATCCTTATTGCACAAACAAACTAGCGGTTAAGATTGATTAAAGATAACAAATGTGTAAAAAATGTCATATTTCATCTAAATATGCCCCTATTTATGAAATGATCACATGACAGAGAATGAGTGATAAATATGAGAGAGTGTAAGTATAAAATATAAGAGAGAATATGTAATAAATGATTAAATGAAAAAGAATTAGTGGTAAGTGACGGATAATTAATATAAAGATATATATTTAATAAAGGTAAAAAAATAGTTTAAATTTTGAGAAACAAAAAGAAAGTTGATTATAAAAAGGATTGAAGGGAGTATGGTAGAAGTAATAGATTTTTGAGGTTGTGAAAATTTATTATATTAACATTAAATAAGGGTAGTTAAATAAGAAAAAAATGGAAAAGTAAGAAGGAAAAAAAATTCTCTAAATGTTTCTTATAATTTAAAACAGAGCATATATGAGGATTGTTTTTTATAATATGAAACGGATGGAGTAAGTGGTAACACAAAAATAATTATTAAATGGTATAAACAATGCACAATCAATGATAAATCAATGGATTCATTGCATGGGGAAAAATTCAAAATCACATACAAATCAAAGTAAATCATTCAATTCGTTTTTCTTATTGTTTCAATATAATGGTGACTAAATAACGGCATAATATTTTGTTCAAAAGTACTGAATATGACAATTCAAAACCACACAAATCAAAGCAAGTCATTCACTTCAT
The DNA here is from genome assembly GCA_037074505.1 of Albizia julibrissin. NCBI lineage: Eukaryota > Viridiplantae > Streptophyta > Magnoliopsida > Fabales > Fabaceae > Albizia > Albizia julibrissin. Next base: position 37,716,655 of record CM073487.1, read on the forward strand.
TTTTTGAGATAACGGTGAATAAATAATAAATGGTAAGTTGTAATTGTAAATAATTATTAAATGGCATAACATATTGTCTAAAGACACTGAATACGATTCATGAAATTAGCAAATGACAACTCAACTCATTAAACATTAATAAGGTATTACGAATATTAGTATAGATATTGAATGAATTGAATTGCACTGAGGATGAGGGTTGATGTTGATGTTTACTAAAAACCAATACAACAATAGAAGCTTTCTAACCTACACACCAACTTGTGTAGGTTTTTCCTATAAATCAATGACCATATGACTTTTATGGTCACACTCCAAGTAATTATTGGATTACCTATTAACGAATTAGCTAAAACTAAAAATAGGTGAAATCAATTTTAAAATAATTATAATTTTTCTGTCTAAGAAGTGATCAGGCCTCTATTCATCAATATAGTTGTTTGTCACATGCAACTCAGGGTACAGTAAAATATACAAATGAAAATAAGCATATCAAGTGTCACATTGCTTAAGAGAATTGTTAAAAGCATTTATTCACCTAAAAAATAAATTTTGTATATATTTTTATAATAATCAAGTTTCTCTGATTAATGTATACCTAAAGTTTTCTCTATCTGCCAACATTAAATACTCTCCTATTTTCGATTAACATATATTTGGAGAGATTCCCATACTATATATATATATTCTCATTGACATCCTTATATCAGTGTCTCTCTTTGACAGAAAACTGAAAAGTTTTCAAATTTCTGCAAACTCAAAAAGATTTTTTTCTCCTAAACCAGCGTTCATCATTAGGATGGAAAATTGGCCTCTCTTCTTCATCTTTTTCTTCATGTTTACCTCTGCAGGCTCTTCTTCTTCTTTTCATAGTAAAGGAATTGGGATTACTGAGTTTGCTTCTCCTGAGGAGAGAGTGAATCTATCAGTGTACTTTGAGAGCTTAAGTGAGACTTGTGCAACTTTCATAATCAAGAACCTTGTGGAGATCTTCAACAAAGATCTCATCAACATTGTGAATCTTCGACTTATTCCTTGGGCCAATGCATCCATCAGCAACATCAATAATACCATTTTATGTCAGGTGATTTTCTCTCTCTCTCTCTAATTCTCTATTTGGATGGAAAGAAAATACGGAGGAAAAAACAGTTGGAGGTAAAACTTCAAAAATTAGTAACTTTTTTATCATCTTTGTAGTTTTCCTTCTTGGTATATCCCCCTCTATTTTCCTCTTAATTTTCTCTTTATCTAAATATAGCCTAGATCTCTACTATAAAACCTTGCTTTGATTTGAACCCATTTTCCTTTCTCTATATCACTTCAACGAATTGCTTCTTCATACACAAGTTTGATTGCTTTTGAAGGCTTATGGGCATGGGCGAAAGAGGGAAAAGTTTGTAGCTTTCTGCTGATATTGGATCTGCTTTGTTTCTAAAATTAACATTCTTGCTCCTTAAAATTACTCAATAATGCGAGAGGGTTTTGTTTTTATTACTGTTTTTGCACACAAAAAAAGAGTTTATAAGATGGGCAAATCTTATTAAAAGAAGGTTGAATTACCCAAATTCTAATTTGGGTTACTAAACTTAAATTATTAATCAAGTCATATGGAGCAAAGAGTGATTTAGAAATAGGGTCAAATTACACTCATGCCCCTTAGTATTTAATCTTTCTACATTTCATAATTAAATCCTTTTTATAAATAAATTATTTTGAATGATCAATTATCTTATGTGTATTCAATAAACAAATAGAGCAAAAAAAGCATCGTCAGCCCATGATTTCTTCAACATGATTATTAAAGAAAATATAAATTAAAGAACAATGAATAATTAATCACCATGAACATAGTTCCAGAAGCCGATGGATCATTCAGTATCCCATTCACCTTCATGAAGATCGACGCCTTGAACATAGTTGGAGAGTTGAACTAGTTGCAGAAATCTCCGGTGGAGCTTGATCCTATTATATACAAATTTTCTTAATGTTATGTCGAGGACATGATGGACATTTTAATAATATTTTTCACACATAATATACTGCCACTTTCATCATGTTTTCATTTAATAATAATTACATTGTTAGCTTGTTGATACTTTAATGACATTTTCACCTAAATAAAACTATGAATCTAATTTCAGTTTAGCACTTGATTGAAGATTATTCTAAATAAGAAGTGTTGTGAAGGTCAAGAAGACTTTTGATTCCTTTATATGTATAGTGACATGGATTTTTTAGACAGTGAGGTTGAAGAAATCTTCGACGGATACTTTTTCCCCCTCAGTTTTTTTGTTGAATACACATAAGATAATTAATTAATTGATGAGTCAAAATAATTTATTTTTAAAAAGGATTAAATTATGAAATGTATAAATATTAGGGGCTAAGGGGCATGAGGGTAATTTGACCCAATTTCTAAATCTTTTTTTGTTCCACATGACCTGATAAATAATTTGCCAAGTTCAGCGACCCGATTTAGAATTTGGCCAAGTAATTCAACTGAATTTTAATAGGATTTTCCCTTAAAATATTGAGAAAATATAATTATAACTATATAAAATGTAAATAGTAATTTTTAACAGCTTTCCTGCCGGTTTATTTCAATTATCTTTGGGAAAAATTGTTTTCTGTTTTAAGTAATTAACTATCAATTTTTTAGTATTACAAGATTCATTTTTGCTTGTTTTTATCCTGAAAATTCATCTTCACGAAACATCATATATCCATATTGTAAAATATAATTAATTTAGTCTATTTGCTTCACAAAACATTTTCAATGTACTATAAAGTTATTACTGATTCAGCCTCCATGATGATTAACATATTTGCAGAATGGACCAGATGAATGTCAGCTAAATTCTGTGGAAGCCTGCGTCTTGAATGTCACAAATGATGTGGTAAGTGTGTGAGAATGAGAACACAATCTCTATGCACGCGCGCGCGCATATATATATGTATGCATGCTTCATTATTTATGGCATATAATAATTAATGAATAATAATAATATTGAATATGATAATGAAATGCAGAACAAACAGTATGCATTGATATACTGCTTTGAGTTTTTGGCACTGGAAGGCAGACAAAAGAAGTGGCAGAACTGTTTCAACCAATTGGGTTTGCCTGAGAAGCCTTATCTTGACTGCTTTAATGCTGCCAATGGAACTCTGGTCCTTTACCTTCCTATCTCTCTTAATTATACTACTCCCTCCTCAAATAACTAATTTACATAAATTAAAGACAAGTAGCTAAATTAGTTTTGTATAACAATTGGGTGTTGAATTTCTTAAAATACTTTTTTTAATTATGTGTATTAAAACTATCCCTATGATGAAAACTCCTTCATATATGTAATTAATAAGGATATTTTAAAGAATAAAATTATAAATTAGTTAGTTAATATTATTTGATCATATATCAATTTATAAGTAAGATAAATTAGTTTTGCATAAAAAAAATAAATATAAATATTATAAAGTAATTTACTTAACTTTTTTAATCTCTTTAAAAAAAATTTAACTAAATCTTATATTATAAACCAGAGGTATTATGTCCCCGGCCAACCTGGGTTTTTGCAATTGACTTGCAATTTCTATGTGTGGGCAGCTTGGAAGAGATTATATAAGTCAAGTTTATAGGCTCTCTCCACCCTTTAAATTTCTACCATGGGTGCTCGTTAACGATAAACCTCTTGAAAAGGTTGGTTCTAGTTAAGAAACTTGTTTGATATATATATATATATATATATATATATATATATATATATATATATATATATATCACATGCAAATGGAGTTCCTAGATTGTAGCAGAGATTCTCTTAGAGATTCATTCTTGTTGGTTTTATGCAGGACTATGAGAATTTCGTGACCCATGCTTGTAAGGCTTATAAAGGCCCTTTGGTACCTCCAGCTTGCCAACTTGTTTAGCAACCAATTGCATCGCACAACACCACAAAATCATCACTACTACACACAACATCTTCATAATCCTATGTTTTATAGCTAATTACTTGGATTTTGCTGAAGTGATGGATGGTCATGAGTTATATACTTCTAGATTACAATCCTTTATTATAATTTACCAGAAAGTTGAAGGGGCTTGATATCAGTGGTTCAACAGTTTAATAACTCGTTCCTGGCTTATTTTTTGTATATGGATTATTTAAATTATATGATTTTACATGGTTCATGGATGTTTGGGAGACAAGCCTCTCTTTTAAATGATGGATTCATGTAAAAATGAGACTCCACAACTTTTTAATATAAAATATATTTAGGGAGTTCATCTTAATTTTAAATATAAGACAAAATTTTTATATTTATCAATATTTTTCTAATTTATTCCTATTGATACTCCTTCAACAATCATTAAGAAGGAGAGGAAATGAAGGAATTACCAAGAGACAGTGATGCAGGTTAGTAATATGAATGTTTAGGAATTGGGAATTAGGGTAGAATAGAAGAGAGATCATAAGGGATTAGAGAAGAACAGAGAAGGGTAGAGAGAGAAAACAGGGAATCTGAATAGTGCGCTTTCATTCATGTGCCAAAAGTCCGGTCTGTACAATCATTAAACTGTCATATATATAGGCAATGACTCACGGCAATCCTAATGACTTAGCTTAGTCCTAATATTTCACTAATCAAGGGTATATTAGTAATTAGGCACGATTAAGGCCATGTTTGGCTAATGTTGCTCTTAAACGGCTAGTGCCACTAATGGTTAATCCGCCTCGCCTAATTAACTAACACAACTAATTTTCAAAATATTTCAAATTACAATATCATATCAATACTGCCCTCCCAAAAACATCCTTTCCCTCAAGGATGTGAAACAAAATACAAATATGAAATCAACAAAAACATTCTGAAAACTTCTACTGGTCTTTGAAGAAAATTGGTACTGGAGTCGCTGCTCACATTAGTAGTTGTGCTCTCTTATGAGTTATATGGCAAATATGAGCATGTTAGGTTGAATTCCAGGGGTAAAGATGAAGCAGATAGCGATGTCCAAGATCTTGTCATGTGTTTCTCCAGCCTTGAGGAGAAGGTCCTTGAACAATATACCTTTGCAAAGGCAAACTTGATCAGATCTGCTGCTATCAATTATCTGTTGAATTCTGTCATTCAGTGGGGAGCAGCACCTGTAGTTAAAGGTGTGCGTGATTCAGCAGTGGAGTTGCTGCACACATTGCCTTTGTTTTTTTCCTTTTTCCGAAGACAAAGCCTACCAAAGAGCATTACAATCAACTTCCCTTTGAACCATATCTGCAGCAGAGTCCTTGTAGGAACACTGAAACCCAAATGCCAAGTAATTGGGCCATTACATTTGCGGCCACATACAGGTCCATTTACCCATTGTGTATTATAATTTGTAAAGCAACATGGAAAATATTCCTGAACGTTTTGGAAGGTGGGACCTAGCTGTAAGATGGGAAAGATGGATGATAGCTGTCTTACACCCATGACATCACCTTCAAAGCACAATGGGTTATCTAATATTAAAAAACCCAATGCACATCCAAAAGACCTCTGACAAGTACAAATGGGTACCCACTGGTATGATTCATTCGCATACATGTACACACTATAACCTACTCAACACTTATTGAAACACATGATAATCCTCCAAAATACCACAGTTCATGAACTGAAACAGAGATGCTGGCAAAGAAATCAAACTCAAAGGCAAAAGAAAGACAGTGACCATCGGCTTTGTGAAAGAAGTCATTGACACTGAAGGAGAAAGAGTAGAGAGTGACAGCACTGAGTATGAAGTCTGAGAACTTCTAAGAGTGTCGAAACTCGAACACCTATCAACACCCAACATGTTTTCCGTCACTTCCCTACTGTCTGTGGCATGTGAGAAGCCTTCGAAACCTCCAATGGAGTCGACGCGGGAAGACCCATCACTTTCGTGAATGACCTAGCCTTCGTGATTATTGTCAAACACACACGCTAGACCTTTCTTTGTGTCTTCATTCTTTCTGATCGCATCTTTCGTGATTCGAGCAGCATCATCGCTTTCTATTTCTTTCTCAAGAACAGAGAATTTAAAACCTTCTTGAATTGCGTTAGATGCCTTAGGAGCAATCGGGCCTTCTTCTTGCTCGGCCAAAACTTTCCTATCCTGCACCGCTTTCTTGGCTCGCCATTGCAAGGAGATTTCTTGCACTCTTGCCAAACGTCGGGCCTCATGCATGGTTCTTGGTCGAAACAACCGTATGGAGTCAGCAATCTCCTCCTTCAATGCTCCCACGTACACCCCTACCAAATATGCCTCGGCCAAATCAAACTTGGCAACTATCGAATCAAACCTGACGTTATATTCTTGTAAAGTTCCAGTTTGATACAAGTGGGTCAAGTCAGTCATGCTGAATTGGGTGGGTCTTTAACATTGGTGTCGGCCATTGCTGCCTCTACCTTGATTTTCCCGCACCTGGTATGGCATATTCGGAGTAATTCTTTGGACCTCCCCTGCCAGCGTTTGAAGTTCTTGAGTCAGGGCGTTAAAGTTTTCTTGAATTTCCCGCTGATTTTCTCGCATTCCTCACTGAACCATCTGCCACTCGTCTAGGAAACCTTGCACAGATTCATGCAGTGATTCAAACGATTCTTGGAGGTTCTCAACGGTTCCCAGTTTATGCTCGATGGTCTACAATCTGTCTTCCATCATTCATGAACTTTCTTGAAATCGTGTCTCCACCATTCAATACAAATCGTGAGAGGCTGATAACCAAGGTCGAGAATCACAAGCTCTGATACCAATGATGAAGGTTTGTAAAATGAATATTTAGGAATTAGGGTAGAATAGAAGAGAGATCATAAGGGATTAGAGAAGAACAGAGAAGGGTAGAGAAACAGAACAGAGAGAGAGAACATGGAATCTGAATAGTGCGCTATCATTCATGTGCCAAAAGTCCGGTATGTACAATCATTAAACTGCCATATATATAGGCAGTGACTTACGGCAATCCTAATGACTTAGCTTAGTCCTAATATTTCACTAATCAGGGGTATATTAGTAATTAGGCACGGTTAAGGCCATATTTGCTAATGCCGCTCTTAAATGGCTAGCATAACTAATGGTTAATCCCGCTCGCCTAATTAACTACCACAACTAACTTTCAAAATATTTCAAATTACAATATCATATCAGACAGCTATGTTAAAAAAACACCTACATGATCTGCTACAAGGAAAAAATGAAAATCAAGCGACAACAAATCTAATACAGCCAAAAAATGACCTATGTAGCCTATCGTCATGAATAAGTTTAAGCTTGAACGTAACTTTAATCGATATCACTAGGTTTCACATTTGAAAGCTCCTTTTGTTCTTATGCTACCTATATGAGCATTTCTGACAATGCACATAGAAAAAACCCTGAAGAACCAACAAAAGTATTGTAAAATACTAGATTAACTCAGACCCAAACACAAATCAAACTATTAATAATGAATAAGTCAGGATAGATTCATAATGCAACCATGCCCACTAATTTAACAATGAATCAATTACTCCCAATCGGTTAATAAGTTAGGAAATAATCGAATATAGATCAGAAAGTATACCTTCGGAAGAATTGGAGATTGCTCTTTCACAATCCGAGCCGCTTTACGAAGATTGAGCGCTTGATGATAATAGCACGGCGGCAAATCACAATTCCCAAAAACCGGGGGAAAACACACAATTGTGTATAATTATAACACCGAGCCGAAACTGAAAAGGAGGGGGAAAAATTAACCAACCCGAATTAACAGAATGATTCTGGTTCATTTTCTCAGTTTGATCGATTTTTGGGAAGACAATGATTCAAGCCAGAGCATAGTGCCAAAATAATAATTCAACATAAACTTCGAGGTCATATCAAGTGCAAATTGATAAAAATTGTGAACAGTATTAATCAGCTAAGTAATTAGTCCATGAGTTTAGTTGACAGTGATGTTTTTGTTTCAAAAAAAAAAAAGAAAAAAACCACATTAGTATAGCCAAATAAGTTTGGATTAATTTCATAAATTATACTGAGTGAGAACTGAGGAGGGAGAAGGGAGAAGGGAGAGTGGGAGAGAGATTAGAGTGAGGACTGACCTGAGGACTGGGGATGGAGGAGAAAGAGATCGGAGACAGGAGAGGGAGAGAGATTAGAGTGAGGACTGACCTGAGGACTGGGGAAGGAGGAGAAAGGGATCGGAGACTGGGAGAGAGATTAGAGTGACTGACATCTCTCTCCCAGTCTCCGATCTCTTTCTGAATCTGAATCTGAGCTCCAGGAGAAGGGATAGGACTGGAAAAACTAATCTAAAGCCAAGTTATCATATTTATGGTTGTGCTATGAGAGTTCATGGAGAACATGATTAATAATATATCTGGATTTAGAAATTTTGTAGCTCTAACCCTAGGCTTTGCCAAGTGCATAATTTTTAAAATGTTCCAGTTTTGGTCGGTGACAAGTGGTGTAGTTCATAATAATATTGTGTGTTTTGTATTTATTTCATGTTAACTAACTTAACCAATTTCTTTAGTCTGATCAAATTAAATAAATACTCCATACGGTTCTAAATACTCCCTCCGATCCTTTTATAAACAACTTTTATCTTTATTTTGCAAAACGAACTGACGGTAAGATTATGTAAAAACAATAAATATGTTAAAAATGTCATGTTTCTTCAAAATATGCCCATATTTATTAAAAGAGCATAGGAGAGAGAATGAGTAACAAATATGAGAGAGTGTGAGTATAAAATATGAAAGATAATGTTTAATAAATGAGTAAATGAAAAAGAATTAGTGATGAGTGGAGATAATAAATATCAAGATATGTATTTAATAGGGGTAGAAAAAAAAGTAGTCTGACTTTTGTAACAAGAGGAGAAAATTGTTTATAAAAAGGACTAACCCCAAGAGAGAGAAAGTTGCATATAAAAAGGACTGAAGGGGAATGTAAGACATAATTATTTCTTTTTGAAGAGATTAATGAATTTAAATAAATTAATTAATCATATTATATGTTGTGTATCATTAGATTATATATTAGTTTATAAATTATATAAAATAAGATAAAAAAAAAAGAGATGATAAATATAAATATTTTAAAATAATAATTAAATTGTGATTTATATTTAAAACGGAGAATATCTCAAAATTATTTTAAAATAAGGAGAAAGGGCAGGGTGGCTACGAAATCCGAGGGTTGTCTTTATCCCATCCCACCGATCCTCTGATGGGACTCGGAGCCATCCCCTACGTCCCACGTAGCCCCCCAAATTAATATTTTAAAAACCAATTACCATCCTTATATTTTAAACCTGTACTTCATTCTCAATAAAGACTTCTCTATCCTTGTATCGCAAACTTGCCCTCTTGTTGGTTTTCTTTTTCTCTGTTTCGATTCACAACCATGTCCATCAATATGGAAGACTCTGTTACAGAAGGCCAAGGTACGGTTCCTCCAATGAATCTCATGGCAAAAGAAGGGGAAAAGAAATCTGGGTTTCACTCTGATCAAAAAGCCCAAGAGGTGAGAGAAGAAGAAGAAGATAAAGTCGGTGGTGGCCTTATCAGGAACTTGATGTCCACCATGGCCACAAAAACAGGGGAAGCTGAAACAGAGGACCCCACCAGAGATGAGATTCCTAATAAGAAGGAAGATGATGAAGAAGGAGGAGGAGGGATCTTCAATAATATAATTTCCAATTTGTTTCCTCATAATTATGATGAACAAGGCCACAAAATGGGAGTTGTTGTCGATGATGATGAGAAGAACAAGAAAGTGAAAACAGAGGACGAGATTAATAATGGCGGTGGCGTCATTGAAAACATCGTCTCCCGCTTGCCTCCTTCAATCCCAGGTACAATCTTCTTAACAATTTTTTTTCTTTTTTTAAATTTATGCAGAAATATGCTCCCTCATTCCAAAATATGAGTTTTATTTTTGGTTTATCATAATAGTATTTATTGCGCTTTATTTTAACTTTACCGTTTGTTATATTTATTGCTTCTCTCTCACTTATCCTAGTTAAAGTTAAAGGGATAAAATACATATTTATTATTTTTAATTAATTTTAATAATAAATAGCTGAAGTAGAATATGCGTCAATGGCTTATAGTTAGAACTTGGACATGTGTTATATCAGATGATGCAGTTCCCACAGCTGATGAAGCCACCATTCTGATAAACTCTGTTGTTCGTGATTAAGGTTATTGGAAGCTTTATTCAACTTCACAGGCATCCATCTTCATTTATTTTCATTTTCTTCTTATATTTTTGCTTTTGCAATTGTCATAGTTCTTTTTTTTTTTTTTTATAGTGTGCAACTGTAATTTTCTCTCTCTCCCCCTTTTGGTATGGATTTGTGATTATTCTTCAACATGGAGGTGAAAAACAACTCCATCTTGTTATGTTTATGCTAACAATAGTCCAACTCCATCAAGTATCATTGCATTGATTTCAAATTCCTCTTTTTTTTTTTTTTTTAATTCAACCTCTTCGTCCAGAACGCTTCAAGTATATTGCATAAGGAATCTTATTATGCCACCAAATAAGACAAAGCTGAACTACGCAAAAAATAATTTTATGCACGGACATAGGTATATTGCTGAATCTATTTGATTTTGGATAGGTATATGGAGTAATGAATCTCATTCATAATGTAATTAACTCTCTGCAATCATGCTCTTGTACGATTACAGATTGATCATATACTATCATTTTATTTCTTTAATGAAAATTGTTACTTATAAAAAAAAAATCAACAATGATTCATATAGTCATACTTTAGCCGCGACTCAGTATGAGCGATATTTCACCGAGAGCTGGGTCGAAATTGTAAAACACAATTTCTTTGTTTTTTTTGGATTTTTCTTTTGAGGCATAAAAAAAATGTTTTACTTTAATGAGCGTATTTTTTTATATTTGAATTTGTATTTTTTTTTTATAGGTTGAGGTTATTTGCTATTTCAACCAATAACTTATGGTAAATCAATATTTAAATTTTTGATAAATTTTAATTGAAAGATTGCAAATGATACACAATTTTTTACCAATAACTTATTTAACTAATTTTTTAAATATACAAGTTATCACATATTTACGTTAAGAACATCCATATACACTCAGATGAGATTAATAAAAAAGTTGGCACACACGTCGAATAGATGGTTAAAGTTATAAAATGGCTTGGGCTTGGTATATTTTTAATAGACAAGGGGATCTGGACTTTTCGCTTGAATATAGAAAGCAGAAACAAAGTTGAGAGTTGAGACAGAGCATAGGTCTTGGAATTTGAATAAGTTAAAAAATGTTATGAATATTAATTATGTGGATGTCCATTAACTCATATCTAGGTCAATTTGCTCTTCCAATCAATGTGATCTATAAAATAATATATTTAATGTAGTAGTGGGATTACTGTAGCAGTGGAAAAATACTGTAGCAAGTGGGAAATCACTGTAGCAGTGGAAATTCACTGTAGCAGTGGGAAATCACTGTAGCAGTGGGAAAGTACTGTAGCAGTGGGAAAGTACTGTAGCAGATAGTGGAAAATTACTGTAGCATGTTACTGTAGCAACCGAATTTTCCTATAAATAGAGGCTATTGGTTTTGTAAAATTTACATTTGAATGAAGAACATTTCTCTCTAGTTTCTATCTCTATAATTTCTCTCTTCTACTCTCTTATTATCAACATTTTTATAACACGTTATCAGCACGTAGCTCTGCCAAAGGTATGATATTATTATAATTTCTTTGATAATTTATACTTTATTTTATAATATCTTTATTTCATAGATCTGGGATAGTCTGAGCCATTATATGGAATTAAGAAATATATTTTTACCGATTGTTGTGAACATCGGGTTCCATGGCTAGGATTGGAGATCACTATTGTTGTTATATCTTATATATATCATTTACAAGTTTATTTATATTATTATTATTATTATGGCCAGAAGCCATCTACATCCAATTTCTGAAATTATATGACCAGTAGTCATATTATTTGAATTTTTATGATATGGTCAGAAGCTATATCTCTATGATCTCCTATTATATGGTCAGAATCTATATCTATATGATTCCTTATTATATGAATAGAAGCCATATATATCACAGCCAGAAGCTATGTACAACTTTTATTTATCCTGAAGATAAAAAGTCAGATGCCATATATATTTAATTTCTTATCATGAGATTAATTGGCCTGAAGCCATAAGAACTGAATGGCCTGAAGCCATAATTTTTCTTACCTTGCTTTATTAATTTATTTCTTGTCTTTATATATTATTGCATTTTTACATTTCATATTTTAATTATTCTCGTTTATTTCTTTAATAGTGTGAACCATGTCAAATCTTGCAAAACTTGAATTTGTGGCTTTGGATATTACTGGGAAAAACTATTTATCTTGGATGCTGGATGCGGAAATCCACTTAAATGCCCATGGTCTAGAAGATACAATTAAAGAAGGGAATCATGCATCCAATCAGGAAAAGGCCAAATCCATGATTTTTCTACGCCACCATTTACATGAAAGTTTAAAAATTCAATATTTAACAGTGAAAGACCCACTTGTTCTTTGGAACAATCTGAAAGATAGGTATGATCACCTGAAGATGGTTATCCTCCCAAAAGCTCGTTATGACTGGATACATTTAAGGTTGCAAGATTTTAAATCTGTAAGTGAATATAACTCGGCTATGTTCAACATAACTTCTCAATTAAATTTATGTGGAGAAAATGTTACTGATAATGATATGCTTGAAAAAACATTCTCCACATTTCATGCCTCAAATTTGCTCCTGCAACAGCAATACCGAGAAAAAGGATTTAAAAAATATACAGAATTAATTTCTTGCCTCCTTGTAGCTGAACAGAATAATGAGCTTTTGTTAAAAAACCATGAATCCCGTCCAACTGGCTCGACTCCATTCCCAGAAGCGAATGTAGTAACCAATGAATCTGTTTCTGGCCGTGGACGTGGACATGGACGTGGACGTGGACGTGGACGCGGACGCGGCTACATCCGTGGTCGTGGTCGAGGTCGTAGTGGTTTAAATTTCTACCAAAAGTGGGGAAATAATAATAAGAACCACAAAAGAGAAAATAGTGGGCAAAATAAAAATACTGAAAGTTCATGTTATCGTTGTGGTGTCAAGGGTCATTGGTCTCGTACCTGTCGTACACCAAGACAGCTAGTTGAACTTTACCAAGAATCAATTAAAAATAATGGTAAAGGATCTACAACTGAAGTAAATCATGTGGATCGGGCTGAGAATTCTGAGCATGGAGACATGGATTTTAGTTATTTGGATGTTGCTGATTTCTTAGCATAATTATTTATGTATTTGAATTTTATGTTACTTAAAATTTTATCGAATGTATTTATCTTAATTATGTTTTTATATTTCTTTTAATGAAGAATGAATATTACCGGCATCAATCCTGAAGATTTATGTCTCGTTGATAGCGCAACAACCAACACCATACTCAGAAATGATAAATATTTTTCTTCCTTGGTAATGCAAAAAGCTAATGTTCAGACTATATCTGGTAGTATAAATTTGATTGAAGGCTCCGGAAGAGCTAATATTCTATTACCTGAAGGAACAAAATTATGCATTGATAATGCAATTTATTCTACCAAGTCTGGAAGAAACTTATTAAGTTTCAAAGATATCCGCAAAAATGGATATCATATAGAAACAACAACTAAAAATAATGAAGAATATCTTGTTGTTACAAAAATAGTTGCTGGTAGAAAATGCATATTAGAAAATTGTCCTGCTTTTTCTTCTGGTTTATATTATACATTTATAAACACAATTGAAACACATGTTATTGAGAACCAGAAGTTCACTAATACAGACCAGAAATCAACTAATGTAAACCAGAAGTTTACAAATGGATTTAATGTTTGGCATGACCGATTAGGCCATCCTGGTTCAATTATGATGCGACAAATAATTGAGAATTCATGTGGACATACCCTGAAGTGTAAACAAATACCACAATCCCATGATTTCTCATGTACTGCATGTTCCAAGGGAAAATTAATTATTCGCCCCTCACCAAGCAAAGTAGAAAGTGAGTCTCTCACATTTCTAGAACGGATACAAGGAGATATTTGTGGGCCAATACACCCATCATGTGGACCATTTAGATATTATATGGTTTTAATTGATGCATCAACTAAATGGTCACATGTATGTTTATTATCTTCTCGCAACCTGGCGTTTGCGAGATTACTTGCTCAATTAATTAGATTAAGAGCGCATTACCCTGATTATCCTATCAAGAAAATACGTCTTGATAATGCTGGTGAATTTACTTCAAAAGCTTTTAATGAATATTGTATGTCCCTTGGAATTGATGTTGAACATCCTGTAGCTCATGTTCATACACAAAATGGACTTGCAGAATCATTGATTAAAAGGTTGCAACTAATTGCAAGACCTTTACTTATGAAATCTAATCTCCCAATTTCTGCTTGGGGCCATGCCATTTTGCATGCATCAATATTAATTCGCATCAGACCAACAAGTTATTTAAAGGTTTCCCCCTTACAAATGGTTTTTGGTCAGGAACCTAATATTTCCCATATAAGAACTTTTGGGTGTGCGGTATATGTGCCAGTATCACCACCACAACGCACTAAAATGGGTCCTCAAAGAAGGATGGGAATATATGTTGGGTATGAATCTCCTTCAATCATAAAATATTTAGAACCATCTACGGGAGATTTATTTACGGCACGATTTGCCGATTGTCATTTTGATGAATCACTTTTTCCAACATTAGGGGGAGAAAACAAGCAGTTGGATAAAGAAATTAGCTGGAATGAATTATCATTGGCTCATTTTGATCCTCGTACAAATCAATGTGAACTGGAAGTTCAAAAGATAATTCATTTACAGAATTTAGCTAATCAAATGCCAGAAGCATTTACTGACCCTAAGAAAGTGACAAAGTCACATATCCCAGCTGCTAATGCTCCTGTTAAAATTGATGTCCCTGAAGGACAATCTACTATGAATGAATCTAAAGTACGTCTGAAGCGTGGCAGACCTATCGGTTCCAAAGATAGAAATCCTCGAAAAAGAAAAGGAGAAAAGAATATAGATGGTCAAATTGAGGATAATCAAGAAAATTTAATAGCTCCAGAAGAGCCATCTCCTGAAGAGTTATTATCTTCAATAGAGATATCTCCAGAAGAGACCCAGTTACCTGATATATGTGAAAATAATGAGATCTCAATAAATTATGTTATGAATGGAATCCGATGGGATCGAAATGAAGTCAACGTTGACGACATTTTTGCTTATCATATAGCAAAAGATGTAATGAATAATATTGAGGATCATGAGCCAAAATCCATTAGCGAGTGCCAACAAAGAAAAGATTGGTTCCTATGGAAAGATGCCATTAATGCAGAATTGAAATCATTAGAAAAACAAAAAGTGTTAGGACCTGTAGTCCTTACACCTGAAGATGTAAAACCAGTTGGATGCAAATGGGTTTTTGTAAGAAAGAGAAATGAAAATGGTGAAATAATAAGATATAAGGCACGTCTTGTAGCCCAAGGCTTTACACAAAGACCTGGCATTGATTTTGAAGAAACGTATTCACCTGTAGTGGATGCGACTACTTTTCGTTATTTAATTAGCCTAGCCGTAAAAGAAGGGCTTGATCTGCATCTAATGGATGTCGTGACTGCCTATTTATATGGGTCACTTGACAATGAAATTTATATGAAAGTCCCTGAAGGACTTAAGGTGCCAGAAGCATCTAATTCAAGTTTTCGAGAACAATATTCAATTAAGTTAAATAAGTCCCTGTATGGCTTGAAGCAATCAGGGCGTATGTGGTATAATCGTCTTAATGAATATCTGTTGAAAGAAGGATTCAAAAATGATCCAATATGCCCATGCATTTTTATAAAAAGATCTAATAGTGAATTTGCTATAATTGCTGTTTATGTTGATGATATCAACATTATTGGAACTCCTGAAGAGCTCCAAAAGGCAATTCATTGTTTGAAGAAAGAATTTGAGATGAAGGATTTGGGAAGAACAAAATTCTGTCTTGGATTACAGATTGAGTATCTCAAAAATGGGATCTTTGTATATCAAGAAACTTATACAAAAAAGGTCCTAAAGAGATTTTATATGGATAAATCTCATCCATTGTGCACACCAATGATTGTAAGGTCTCTAAAGCCAGATAAAGATCCATTCCGACCGCGAGTAATCAGCGAAGAAGGTGATGAAGAACTACTTGGTCCAGAAGTACCATATCTTAGTGCTATTGGAGCACTAATGTATCTTGCTAATCATACACGTCCTGATATATCCTTTGCTGTTAATTTATTAGCAAGATTTAGTTCTTCACCAACACGAAGGCATTGGAATGGAATAAAACATATTTTTCGTTATCTAAGAGGCACTATGGATATGGGGTTATACTACTCAAACGTATCTAAGCATGAACTGGTAGGTTATGCAGATGCTGGATTTTTATCAGATCCACATGATGGTAAATCACAAACAGGCTATTTGTTCACATGTGGAGGTACAGCTATTTCATGGCGATCAATGAAACAGACTATATCAGCTACATCATCAAATCATGCAGAAATTTTAGCAATACATGAAGCAAGTCGAGAATGTGTGTGGTTGAGGTCAGTAATACATCATATACGAACAACTTGTCATTTATCTTTGGGCAAAATGATACCAACAGTTCTATATGAGGATAATACTGCATGCATTACCCAACTTAAAGAAGGCTATATCAAGGGAGACAGAACGAAGCATATTTCACCAAAATTTTTCTTTACTCGTGACCTTCAAAAGGATGGTGAAATAGATGTCCAGCAAATTAGTTCAAGTGAAAATCTAGCAGATTTATTCACAAAGTCACTTCCAGGTACAATTTTTGAAAAACTTGTCTATGACATTGGCCTTCGGAGATTCAGAGATATCAATTGATGATGTTAAGAGGGGGAGTTGATACACGCTGTACTCTTTTTCCCTTATCTAGGTTTTGTCCCACTGGGTTTTCCTAGAAAGGTTTTTAATGAGGCAGCACTGGAAAATGTATCAATGAATGATGTACTCTTTTCTTTGGCTAGGTTTTTGTCCCAATGGGTTTTTCCTAGTTAAAGTTTTTAATGAGGCACATTCATATTGGACATCCAAGGGGGAGTGTTATGAATATTAATTATGTGGATGTCCATTAACTCATATCTAGGTCAATTTGCTCTTCCAATCAATGTGATCTATAAAATAATATATTTAATGTAGTAGTGGGATTACTGTAGCAGTGGAAAAATACTGTAGCAAGTGGGAAATCACTGTAGCAGTGGAAATTCACTGTAGCAGTGGGAAATCACTGTAGCAGTGGGAAAGTACTGTAGCAGTGGGAAAGTACTGTAGCAGATAGTGGAAAATTACTGTAGCATGTTACTGTAGCAACCGAATTTTCCTATAAATAGAGGCTATTGGTTTTGTAAAATTTACATTTGAATGAAGAACATTTCTCTCTAGTTTCTATCTCTATAATTTCTCTCTTCTACTCTCTTATTATCAACATTTTTATAACAAAAAATTAATTTTAAACAAGTGAATTTTGGGAGTCAAGTATGATTTTAATATAAATATCCTTCATGAAAAAAACACCATATCATATTACTCCCCGATATTTAAAGGTGTGTTTGGTTTGAGGGGAGGAGAGGAACCTTACCATATTTGATTTGTCAGAATAGGGGAGGGGAGAAATCCTTAATGTAAAATAAAGGAAGGGGAGGGAAATACAGTATAAAATTTTCTCACCCATTCCCTCTCTTCCCCTCCCCTATCCTTAAACCATAAGGGTGTGTTTGGTTTAAAGGGAGGGGAGGGGAGTGTATGTTACCTTGTTTGATTTGTTAGAGGGAGGGAGATCCTTAACATAAAATAAAAGGAGAGAAAGAAATTTATTTCAAAATTTTCCCTCCCCTCCCCTCTTAACCAAACACACCCTAATACATGATATATTTATGGAGGTAATCTTAGTCTTAAATGGAAGAAATATTTTCCATATTTATTAATTTTTTCTGAATTTGCTCCTATTGATACCCTCAATAATAATAAATGAGGAGAGGGAATGAGAGAATGAATGAACTTGAATTGAGTGTTTTGGAAAATGATATTATATAAATTAACTTATTTAATCTAATCAAATTAAGTAAATATGTCTTATATTAAGAACTGAAAGTGGGAAAAAAAATAAAAAAGGAAGTGGAGGGAGTACCGTTTGTATTTTATGATTGATATGGTTCAAGATATTAAATTTATTCCATTTTAACGATAATTATAAAAATCATAATATAAATATAATATAATAATATCTAGAGATATGTGATAACATACTATTTTAAAGTTATTGGATCGAATTGGCCCAAAAAAGGTTATTGGATGGAAGAGGGTCAAGCTTCGGCCCATGAGCCCATAAATTTCACCATTTCGATACACGATTCGTTCCAGAATAAGAACCCGATTTTGAGTCTCCGGAACTGAACAGTGCACAAATTTACCGGCGAGCCGCATCTCTCAGACTCGGCTTGGATCTGACGACAGCGCACCTCAACAATGGTTAGACGTTCTTCGTCAACTTGTTTGCTACAACTTCTTTATTTCTACCTTAAGTTTTGCCTTCAGATTCACTGTTATTTTTTCTCCCTCCGGAATCATGTTTAATTTGTTTTACTCTGCAATCTGTATCTGTTTCGGCTCTATTCATTTTGATAGTTTCCCCATCAGTTATAATGTATTGAGTTTTACTGCATGCACTTGGATAGTTGGTCGTGCCGAAATTTTCTTCATTGGGTTTGGTATACTATCCGATAGTGTGTATTGGCATTTAGTATTTCATGAATTATTGGTTTCCAGGAATTTATCTGGTGGCAAGGTGTTTATCCTTCATTTTCTAGGCTAAGGTTATAATATTGTGATCTTTTGGTTGCCATTGGTAAATTTTTATGCTCATTCTTTCCTCCTCATACTTTATTGACTTGATATGAAATGTCTGCAGCAAATTTGATCTTATGGCCTTTGGATTTCAGTGTTCCTATGTTCTTGCAATTATTTACTGCACGGTACTGTTAATGTTCGGTACAGAATCATAATAACACGATATATGTACCATACGGGACAATGTGGGCGGTGGGTCATTGAAAGTCATAAAACTTGACTACTTGTGTTTAGACATGCAAATATTTGAGATAATTGTCCAGGTTCACTAAATATTTTCCTTTGTTTTTGTTTTGTAGTTAATGTTGAAAACGGGGGTTCAAATTCTGTCTTGACATGCTGCCCTAAGCTCTTGCCCTTGATGTTTATGATGTTTTTCATTGATATTCCTATTTTGGGGCGATGCTCAATTTCTTGATATTTTAATGTATGAATTATGAATATTTGTTTGTTTGTTCGTTCTATTCACCATGTTTAATTTTTTTTTGAGACCATTAAGTAGCTATAAGGTGCCTAGTTTATCATCATTGGTGCCCCTCATATTCTAATTTGTATATTCTCTTGTGCATTTCAGGCTAGAGGGTTGAAGAAGCACTTAAAGAGGCTCAATGCCCCAAAGCATTGGATGCTTGACAAGCTGGGTGGTGCCTTTGTATGCACATGATCATAAATCCCTGTTTGAGCTATCCAATTTCACTTGTTTTCATTTGTGGCATCCAAATTAAGTTATGTGCTTAATGCTATGGTTGTGCAGGCACCCAAGCCATCATCTGGACCTCACAAGTCAATGGAGTGCTTGCCTCTCATCCTTATCCTGCGTAATAGGTTGAAGTATGCTCTCACATATAGAGAAGTTATTGCCATTTTGATGCAGCGCCATGTTCTGGTTGATGGCAAAGTCAGGACAGACAAGACATATCCGGCTGGTTTCATGGGTATGTGCCTCCAAACAGGATAGCCACTTAAGTCAAAAATATTTTTGCCCCAAGTATTTCCCAATATTTCTGCTTTTATAGTTCTTTTAGGCTGCTCCAGAATTCTTTATGTAGTCTACCTGTTTCGATATTGAGCAAATTGGAGTTGACTCTCCAGTTACTGATTTTAAGGATGTTGCATGTTCAACGGTGATTTTACGTAATTTTTTTACTGTTACCAGATGTTGTGTCCATCCCCAAGACCAATGAAAATTTCCGTCTACTTTATGACACAAAAGGTCGTTTCCGTCTCCAATCTATTAGGGACGAAGAAGCGAAGGTTTGTTAGTGTTTATTCCCTATTATTTCAACTATCTTTAGTTGGTTTGATGAATGATTCTTGTGTACTATGCCCAGTCAAAATTACTGATGCTTTGGGTCCTGCAGAAAAGAGATCTATAGTTGGATAGATAAACTTGGGTTGGTTAAGCATGTGTTTTGGTTGTAGTTGTTCGATAAAATGTCATCACATGAAAGATGAAAACAAATTGCTCTTACCAACTAGTCACTAGTTGACTTGACAGAGATGACTATTTGGTTGTATAATTCCTTATATCATGGGTAATTCTAGCAAGATGTGATATTCTTACTCATGTATCTCGTCCAATGTATTTTACCAACTGCTATAACTTCTGTTTTCCATTTCACATGCTTCGTCTCATTTTAGTTCCGTAGATTCTTTTGCAAAATTGATCTTATAACATGGATTTTGGGTGTCCAGTTCAAGCTTTGCAAGGTACGATCGGTTCAATTTGGGCAGAAGGGCATTCCGTATCTTAATACCTATGATGGGCGCACCATCCGCTATCCTGATCCTTTGATCAGGGCTAATGACACCATCAAACTGGACTTGGAAACTAACAAGATCACCGACTTCATCAAGTTTGATGTCGGTAACGTGGTCATGGTGACTGGAGGAAGGAACAGAGGTCGTGTAGGTGTCATCAAGAACAGGGAGAAGCACAAGGGAAGTTTTGAGACCATCCACGTCCAGGATGCAACTGGTCACGAGTTTGCGACCCGTATGGGAAATGTGTTCACAATTGGCAAAGGTACAAAACCATGGGTTTCTCTTCCCAAAGGCCGCGGGATCAAGCTATCTATCATTGAGGAGGCTAGAAAGAGGCTGGCAGCTCAACATGAGGCAACCGCATAATTTTGTTTGCATCATCTTGTGGGAAAATTGAGCCATTAGATTCTCATCTCTGGGGCTTCCTTTTAAGAATAGTTTGTTTTCCAAGTCTGTGCACTTTTGAATCAGAGGTTTCACTTGATTTTGAGCGACGTGTTATTTGTTTTGATCTGTTCTCTTTATAGATTGCATTACATAGCCCTGGCGGGACTCATGTTTTTTGTGAACTTTTTGGCATAACAAAGAATGTGCTTAAGGAGAGGTATTTAGGTGTATCGTCCCTGCCAGTTTTTGCTAGTGTGATTTATAATCATATCCTTGTCTTGACATAAAATTTGTGTATTAACCGAATGTGGAATGATTAAATAATTGTTTGTCTATAAAAATAAAGAATAATCATTGATATTTTTAAATGAATTTAGAAGAAAATTCTGATTAGTAACTAATAATTTTTAAAGGTCACGCTGAGTAATATATTAATTAAATTAAGTTTCTTAATTTAATTGACTGCTGAATAAGCATAATATTGAAATGGGTGCTAATGTGGTTTATTTGGCCAAAAAATATTTTGAATGCATTAAAAATATTATATGAACGTATTCAATATAATTTGAAAGTCTGGGGTAAATTATTTAATTTTTTCAAGGAATAAAGTGTAAAAATATTTATAAATTTATACCCAATATGTAAAAATACTCTTAAACTTTTCTTAAGTAGAAAAATACCCATAAATTTTAAAAATCAGAACAAAAACGCTAAAAACACCTCATGTTTGTTACTTTTGCTGGTGGGATTCTTCTTCAAAAGTAACAGGCATTATGTGGTTTTGACTTTTAATGGTTAAGTCACTTTTACTCTGATTTTTTTAAAATTTATAGATATTTGTGTACTTGAGAAAAGTTTGAGCCTTTTTATACATTAAATATAAGTTTATCAGCATTTTTACACCTTAATTTTTTTTTAACAAGTACAACACTTTCAGTCTAACCATATAATATATACATTTTTTGGTAAAATAATATTACATTTTTTTAACAAGGTCAAATAGTAACACTGTTTTTTGGTAAAATAATATTTGTTTTTTTTTCATTTTTTTGTCAAATAATAATACTGTTTTCCCCGAAAGTTACCAGACCGGAAGCAGGCCCAAGTATCGGCCCAGAACTCAAGGCTTTCAGAGCCCGATTCGTTTGAGCGTAGGTTTAATAAGAATCCCCATCCCATTAGGTTAAAATTCTGGTCATCTTGCTGCTCGGGGGAGGCAGGAGGCGAGCCGCATCTCAAGCTCATTTTACCTCTGATTTCTGAGAGCATCTCACCACAACAATGGTCACTACTCATACTTCTCTATACTTAAATCTGCTCGCTTTAGCTTGTTCTTGTTGTTTACTACTTTCTGTTTTGTCTTCGGTTTCATTGTAATTTGTTTCTGGAATTACGGTTATTGCACTCTGCATTTGTTTCGGCTTTTTTTCAATTTGAGTGCTTGCATTTAGAGTGTTGCTTGTGCCGAAGGTTTTTAATTGGGTCTGAGATCCTATTTGCTAGTGTATATCAGTGTTTATTTGAATGGAATAGGCTGTGGATTGGATAATGACGAAGCCTTTGGTTTTAGTGGTTCGCTAATTATTGGGTGTTTTTTTGTATCTTTACACCGTTTATGTTATCTGCTGGCGATTATATCATAGAAAGGCGTTTCTCTTTCTCTTTTTATGTTATGATCAGAATGTTTTTTTTTTCAGGCTGGCCAATTTTTTTCCGTAGTAAATGTTTCCTGTTTGGTACGCTGGAATTAATTTTGATGGAAATGGATATGGAAATGGAAATGAGATTTAAATGTGATATTAATATGTTAATGGAGAGGGATAAAAATAGAATTCCATCGAATTGTTTATAATTCTATGGGTTGTATGATGGAAATCATTTCTATCAAGTTTGATGGAATTGGCCTTCACATGGAAGCCAATTCCATGCTCTTAGATTTGTACCAAACAAGCCAAAAACATGGAATTCAATTCAAATTCCATTTTCATGGTACCAATTCCGGCATACCAAATGGACCATTTGTGTTTACACTTTCCTCTCCTTTATTGACTCATGACAGTCGGTCAATTTTCAATATAAAATTTTGAAAAGATATTTGTTGGATATGTGTCAATGAGGGCTGTGGATGATTGTTAATCTCAAAACCATGTCTACTACCGTCTAGACCTTCGAACATTGAAGATACGATAATTGTTCAGCTTCACTAGAAATTTTTTTCTGTTTTCTTTTGTGACTTAAAATTTAAGTTTTTCTTCCTGAATAGTAATTTTGAAAACATGGGTTCAAGTTCTGTCTTGAAAATCCGCCTTGTGTCCATGCCCTTGATGTTGGTGATGTTACTCATTGATACCCCATTTTCCTGGCTGTGCTCAATTTTTTAGTTTAAACTTGTGAATTTTGATATTCATTTATTTATTTTCTTGTTCTATTCATTATGATTAATTGTATTGAGTCCATGTAGTTGCTATGAGATGTTAAGAATATCTTTTTCTATGTCCCTCATGTTTTAATTTGTATATATTCTATTGTGTATTTCAGGCCAGAGGTTTGAAGAAGCACTTGAAGAGGCTCAATGCGCCAAAGCATTGGATGCTGGACAAACTTGGTGGTGCTTTTGTATGTACATGTTTAGTAGTTCTTGTTTATGCAAATCTTATTTGACTTATTTTCATTTGTGACATTCTATCATATTCATTTGATCGCCATTGTGGTTGTGCAGGCACCTAAGCCATCTTCAGGACCCCACAAGTCAAGGGAGTGCCTGCCACTTATCCTTATCCTGCGTAATAGGTTGAAGTATGCTCTCACCTATAGAGAAGTTATTGCCATCTTGATGCAGCGCCATGTTCTGGTTGATGGCAAGGTTAGGACAGACAAGACTTATCCAGTTGGTTTCATGGGTATGTGCCTTCAAACTTGATGGCCTCATGGCATTTCTATATTTCAATGTATAAACTTTTCTTGCTTGTAGATTTTGATAATGTTGCCCTTCAAATGAGTCTTTCATGTTGCTGTAGAAGTTTTTTAGAAACAAAATATGGTTTTCACATTTCTATATTGAGAAAAGTGCATTTGTCTCTGTAGTCTCTGTACCATTGTCGCAACATGTTCTTATTATTACTTCTGTATGTTGCACTGATTTTAATGAATTATGGCTTTGAAAACGTTGCATTTTTAACAGTGATTCAATTGTACTTAACTTTTTACTCTTGCCAGATGTTGTCTCCATTCCCAAGACCAATGAAAACTTCCGTCTTCTTTATGACACAAAAGGTCGTTTCCGTCTCCAATCTATCAGGGATGAAGAAGCAAAGGTTTGTTTTGATTATTCCCTGTATTGTCTATTAAAGAGTATGATATTGTACCATAATTTTTTTTCATGAATGATTCATTTTTGCTATAGCCAGTAGTTAAAGTTATTGATGCTTTGAACTCTGCTGGGGAAGGTGTATACCTGGCGGTAGATAAATTTTGGACTTCTTACCTGGGTTGTTTATGCTTTTGATTTGGATTTGGATACTTCTTTGTCAACATTCTTAAATCAATGTGTGTTACTAGCAGGAAGTGATTGCTTTTACCCAAAAATCTACTGTCCCATCTCTTTACCCTTTAATTGTTGAACTTAATTTTTCTTCTTTCTCTTTCATCTTTCCACTTTAGTTCTGTAGATTTTTATGCTTGGAAGCGATGTCATTATATTAGATTTTGCTTAATGCAGTTTAAGCTTTGCAAAGTTAGATCTGTGCAATTTGGCCAGAAGGGCATCCCCTATCTTAACACCTATGATGGTCGCACAATCCGATATCCTGATCCATTGATCAGGGCAAATGACACCATCAAACTGGACTTGGAAACTAACAAGATCACTGACTTCATCAAGTTTGATGTGGGTAATGTGGTCATGGTTACCGGAGGAAGGAACAGAGGTCGTGTTGGTGTTATCAAGAACAGGGAGAAGCACAAGGGAAGTTTTGAGACCATCCACGTCCAGGATGCTACAGGTCATGAGTTTGCCACCCGTATGGGAAATGTGTTCACCATTGGCAAAGGTACAAAGCCTTGGGTTTCTCTTCCCAAAGGCCGTGGTATCAAGCTATCCATCATTGAGGAGGCTAGGAAGAGGATGGCTGCCCAAAACGAGGCAACTGCATAAATTTGACTACTACATCTTGTTGGGCAATTTAGCTATTAGATTGTCTTTATGGACAGCTCTGGTGCTGCGTTTAAGAATAGTTTATTTTATAAGCCACAAAACAATTTTGAAGTTTGGATGGTCTGAGTGAAATGTTCTTTATTTAAGCTGTTTTACATTGTGTTACAGGCTGTATGGATGGTTTTTGTGAATTTGGAAACTAGGTTATCAGAATTTATTTCACGGCTTTGCTGAATAGAGTAACTTGCGCCATTGGAAAACGCTTATTTGCCCCTCGAAATTTAGGCTTTCCCTTGCGAAATAGCTGTTATTAACTTTCGCTGTGTATGAGATTAGGAGTTGCCTTCGGAAAATATGATACAGTGCAACAACAACCAAGCTTTATGCTGTTACATGAATCATACTGTTGTATCAAAAATCAGATGTTTGGAAAGAATAATCAACAAAATATGATACATGACTATTTTGGTATTTTGCTATTTTCATATCTATTTTGAATGTTCGTATTTTGGCATCTCTGAAAAAATATATAGCGTTTGACACACTTTAAATAAAAGTTTATGGATATTTTTGTATCTTTGATATTTTTGAGGCGGGGTATTTTGGTACTTCTAAAAAAAATAGAGTGGGCCCCATTATAAAAAAGTAATGGACGTTGGTCCCTTTTAATAGATATGTCATTTTTACTTTGATTTTGAATATTTGTAGGTACTTTTAGACTTAAAAAGTGTTTATGATGTTGTGTGCATTTCTGAGATTTCTGATATAAGTTGATGAGTATTTTTACTTCTGAGCCCTATTAAATATCTGAACCCAAGATTACTATACCTTTTTGTTTTTAAGCCTAAGAGCAGCCAATCCACAAGGAAGTGAGACTGATGTATTATAGGGCGAAACTTTCAGCTTTTGGGTGTCAAAATCCTTTCAACTTTTTAAAATGAAGCCATATGATTTGTTAATAAATGTTTATTTTGATATTGCATTTTTAATTCTTGAGATATAGTAGCATGTTTATACGTTAGTGAACTTGACAAGAGGCAACTGAATTTTCAGCAGTGTTCGATAAATTTATGTGCCAAGCGAGGCAATAGTATAGTAGGTGCAATGTCAAGATTGCTGAGAGCATCCCCAGAAATAGTTCCCCACCACATGGCTTCACTCTATAATTTTAAAAATTGCATTGACCCTTCAACTTACTGACAATGATTGCATTGCCATGGAATCCAAATCCTATTTTCTATTATTATAAATTTTATAATCACTTCTCTAGTCCTATCAAGAGCACCAAACAAGCATCTTGGGATTTAATATTATGCTTGTGAATATCATATGGTTTCCTTGGATGCCAAAATGAACCCTTGTTATTACTCTGCACAAGACTGAATTGAGAGTAAGATACAAACACAAAGGCACTAAAAGAAAAACCAACCAACCGCTTGACTTGGGCCCCATCTCCACTCTAATGAATTATAATGAAGTTGAGAATATTTGGTGAGAGTATAAGTAGGAAAAGCAAAATCCAAATGAATTCTTCTACTCACTCTTTTTTTTTTTTTAAATTTCACTGTAATTCTGTATTTAACTATGTCTTAAACTCATTAAAATCCTATCATTACCTAATAAGTTGGTTTGACCTTTGAGTGCTTAACTGCTTATCCTTACCAAATCTGATTCTTACTACTCTCATAGCTTAAGATTAAGTGGCAAAGATAATATAAGATATGAAGTGTTCACGCCCAACATTTTTTATTTTTCTATGGTTCAGCGTACATGGGTCAACTAGGTATTTGGGTTAGGATTTAAAGAGAAAATTAACTCAATATTTTGATGCAGAATCTTTTGGGGAAAAACCATACCCAAAGACTCTGTCTTCTTCTTTGTTGCTTTCTGCTATGGCAGGATATGTCTTGTTGTTGTTTTCAGGACCATTTATAATAATTCTCAGATAGTAAGATGGATCTATAAAATGGTAGTGAGAGTAAGAGAAGAGCTATCTGAGCTGAAAATGGCCGAGTTAAAGGGATGGAAGAACTTCAAGCACTGGTCTCTCTGCTCAACAAAGAGTATACTTGTCAAAGTCACTGCACACTTCAGGTTCAGACCCAAGAGTAAGTAACTGACTTGCTTCAGTCTTTAATAAAGTGTTTAATTCAGAGTAAGATCATATTTAGGAATATTCTTTTTCTTGGTATTCATTATTGAAGCAAATAAATTGAATTGGTTTTCTGTAGGGTACAGGAATGAACTTCTTGATCTTTGTAAGGACATGGAATCTTGTGGGGAATATGAAGATATAAGAGTGATGTGGAGAATGATTCAATCTTCTTCTTCTCAATATGGTCACATCAAAAAGAGGAATGATAGGTCTCCTTCATATTGGCTCCTATGTTTTAGGCCAGCTTGAGTTGTTTTGGCACGTATCAGACAAATTATCCTAAATCTCTGGGCGAACAAGTGTTAGTTCTCTGTAGAATTTGGCTGACGCTTAAGGCGTGTTTCGTGGGAAGTAAAATGGAAATAGTGGAAGAGGGAAGGGAAAAATGAATACAGGCAATGTATCATGTTTTCTATATTGTCGAATGAATATAATCATATATTAATTAGTGCTTTTGGAGTAGTGGTAAATCCAACGTGACTTACAAAGATAAATATGTAAAAAGGGATTTTATCTCGACTTGTGTGAATATGTTTTTAGATAGAATCAGGAAATCGAGTCAAGCCCATCAAGCTGGTTAGTTTAAGCCCGTTTAAGTCAATGGCTAGGCTTATTATTTAGAACCTGCAGAAAAAGTCAGACCTAAAAGAGTCAGCTTTGTAGGGCCGCGGGCTTAAACGGCCCGACCTGTTTAAGTCCTCCAATTTTTTAAATTTTTATTAAATGATTACAAGTTGAGTTTTGCTTTGAGGCTAATAATTTTTTAAAATTGAAAATATTTTTCAAATCATATAGTGTTGTTGCTATTTGAATGTTTTTAAAGGAAAAAATTGATTATATTTTTATTTAAAAAAATCTAAAAAAATTTTATTGATGACATTATAGTTAGTTAAAAGTCTTCTAATTGATTTTTTTTTAAAAAAAAATTAATCAATTTTTAAGAATCTTTCAGTTTGTTTTTAATATTTCTACAAATCAATTTTTCCTTATCAAATATTAAAAGAATTATTATTTTTAAATTTATATAAGGTAAATAAAGAGAACAATTTTTTAATTGTATTTGAAGATGTTTGAATATTATGCAGACTATATCAACAAAAAAAAAGAAACTAATAACACATTGGAAAATAAGAAAGTAGAGTCTTTATCTTATAAAAAATTTTATTTTAAGACAAATGGTCACTTATTCTATTTATCTGAAAAGATAAAATATTTAATACTTTAAAAATATTTATCTTAAATTAAAAAATTTAGTGCGTTAATTTAATTTCTTTAAAAAAATAAAAAAAAATATTTCTTATTAAAGGGCTTGGAACCCGCGGGTCAATTTGAGTCTGTGACCAAACTTTAAAATAAGGACGTTTCATGGAAGTCAAGTTTAAGTGGTACAGCTGAGGCAACCCATTTTTTCATATATATTTTTAAAACGCTAACTCAAACAAGGTATCATTTGTCATGGGACTTGATAAAGATCAAAGTCATTCTTTGGGAGCTTTTAGTGGTGAAGCGTCAATTTTCCAGTTTATTACATCATAGTTAGGGCATAGCTAACTTAGGAACAGGGGTTAAAAAAAACATCAGAATCGTTTTTTTTAAAACCCCATCTTAAAACCCTTATTTGCGTTTTTTTCTGCAACTGATAGTTTGGATTCTGTTCCAAATTTTCGATAAATTACCGTGGCACTATCACCAGGCACCTTCACTCACTTTGTAATCTTCATAGAGGCCCTATATTTGAGAAATTTGCTGCCGTTGCTTTTGGTACACACAAACAGGTTTTAGTTTGAAATAGTTCAGTGAGGAATTAGGATTAAAAGCTTGACATGGTTAATTTCTGAAACAAGTTGAAAGGGGAAACTAGCTTGTTTGGCATATCTTATGGCTTTTATTTCTAACATTCAAATACATAGCTGCCAAGAGACGACATTACATGATAGTAGCTACCTACAAGAGATTACAAACTAGAAGTCACATAGTTCCTTCCTTCTACTTCACCTAAAGAAATATTAATTACCCTATCCTACAAGTCCAAGCAAACCACATCTTGAGAAACAGCGATATCGATCACGAACACGGGGCAATCAAGCGTGCCCATTTTCCTCAAGAAGCCTCTGATCAAAGTGCCAAACACCTGCAGGTCACCAAACAGTAATTTCCTCAGAACACATCAGTCTCTATATATATATATTCTCTTAATTTCTGTGTGTTTATAGGGAAGAGGCGATCAAGGTATTACTTAGGTGCTTTTCGATACTGGTTAGGGCAACAATAGGGAAATTCTTTTAAAAGCTTAATTTACATCAAGCTCTTCAACAAGTGTTTTCTACACATAATCAACAACCTCTACCATGCTAAAATTGGAACTTACTGTGTAGGCAAATATCATCCATTTGGGAAGGGGGTTTACAAATAATGTGAAAGGCCAAGTTTCCACAAGAAAAAAGTGAGCTGAAAAGACTGGATACATACCATGACCCTTTCCAACCATTCTCAGCTGCGCCACATACTCTGCTATCTTCTTAATTGCTTCAACCTGTACACAGGAATTTAGCCAGTCATTAATCACCGGACTTTTGGATAGGTCGATTTCACTTTGTTGATATTTAAAATATTCATATTTTTAGCTTTTACCGCCTATTTCCTTTTCACTGCTTTCCCTAGACCTTTTTATCAACAAAAATACGTAATTGTCATCTTTACCGTTAGCTTTATGGGTAAATCTCGCTTTTCCTAGTGCTACTTTGAGACTTTAGGAAACAAGTATAATTATATGAACTTTCGAAAATATCATACTGCAAAACGCAGCATGTGGCTTTGGAAAGCCCAAAATTGATCTTCGAACGTGGGATTTACGTCCATACTCTTTGCAGTTGGACTAAAATCGTTAATAATTGGGATCTGGGGAATCTGTATCTTATCTTCACCCATCCCATGTCCACAAGTCTCGGTGAATATCAACCTTACCAAGGGCTAAAGAGGACATGAAGTAGAAGGGTTCATACCTGCTCAGCTAAAAATTCGCTCTCAATGAAGTCAGCCATTTGAGGATCATTGTTGCTATCAGCCACCTGTTATTCATCAGGAGAGAAGGAAGAAGATTATTTTTAGCCACATACAGAACTATTGTGTCCTTTAGCTTTATACGCCTGAGTTAGTGATGCTTGATATATGAAAATATTTTCTAGACAACTGAAAACCAAGTTTTAGTTAAATTGTTCAGAAGTTCAAAGATCCGTGCACTGCAATTGGTACATGTCAACTAACAAAGGATCAACAACAGAGGAATCAAGATTTTAATTTCTCATGTACTTGAAAAATCCATTCATAATATATTTGGTAAACAGGCAAGTGAAATGTAAATTTATGTATCGTGCGTCTTAGATACGTAAATAACAGAAAAACTGAGCTTTCATGTATCTCACTCAATTTTATTATTCTAAATATTATAAGTATATAGAAAATTAATTCGTTAAAGCAAAAAAAAAAAAACAACAACAAAATGACTATTCTTCAACAAACACATTTAATTTAAGAAGTTAAGAAGGCATTACACTGTGCACATGCAGAAGTTTCTCGTTTGTTAACTTCTCCAAAGCAAGAGCTAACTCCATAGCTGGATCAATCAAAAAGGGAACCAAAAGGAAAGGTCAGAAACAGATCATTATTCAAACAAGAGGACATAAAAAATTTAGCAACAAACTTACCATACAACGCATCACCCTTTTCCGGGTGCTCATATTCAGAGGGGGGAGGCTTGATGGGGTGAAGTACCACACGTCCACCACGAATATTCTGAAAAAACAACATTCGTATGAGTAAATACATCCAACAATAGAACATAATAGACGGATTCCTGGTTGATGAAAAAGCAAGGAGGGGAGAAGAAGTTTTTATGGACCTGATATTTCATTAGCTTTTCAGCGTGCTCCCTTTCTTCGTCACTTGCTTCCTTGAAGAACCTGTTCGCAGCAAAATAAACATGAGCAAGCCTATTTCAGAAATGAAGGAATTAACATGAGCGAGGTTTATG
The DNA here is from genome assembly GCA_037074505.1 of Albizia julibrissin. NCBI lineage: Eukaryota > Viridiplantae > Streptophyta > Magnoliopsida > Fabales > Fabaceae > Albizia > Albizia julibrissin. The sequence goes on from CM073487.1 coordinate 37,748,156, forward strand.
GGATTCCGGTTCATTACTTTGCAAAGCCTTTAAGAGCTATGTTGTCCCTGTCAAAGTACGCAAACAAGGAGTGGTACACATAGGAAACGTTGTATTCCACGCTGTGATTTGAGTGAAAAATTAAATCGGTCAGGAACAAGAGCAATAAGTACGAATAATTCACAAAAGGAGAACATAAACATCAAGATCTGATATTGTACAAGCAAAATTAAGTATCATAGACACTAAAGAGAGCAAAGGCTATTAAAAACATATCAAAACGGTTCTTCGAAGCGAAACCTAGAAATACTGTTCAAAGAAATGTAAAATCCAGCTTAAAACGATCAAGAAAAAGGTTAATAATGAGAGTTAAAGAAGGAGTACGCACTTAATCTGCTCGTTAATAGCAGCTTCACACTCATCAACATAGCGCTGACGAGCCATGGAAACCTGAGGCGACATAGGAACAGCAAGAACCTCTTTCTTGACCTCCTCAAATGGCTCGAATATGACGCCGGTGAGAGCAGTTGGATTTTCAGTCCCGGCGGCAACAACCCTGAGATTTCTGCCTCCCGATCCCTTAGGAGCGAGAGACAGAGAAGGAGAAGGCACAGAGAGAGCTACGCTCAGATTAGTAGTAGCAGAAATGGGCTTTTTCAGAGAATCCCCAGGAATGGAGGAAATAAAAACGGAGGAGAATGTAGAAGAAGTGAGAGCCATTTCCATAAAGCTCAAGAACAAGAACTCGGAAGAAGAAGAGAATAGAAAATCTAAGGAAGAAGATGAATCAGAGGCGGCTCTGAGGAGGATGTGGAAGGAGTAAGGACAGGGGTGGTATATGTAGGAGGGGCGAGGGGCATTTTCGTAGTTCCAGATGGACCAGTCTCTACTGAGGACCGTTGGGTGAAGAACCACGTGGAGGGTGGAGATTTCGTGTTGGGTAGGGGCGTGTGGCGAGCTCGTGGCCTAATCCAGTGTGAAAGTAGAATATTCGGTCTGCCTAGCAATCGTTACATCTTGCAGATTTCAGGAAAGTTAATTTTTCACTCTCTCAGACTTGCGCGAGTATGTTAAGCCGACATACTCGCTCTGAGATTGGGAACTTGTGCCTTGCCCTGTTAATTAATATGCTGCTCCCCGTAAAGAGTTTATCACCAAAAAAATCAAAATAAATGGAAAATATTCACCTTAATGTCATTTCTTGTACTATTTTTTTTTTCATAACTTGATCATTTATATTTTTTGGTCAAAAATTAGATAATTTATGTAGTATCTTGTAATTCTCTCATACAAATAATGGGGTTGTTTGATTTTATTTTTAAAAACTGTTTTTTATTTTAAAAACAATAAAATAATAAAAAATGTTTGATAAACTATTTTAAAAAAAAACAAAAAAGTTGTTTTAAAAACTAAAAAACAAAAACAGTTTTTTGTTTTTCTATTTTTTATTTTTTAAAGGTGTCACTTATTCACTATCGACATTACTACTAATAATGATCACGTCACGTTATCACCAGCAACCGCATCACCACATCACTTCAAAAATAGGTTTTTAAAAACAATATATCCAAACAAATTTTTTTATTTTTAAAACTTGTTTTTTAAAATTTTTTTATAAAACTGTTTTTAAAAACAAAAAAACTGAGAATATATCAAACAAATCCAATATTTGTGGTAACATATTCTGTTAAAGGTTAGTATTATGAGAACCCCAAACTTTTTATGCACCTCATAATTTCATTTCCACATAAAAGATATGCAGGCTCTCATACTACTATTAATTATTAATAATATACCAAAATTTTAGTCTTGTTTATATATAAGACAGCTATTTTCATGGTATGTAATCACTCCTATCATAATAGATCTAATTGATGTATATATTTTAATCTTGAATATATGGTCTTGGCTTATTTGGTCTTCTCCTTTGAATTGTGCCTTTACATATGACCCTTTGCATCATTTTCTCGCTCCTTAATTTTATATTATTTAAAAATTTATCTTTTAAGGTGGAAAATTCTACTTTTAAAAGGGGAGAATAACAATTAGGATTAAACAAAATTTAATGTAAAAGAGTTGTAAGAATCGATTCAGACAATTGGATGAATGGAATCAATGGATATTTACCATCCAATTTTGGATTTTTAGGAACGTAATTGTAACATTTTAAAAATTAAATGTAATTCACCAAAATTTTAAATGATTAGGCAAAGCGATATTTTAGGGAGAGCACTCATACATATTTTTACATAATGACGGTAATCAACGCAGTCAACTTTCTTGATTAAGCAGATGCTATATTTACCATAAGAAGGTGTATAATTAATATATACACACACTATTACATTTTTTTAAGAAAATATATATTACCTCCTCTCTTACATATATAATTCAGTTAATTTATTTTTAGAAAGTTTAAGAAAGTAAAATAAGTTATATTAAAGTATTTATAATTATTATTTTTAAAATACAATGATATACAATATATATTATGTTTAAATTATTTATTTAATTTTTTTAAAAATTAATTAGATGTTGTATTTAAGATCGGAGAGAATACTACCTATAAATACCCTATAAATAAGGTGAAGGGGGAGATATTTGTGATTGAGGGAGATGATGAGAACCATAAGAAATCAATCTGGAAATACTTTAAAAAAAATAAAAATAAATATGGAAGGTTGAAGTGGAGTGAGAGTTCGGGTTGGGGAAGGCGCGTGAGGGTGGGTAAAGGAAGAAAAGGCCAGATGTAGATGACAGGCTAGCATTAAAGCCACGGGTGGGCCCCATCACTATTGTCTCTATTCTTTGTGGCCTGTGACTGCCTTTTCTATTTCCTATTTTTATTTTTTTTAAAAAAATCGTTTCTTTTTACGGTCGTCATTTAAAAGGTTCACGGGAGATTTTCCTTTTTTTTTTTTTTCGGGGTGAAGATGAAAAAATACCAATCTATATATTTTATGTGTCTCTGGCAATATACACAATCTTTAAGTATAATAATACGTATGATAAAAAAAAAAAAGATAAAAATATCATCTCTGTTAATAAAAGAAAGCATCCATTAATTTTTATTTGGAAGCTCCACTTTAATAGTTTTTAAATAATTATTTAAAAGGGGAGGATCAAAATTATCTATCTACATATCCTATATGTGGGTCGGATATCATATATAATTATTGAAATACAAAAATACATATGATCATTTAAAAAAAAGATAAAAATACTAGCTCCGTTAATAAAAACAAACATCTATTAATTTCTGATTTTGTAAGCTTATTTTAATAATTTTTAAATAATTATTTTTAAAAAAATCTCACCCTCTCTCTTCCAGCACCCATCTCCCTCACACTCTCATCTCTCCCCCCTAAAACCATAGTATAGGGGTGTTCAAAGTTTGGGCCGGGACCAGAATTACCTTGTCCTGGATCCCGTCTTGTTAAGAGGCCAATAACTAAAAATTGGTCCCGGTTCCATGAAAGTCTCGGTGTCATCGGGACCAGGATTTTCCTAAAATTGGGATTGGAAAATTCCGTTTTTTAAAAAAAAAATAAACTTAAAAAAATCATTATATTAGTTAAATTTTTTATATTCTATTGTTTAAAGTAATTATTTAAAAACTAATAAAGCCATAAAATTACACAAATTGATCTAGAGTTCAAGAATAACATCATCATCATTTTTATTATTATCTTTATACAATATATAATTAGAATTAATATCACGATATATACGGTTTAATTCCCACTAGAGTTTTGATACACATCTTATTAAAGGATAATTTGATTTATGGGGTAAAAAATGGTAACTTAATTTATAAAGTACAAAAAAAGGACTGGGATTGAGACCGGAATCTTAAGGGTGATCCCAGTTCCTATTCTGGTCTCAGTCCCAGATGGGACAGGAAATTTCTGGTCAAAATGTCCAGGATCAGACCTATACTAGAAATTAATGGAGTTGACATTAACGAAGTTAGAAATTAATGAATGTCTGCTTTTATTAATGGAGCTGGCATTTTATCCTATTTTTATATGATCATAAGTATTTTTGCACTCAAAATTATATATGGTGCTAGACACACATACGAGATATGTATTTAGGTATTTTTGCACCTTTATCCTTAAAATAATTATTTCAAAATTATTAAAGTGGGCCAACAAAACCATAAATTAACCGCCGTGTGCCTTCATTAACCATAAATTAACCTCGTATAATGTAAATAATTATTGAAAAATTGTTTTTGAAGATTTTAATTGTTATTACAAACATATATAATGTAACGAGGATTACCTCATTTGATATAATCGGGATTATACTGTTAGGATTAATGAATGGAGATATAAACATCCTATAATCAATTGAAAAAAACATAATTGTCATTATAATTTTTTAAATTGACTAAAGTGTTCACCCATAAATATTATTAAATATGAAATAATTATCACCATTAAATATTAAACAGTTATTTGATAATATAGAAATTTAAAACAATTACCCCATAAAAAATTAAAAAGATTATATTCTACTGTTAAAAAAATAATAAAGTATCCCATTAAATAATATTCTCATCATTAAATATTAAAAAAATCACTATAAACCTAACATGTACTCCTAACATGTACTTTTATAATATTTCAATAATTAAATAATAAAAATTACTACAAACCTAACATGTACAATATACACCGCACAAAATGAAAAAGTTACCATATGCATATGTGTAGATATGAGTAATTTTATCATTTTCTATATTATTCTTATATATACTCATATTTGATGTAATACAACAAAATATTTTTATGTATATAGATCATCTTTCTTTAATAATAAATCAACTAAATTTATATAATCATAATTATAATACATTATATTATAATACAATTTTTTTTTAATATTATCTCCCATCTCGTAAAGCCATTAGTGAGGTAGCCGAGTGATTTTTCACGCCATTGCGTGCGGCAAAATCATTAGTGAAGGAGAGTTTTTCTTTTCCCCTTTAATGAAGTATATTGATTTTCTTTTACCAAGTGTGTGGTTGGATTAGTTTTTTAGAATAGTTTTTATGATTTATAAAGTAAGTTTATGAAAAGAGTTTTGTCTCGATTTACATAAAACATAATTTGAAATCATGATTTGGATAGTTTCTAAATACACCACAATTCTTTTTTTCTTGAAGATGTAGATTGATGTTTTTTCTATGACATGACGTAGGTTGATTTGAATTTTTTTTTTAAGAAAATATAGCCCAAGCCCCTTGGAGGAGCTGATTATTAACAAAAAACTACGATTTAGAAACTGTAAAATGAAAATGCTACCCATAACTTCTTTAGTGAAATAAGTTAGTCTCTCCGAATGTATTATGTGCACACATTTAGGATCTAATCATGCCTTCAATATCAATGTCTCCAATAAAAAAATATGCGTGATTAGAAAAATAAATAAGGCTAGTCAAATGTCATATGATTTTACTATTAAATTAAAGAAATTAGTTAAATTAGTTAATATGATATATACTTTTAAATAGACCATGGTTATCTTCTTTAAGTACTCCTCCTTTCTTGATTATTGTTGAGGGAGTATCAATAGGGTTAAATTAAAAAAAAATTAATAGATATAAAAACTATATTTTATATTTAAGATTAAGATCAACTCTCTAAATATATCTTATACTAAAGATAAGAGAAAGTAGTTGGTTTTTAGTTTTTACGCTCCAACAAAACATGGAGAATTTTAGATATCGTTCCATATTTTTGTTTGATCTATTTATCTATCACAAATCAGATTTTTTGGTTTTTTGCCAGAAAAGTAATATTATCATTGATCATAAAAAACACAAACAAACCGAAAACCAAAAACAAAAATGCATGAAAACATAAACAACATCGAAAAACTATCCATGATCATCAAAAATCAGATTTTATCTTAGACTATGGTTTGATTATGTAATATGTCATTTATCCTAACAAGTAACAACACTTTTTTATGCATGTTAAATGAACAAAATTTTTTACTAAGTTGTCATTCCAAATAATATGACATCAAACGCAAAACAACAAAAAAGGAATATCTACTAGTGCTGAAATACACTTTTCATTGTGATATATTACTTCCCCTTGTTTTTACTTTATAGTCATTTGTGCCCACAAATTAAGCAAATTAATGCTTATAAATAGTCTATATGATAAAAATGTCATATTACTAAAATATCCGTATTTATTATGCTTCCATTAAATTGAAGGATAAAATAGTAAAAAAATTATGTTTTACTGAAATTATAGCGTGGCAATCGTTTAAAAACAAAATCAAAACCACAAAATAAGAAGTGTTAAAAAAGGGTATTTCTTTGACCAAATTTTTTTTTTTGACAAACTAATAAGCGTTAATTATTTGGAAATTATCTCATTGTTATATCCAATCACAACAAGAAACGTGGAATGCAACCGGGAAGAAAAGCATGAACATCTTGAGAGGATAAGGTTGAGGATCCTATTTAGTCTTACAAATATTTGTCATTTGTGTATATCTAGAAAAGACGTATTCAAACTTAAGTTAACAAAGACAAATAATAAAATAAAAGTAACAAGCGAATTAGATTTTATCCACTATATATATATATATATAAGATTTTCATTCTGGTTTTTTGATCAATTCATTGCAATTTTTTATTAATAAAATATGCGGTGAAGTTTTTAAAATTGGATTTTAAATAAACTTTTAACAATATCATGTTCTACCTATATATGTATATGTACATGTGTATGTGTATGTGTATGTGTATGTGTATGTATGTATGTTTAAAAACATATTTTATTTCATAAATTAGTTTTTTGGTTTTAAAACTCAAAATTCAAATAGAAATATAGATTAATTTTTACAATGGCAAGGATTTGAAAGCTGGACCAGAGTGATCGTCTCGGCATGTTCAACGGCTCTTTCTTATGGCTGAATCGTTTGTGTAGTTCAGCTGTTTTGAGTCACCCAAAACCGTCGTTTGAGTTGGGAAACAGGATTAAGCCAAGAATCGGAACATGTTTGAGAAAACTGGACTGTCCAAAACTTGAAAGAGTTTGAAGAAAGAGAAGATGAGGGAGAAGAAGGGAAGGCTGGAAAGATCTAAAAAAATGAGAAAATAAATATTTTTTTATAGTAAATAACTAACTCAAATTTATTTCAATCACAACCAAATCCATCTATGAAGTCTCTAGATGCTATCAAAATGAAAAGTAAAAACCCCATGCCAAGCAGTAACAAAAACATAGAACGGAGGTTGAAGCCAGGTTGAAGACAACAATCTGAAATTAAATGGAATAATAAAAAAAAGAGGTCGAATGAGATATATTTGGGGGAAAAGGGGTCTTTCCATCTCCCTTCACCTTCTCGTCTACTTCCCTTCATTTCCTTATTTATACTATTAGTTAGCTTTGACGGTGAAGATTTAATATCTTATAAAATATAATTTTTTTTTAATAAAAGTCTATGAACTAAAATAAATTTTAATGATTTAGATTTATTTATTTAGATATTTTATTATTTAATATTATAATAATATTTCGGCTAAATTATACAAAACTCTCTGAACTTTAAGTTAGTTGCATATAACCCCCATGATATTTTAAATTTTAAATTTAACCCTCTGACCTTTCATTATTTTAACCATTAACCCACTGTCGTTAAATGACTGTTACCTTTTTAACGGAAATTGTCACGTCAAGTTATGAGTGGCATCCTTTATTGATTACTACACTAGTGCAGAAAAGACTTTTTACATGTGACGGAAATGACTTTTTACACCTGACATAAAACACGTGTAGAAACAGTAGGTGTAGAAAATCCAGACTTTCTACATGTGTCGTTTGTCACGTGTAGAAAGTCACACTTTCTACACGTGACCTATTATATCAGGTGTAGAAAGTCTGAAACGGAAGACTTTCTACACCTGACTTTAGAGGTCACGTGTAGAAAGTCCAGACTTTCTACACGTGACCTCTTACATCAGGTGTAGAAAGTCTGAAAAAATGGAGACTTTCTACACGTGACCTCTTATATCAGGTGTAGAAAGTCCCCATTTCAGCCTTTCTACACCTGACTTTAGAGGTCACGTGTAGAAAGTCCAGACTTTCTACACTTGACCTCTTACATCAGGTGTAGAAACTCATTTTTGAAAAAAAAATAATTTTTTTAAAAACAATTTACAACGAAACTAATGTATGTGAAATATCAAATTCCATCCAAAATATTAAAAAAGCCATATGAAGATACATAAACTTGGCTTCATTTTTACAATGAAATTGTACAATTAAAGTCAAACTCAATACCAAGTAGTGACAATACAATTCAACATGTCTAATACCAAATAGTAGTTATTAACTTTACAGGTTTAACATTATACTCACAAGTTTGTGATCTCTAAAAAATAAGTTGCCCAACTTGTGCGAACATCATCAATGTCCTCTTCAGAAAATGCATCCGTAATGTCAAACATCTACAAATTTGAAAATAAAAAATCATATGCATCAATTTAATAACAACGAAATGAACTTAATAAAACAAATATAATTAAATACAATTACCTCTTCTGTAAATTCTGTACTACCCAAGAGGATGATGTTTAACATGTGCCTCATCACATAATATCCATAAGCCTTATTCCCCTTTTGACGACGGCACTATAGAAGAACATGCATTTTATTATATTAAATATATATATATATATGTGAACAAGATAACTATATTCATAGAAGGATAGATTGACACTATTTACCTTTGGTTGTAACCATATAGTCTCCCTAAGCTGGTGTGTATGCTTTTTCTTAACCACTCTTTGGTACATTTCCATTGCCATGTAGAAAAATATATAAAATAGGGTACATTATCTAAAAAACTTACATATTGCAAATAAAAAGTCATTGTCAAAGTATACTTACGTGTCCATCGTTTTCTTCAAATCCTTTCCCGGATTATAATGTAATGAACATAAAAGAACAACGACATTCTGCTCTGGGCATAGAACCACTAATTGCCAATGAGTGCTGCAAAAAGAGGTATGAATTATATATATGTACAAAAACAAGGTATCAATTACAAACTTTTTCTTACTCGTTAACATATGGCGCTAGGTAGCACTCTTTTCCATCTTCACAGAGCCTCTGCCGAAGGTATGACTCTCTTATGGTGGAAGTGTTCCCTTTTTTCTGGATGTGAATCGGGCAAAGGAATCCAAACTTGCCACCATTCCCTGATAAAGTATAAAGGCGATGGAGGTACCTACAATAGTTAAAGCATGCATGTCAGAATCAAAAGTTGAATACTTAATAATATTATTAAAAATATACCCACATCATAAACAAGTGAACGTGCGGTATGGTAATCCGATCCTTCGTTAAAATCCTAGCTATATCCTCCTGCTCGATATGCACAAACATGTCCCTCTTACCCACAACGTCTGGATCCATCGTCAATACTTTAGTTGAGAAGGATTCGTCAAACGCCAGCATACACAGACGTTGAAGCGGTTTCTCCTGATTTTGGGTCTGCGGTTGGGGATGGCATTGTGGAACCACTTCATTGGATGGGGTAATTTGCTAAATAAACAAAAATTTATAGAGTTAGTAATAATTGCAAGTTATAAATTAACAATATGAAAAAATTGAAACATATCAAGAAGACAAATAATTTCATACTTCAGTGCGAACTGCAGCAGGAACTACTCGGACTAGTCTCTTTGGCCACCGAAGGAAAGTTTTGAGGGCTTGACCCACAATCTTCACCTCATCATTCGGAAATGGAACAGGGGCATCTGTAATTTTTGCCTCTCCAATCACCACTCTCACTTCGTCATCTTGCATTCGCTCGTGGTGGACGGTTGGCCCCAAGTTTTGTATTGCGCCAAGTGCTACTAAGCGTCTATCAGGGTCCTCCAAATATAATTCACAAGGTTCACTGTCTTTTTGGACTCCAGAATCCTCTGATATACGGCCAAGAACACAACTCTCATTTGTACTTTGAACTGCAGGAGAATGAGTCGGATGGATAGTTGTGTCTTGTCGTGAGCTTAGGATGCTTATCATTTCTTCCTTTAATTGTAACATCTGGGCGGCCGTTTGCTTCCTTTCATTCTCTAAAATCACTTGCATCTGCTTCCTTTCATTGTCTAGCATCAATTCCATCTCTTGCTTAGTGACCATTCCCGTGGTGGCATAACGTGTATTTGATCCAAAGTAGTCTCTTATGCCTACTCCTCGACCAACGCCCCTAACACGACCACCATGATCTGGAGTCCCCGTGGCAACCGTCAAGACATCATCCCTTCCTCGTGGAATGAAGGCTCCCTGAGCACGTTCTAGTTGAAGTTGATCCTATAGTATATAAATAACAAACATAATTAAAAATGTAACTATACAACAAAGAAAATAATAAGGATTGACGTTAAATTACTTACAATTCTTTCACCAATCACGCGTGCCTTCTCGCTCATATACTCTCCAGTCTTTCTTCGACGTGCGGCCCTCCACTTTTCTTCACGCGATATTGGAGATGGCAGAGATGTAATGGTAGATGGATCCAACTGAGCCTCTTCTTGTCGCCTCTTCTGTTTCTCCTTCATCATTTCTTCTTCGAGCTTTTCATAACCCCCACGAGACAATCTGTGGGGGCAATCATTCTTTCTACCACTCACTATAGCTTTATCCCTTTTTATCTTTTAATAAGAAACCAACAAATCATTAATCTATAAAATTAAATGAGAATAAAGTAAGTAACTAATTAAAGTGAATAAAAACTAACCAAGGCTTCTGGTGTAGTCCTCATCCTGTAAAATTCTTTCTATGTATTTTCATCAAGAAATGTATACTCCGCACAAGGATTAGGAGGATTCTTACCCTCTGCTACCTCGACATGCACAAATCTTTTAGTTAGCGAGGTCTTGAAGGCCGTCCAACGCTCCGCGCAATATGATAACAATTTATCCTTTAAGACTTGACTGGGAGGAACGTCGTAAGTAAGCTGTAAAGTCATTATATTAGTTAGTAACATGAATAAATGTAATAGTTACAAAAGTTAATAGGTGTATAGTATTGTACCGCTATAGTGTTCCAAATCTGATCCTTGACAGATTCATCCACTTGATTCCAATCCTTAATCGTTATGCTAGGCTTGCTACGTGCTTGGAGGGCAACAAAGCTAATAAACTTGGTCTTGGTAGGCCCGATTGGTCTCCATTGCCTATCAAATTCAATCGGTATTTTCTGGTCATCCGCGCGACTCTTGGTCAATTCTTTCAGGGTCGTGCCACGTCTACCCTTTCTTTTCCCAGAATGAGTATCATCAATATTGGGGGGATCCCTCTCCATGTTCCTGTTTGACAATGAAATAAGGTAAGTAATTGAAAATCCAAGATACATAATCAATGAAATACGATTACTAACTTTTGATTAAAGTCCGTCAAATAGGAGCAAATATATTCTCCCATATCCCTTCATGGTGGTCAGTTCTTGTGGCATGTATGTCATCTACTTCATCTTCATTTAATTCAGGCAACCCTGACGAGAAACATGGAGTCTCAGAAACATCAGAATTTAATTCCTTATTATCATCACTGTGAACTACAGTTTTTCCTTGGAGAACAACGGAGCGACTTTTATTTGTTGGATCAATTACATAAAACACTTGTTTTGCGTGGGCTGCTAAAATAAAGGGCTCCTCACTGTACTTTAATTTATTAAGATCAACTAATGTAAATCCATACTTATCCACTTCAACACAGTTATTATCAATCCACTTGCATTTGAATATTGGGACTCTAAATTTAGTATAGTCAACCTCCCAAATATCTTCAATAACCCCAAAATAAGGCATAGCTGCTAACTTTGGCTTTTTGTCTTTTGAACTGGAAAAATGCATGGATTCAGCCACAACCATAACTCCACTGTTTTGAACAGTACTCTTGTCATCCAGGGATTTCGTATAGAAGGAATACCCATTGACATCATATCCACTCCAACATATGACATTAAAGTTAGGACCTAGTGCCAACCATTTTATAGTTTGAGAAACACTATTATCATTGGCTACTTGCTTTTTGAACCATTGTGGGAAAGTCTTGTTATGCTCAAGCAATAACCTTTGCTCAGTCATGCTACCATGTTGTGCCCTTATAATTTCTTTGTGCATAAATATATAATCTTGAACTTCATCGGTGTTATTCAAAATGTATAAGTGTGCTTGTAACACTGCATCATGATCGATATTAGTTTTCACTGTTACCCCACGTGTATCCTTACCTAATAATCTGTCCTCATGACGAGATTTAGGGAGCCCAATAGCTTCTTCGTTTGACAAGTAGTCGGAACAAAACTCAATAGCTTCTTCGGCAATATATCTTTCAACCATGGAAGCTTCAGGCCTGTATGGATTCTTCACATACCCTTTAAGAATTTTCATGTATCTCTCAACTGGGTACATCCATCGTAGATAAACAGGGCCGCACAACCTGATCTCTCTCACTAAATGAACAATTAGATGTGTCATGATATCAAAAAATGAAGGAAGGAAAAGCATCTCAAGCTGGCACAAGATAATAGCAGCATCCTTTTCTAGTTCATCTAATTTATCGGGGTCAATCACTTTGTTGCAGATGGCATGGAAGAAGAAGCACAGTCTAGTTATAGTATGTCTCAAATCATCTGGCAATATGCCCCGAATAGCCACGGGAAGTAGTTGTTGCATCAAGATGTGGCAATCATGAGATTTTAAGCCCACTAATTTCAAATCTTTCATCGACACAAGCTTTTTAACATTTGAAGAATACCATTGAGGCACTTTGACACCATGTAAACAATCACAAAAGCTTCTTCTCTCAAGCTTCGACAAGGTATGAGAGGCTGGAGGTAGATAAGTCCGCTGACCTTGTGGCTGTGGATGTAACTCATCTCGTATTCCCATTTCAATCAAGTCTAATCTTGCATTGACACCGTCCTTTGTCTTGCCCTTTATATTGAGAAGTGTCCCAATAATACTATCACACACATTTTTCTCGACATGCATCACATCAATACAGTGCCGCACATCAAGACTTTGCCAATATGGAAGATCAAAAAATATGGACTTCTTTTTCCATATATTTTTATCAGCTGCACTCTTCTGCGTCTTTTCAAAGATAACATTGATGTCTTTCACCCGTTGATAAACTTGCTCTCCAGTCAATGGCACTGGAGCATCTCTATACTCTTGATGGCCATAAAAAGCTTTCTTTAATCTACGATAAGGGTGATTTTGTCTGAGAAATCTCCGGTGGCCAAGGTAGACTGTCTTCTTTCCATGCTTAAGTTGATGGTGGCAAGTGCCTGCTTCACAAATTGGACATGCTTTGTGTCCCTTAACACTATACCCAGATAGGTTTCCATATGCAGGGAAGTCGTTTATGGTACAGAAGATCATGGCACGCATATTGAACACCTCTTTTCGATTCGCGTCAAACACATCCATACCTATCTCCCACAACTCTTTCAAGTCTTCAATCAAAGGGGCGAGGTAAACATCAATGTCATTTCCTGGCTGCTTTGGACCCGAAATCACCATAGACAACATAATATACTTACGTTTCATGCACAGATGAGGAGACAAGTTGTAAATCACTAACAGAACAGGCCATGAACTATGAGTACTGCTAAGACTGCCATAAGGATTCATGCCATCAGAAGATATCCCAAGCCTGAGGTTTCTTGGCTCATTTCCAAACTCAGGAAACATCTCATCAATTTTCTTCCATTGAGGAGAATCGGCTGGATGGCGAAGCTTCCTATCCGATATTCTCTCATCTGCATGCCACCTTAAGTTCTTTGCATCATTCATATTAGCAAATAATCGCTTGAACCTTGGTTTCACTGGAAGATACCATAACACCTTCGCAGGAGGGCCTTTAGTAGTCTCGACAAAGTCTGTATCACAATTCCCTTTTAATTTGTACCGTGAAGCACCACATTTTGGACACTTATGCTCCCCTTCGAACTCTTCTCTATATAATATACAATCGTTAGGACATGCATGTATCTTTTTGTACTGCAGACCCAAGGGACACAACATTTTCTTTGCCTCATAGTAACGGTTGGGTAATTCATTACCTTCTGGAAGCATATCTGTCAACAACTCAAGCAATTCTGTAAAACTCTTTTCACTCCACCCATTCCTTGCTTTCAAGTGGACCAATCTCACCACAGCTGACAACAACTTGAATTTTGTACATCCTGGGTATAAAGGCTTTTCTGTATGACTAGACAAGTTATCATACGCATGTGATCGCTTAAAGGCCTCTTCGCCAATATCACGAATCATGTCCTCTAGTCGATCATCCATGTCCACATCAACTTCCACCTCTTTAGATGCACTCGGCTCTTCTACTAATTCACCATGCCATACCCATCGTGTATAACTCTTCAAGAACCCATCACAAATCAAATGCTCTCTTATTTCTCCGACACATAGACGCCTCAAATTTAAGCAATTTACACAAGGACAATAAAACTTCCCAGATTTATCACCACCAGCATTTCTTATAGAAAATTCCAAAAAATTCTTCACCCCATTATCGTACTCATCACTAGTTCGTCTAGCATAGATCCAGCTACGATCCATATGTGCAAATAAACTTCAACACAAAATGAAATTGTTTAAAATTTTGTGTTCAAATTATAGGAGGACTATTGAAGGACATGGAATGAAGGAGGAATAAAATTACAGAGATAAGAACAAAAGGGTCTCTCTACTTCGAATAAACAAAAGAGGAAGCAAAGCACATGCAAAGTGAAACCACTTGTGTGTTTGTGTCCAACCAGCAAGCAAGTCATCAAACTTAACCAAAATCAAGAGGTTGGTGTCTATTAGCTACAAGACGTGTGGGAATAGAAAAGCAAAGGAGGGAGGCTACAAGTAATTCGATTAATAGGTGGCGTTGGAGTAAGAAACATAATCTAGTCAAAAAGGAAGCAAAGCACATGCAAAGTGAAACCACTTGTGTGTTTGTGTCCAACCAGCAAGCAAGTCATCAAACTTAACCAAAATCCAATTTTTGTAGTGGATTCATCGGTTGAGCTAATTCAAGGTGTAAGGAGTAAGGTTTTGCTTGATAGTGATGCAAGGATATTTTTTGTACACACTATAGTTATTAATAAACAATTATCAGCCAAAAAGGAACTTAAAGACTTCTTAATCCATGCAGCTCAATTATCCTTACCTATTGTGTAACCTTTTTATACTTTTTTCTTTCTTTTGGTTCATCTAGCTAAATGGGATCAAACCCTTGTTCCCAAGCTTAATTGCTCAAGTTTTGAAAATTCACACACACACACACACATGTTTGGTGTAAGAATGACATTTCCAATGTGGTCCTGTTGCTGCAAAATTATTCTGATATGTTTGACCTTTAACATAAACTTACAGGATACGTGCACTGATATATCTATGGTTGGAAAAATCAGAAGAATGAAGAAGGGAAAAAAACTATTTGGAGGTCATGGAATGGAATAAAAAGGCCCCCTGGATGAGATGATATCAGAAGGTACTTATTATTCTTCTGATGCATAAGAATTAACAGTGAGACAGGACTTTTTTTTTCCTATGCTATATTATTCACTGCCCTCATAAGTGAATCATGGAGTGGACCTGCTTAAGCGTGTAATGATGCCAAAAGGTCTTTGGAAAAATTGAAAACCCCAAGGGAATAATAGAGAGAACAAGACTATAATGTTATTAACCGTTGCTATCTCTTTAGTTATCTTTGAATTTCAGCAACCTAAAACTCTCAAAATATCAATCAATTGATGAAATAGAGGATCGAAGGAATAGTAACAGGGAACAAAAAAGCAATGGGGAGAGTGAAACCTTTGAGGAATAGGTAGTAGCCGTCGTGCAGCCAGTCAAAGGAACCACCGATAACCTTGGCGTCACCCCTCGAACGCTGGAGCCTCCACTAACAGCAGCAAGTATCAAATGCGAATCAATATATGGGGGTTTGAATGTAGATAGGATGTATGCGTGTAGGTGATGGATCAACGGGGGAAGAGCGCAGGTGGGTTAGAAATAGTGGTAGGGAGGGAGGGAGAGAGCTTACCGCGAACAGAGAACCGAGATAGCAAAATATGAGCTTTTGGTGGGGTTTAGAGGAAGACGGAGATAGCAAACGCAGGAGGTTTAATTTTTTTTTATTATAACGCCTACTTTCTACACCGGTTGAGGATCAACCGGTGTAGAAAGTGGTTTTCTATACCGGTTTGATCTCAACCGGTGTAGAAATTTAATTTTAATTTCTACACCGGTTGGAGATGAACCGGTATAGAAAGTGAAGGTTTCTACACCGGTTTTGACCCAACCGGTGTAGAAAGTTGTCATTTGATTTTTTAAAAAAATTTAAAAATATAAAAATAAAAGTAAAGGCATTAATATTAAAGAAAAAAATTTTAATTTATTTTTCTACACGTGTTGTATTTTCAACACGTGTAGAAAGTTCAATCATCTTGATATATTTACGAAAATGCCACCGGTCATACTTTCTACACGTGTCCTATTTTGTCACATGTAAAAAGTAGGTGTAAAATCTATATTTTATACTAGTGTATTTTCTACACCGGTTGTGTTTAAACCGGTGTAGAAAGTAACATATTCTACACCGGTTATTTTACAACCGGTGTAGAATATGCTGACTTATTTTATATTAAAAAGTTAAATGCTTATTCTACACCGGTTCTAATTTAACCGGTGTAGATTAGATGACTTTCTACACCGGTTTTAATTCAACCGGTGTAGAAAACTTGAATTTATTTTTAAAAAAAAATAAATTCTTCTTCGTTATATTTTTTTTGTTTAAGTAAATTAAATATTTTTTGAATTAAATTAATTTCATTTTTTTTAATTCAAAAAAATTTTAAGTGGACTTTTCTACATGTGTTGTCAATTCAACATGTGTAGAAAGTCCTAAAATCTTAATTTATTTACTAAAATGCCACCGGTCACACTTTCTACACGTGACCTGTTTCGTCAGGTGTAAAAAGTAGGTCTAAATCCATGATTTTGTACTAGTGCTAATTTCATAAAACTCTCTTAAACTTTGAACAGTTGGAGATAACCCCCTAAACTTTGATTATTTACAAATAACCCCCTGACATTTCAAATTTTAAATTTAATTATCATAAAATTTTGATTTATAATATTAAACTACATACCATTACTTTCTATCGTTTTAATAAATTTATTATAGTTTTTACTATAATTTATTAATTAAAATATTTCTTTTATATGGTAAAAGCTAGAAGAATAATACTTAGAAAAATATTAAATAAACGTTGAACTTCTAATTAAAAAAATGCATTACTAATAAAAAAATTAATGAGGGCAAAATCTATTCTCTAATAAAATATTTAAACCATCAATGCTTAATCATCTTAAGATTATATTTAACACAAATTATGACATTTTTATACTATCGGTACTCAATTAACAAAAAAAAAAAGTAAATGTTACACAAATGATGACATTTTTATTTATATATTTTTTAAATATTATTCTTCTAGTTTTTTCCATACAAGAAAACTATTTTAATTGACAAATAATAGTAAAAAAATTAATAAATTTATGAAAATGATTAAAGTACAACATGTAGTTTATTTATTATAAATCAAAATTTTAAGGGAGTTAAAATTAAAATTTTGAAATGCTAAGGGGGTTATTTATAAATAATCAAAGTTTAGAGGGTTATCTGTAACTGTTAAAAGTTAAAGTAAGATGCCATATAGGATACCATGTGTCATCTCATAATCTGATATGACAATTTCCTTTAAAAAGATAACGATAACTTAATCGTAAATGGTTAATGGTTAAAAAATGAAATGTCAGGGGGTTAAATTTAAACTTTGAAATGCTGAAGGAGTTATATGTAATTGACTTAAAATTCAAGGGGAGTTTTATATAATTTAGTCTAATATTTTTATAGGATATTAAATCTTAAATATCAGAATTAATCTAACAAAACAAATAGAGAAGTGGAGGAAAATAGACTGAAAGGAAAATAAAAAGCTTGTTTGATTTGGTTTATGTGATTGTATAAACCCGATTCACGTAAATTGAGACAAAATTCATCCACATATTTATCTCGTAGATCATAAAAACTATCTTATAGTTCATAAAAACTACCTCATATTTTATGAATCATGATTAAAAAATACTTATAAAACTTTCCATCGCTATTACTTTTTCTTGACACACGCATTCTCTCTCACCAAGTGGATCTACTTTAATTTGAATTATTTGATTTTAAAATAGAATAAAGATTTAAGCGGGGAAGATTGTGGGACAAAATCTGATATGACAATACATCTAATTTAATATTTGATATTTTTATAAGCTGAAAAATATGTAATATTTGACTATTCTTACTGCTTTATTTAAAAAAATTATTATTATATGTTATTTAATGTTGATTAATATTTTTTTATTTTATTCCCCCAAATAGTTAGATCTGTGTTTTTTCAAACAAATCAAGGGATAAATATTAAATATTTATGAATTTTTCTTAATAATATCATACCCAATAGGCCAATAATTTCTAATTAGATGTTAAATATTTAAAGTTAATTACTTATGTATTTTATTTTTTTGTTTACAAAATTTTAAAATATTAATTTATTACTTATAATATTGTTAAATTCACATGTCATGGCATTTATTGACATTTTAATGTTATATTTCTGACTTATATATCATTATTACGTGTGTACATAACATTATTTTTATTTAATTATTATATCAACTATTCGACCAAACGGCCTAACGTTTTAACTATTTGAATCATGACCCACTTGTCTTTCCGTTTTGATCTCCGATCCAACTTTTAAAACATTGTTTTATAGCCTATTAGCATGAGAGTTCTCCTATAAATGAGAGGTCACTGGTTTAATGCCACTTGTAACATCAGGAAAACATTAAGTGCTTGTTTGTTATCACTTTTACGAATCGGGCTTATTATATAAGCCCGATTCACGTAAATCGAGATAAATCTCCTCCACATATTTATCTCGTAGACCGTAAAAGCACCTCGTAGACCGTAAAATCTACCTCGTAGACTATAAAAGCTACCTCGTATTTCGTGAATTACAATTCATAAACACTTATAAAATTTTCAACCGCTATTCCAAACAAGCTCTAACTTAAAAAGGATTCACATATTTAAAAAGAAATATAGATTAATTTTGACACTCCAACTTATTGATTTTGCAAAATACTCTCAAGTCTCAACATACATAACAAATTAAGATTTTTCCCAGTGCCCAGTTCAAACTAGAATAATTTTATTGAGAAAATCTTAAAAAAATACTACTTAAATTTTAAAATCTTAAATTAGTTTTGTTGGCGATAAGAGTAATAAGATTGATAATTCAAATTTTTATCAAATCACTAATTTAAGATTTTGAAATTCAAATGATATTTTTTAAAAATTTTCTCCTTATTGTGAAGCATTATTTGAATTATGATTTATTTTGAAGAACAACTTTAAAAAGTAAACTCTGCCACGTCGCTTGATGCTCCACTTTTTTAGGGTAGGTACAAAAGCTTGAACAGCTAGTCCCATGAACATGTCCACATCATTGGTTTATCGTGCCTCACTAATGATAAAATCTCATCTTCATTTTCACTAATTCCACTAACGATATCAAAATAAACTTGTTAATTGTGTTTGGTATTTGTCAGCTAAAACCCATTAGGAAACAAATAGTTGACCCCATTTAAGAATTAGATGAAAGGGATTGCAAAAGGAGCACGCGAAATGATTTAACAAGTAATTTGTGATTAAATTTTCGAAAATAGATTCTGCAGAGAAGAGATTTTAAAAGCTGGAAGGAATGGCTATATCAAAATCATGGTTATGACCAGATAACCAATTTTAAGTTGAAAAATAGTATTATTATCTAAAATATTAATTCTGACCCAATACTTAATTCTCTCCAAAGTTTTTAGACACACAAATGAGTATAATTTATGTGATGACTTTTGGGATTAAACCTCGTGTTGACATTGTGAACACACACACACACATATACATATACATATACATATACATTAGGTTGAATTAAATGGTTTTTTGTGTGTGTAAGTATTCTCTTAATGAAAACAATAATCTACGAGGTATATATATATATATATATATTAGGTTGAATTAAATGGTTTTTTGTGTGTGTAAGTATTCTCTTAATGAAAACAATAATCTACGAGGTAGTATTTGATAGATGATTTGTGTGAAGGTATTTTCAGGCTTGTGTCTGGTAACTTTAGGCTTCAACCGTCTTAAAACCATTTATTGTGTATATTGTACATTACTAAATTGGTTAAGGTGACCCATGAACCATTTGGTTACGAACATTAATCACTATAAATTAATAAAAAGAAAAAAAATCTAATAGTATTAAAAACAAGTGAAAGTATTAGGATCCAATTAAAAATTGGTCAAAACTATAGCAACTTGTAAATTAATTATCCTTTCTAAACTGTCACAGGTTTAAAAGTTGATATATTGAAAACTATTTTAATGGTGCCCATAATCCAAGAAGCACCAGTGGTCTAGTGGTAGAATAGTACCCTGCCACGGTACAGACCCGGGTTCGATTCCCGGCTGGTGCATCAATATGTTTTCCTTTTTCCAACGGAGATGCTTAAGTTATTGACAGTCTACACTGCTTGTTATTCGTGCTTCTGCCACTAACGTTTGGCATGAAAAAACTCCTTATATTCCCTGAACAAGTTTCGCTAACATGCTAAGATCATTATATGCAATATCATCGAGAAGGATCAAACAGATGTTTCGCTTGATCAAAAGCCCTCATGTAAATGTAATAGCAGTAATTGAAATATAGAACTAACGTTATACTTACAACAACCAATATGCAAAAGGAGAGCGATACAGCTAATAAGAACAGATATGGGTTTTATAGTGTTATCAACCCAATAACAAAAGGATCTCAAGTTTAGAACTTATCCACAATTACTCCATCCCTGGAAACCTCGTAAGCTTCCCTACTCCTTGTTTTCTTCATCCCAGCTGTGAAATGCACCTTTGGTCCCTCAGAAGATATGGCCGTCACTTTTGCCCAGATCAGTACCTTGGTCTTTATTCCTTCAATATCCGCAAGCTTCCCTTTCTCCAGATAGCCAGTCACGGTGGTGAAGAAGCGCAACACGGATGAATCCCTGTAGCCTACTTCACACACTTGAGGAATGTAAACAATAAGCTTCCCTGTCTCTTCGTTAAATTCATAGTTTGTTGCATCACGTGGAAAGATCCCTATTGGCAGATCATACTCCTTAAGCAAGTCCGTCAATGGCTTTTGCATTCTTCCTGTAATGTTATAAATTTTTTGCCAGAGAGTAACCAACTAATATATTCAAACAAAAAAGGAGGGGTCTCAGGCAAAATGTTAAATGACACTGATTTCTGTCGGTTTATCTTACTAACACAAGCATCACAATACAGTAACTGGGGAAGAGTTTAGTTACCGTCATTTAAAAGATTTAGGCACATCAAATTCGAAAGCTCAATAATAAAAAGTTACTCGTATTAAGTTCTAGATTGTCCTTTGCAACTGAAGAAGTATAAAAGATTTGGGCATTATAAGATCTTAGATGTCAATGTTGCTAAAGTTGATGTTTTTGAAACTATATAACTATTATTGAATTAACTACTGATGTTTCAGAAACTATCTTGGTGTATGAAATTTAACTCAAGAAAGGATTAAAGTAAAATGGTTAAAGCAAGTGAAAGTTCCTCCCATGCAGCAATTCTACTACAAAGAAACAACCAAATGCGAAAGAACTAGTATTATGATACCTTCGAAGTTTAAAGAGCAGACAAGAACGTGAAAGCAATTTTTGGTATGTTACCCAACATTATCCTTAAAATAGAGACAGACTCAACTCCATCTTCTGAGTTTCTAGTATTTCTTTAAAGTATGTCCAGGAGTTGAAAGGAAAGAGGAACATTAAAGGATAATTCCCCCTCCTCTTGTTTGAGAAAACTTTCTCCTCTAATGGAACAACATATATAAGAATAAAGGAGGGAGGGCCTCAGAGGATTTGGAAAATAAGATAGAATGGAACCTGTCCTTCAAATACACTTTTGCAATTTTTCAAAAAACACAGCCAAATAAACATTTATCAATTGCAGAAAGTATCATTTCCAAAATGTTTCTTTGAATCCCCTTATCTAATATTGAGTCTTCCAATTTCCATTAGCATTTTGAGGAAAAATAAAATAAAGAAAATACTCACCATTGCACAAAATTCACAGCCTATACCTAATAAGAAAGGGATACAACACCTTTTAATTTGTTGACCAACCATTTTGTTCCTTCTCCAATACTGTTTGACAGAGACTAAACAGTAAACACCAAAGAGAAAGGTGTCAATTATAAACATTACTCAAATAATTCAAACAGACAACACAAATTCAAGTGAACTGCATTGAGAGTCACGATTAAACATACAAAAATTCCATTTCTCTCTCATCTATATTTTGTATATTCTACTCAATAATCTCACTTCCTTGCACATTTTCTATAACAGCCATAAACTGATGAAGCTCTTTCGTATTAGCTTCACTGTATCAGCTCAATAGTATTTTCAAAGTTTTTTCCCTAAAGAGAACTACAGCAAGATCTTTTGGCAGCCATTAGAACAAACAGTTTTTAATTGATGACTTGGCAGTCATATCCTATTGCAACCTCAACACTGAATTAGCACTGCTAGATAACAGCAGACAGTCGTTAAATAGCATGATTCTAACAGCAAGTCACTAACCTTAACCAAAACTCCATTCTGGTAACAGATTTATCATGATTACAAAACCCTAAATGCTCAAAAGTGTTGTGATTGAAAAATTATAATCACAGATGATTTACAATGTCAGGTTATTTGTGAAACATTTACTACATGTTTATGTGATGCCCATGTTTCTTTGCAATTTCAATGTAACTAATTGATTATATATTACTTTACAAGTGCTTCGGAATCAAAGCAAATACAGAACCATAGCTTGGTTCTATACTGATAATAGGTTTTCCAAAAGAACTGATTCTGGATTATCTAATTGACTTCTACTAATCCAAACAGGGAAATATCTATTTTAGGCACCCGCATTTTCCCCAAGATTCATATAAATACATCCAAGGTCTATCTATACCTTGAGACAACTAAGTCCACAATAGCAGGCTACCACCTCAAACTTTAATTTTACTTGATTTTCTGAAAGAATCCAACACACTAATAGTAATAAGGGGTATGAACAAAAACAATGAATAGTTGAATTCCTACGAATAGTTAAATTCGTAATAGTAGCTTGGTTTCATCGGATTCATGATCTCTAGCAGATGATATAAAGTAAAACCATCTTCAGGTGTTTCCAATTGATAAATCAATGAAACAGTGTCTTCTAATTCATAACCAACTCAGACCCGAAACAACGAAGCTTCTCCTCCCTCTTCCCTCCTCCAATCCCCTACCCTAAATTTCTTAAGTCTCGCTGTTCTTCCTAAAACCCTTGTTGAGACGTGAACCAATTCTTGTCTAAACCCCACTTCCACCCCTACCACAACAAATTATCGGCCTCGTGTTTCAGATCCCTAGAATTAAGCCCCAAATCCAACCCATATACCTAAGCTTCACTCTCATCACAACAATACTAAAGATTTATAGCCTCCTCAAAACAGAAACTGCAAATCTATGACCAAGAAAGTCATCAAAATAGCAAAGAATCACAAGATCTTGAATTTACAAGGAAAAGAAGAGGAGAGTTAGAAGGTGAACGAACATTAAAATCGTCGCCGACGGAGTCGATCTCCTTGTTGGCCCTTCGGCTGAACCAGTACGATCCCACCTTGTTCAATATCTGATCCATGTCGCTTTACCCAATTCCACCACTCTTATGAACACTAACGACCAGTTTGATAAATGTTTCTCTTCCCGAGAAGAAGAGAAGAGAGAGATTTCAACAGAGCGCGGGATAGAGTCCTCGCCTTTGCTCTGTTCTTCCTTCCTTACGACTTTCGACTCAGTAATTATCACTTTTTCTCATTTCTTTATGCAAAAGTCCAAAAAGTCAAATCACCATCCCTAGACTGTAGATTACCCGATCCTACTTCTTCCATGCATGGGACAAAATAATTAAATTTAACCAAAATAATTAAATCTTAACCCAGATGTAAATACAGAATAAAGGTTGAAGGTTGAATGTCAATTTTTTCATTCTACCATTATAATTTAATTTTTATCTTTTCTGCATATGTTTTATCATTTGATTTTTTTTTTAAATTTTTTTACTAAAATTTCATTTGAATCTTTACAGGCTTTAATTTTTTTTTTATTAGTTCAAGGGTGTAATCCTTTAGAAGCTTAGCTTATAACATAAAAGATTTAAATTTGTATTTTCTTTTTTATAAGAGTAATCTTGCTTACCACATGAATCAACAACTTGTTGATTATTAGATTATTTATCCAATGTATTGCACAATAAAATAATCTAAATACACCAAGAATGCTTTTTTATTACAAATATATAAATACTCCTCCAGTCCTTAATTAAAGACATACTCACCTAATTTAATTAGATTTAAAAAATTAGTTGAGTTAGTTAATATGACATTCATTTTGTAAAACACCATATCCATCTTTCTTAATTCTATTTCCTCCGTGATTATTATTGAGAGAGCATCAATAGAGGTAAATTAAAAAAAATTAATAAATATGAAAATTATTTATTACATTTAGGATCAAGATTAACTCATCGGTTATGTTTTATATTAAGGAGCGAATGAGTACTGAATACTCCTCTTATCCTCAACGTAAGACTTAATTAACTAATTTTAATATATTAAAAAAGATAATTAAATTAATTAATATGATCATATTTTTTAAAAAATATTTTAATCATTTTCTTTAATTATCTTCATCTCTCTTCTATTTAATTATTATTAAATGAATAACAATAAAACTAATTTAAAAAAATTAATAAATATATAAAATAAGTCTTCCGTTTAATATCAATATCAACATCTACATTAATTATAGGAGACAATAGTACATATATTTAAGTGGCAGACTTTTTCCTAAAAGAAAAAGAATATTTTACAATATGGAGATATTTTTTCCCATTTCTTTTTGAAAAAATTACACTAAAATCCCAACCAAAAAAATCGATATCAAAAATCAAATAACTTATCAATAACAAATAAAAGAGTAATTATTGATAAATGAAAGAGCTAATGTTGACAAATTATGAGACATTTCTAGTTATTGTTTTCTTTAATTGAAAATTTTAGTGTGATTTTCCCTTTACATTCCTAAATGATTTCTCCAAATAATCCAAATCAACCCCATAAACTCATGGATAAGAAAAAGACAAGACACTAATCTCTCAATTACCATTTTATGATCATTAACAAGTACATCAGCCTGAGTTTGTAAATTCCAGTCACCACCCTCTTTACATTTCCTAATACCACAGATAATTACCAAAAATCAACAATAAACGATCCCAAAGAGGTAATCTTGCCATTAATTTCCCTCTTTTCCTCTGAGCAATATGAATATAATTTACAAGTAAACCAGACACTCAATGGGAGAAATTAACATTCTATTAAACAATACTAGTATTTTATATTACTCGTATTTGATTATTTAATTCTTATTGCGTCTTTTAGAACCAGCTTCTTCAAACATCGTATGACTCAAATTTGCTTCTTTTATAAGTTGACAGATAAGTTCAAGTTATTGGATGGACCAGGAGCTTCTCCTATTTATTTATTTTTAATTATTAAAAATCACTGGTCACTAGCTAGTATAAAATATCGTATAATTATGGCAAAATCTTTTGTTTAAAAATTTTTAGTTTAAACACTTTTCATATACGTGAGTAACCCTAAGTCCCTAATGCACTTATGTTCAATTTTCATCAGACCCATTTTTGCACTGCACCCTAAAATCTTTTTCCTTCTTGCGAAAATAAATTAATAAGAAGAGCAAGAGGTTGATATATAGTTCCTTTTTTACATGAAAAAAACATCTCACTATAGATTATTTTTTCTAACAATTTGTACACTTTACAAACCATGACAATATAATGCAGTGTATAGATCCTATAATATCCCTATACTAATGTATTGTAAGGTCATTTTATCATTCTGTGTTTATAATTGACTCATTATTGTTTTGAAAAATAAAAATGCTTTAAATACACATGGATTCCGGACAAGATCAAAAAGATCATTTTTAACAAAATCATAAGAGAATCCACAAAAGCCAGCCTTTTATATATAAAACTTTAAAAGATTATCACAGCCCCTTATTTATCTATGCCGAATTGCCATATTTTTTGGATCGAAATATGAGATGGGTAGCTTGCTGATGTGTCTCACATCTTCATATAACTTATAAATAAATTAGATTATAAATGGTATATTGTATACTTATAATTTATAATTAGAGTAAATAATATAATTGAATAAAATTAAAGTTATTGGTTAAAAAAAAATAAAAGGTCCTGTATTAACTTAACATATTTATTAACAGTATTATAATATCTAATAATAATAATAATAACAACAACAGCATTATATTTTTACTTTTTTTTTCTCATTCACACCTAAAATAAGATATTAAGCATAACTTTTTTTAATTTATCAATAACTAATAATAATATCTGCCATTGAACTAGCTAGAGTGAAAGTTTAAGGTTAACATTGCTTTCTGACTCTCCAATCAATAAGTTTTGTTGCCATCCTTTCCTGCCTTGAGTATTTTCATTTTTAATATCGCCATTAGTAAGATATGGTTGACACCCCTTTTGAGCTGAATTTAAATCCTTTTTCTGCAAAACCAATAAATATTAAACATCTTTCTAATATTCTGGTGAAAGTTTGTATAAGCATATATAACCCTTTCTTATTATAACCAGGCTTTATCCTGTGAGTTACTTATTGGTTGCAAAGACACCATTATTCCATAATTATATACGTTATAATTAGTACATTGTTTAGATAATATTAATGACTTGAAGATTGATGGAAAAATATTATACCTTTCTATAAATGGTTCCATCTTTTTCAACATGCCAACCAGCTTCTTCACACAATGCCATAAGCAAGTCATTAGTGTCTGAATGTTTGGGAAGATTATAGTTTCCATGAACTCTCAAACCAGCAAATATTTTCCGGGTCATCGCTCTTCGATTCCTCTCTCTTAGCTTATTGTTTTGTCTCTCTTGCTCACTTGGAAACCTTTGAGTCTGTTTAACAGAACCATCTTTGGTGATTTTCTTAACTATCCAAGGCCCCTTAGTTGTCTTAATACAACCTTTCTTCCTTTTCTCAGACATGTTTTTCTTCCTCTTTTGTTCTTAGCTCTCACTCTCGCAGGACCCTTCATTTATAAAGGCAACAAATTTGATTCCTTTTTAGTTATTATGGCCCCCAACAAGACATGCAAAACATGTTTATCTTCTTTTGAGGCATCTTTTTTTCTTGTACTTATTTTTTTTAAAAGAAAAAATATGTTTATACTCCATATATATGCAAAAATTCTCATAATTTGATGGATATTTTAAAAGTAAGATTTTTTTAGTGTAAACTATAACTATAACCCATTATTTTAATTTTGATGTTATTATTATTCTGTATTAAAAAATATAATTAGTTATTGTAAATTTTAAAGAAGGGATGTTTTTATATTAAATAAACACATACTTTAGTATTACAATATTATATGAGTAATAAATTAAAAATATATTTTGTGTAAAATAAGTATAATTTCAAGTTATTTTTACCCGTCAGTATAATCATGCATGAACCAAAGGAATCTGCAGACACAATTGTGAAAGGGAAAGACACACACACGGAATGAAGCTATTTTGTTGTTGGCATAAAGCAATTCCTTTGTTTAATATATTTTTTAAAAAGAAAAAAACATTTCTTTTGTGGAGTTGATTTTGCAATATTTCATATTTGTGACAAGTATATTTTGGACAAGACGTGCCTCAACCAAAGGAATCTGCACACACAATTATAACGCTACTGAGGCAATCCTGAAGAAGGAAGTTTAAACTATAACCCATTATGTTGTATCAATTTGAAGTATACCATATCATGTTTCTTAAAAAGTATACCATCAAGTTGATTTTTTAAGGGATAAATAAATGATTTTTGAAGCAGGGGTTGTAGGACAGGTTAACTTCTTTCCCTTTCTTTTTTTTTTTTTTTTTTTGGGAAATAATCTAAAATGGCACAACCATTTCTTTTACTATGAATATGTACATCGACTCTGTTGAGTAGGCTTGTAAAATTTTAACCGAACAAATCAAAATATTTGATTCTGCTACTTTTAGAGGCAGGAACATGTGTTGTTAAAATTTTAACTATTTTAATTAGGGTTAATGGGAAATTTTTCCCTGAATGTTATTCTGGTTAATTTTAATAGTTAGTTGGCCAAATATGCTGAGCTGACAGTCCACATATCATCCATGTCATTTTTGTAGAGGTGAAAATTTGCTATGAAAATTCATGCATCATTTACTTCATTTTTTTCAAAGTCAGATTTAAAACTTTCGGGGACGAATTTGTATTTTAACAAAAATGACGTGGATGATATATGAACTTTCAATTCAACATATTTAGTCAATTAACGATCAAAATTAATCAGAATAAAATTGCTCATCTTTTTAGACTTTTGAGGCAAAATTATCTTATGTAAAAATTTTCAGGAGAAAATTAACCTTTAACCCTTTTAATCAATATATCTACCAACCAACAAATAAATTGTTGGTTGGAATGATGAGCAGCTTCGCCCTATAAGAAAAACAAAAATTCAAATTTTATGAAGCTCATTTGTTTGAATGGCAAAAACCATTTAGTGTGTGTTTGGATTAGCTTTTGAGAATAGCTTTTATGACTTACAAAGTAAATTTGTGAGAGGAGTTTTATCTCGATTTGCGTAAACCATGGTTTGGAGAGTTTCCAAACACACACTTACAGTTTTAAGTCTTTAGAAGTTAGCAAAATTAATGAATCAAAATGAAACCTTAAATGAAGTTAAAGAAACCATTCAAACTAATGCAGAAACTACACCTGGTATATATGAACAGAGGCAGGCCCAGAATGAGAGGAGTGGGGAGGCCACCTTTTTTTTAATGAAAAAAGTAAAAATTTATGCACAAAAAAATTATCATTTTTTTTATTTTGAATATTTCATATCAATAATTTTTAAATTAATTTTATATAGCATTGGATTCTGAAGGAAATGAGTTATCCAGTCATCTCATAATTCTCATTACCGAATGGCCAGAAAAATTGTAATTCCTGATGTTTGATCTGTGTTTTGATTTTTTCAGGGTTTCAATGAATAACATACTTTTTTTTTTTTTTGCCATGTTTCAATGAATAACATACAGCACACAACACAACAACATTATCAATTTTTCAGAAAATGCAGAAGCACAAAGCATCATAAAGATGTTCCAAAGGAAATGTACTGACCAAATTTGAATTCTAATCATATAACGAATCCACTGATAATCGGTACAATACATTTCACTCATGTCAATAAAATCCAACAAACAATAGCAGCCTCAACATCTGATGAAGAGCTTAAAGTGAAAAAATTGCAACCAATTGATTTTGTGCCATGGAATAAAAGTGTTATTTAACATTACATGTGCTGCACTAAACCTTCCCCTGCCATGAAAATTTAGAAATGAAGTTAGAATGTCAAATAGTAGAAGGTTTAAATTTTACCGAAGAAAACATCAGCAAAAGGTTCAAGTTTTCAATACATTCCTATATTACAAACACAAGTACAGAACAGTAAAAGTCAAATCACTGCAAACATTGCATGCAAGCAGCCACCTTTCCAGTCACAAGCAACCTACTTTCAAGGACAAATTACTAAGAGAGGGTTTCACTTTATCATTAAGTGTTCGGATAATTAGGCCATACGTTGAATTGAAACAATTAAACTCCACTTTTTCCATCAATAAGCACATTGGAAGCAAATTGAAAACAAAGCAACAAGGAGTTTCTGTAATTATCAGATCATAAGGAGATTGACCATCTTGGCAAGAGGGAGAACCTAAAACTAAACAAGGAAATTGATCTTCCCCATTATCCACTTTTGTTAGCTGTTGTGAGCAGAAGGCAGGGAAATTGATAATGCCAGTGGGCCCATACATTGCCCATAACTTATCCAAACTTTTGTTTGCTTTAATCAATCAGGTATAATGATGTTCAACTTTCTTATTCTCCCACCATTTTCTTTCTCACAATCCTAAAAACTTGTAAACCTATTCAAGAATTTACAGCACATTAATGACCTCCAACATATATATCTTGTGTATTTGGGATAGACTCATGGATTTCACAAGTGACCCAGAATTAACTGTAATTAACTTAGGACAGAATACTAAAAGAAACAAAGCAAGAAGAGTAATGAAAAATATACATATAGAAAACATGAGGGAGAAATGTTGTAAGAACACGCCCACACAGAAACACAAGCATATTCAAGATAGTGTGACATTTTCACAATTCATGGGGGGAAAACGTATAAAATCAAAAATGCATGCTGCTGCCGATAGGATTGACTCATACATTCAGAACTAAGTTATACTAGGAAGCAGGTGATTCAGAGCTGGAGCCTGGCTCTTTAGTCACAGGTGCAGATGGTGGAACGTAAATTCTTGCTTTCTTAATGATTTCAGCAACAATCCAATGCTTGCGCTTGCTCAAAGGCCTAGAAGGGTCGAGTCGAACCTGAAATAACAAAGGAAAAGGCATTTAAATTTTTTAAGAAAAAATAAATAGTATCAATCAAGGGGATGGATGAGTTCATGCTACTTACTCGATCACCGATGTTACAAACATCGTTCTCGTCATGTGCCATAAATTTAGAGGTGCGTTTGATATAACGGTTGTATAATTTGTGGTGGAATAGCCTATCCACTGCCACCACCACCGATTTCTGCATCTTGTTTGACACCACCGTTCCTATCACCTGCTTCATTGTCTCTCCTGTCTCTCCCCAACCTGCAATCCTCATTTTATAAGAATATAAGCATAAAAATTATCAATTTTACTTTACAATTGCAATGTTGAAATCCCATAGCAGCCACTATCTAAATCTAACTCCCTCAATCCACATCAGCTCCTACCGTCACAGAAGCACCTACCTCCTGTGCCACACAAGGTCCTCCTTACCCATAGCTGTTCCTGAATGCCCAGATATCTGTCTGTGGCACCATTTAAATCCACATTCATGGTACATAAAGTATCTCTTCTTGATCTCTCATGAAATACAACTAGCAAAAAAAAAAATGTAAACCATAGATTCAAAATATTTATTAAATTGTTTTCTTTTCTCACACACTCGTAACTAATAATATTCTCTTCAATTTGCATAACTTGCGTGTTAGTTGCCTCTGAATTTACAAGTTCATGCTAAGGTATCCCGTTAGCCTATAAATATTTGCAATGTCTATTTACCAAAGAAACAGAAAAGCAGAAGCTTTCATTTGATCTTAACTATTCCTCAAGATTGCAACAGAGCCTTAAATATTAAAATCAGCATGTCCAATTGACAAACTTTGCAGTTGATAGGAATCAATCGATTATAAAAAAAAAGTTATAAATATTCTAAAAATCAAGGCAACAATGTGGAAGCATTCCATGAAGCAAGCATTTCCAAGGACCACCTTGTAATATACCTATACGACAATGAACATTATGAAGCTCATCAGTTCAAAAAGTTAACAGATAATGCAGCAATTCCCGGTGAAACGGAGGAAAAGGAGGTAGAATGAAGGGGACAGGACTCAAATAGCCATGAGATAAAGAACACGACAACACACCACCATAATTAAAGAAGAATGGAAGAGAGATAGGAAATTAGGACTCAGCAACGAGTGAGGAAGGGAGAAAGAAAGAACATCCAACCTGCTGGAAAATCGAGACCACTGCGCACACGTTAATGGTGAAAGAGAGGTAAGTTCGGTGCTTCTGTTTTTGAAGAAGACGCTGAAGTAGCGGGCGGAGGTGGGATTGTACGGATGAACAGGGCGACGGAAGGCGGAGCCGCGGAGGCGCGAGGGACTGAAACTGAAGCGTGCTGAATAACCCAGAAGAGAAAGAGGGAATGAAGCGGGCCAATTTTAATTGGGCCTCAAAGCCACAAGGATCCAATTCAGCCTTGTAAAGTTAAGAGGGATCCTTGCGAGTTGCGTAACACACACTTTTGTTTTTCTTTTTTTTTTAAGGCACAAATATTCTTTTATTGAAGTTGGAGTTATTGTCGATTATTAAATTTGGGTACATCTTTTAATAGAAATTCAAACCTTAATTCATCATGTAATGTTGTGGCTCTCTATTTTTTTTTAATAACATGTGTGCTGTATAACCCTTTTTTGGGTCATAGTGTGTTTTATAACTCTAAATATGAGTATTGCTTAAAAATAAAAAATAAAAATTGTGTTTATAAAAATAAATAAATAAAATTTTTGTTAAGTAATGATCATCCTTCTGGGGATGAGTACTTGATTTGTTTTGTTGTTTTCCTTGTTTCATCAAATAAATAAGTAAAAAATTGTTTTTAATGAGAAACATAGCCGCAGGCCCGTTTCAATTACGCTCTCAATTTGGGTAAATTATATATATACACTTGATTTTATTAAAGTCTTACGTGAATAATAAGGCATTACTTTAGATTTGGAGGTGGGACAAAATTATACTCTTTATCCTGATTTACTTTGATCATATAATAAGGGGATTGATCACGTAGTTACAATAAAAATTGATAAAAATAGATACTTTAAGAAATTTAGTACACATTTTTTTATAAATAATTAAATTAATTAATTTTTTCAATCCCTGTGAATTAATTATTGAAACCAGTTTTATTGCTCATCATTGTGGTAAGATCGTACCGTTCAAAAATGGTTTCAACAGTCTTGACTTAAAATTTTCAAATGATAATTTTTTAAAAGTCATGTTTTTAAAAATTGACAAATTAAGAAATTATTTTTATTTTAGATTTCATACTTATTTAAAAAAAAATTAATTTGTTGTGTTATGAACAGTGTGAAATGATGATTTTGGGGCATAAGGTTAGGTCAGGATAAGATGAAGCTGGTTGGTGAATGTGAAGTACATCCTTTCTTTTATTATATCTACCATCATCTTTAGGATTCATTATACTATCCTCTTGTCTTCTGTCCTTTTGTAAACGTTCATCAACAATTCCAAGTATTTATATAGTTTACATGAAACTTTACTTTTAAATGCTTAAACTTCTGCATAGAAAAAAAAGGATCAAACCTTAAAAGATGTTTATGCTTGATAAACAATTTAAGAGAGGATAGAAATTAGGAGACAAGCATAAAGTGAGACACTAATCGTATGTATGTATGTGTGTGTATTAAGAAATCCGCATTTTAAATAAAATAAAATCTCATTTGTCTTTCTTTTCTTAACTAGGTTGGATAGTCTAATCCAGTATCCACCGTCTGCAGTGAAAGAGAAAGCACTTATATGATATTTGTCTTTTTGTAGAATTTTATTTGAGTTTTTAAATTAGTGTTCATTTTAAAATTTTCTATTTGAGGATGTTTTTGCTAGAGATTCTTCGTAAAGATGAGCTATATATATATATATATATATATTATATTCGTGCATATATATCCATATATGATAAGATTCATGAAGTACATGGACAACATAGGCATGGGCACAAAAGTTAGAAACTCGAGAGATTGTTTGATGTAAAATACATTAAAATCTTAAAAGACTTTTGTGTGGCCATGATTTCTTCCTTCCTTATATCTCGTGCTCAGAAATATTTTACAGAAAATGAAGTTTTTAATTATTCAAAAAATTATATTGTTCCCCCTCCCTTCCCTTGCTCTCTTAATACTTATAGAAGAGGTCTCCTAAATCGGTTGTCTTCAATTTTTCAACTGAGGCCTTCTTAATAGGTGTCCATGAACATGATGCTTATCATCTTTATCAAGACAAAAGAAGCTTAATATAACCAAATGTTTTTGTACCCTAATGACATGTAACTTTCTTTATAAGTGGGAGGCATAGATTTGATCCGCTTGTAAGCAATAAGGACTCTTATTTTCAGAAAAGATTAATTCTTTTTGTCCTACGGTTATTAGTTTTTTTTTTCATTGTTTATTTTTATGATTTTTGGTGAGTTGTGAGTTAGCTTGTATTGCATAGGTTTAATTTTAATAAAATTTACCTATTTTGGCAAAAATAAAACATTGAATGATCATTCCTAAGTTGGTCAATATGCATTCATTAGCTTTTGTAAACGTGTGTCCTATAATAACACACCAATCTCACATATAGAAAGCAACTCTTGATATCCTCAAAATGTAGTTTATGTAGAGGTAAGATTTAAAGAACTCTCTATTGACAAAAATTGAGGCTTGAGCTACAAATCACTATAAATTGCAATTTCCATCATGCCCTACTCCTAATAGATCTTTTGCATCAAAATATTAGAAGACAATCCCAACTTTGCCGTAAAACCAGTAATCACTTAGCCTCGCTTCTTTGGTTCATAGACCCATCCATATGATCACGATGAAGCCAAAATCTTTTTTCTTGTTTTGGATTCCAACATGGGTTTGTTTGCCTTTGCTTCGGTCATCTTGGGTAGAACTAGAAAAGGAAGTACCCTAAATCTAAATCTAAATCTCTCTCTCTCTCTCTATATATATATATATATAGAGGTTTAAAATCTAAAAGAACCCATACTTGCTAAAAGACACATTCACTTTATATAGTTAGGTTTTAAGTAAATCTGTTGAAAAGTTAAATTTATAGGTTCTCTAATAGTTAATAATTTTCTAATGACGAATCCATCTCGTCAAAAAAAAAGTTCAGATTTTTACAATACCTCAAATAAAAGGATATATGTGCCTATAGAAAAGTTATAATTTTCTTATTAAAACCAAATAAAGGTACATTATTTACCTTTTGTAAAGTTATAAGCAACACTTTTTTCTTTAAAAAAAAGGCTATTAAATATTTTATATTGTAATAAAATCTAATACTAGTACTACGTTAAAGTCTAAATGAAGTTTAAGTTGGAAAAGTTATTTATAAAAAATAATCGATGTACTTTCTTCAAATTCTAAAGGGACGAACTAAAACTTGAAAGAATAATGAGTTTAAAATGGATAGAGCCACAGTACAAAATGAATACTTCAAGCACAAGCTATGTCCATACGATACACACATCGGACATTATTTTGTTTCCAAAATTGGTATCGCAAATATCATATTTCATGTCTCAGTTTATGCTTCTTAATATATCAATGGGATATATATTTCTAAGGAACTTGGAATAAGAGGTCAATGGAAATAGGGGTGGCTTAAACTTGAAGAAGGTCCAAAAACTGAGCTGAGAAATTGAGGTCTGAAATCATTAGAAATAGAATATAATATGTAAAAAACATTAATTTTAAGACGCTTGAACTTAACAAAAAATATATTAAATAATTTTCAAATTATATTCATCCATATAGTCTACACTAAAAGTAATAATAAAATTGTAATGAATTATAACATTAATAAAAGTCATATAAAAATCATTCAACATTTATTTTTTTAAAGAAAACACAGTATTTTTTTAATTTCTTACAACTTATAATAAATATAATATTATTTAATGTGATTTTAATATTAAATTTGTGTGTTGCATTTTTTTAAAATACATAAAATTAAAGAGGACCCACGGGGCAAATATTTAATTGTTGGAATTTAATGTGCACCTACCTATCTTCACAACCTTAAATCCAAAGCAAAGCCTTGTTTTCTCTCTCAAAATGTTGTCTACATATCTTTTGGTTGGAAAGTTGGTCCCCAAAATAAATAAACTATTCGTTGCAAATATCTATAATAATGTCTTGTTTCAGAGCATATGAATATACATCCATGGTTAAAGTTATCTTATGTTTATGGCAAAAAAAAGGTTATTTTATGTTTGAATGATTTCATAATTTCACCATTGAATTATTAAACGAAATTACTTAAAAATTTCATCTTTTTTTTTAAAAAAGAAACTAATAGGAAGGAAAGGACTCAAAGTCCTTTTCATCAAGGTGTTAATAGTAGGAATCTTAATATATAATTTATATTTTTTTTAAAAATAACTTAGCAATTGATTCAAAATTTTATTGCATAAATCCAAACAATTTCTGATGAGACTTGGAATGTTCTCAGGGATTCCCCCCCCCCTTTTTTTCCAACCTTAACACAATTTGTGTTAACCTGCATTTGCTTCAAAACTAAATTAGGGTACTAAGAATTAATTTGTGAACATAACAAATTCATTGAATGCTCGTAGAATCAACTGGGAAGGAAACTTTCATTTATTAAAGACCGAGTTGTTTCTTCAGAGTTATTCCAAAATAAAAAGGGTGAAAATTAGGTTCATATATAAATCAATTACTAGGAAAAACTTAATTTTAGTAATTAAAATAATATATGTACGAGTCAACTCATGAACATAGTAAATTCGTTACACATAATTTTTTTATTTCCTCCCAACAAATGACTTCAAAACATACATAATATAAACATTGAAAAAAATGATGGGGAAAAAAATATCTAGTCACAAAATTTATTATTCAAAAGTATCTGAAATTTGTTGCAGGACACATGTTCAATATATCTTTATAGCGGGTACAAACTTTTCTTTAGTTATGTGTAAAATAGAAGACGTTTAAACATAAATAAGGAGAGATTTTTCAGTAATTTTCACCATATATTATTTTCCAAATATATATCATGTATTGTCATTTATTTTTCAAGATTAAAAAATAAATTACCCATAAACGATTGATCATGGCTTATTCTTATTATATTGTTGTTTTGGCCAAGGAAATGATGGGTAATAGAGTACGATGGAGAAGAAGAAAGATATATAGAAGTTCGTCTCTGTGTGTGTGTGTATTTGTTAGCTTCTAAGTTTGTTTAGAATGATTAAAAAGTTGATGCAATAATCACCAAAGAGTTATAGTACTCAACCATTAAATAATTACATTATGCAAGAAAGTGAACCAATAGCGATACCAACGAGTTGGAATTTGCCATAAATAATGAGATCCACAAATTCAAAGTGTCTGTGACGTGCTGTGCCATTAATTATTGTTAGTTTTGAGAACTAAGTGGTGTTTGGTTGCGGAAAGGGAATTTGTATAAGTGTCACTAATGAATAGGTCTTGCCAATAACAGTTCATGATAAGTTTTAATTTATTTTTTTAATTTTCATAAAATTTGATATTTTCTCCACCTCACAAGGCTTGTTTTATAATTATTTCCATGCAACTATGCTTTTGTAATCACTATGTAATTAGGCAATACAAAATGTAGAAAAGAAGTCCATATTATTCATAGCTTATAAATCTATTAATTTATTGAAGTTAACTAAAGTCTATTGATTTTGTTAATATGACAAAATGAAACTGGCTTGAAATTAAGATTTTAATTTTTCATCCATTTTTTTTACATTTATCTAGAATGTGAACTTATTTTCTGTCCCAAAAAAAAAAAAAGATGTGAGTGTTGTTACTTGTTAGATTTAAATAGAGGAGGTAGAATATAATTAATGAAAAGGCTGAATAAAATTTTATGAGAAAGAAAGACCTTAAGAAAGAAGACATTTAAATATCATTTAAACTTTAAAATTTTAAATTGATTATGTTGATAATAAGAATAATGAAATTGATAAAAATAATATAGCAAATGACAACTCAAGTTTTTAGAAATCACTGATTTAAAATTTAAAAGTTTAAGTAGTATTTAAATAAAATTCTTCCACTACCTCATTTGTTTTCATATAGAAAGTCTTGGGAAGTAATAATACTTAAATTTAGGTCTTTTTTTTCAATAAAATTTATAAACAGTAACTTTCCACCGATTTTCCCTATAATTTTTTGGATAAAACTCATGTCAATTTACTTAAGGCCCGTTTGGTACGGTGGAATTGATTTTGATGGATATGGATATGAAAATGGAAATGGATATGGATATGGTATTGAAAATGGAGTTTAAAAGTGTGTTTGGTATGTACATGGAATTCAAACATTATTTTTATTTAATATTTATATTTTAAATGTGAAATTATTAATATGCTCTCATAAAAAAAACCTAACAAGCACCCCAAACATCCAAACTATTTTATTATTATTATTATAATTAATTTTTTAATAATAATTTTTTCTAATTTTTTAATATATTTAACTAGATCCCCCTTTTTTATTTCAAAAATTACCTACTAATTTCATTTTTTTTACATTTTTTATAAATAATTAATTCCAAATTATAATTATATCCTAGAAATAAAAATAAAGATGTTACAGTTGTCGCCAGAGTGAAGAGAGGTTACCGTTGTTACTGAAGGGAGGAGGGTAATTGATGGAATTGTGGAAGTGGAATTACAAATCTTAGCTTTTGGGATGAAATTTATTTTGGTGGAATTGACTTATTTGACTTCCACATGAATTTGGAATTGAGAGCCAATTCCATTGTACCAAACAAGCCCTCTGATTGAATTGAAACCCAATTTTATTTCCATCTTCTCTAATTACAGCGTACCAAACGAGCCCTTATATCATCCATTAGGTTGATTTTTCCAATCAAATTAATTTACGATTCACGATTTATGTTATGGATGATTTTTATTACTCTTTTAATTTTTAATGTAAGACCTATTTATTTAATTTGAGGATATTATACAAGCTACATAAATTATTTTATTATAATCTCTAAAATATTTTTGTATAACATTGTATTATATATCAGCTTATACAACAAGAACAACAAAACATTTATCCTACTGGATGGGGTTAGCTATACGAATTATACGACGTTATTGTGTTCTGTCGAAAATCATATCTTTAAATATATTATTAACCAAAAGATCATTATCTATGACCTCATTGTGCGTTCACTTCGACCTTCCTTGACCTCATTTTACAGGACTCTATATTACTTGATTAACCCTCCTCACTGGAGCACTCAAGGACCATTTTTGAATATTTTCAAACCAACTCAAACGACTTTCTACAATTTTTCTTTCAATTGAGGCCACTCCAACTCATTCTTTTTATTATATATTAATTTATAAGTTAGTCAAATTAGTTTTTAAAAAATAAATATAAGTAATAAAATGAAAAAAAAATCTTACATTTAAAATCAAAATTAAATCTCCGACTAAATTCTATATTTAGGATTGGAGAGTTATTAATAATGATTTATGATTCAACAAAATCTAGACATTTTATTAATATAAATTGTTATTATTAAGAAAAGTTTACGTGACAAGATTTAATTAGAGAATTCAACTTAATGAATATGAATAAGTAAATAGACTCAAGTTTTGTCCTAATTTTCTTCCCACTCACTGATTTTTCTTACCATTGTTGATTGGAGAAAGGTAGATTATTGTTTGTAAAATATTATTGGAAGGAAAACAAACAGCAGATGACTTATTTAAGAAAATATCATCAACGACTTTTTTCATATCGAATTTTCTATATTATTTCTCTTTAATTTTTCAATTTTGACTTGTGCTAGTCAAATGCAGATGATATTCATATTTCATATTTTTGAGTTTGACATTTTAATTACATATTCAACCTTTTTTTTTTTTGCCTGAATTATATTTCGAACTTGTATATATCTTTTTTTTTTTCGGGCCAATGTCAACTTGTATATATCAATAGTTATAAATGTGTTTTTACTCGTGGAAGAATTAATACAGTTAAACCGTAAAACGAACTCCTATCTGATTTGATTTTAGTTGAATTAATACCAAAAAAACATCACTCCATTATAAGATAAAGCACAATAACGAAAAATAGAAGCAAAGCAACTATCGCCTAATCCAAGCTCTGAAAGTGGAAACGAAGGAGGATGAAACAGAAAGCTTCCAACGACGACGACGACGACGACTTGCTTCTCTTCTACTTCACTCTATCTACCGTTGGCAAGTCCGATCATCCCATCCATGCTTTTTGGCGGGGGGCTGTTCTGTGGGCCCCACCGATTAAAATCTCGTCCTTCCCACGTCTCTTTCTCTTAAATACTCTCTCTTTACTTCTCTCATCTTCCCCAACCTTCCCGCCTCCTCCTTCTTCCTCCTCTCTCACTCACTCTCTGCTTCACTGTACCAGTCTTTTCAAGCACTTCTATTTGTTTCCTATCTTCTCCACCCTATGAACACTCTTTGTTGCTTCTTTTTCTTGTTACTGTTCCTTTTTCCTCTTCTCTCCTTCTCTCTCTCATCCGATGGGCTTGCCCTTTTGTCTCTCAAATCCGCCATTGATCAGCCTCCTGGAGCCTCCGCTTTCCCTGATTGGAATGACGGTGATGCGACTCCTTGCCAGTGGTCTGGTATCTCCTGCATGAACGTCTCCGGTTCCTCCGATCCTCGCGTTGTTGGAATCACGCTTTCCGGTAAGAATCTCCGGGGGTATATTCCTTCTGAGCTCGGAAGCTTGGATTATCTTCGCAGGCTTAATTTGCATAGCAACAATTTCTATGGTTTTATTCCTATTCAGCTCTTCAATGCCACTTCACTTCACAGTCTTTTTCTCTACGGTAACAACCTCTCCGGTCCTTTGCCTCCTTCGATCTGTAACATACCGCGTCTTCAAAACGTCGATCTCTCCAATAACTCATTCTCCGGTAATATCCCTGGGGAACTCAAGAATTGCAAGCAGTTACAGAGACTGATTCTGGCTCGGAACAAGTTTTCCGGTGAGATACCTAAAGGTGTGTGGTCGGAATTGGATAATTTGGTTCAATTGGACCTCTCCGCGAACGAGCTTGACGGGTCGATTCCAGATGATATTGGCCAATTGAAATCTCTTTCCGGTACGCTCAACCTTTCTTTTAATCACTTGTCTGGTAAAATACCGAAATCGCTGGGGAATTTGCCAGTTGCAGTGAGCTTTGATCTTCGGAATAACAATCTAAGCGGCGAGGTACCCCAAACGGGTTCGTTCGCTAATCAGGGTCCTACCGCATTTCTGAACAATCCACAGCTATGTGGATTTCCTCTGCAGAAATCTTGCGGCAATTCGAACCAGGGCTCTTCGGGGAATCCAAGTTCATCTCGAGAGTCCGATAACCGTTCGACGAATGGCCTGAGTCCTGGCTTGATCATACTAATTTCAGCGGCTGACGCAGCTGCGGTTGCGTTAATTGGCCTTGTAGTTGTGTACATTTATTGGAAGAAGAAGGACAATTCCAATGGATGTAGCTGCACAGGGAAGAGCAAGTTTGGCGGGAATGAGAAAGGGCATATTTGTTCCTTCCCATGTATCAATGGTCTAAAAAGTGATGACTCTGAAATAGAGGAACCTGAGAAGGCAGAGGATAGCAGAGGGGAAGGTGATTTGGTGGCCATTGACAAGGGTTTTAACTTCGAGCTTGATGAACTTCTTCGTGCTTCAGCTTATGTATTGGGAAAGAGTGGATTAGGGATTGTGTACAAAGTGGTTCTGGGAAATGGTGTGCCTGTAGCTGTTAGAAGACTCGGAGAAGGTGGTGAACA
Organism: Albizia julibrissin; assembly: GCA_037074505.1. Lineage (NCBI taxonomy): Eukaryota > Viridiplantae > Streptophyta > Magnoliopsida > Fabales > Fabaceae > Albizia > Albizia julibrissin. The sequence continues at coordinate 37,789,772 of CM073487.1, forward strand.
GAGGTACAAGGAGTTTGCGGCTGAGGTTCAGGCCATTGGGAAAGTGAAGCACCCTAACATTGTGAGGTTGAAAGCTTATTATTGGGCTCCAGATGAAAAGCTTCTGATTAGTGATTTTATCTCCAATGGCAATCTGGCCACTGCTCTACGAGGTAAAGTTCTTTGATTTTATTCATTCATGCCATTTTTAATTTCTTCTATTTATCATGTTTGTTCTCACTTGCTGCCATCATTCTCAAGGGGGTGTTGACTTCCATTTCTACTCCACTCTGTAGTTTAGCATGGCAGAGTAATACTGATAGCAAATTTAAATGAAATAGAATTGTTTGTGTTGGTTAATAATAAAAAATTGGTAGCCATGTGGAATGTGAACGGAATATGAACGGAATATGAACTTTATTTATGGCTTTTGTCTTAGCGTATTATTTTAGTTTAATGATTTGGGATATGGTTGAATTGGCTTGTTCTTTCTCATGGCACCTTCTCTGTTTGGATCCCCAGAAATTATTGGCTTTTCATGAGATAGTAAAAATATAGTCTTTGAATTGCCCACTTCGAGTTCTGTTCTGAATTTTATATTTTTTATGCCTACCGATTTCTTGATTAATTTTAATTTCAGTTTTAGCTTGGATCGCTAAGGTTGCATTTTTTTGGACTTCCGATCTGACAAATTTTTTCTATCATGCCACCGAGAGGATATGCTTATCTCAAAGAGAAGGCCATAAATAGAAGTTACAAGTTAAAATTGGAGTTTGTCTGCTTCGTGTCTTTTTTTGGCCACCTGCTTCGTCGTTGATTTGCTGGACAATAGATGCTCAGATTGACCTAAATAAAATAATCAGACTGTAGAATTATTGTGAGTTTAGGTGAAGCCTTTCCTTGAGTTAATGAATAGTATTTATGGAGAATGGGGTTGAAGGCGTTAGATCCAAGGAAATGTTTGGTGAGTAAAGACGTGCCTCTAGGGAGGGTCAAGTCATGGGGCAGGAGGAAGGACATGGCTAATGACATTCACCATGTGTGTAGGAATCAAGTGGCATTCCTTGGAACCAGTTTGTCACTCTCATCTTATCCTGGTGTAGATTTAATTTTTTTTAATTAGAGATTTTTAAATAAAAAAATTATTTTTTTAAAAAATACTAGTTAAAAGATTCTCTTTATTTTAAATTATGTATCCATTAAAATAATTTTTTTAAAAAAATTAAATCTAAACTATTCAGATTTCATATGAAGGGTCTAGATCTATTTCTTCATCATCTAAAGAATGAGCAGGCTAACTGATTCGGCATTTTGATGTGGGTGGACCAACACGTCTTCTGTAGCATTTACTCAGCTACACACCATCTTGAGCCACTCAACAAACCGAATCTGTTTAGGTGGCGTTGCAAAATTAGAAAAATGGGAAGAGTGAGTACAGTATGATTTTGCGTTTAATAGTACTATTTAGAACTGGATTTTCTTAATGTTAAATTAATTTTATTCCTATCGTATATATTTGTTATTAATCTACAAGTGGGGTGGGGACCTTTTCCTTTTTGGATCTAAGGGGGTCATCTCTTAGCTAAAAATAATTTTACATGAATTAACTTCTGAACATAAGCCAAGTGTACTTATACATTTCAAATCCCATGTTATTCAAATAGACTCTTAGGGTTTGTTTGTTTGAGGGGGGAGGGAATGAGGATATGTTACTTTATTTGGTTTGTTAGAGAGGTGAAAAGAAGATCTTTTGTAATAAAGAGAGGGAGAGGAATGAGAGTCAAAATTTTAGCTTCCCTTCTATTCAAAAATTCAATCCAAACCCCTCCCCTCCAATCAACAAAGCCTTAGAAAAAGGCATCTTGATCATAAAGTCTTGATTCGGATCAGTCAATTATTTAGATGCCTTATGATAGGATTCAAAAAAGGAGACAGATGCTAGGTGGTGCAAAGGGTTATTAAAAAAAGTACTCATAGATCACGGAGCACTTAGTTCAGGAGGGGATTTAAACAAACAATTTAATATATTATGGGTCGAATCTTTACCAACCAACCTTTATTTCTTCAAATTTGCAGCTTCATTCGTATCTTGGAAGGCAGCTTTGTATAGAGTCTGGAGTGTCTGCCTAGTGTTTGTAGACAGAACAAAACATTTACAAGTTGGCGCCACTATTGTGACTTTCTATCTCCCCAAGCTAAAGTTGAAGCTTTTATTCCAAATTTGATGCTTTTCGTTGTTTCAACTTTTTAACACTCAACTTGCGGCTTTTTGAACCAGGACCTTTTCTTTCCTTGCTTCCACTGTACCCCGTCTTTACTATTAAATAAATAAAGTGAAATTCCAAGGGTTCGCTGATTTTTCCTTTTTTAGGCATTGCCTTAATCTGAAGTCCAAGTTTCCTTCTTAAAGATTTCAAGGACATGTCTCCTCAAGTTAACCTTCATATTTTAGACTAGTTGTGTTTCACCCAGAAAAAGGACACATTCCTCTATATTGAATTGCTACATAATCCACATTTGCATTTTGTATTAGATGTTCAAATCCATTTTCTGCCATGTATGGTTCAATGATTAATACTGATTGATAATGCAGGCAGAAATGGTCAGCCATCTCCGAATCTTTCATGGTCAACCAGGCTAAGAATTGCCAAAGGAACAGCTAGGGGCTTGGCCTATCTCCATGAATGCAGTCCAAGAAAGTTCGTTCATGGTGACATAAAACCCTCCAACATTCTACTTGACAACGACTTTCAGCCTTACATCTCTGACTTCGGCCTCAACCGCCTAATCACCATCACCGGAAACAACCCTTCCTCCGGCGGCTTCATGGGCGGAGCTATTCCTTACATGAAGCCATCTCAAACAGAGAAAACCAACAATTACAAGGCCCCTGAAGCTAGAGTCCCTGGCTGCAGACCAACCCAGAAATGGGACGTCTATTCATTCGGAGTTGTATTGCTCGAACTCCTCACCGGGAAATCTCCAGAGTCATCTCCGACAACATCAACTTCTGTGGAAGTCCCTGACTTAGTGAGGTGGGTGAAGAAAGGGTTTGCAGAAGAAAGTCCATTATCAGAAATGGTTGATCCATCACTGCTCCAAGAAGTTCATGCCAAGAAAGAGGTTCTAGCTGTGTTTCATGTAGCACTAGCTTGCACTGAGGGCGACCCCGAGGTTCGGCCTAGAATGAAATCTGTCTCTGAAAATCTTGAAAGGATCGGAACATGATTCAGAACTTGAAGACATTCAAAATATGTACCCCCAGCAATGATTTTTAGGTAGACTTGTTTATGAAAAAATAGATAGACTAAACCAAGAGAATATACATAAGCATGTTTAGATCTCATTAAAAAGTCTCTTATGAGATGCTTATGTATATCTTCATGATTAATTTAGTCTACTTATTTTCTTTCTAAACAGTCATACTTGAAAATCTTTCTTACAAGATACTGCAACTTCATACTGTGCCATGATGCATTCATTGTGGTGGGCATTCAAAAAGTTTCTTGGGGGGCATCATGAAGATGGTGTCTGCACAAAATTCTTTCTTTCTTGGATGACAGGTCAACATCTGAATCTTAACTTTTTGTTCGGAATTTATGAATTTTTTTTTTGGAGAGATGTCACTCTCATGTTCACCCAACCTCTCCCTTTGTTTCTTTTGCGATGATCAAACAAGTTGTTAGATTGTAATTTAAATTTTGTTGTGATTATCTGATTACAATAACTTTAGAATAATATTCATTATTATATGGCAGATTCCAATGCAATACTGTGAACCCAATCTTTTCCCATTTCCCAATTTTATGCTGATTTTTTTTTTTTTAAATTTTTTCGTGTCTTCTAGTGAACCCATATTCATGTTCTTAGAGGAATCTTGGGTTTTAAAGTAAAAAACAAAAGGTGGTTCATAAAACGACGTCACCATTCACATTTACATTCTCATTTTTCTCTGACAGTGGCACTTCTGTTGCGCTCTAAGCAACTTAAAAAGACCAAATTTAAATATAGCTTTTAAATATTACATATGTTCTTTAATAAAAATATAACATTGAAAATTTGTTTTACAGCTTAACATCATATGTAAGTTGAATTAAAACCAATAAGTTGGAAAGGCAGAACCTATCTTACACTGAAAGAAAGTGCCATATATGATACAACCCATGAACACAAAAGCGCAGAATTTACAGTTCATAACTTTTAATACCAACTTAGTTATACAGAGAAAATGTATATAGTAAAGTGTACATTTTTGTGTAAAGTGATGGTGATGGAAACAGTAGAGCAGAAACTGCATCTTATTTGACTAATTTTAGGGGGGGAAAAGCAACTTGCAACAACCCCATTAAAATGCAAAAAGAAACAGAAACAAAAGCAAAAAATTAAAAAAAAAAAAAACAAGTATAAGCATTTTGACAGATTTAAGAACCTATATGTGGAAACCATATACCAAGTAAGTTTTTCTCTTCCAATAAGCCAAAGTCATAATCAGGTCTCAAGAAACTGTAGTCATAATAGCCCACTTCCTGGTCTGCCTCCTTCATGTTATTCAGATACAGAGGCAAATGACCACTCTGCCACTCATCAGTTTCTTTTTCTTCAAACATGGAGTTTCCATCACAGGAATTGTTCAAACCCTCCTCATCTTCAAATTTTCTCTCTGTTGAAGCTTTATATTCCTCACCAGATGAACAAAATCCCAGAATCTCACAAGTCATTTCCTCCATCTGCTTCTTCCCAAAGGAAGCTTCACTTTCATTGACACCAAAATCCTCTGTTTCTTCTTCAGTCTTCACCAGAACAACCTCATGTTTCTTCTCTGTTTCCTCATTAGAGCATGTGGGTTCTTCTTCTTCTTCTACTTCTCCTACTTCTCCTTCCATATTATACTCAGAAAAGTTCAGGCGAGCGCAAGGACCGTACATGGCTTTGGCTGCTTTATCATAAGCAAGAGCAGCTTCAAGTGCAGTGGAGAAAGTGCCGAGCCATAGGCGATTTGGTTTCTTGTTTCCCAAGTTACTGTGATTTCCAGCAATGGGTTCGCGAATTTCTGCCACCCATTTGCCCCAAATCCTCTGTCTCACTCCTCTGTAGTTGCAATCTGAGTTTTGAGGCCCACCTTTGCCTCTCATGCATCCTTTTCTTGAGCCTTTCGCTGGCACTCTGTGACTTGCTTTCTTTGCTCCATTTTCGACAAACTCAAGCTCACTGTTGTACTTCTTCCACTTCTCAAGAGTGTCTGTTACAAAGCCACTCGCACTTCTTTGTCTCCTACGCGATGTCTTGTTCCTACAGTTACCATCCATAAAAGAAGTCTGTTTAGAATTCTCAAAATTGATATTCATACTTGGACAAGAAGAAAACAGATATACAGCACGAGAAGATGACAAAGTATTAAAATATTAGCTTTTAGGTACAATTTGATGTGACGATGCAACTCTTTTTCCTGAAAACCATAGTCAGTTTCTTTCATAAATCATTGACAAAATTTTCATAACAGATTCTTCCTAATGTAGAAAAAAAACAAAAAGTTATGGAGCAGCAAGTCACCAGCCAGAAAACAGACAAGTTTTTATGTGACAAAGACCCTGTTTTTAAAGAGATAAAATTCACAAACAGCAGCAAATTTAACACGTTCAAGAAAATATTTACACAGTTTCATTAATCATTTGCAGAAATTTCAAACCAGATAAAGTTATAAGTCTAAGATAAACAGGCTAAGCTCAAAATTGCTATTCATAGTTTCATTTCCGGCGTCAGTATAGAAAGTACTCTGTTCCTACCAGAAATCATAAAGAGATCAGTTTTCATTCGGAAACAAGAAAAGCTTATCGAGGAACTAGTTAGAAAATGCACAAATTTAACACCGGAAAGTTAAGAGGAAAAGGAAATGAAAGAAAAACCCAGATACCAATACAGACGAAATGAAAGAGAAGTTTAAGATTTCATTAATACGCAGATATGAATAACTTCAGATGAACGTAGTTTTAAAAAACTTACCCACAAAGGGTTTCAGTCGTCATGCGCCTTCAAATTCTGTAGAGAGTATTTGAAGAAAGTGAGTTTTGTGTTGTGAATGTGTATTTGAGGGTTTTGTGAGGGTTTTGTATTCCCGTGTTCCAGAGATGTCATCCCAAACGTCATATTTGACGTGGGAACCAAGGAACTATTCCAAGGGGTAAATGGTAATATCCTCAATGCATCAGGTGATGACGTGGCACGTTTAGAGCTTCGACAATAATGGGCTCTGTCACGCGGCAGAATTTCATTATGCAGACTTTACACTCATCCGCAGAGTTTCCTTCGCCATGAAGGCGACCCTTTTCCTCCTTATATAATATCTGTCTTCTCATTTTTCTCATAAAAAATGAAGTTTTCATTAATTATATGCGACTATGTTATTTAAAACTCGCCCAACAAACTATAAGTATAAATAGAATGGGAATTAGAGGTAGAAGTAAGATTAAAAATATGTTTGGTATGGTTATGAAAGTGTGATATAGATTTTAATTAATATATTAATTTTAATTATAAAATGACCAACACACTCTTTCTATTTTTTTTAATTAAAAATGAGACTAAAAAAATTAAAATGCGGGCATTTTTGTTATTTTAAGTTAAATCTACTTCCATGAAATTCATATAAACTTCTTGGATAGATCCAAGGAACTCACTTCCATCATATTTGATAGAAGTGAGTTTCACATGAAAGTGGGTTACCACATATCAAACAAACCAAAATCCTACTTCCATCTCCTCAATTCAATGCTACCAAACAGAGCATTAGTTAACAGGGCTTTAGTTTTTGAATTAAGGCTCAAGGATTGAAAGATCTTGATGCTATGTTTGGTACATTGGAATTGAAGATGAGAAAGTGGAAGTGGAAGTAGAATTCTAAAAATAGGATGTTTGGTACACTGGAATCCGCTTCCACCAAAAACTCACTTCCATAAAAAAAGATAGAAGTGACTTCCATCCACCCACCTGAGGAACTGGGTTCCAGTTCTATGGAGCTGGGGTCATGTCTATTTTACCCTTTTCCATTACAACCACAACTCTCATCCTCCCTCCCTCCACTAGTATTATATTGGAAATGACGGTGATGATCCTCCATGGCGACGGTGGCAATTGTCCTTAGCCTTCGACGAAGACGACAACCCTTCTCCACTAGTGATGGCGGAAAACGCATTTTCACCCTCCAGCAGCAAACGCAACTTCATCCTCCTCTCCTTCAACGAACGTGATCCATCATTATCTCCCTCCGGTAGCGAATGCGACTCCACCGTTGTCTTCCTCTGGTCTAAGATTCAGGTCATTGCTATAGGTTTTGTAATTGTTGTAATATTCTTCTTCCCCCTGCTTGGAATGAATTTGCCTTATGTATGGTGGGTTTGAATGTTTGATTGATTCAAATCTATCTCCCTAGTCTGTACCTTCCTAGCCTCTACTTAGAACGCTCTGCTTGTAAGATTCATATTTGCCTCCCCAGTCTCTACCTTCCCATTCAATGTTTAACTAATTATTGATGAATATTTGATTGTTTGTTTGTTTGATTCTCCTCAACCTTCTCAGATCTACCCTATTTGATTGATTATCGATCACATATTTGCCGATGGTGATGCGCAATGGGTGTAGAAAGTTTTTTGGCCGGAGGGCATTTTTGTATTTTTAAATTATAAATACATTTTTAAATTATAAATTATGTTTTATTTCCATCATTCTACCAAATATGTTTTAAAACTCACTTTCACGTTAATTTCCACCTCCACTTTTATTTCTATTTCTACCTCCAACCAAAACCCTTCCATTAGGTATTAAAGTTCCCTGTATTTTTTTTTTCCTTTCCTTTTTTATGATAAAGTACCACGTCTATAGATGGAAAGGCATGAGGACCTATGAATAAACTAAATACTAGTATAGGCCGAGGAGGTCAGTTTATCTGGATTTTCTAGATTTATAAATTTAATTTTTTTATTTGGTGATTTTTAAATAAAAAATTATTTTTTAAAAAAATATTAATTAAAAGATTATTTTTATTTTAGATTATATACTTATTAAAATAATTTTTTAAAAAATAAAAATAAAAAAAATTAAATTTAAATCATTCAAAATTTCAGATCTCATGTAAACAATCTAAATGAGCTGTGTGTCCACTAGAGCTGGTAATATGGGTTGGGACCGTGGGCCGAGTCCGCTCAACCCGACAATATGGGCGGTTTGAGTTTGATAAAATTGGGATCATTTTGGAGCGGTTCTTTTGGGCTCGAACCTATATGGTCCCAATCCATGACGGGTTGGCCCATTTTTTTTAAATAATCACTATGACTTCAAGAGGCAAGGCAAGACACAAGAGTTGAAAGATAGTCAAGCCCAAATTGGCATTGCAACCCAATTTCCTCTCCTATCACTCTCCAGTGCTCCACTTTCCACTGACTCCATGCCCCACTCGATCTCGAACGAATGCTCCCCACTCCCCACTCCTGTGCTCTAGCTGCTCTATTGCTCTGTGCTTGTGTGCGCTCTAACAAGCTAAGAGTTTTTAATAATTAATTTGTTCCAAAGAAAAGAACTGACAATTTAATTTAATTTCATCTTTCTGATTATGCGGTATAATTAATTTGGTGAATATCTCTTTTTTCATGATCATCAGTTATGTTTTGTGTAAAAAAAATAATTTTTAGTATATTATATAAAAAAAATTAAAAAAATATGGGTTAGCCCGCCCAACCCGCCAACCCACCGGTTATGGGTTGGGTTGGCTAAATGCCAACCCATATTGATACGGTCATTTTAGGATCGAACCCATATGATCTCAACCAGTAGCGGGTTAGCCTAAACCCACCGAGCCGGATCATATTACCACCTCTAGTATCCACTGCCTATCTAAAATATAAGTAGGGGAACTGGTCCGTTAATGATATAGGCATTAACAATAAATTCACCTCTCTCTTAAATGTCTGACTGTTTTTTATTGAAAATAAAAATAGCTATGGTGTTATTCTTAAATAGTATATTGAGAAAATAAATAAAACATAATAAAAATTTAAGAGATCACTGAGATATATTAGATCATGGTGAAGGAGATAAGTTTTGCAATTTTTTTTATTAAAAATAAGTTCAGTTTGAGTTATTGATTTTTTATTACTAGACACGTGCAGGGCTATTGCCTAAATTATTGTTTTTGTCTTTTTGAGGCACTAATTTAAGTCATAAATTTCGTCTAAGGAGAGGGGAGAACAATCCGGATAAGTTTCATCCTGCATCCCATCAGCACCTTTTTATGTTTTTTTTTTTTTCACCATTTTATAGGTTTCAAGTTTCAACTTGTTCTATTTTGTGGTAAGTTGGGAAAAGTTCTTTCACATGGAATATTCAGTGTAACATACCCTTAAAAAAAATATCCAACCTCTTATAGTCCATATAAAAACTAATTGATTAATTTAGATAGATTAAAAAAATTAGTTATATTACTTATTTATAATAAATATATCTTGCTTTTTTCTTAAAATAATACTATCTTTCATAACTATCATTAAATATAAAATATTTAATGTGTGTAATCAATAAGAATATTTTAAGAAAAAAATTATAAGTTTGGGAGATAAAGTGAATTGAAATATTATATTTAAAATCAAATCTAACTTCCAAATAATTTTTATATTAAGAACCAGAAGTAGTAATAAAGAAGGCCATTGACTAATCATTTGATGATGGACATTGATTTATACTCACTCATTAAAGAAGATGAAGGTATAATATTTTGGGAAGATTAAGAAAATTAATTAAGTTAATTATTATTAATAAATATAAGTTAATTTCCCTAAAGTACCATTTTTAATCATGATTACTCTTGTATGAATACCTCTTAATATGTATAGTCAATAATAATACTTCAAAGGATGAGTTATGCATTTATCAAACAATATGGATTGGTTGTGTCTTATATTTATAATCAAATATAAATTTTAACCAACTCTTATATTAAAGATCACACCAACAAATTTTAAGAGTTAATGTAAGCATGGCTCTTGTTAGATCCATTACTTAGATTCATTCACAAACTGTTTCTCTTGTGATTTTATGAACAAATGTTTTTTGGCTTATTCTTGGCAAACAAGTGGATAAGAATAATGAGTTTTGTGAGAAAAATAAGAAAATACATATAAGTGAGGGTCCACATCACATCTTAATCTAATGCCTTTGGTAGTTGAAATTGGGTTGTTGGAAATCGCAATATAATTAATCCCATGCCTTAATTGTGTTTGGTACATTTGAAACAGCTATGAAATTTATTTCTATATGGAAGCCAAACCCATAAATTCTATCAAATTGTCTTCTATAAAAAAAAAAGTAAAGATTTCTAATTCCATGTGACCAAATTCCATTTTGCCCCTCCAACCTTCACGTGACTCATCCCACCACCTACCACATTTTCCCTCATCTTTCCATTACCAGTGAGATCCATTGGCAGCTTGCGCTCAAAAACACGATGGTGATAGCAACCAATGGTGGTGACATTTTCACATATCTCAAGCTTCGTCTTCTTCCCAACTTCATCTTCGCCTTCTTCTCCATGTTCGCCTTATTTCACTTCTTTATTGGGATTATGCGACGCCACTGACCTCTCCTTCCCATTCTTCAAATCTGGTTTTCTTCAACTAGATTGTGCGTCGGTGATAAAATATCCGTTTAATAATTGTCATGTGTAATAGTTGTAATTGTAACAGGTTTTTTATTGTAATGGTTGAACATGGGTTAGTGGGCCTGAGGTCCAATAGGACTTGTAATGGATATTATAAATACATGGGTCATGTTTTGATCCAACTTTTGTAGAATTCTTTTATTTTCAATAAAATATGTGAGCAGGGTGCTTGCTACTCTTTTCCATGTTTAGATCCTAACTTCCAACATGGTACCAAAGCCACAAGATTGACTGTCTACAGGCTGTTTTTCAAGAACTCTACAATTTATTTCATCTCCCTTGGCCTAAAGAAGGCCTAAGATTCCAAGATTAGGCGCGTCCCGCCCGTACCCGCCTTTCACTCGCATTTTTGACTTGCCTTCTCTGGTATTCTCGATCTTTTGCCCTAGGTCCCTGCCATCTTCATGATCTTTGTCCTCTCTCTCTCTCGTCCGCGGTCTACATTTCATTTTTGATGGCCAACACCAAATCTTCCTCCTTCTTATCTTCCTCCATCGATGGCCTTAGCTTTAATCATCCTCTGTATCTTTATTCGTCAGAGACGCAAGGGATCACGATTATGCAAAATGTTCTTACTGCCAGCGACAATTACCTCATGTGAAGCCGAGCGATAAGGATTGCTTTGAGTGGGAAGCACAAATTGGGGTTCGTAGACGAGACATGTGCCAAAGACTCACTGGCTGAAGAACTTCATGAGCAATGAGAACGATGTAATGTCGTCATCCTCTCTTGGATTCTCAATTACCTTTCGAAAGACCTTGCCAACTGCGTCATTTTCTATTCCCTATCCCATCTGGTCTAAAAGGATTTGCAAGAAAGATTTGATAAAATTATTGGCTCTCGCCTGTTTTCTTTGAACCGTGAGTTAAGCTATGTCTGACAAGATACTTTGTCGGTCTCTTAGTATTATACCAAGATGAAAGAACTTTGAAAGGAGCAATCCATATTGTTTCATATTCCCTCTTGTCAATGTGAAACCTCACGAGTGTACTCCGACACAGTTCAGTACTAAAAACTCTTACAATTTCTCCTGAGTTAAATGATTCCTTTGTAGGGCACAAAGCCAAATTCTCTTAATAAGCCACTTACCTTCCGTCAATCAGGCCTATGCAATAGTGGCCAAAGATGAGGCCCAAAAGTCCCTTGCCTCTACTGCTCAGAACAACCCTATTGAGGGCGTGGCCATGGCTACTCGTGGAAAAAGATGTGGCCAATCAAGTTCAGAGATAGAGTGCACACACTGTGGTAAACGCGGTCACCACAAGGATAGTTGGGAACTTGTTGGATTTCTCGCTGACAAAGACCATAATAAGAACAAAAATACCCGTGTGGCGGCGGCTGCTCAAACAGTATCTGAGGCTGTGCTTGAAGCTGAAAAAAGTGCTCAAGTATCCCAAACAGTGCCCCCAACCTTCACCCAAGATCAGTACGAACGGCTTTTGGATATGCTCAAACGTGATTCTAAGGCAATAGTCTACGCTCTCACTGATACTGAACTAGGTTTGCATTTCTTTAACTCAAATTATAGTAAATGGGTATTGGATTATGGTGCCACTTCACATATCACAGGTGACCTTAGCTTGTTTGAAACATATAGGGTTAATAATAGTAATATTAAGTCTATTAAAATTCCCAATGGCAATAGAATATCAATTACCCATATTGGTAATGTTAGACTTTCTGCTGACATTTACTTGACTAATGTTTTATATGCTGCTCAGTTACAATTCAATCTCATATCTGTGCCTCGATTAACTAAAGAGTCAAATAGTAGAGTGGTCTTTTATCCTAATCATTGTTTAGTAAAAGCCCTTCCAAATGACAAGAAGAAGGGGATTGGTAAGATTGAAGATATATTGTACACATTGAGCTTTCCTAAATGTGTTGCTGATGTAAACAATTTGAATACTGAAATTCACTCTTTTGCTGATTTGTTACTTTTACATAAACGATTTAGACATGCTCCCCTATCTGTATTGTGACATTTTCCCTTTGTAACAGATAAACATACTTCTTTCAATAAAGAGTATCATATTTGCATCTAATCAAAACAGACCCGTCTTCCATTTACTTCTAGATGTATTAAATCTACATCGTGTTTCGAATGGATGTTTAGATGTATTAAATCTTATCATATGGATGTTTGGGGTCCTATATCAAGGTGACTGATTCTTCCTAACTATCGTTGATGATTTCTCTAGGAGTATTTGGACTTTCTTGATGAAGTCTAAATCTAACACTATTAGATGTATTCAAAACTTTGTTGCATATATTTTCACACAGTTTGCTTTTCCTATTAAGAGGATTAAGATTGATAATGGTTCTGAATTTGTTAACCTAGACTTGTAAAAATATATGAATGATAAATGTATTATTCATGAAACTTCTTGTCTTTATACTCCGCAGCAGAATGGTACTGTGGAACGTAAGCATCGTACTTTATTACAAATTTCTAGAAGTCTTATGATACAGTCAGGGGCGCCTCTCAAATTTTGGGGGGAATGTATCATATGGCTGTATTTATTGTCAATAGAGTTCCATTTAAGATTCTAAGATTGAAGACACCTTATGAGAAGGTTTATGGGTGTGTACCTAGTTATGAAAACTTAGAACATTCGGATCTCTAGCATATGCAACTAATTTGAACATGTCATATAAGTTTCAGCCTCGTAGCACCCCTTGTGTGTTCCTAGGGTATCCTAATAACCAGAAGGGCTTTGTCCTCTTAGAACAAGGAACAAACCGAGTCTTTGTTAGCCAGCATGTTACATTTTCAGAAACCAAATTCCCCTTTCTAGATAAACAAGTCTTACTTAGAAGGGAAGAGTTGTCAAAAGAGTTGAGAGACATGTTTCTTTTTGAAGATACACACCCTAAGACACAACAACTAGTCACTAGTGGAACTCAGAACAGATCTGAACCTGATACTTCTGAACATGATAGACCTATTTTTGGGGGTTCAAATCTTGCCTAAAGGGCTTATAATTGTCATAAACAGGGTCATGTTCCACTTGTGCGGGTAGATAGAGAGTGTAGGTCCCCTATTTAAGCAAAGGATTACGTATGCAACATAATTACTAAAGAATCCCATAAAACTAGTACCACATGTCTTTATCCTATCAAAAATTATATCTCTTATGATAACATTTCAGGTTCTTATATGTGTTTCCTTTGTCGAATAGACTCTGTTTCAGAACTGAAAACTTATCAAGAAGCTGCAAAAAATGTTGAGTGGGTAGAAGCAATGAATCTTGAGATGGAAGCACTTGAAAGTAACAAAACTTGTGATCTGGTCCCTCTTCCTAAGGGTAAGAAACCCATTGGATGTAAATGGGTATATAAAATAAAATATAAATAAAATAGGAAAATTGACATATCATGAAACGTTCTCACCTATTATTAAAATGATTTCTGTTCGTATGACTCTGAAACTTAATGCCTTGTATAATTGGAATATATACCAGATGGATGTGCATAATGCTTTCTTGCAAGGTGATTTAGAAGAGGAAATCTACATGACTATTCCTCAAAGCTTTCATAGCAAGGGGGATAACCTTGTGTGTAGACTTTGAAAGTCCTTATATGGGCTTAAGCAGGCTTCTCAACAATGGAACTATAAGTTGACTATGGCTTTAGTAGAATGAGTTTTCATTCAAAGTAAGTATGACTACTCACTATTCCTTAGAAAATACGGTGATGATAGTGTGGTTTGATTCTGATTTATGTGGATGACCTACTCATTATTAAGAATACGGAGCACATGATAAGTGAAGTAAATGATTTTTTACACAATAGCTTTAAGACTAAAGACTTAGGCTTAATGAAATATTTTCTTGGCATTGAAATAGTTAGATCTGATCAAGGGATTGTTATGTCCTAAAGAAAATATGTATTAGACTTGCTGGTTGATTTATGAATGAGTGCTTGTAGACCTCTTGGAATGCTAATGTCATAAAATTTAAAATTGATTGGTTACCATGAGGGTAAGGACAAGCCAATAGACTTGTTGAAACAGCCGGATAGGTATAAAAGGCTTATTGGAAGGTTGATTTACTTAACAATGACCCGTCCTGACTTGTGTTTTTCTGTCCAGGTATTGAGCCAATTCATACAGCAGCCTATAAAGGTACACATGCCAACAACATTGAATGTGGTGCTGTATCTGAAACAAAGTCTGGGCATGGGAATCCTAATCAATTCCTGTGGTGATACTGCCATAAGTTGCTATTGTGACTCAGATTGGGGTGCTTGCAGCATGACAAGGCGATATGTGACAGCATATCTACTCAAGGTTGGAGATTCATTGGTCCACTGGAAAACAAAGAAATAGTCTACGCTATCATGTTCATTCGCTGAGGCTAAATATAAGGCTCTTTCTTCAGCAAGCTCAGAAGTAGTGTGGCTTGAAGGATTGTTGAGGGAGCTAGGTAAACCAAAATCATAGCTGGTAGATGTCCATTATGATAGAAAAGTTGCCATGCACATTGCAGCCAATCTAGTGTTTCACGAGCAAACCAAACACATCGATACAGACTGCCATTTTGTTCGAGAGAAGGTTCAATCAAAACTGATTAGGATGGTGCATGTTAATTCAGCTGATCAAGAAGCTGATATTCTGACTAAGGCAGTCACCAAAGCATCACAGAATAGGATCCCATGCAAGTTAGGAGCAATGGATGTTTTCTGCCCCCAACTTGAGGGGGAGTGATAAAATATCCGTTTAATAATTGCCATGTGTAATAGTTGTAATTGTAACATGTTTCTGATTGTAATGGTTAAACATGGATTAGTGGGCTTGAGGCCCAATAGGACTTGTAGTGGATATTATAAATACATGGGTCATGCTTTGACCCATCTTTTATAGAATTCTTTTATTTTCAATAAAATATGTGAGCAGGGTGCTTGCTGCTCTTTTTTCCACATTTGGATCCTGACTTCTAACAGCCGGCACCAACGTCTTTTTCCCCTTCTTTAGATTTGGTTTTCTTCAATGGGATTGAGTGACAGCACTAACATCTTCTTCCCATTCTTCAACTCTGGAAAGCAGCGACAGTTCCAAGATTTCTATCAAGGTTTATCTCTTCTTCACCCATTTTGTCTGGTTCTACTTTATTCTCTATGATCTCTGACGAGCATAACCTAATCACCGCTGGGATTATAGTGTTTCCAATGATGTTTGTTGTTATGACTTGGGTGGGTGGTGTTGTTTGCTTTTCAAGGAAGAATTTTTTTTTCGATCTAGAAGGGCATTTTGGTCTTTTTAATATAAATTATGCCAGATTCCAAGAACGTACCAAACATGCTTTTAATCTTTATCTCCATATCTATTTCCATATTCATATCTATATTCATCAAAATCAATTACATTGAACCAAACAGGCTCTAAAGCTTTTTCAAAGAAAAGGATGGCCTTCGTTTATGTTTTTCTCCTTTGAAAATCCTTTCCTACTGGAAATGTTAATCATTTTTTTACAAGGAAGAAAGAAACAAAAACTAATCTACATTACAAGGGGGAAAAACAAACAGAAATCATTTAAAGGAAGGGAGAATTGCTAAAAAAACCTTGCAAGCAAATTAATTGCTCATTACTACCATTGCACACGGTGGGTGGTATGTTGCACACGGGCGGATGATGTGTTACACACAAGGGATGGTGTTTGCACTTTCGCAAGGATGTTTTTTGCACATATGGATGCTGATTGCACATGATGGATGCTTGCTTGCACATTGGTACCATTTAGCAATTAATTTGCTTAAATGGTATTTTTTAACCATTTTCCCTTAAAGGAATCAAATGAAAATTAGAGAGTATCCCTAAAGCGTGCTTGACTAGCACGTCAACTTTAAAGTTCTTCTCTCTTCTAACATATTGAAGATCAACCAGGAAATCACGTTTAAGCATATTATAACATTCTAAGATTAAATTCCATTTGTCATGAAAGTCGTTATTTCCATCTTGATGAGCTTAATAGTATCTAAAGAATTATTTCTTAAATAAGCATGTCTGTGGTTCCTATCCCAAACCCTTTAAGACCTATATGACATGCCCAAAGTTCTGCCATCAAAGGATCTTTGTTCAATATATGAAGGATGAAATCTCAATTGGATTTACCTCTAGGATCTTTGATATTTACTCCCACATCCCACCATGCCATCCTTATGAGAGTTAAGCTCCTTGACATTGATAGTCATCCACCCCAATTGTCTTTTAATGTTTTTGGATTTTAAGTTAACTCATCTGTAACCTAGCTTTAACCTTTGGAAGAAGTCCACGAGCGCTAGGGTTGATGTTCTAAAAGACTTTTTCATTGTGTTGTTTCTAAACAAGTCAACAGATGGTAACATAAAACTCTTTCTATAGTCCATCACATTGTTCCACCTTATGTTGAGATTCATACAACACCAAGTCCAAAATTCACAATTAAAAAATATCTGAGAATGTTAACATTGCATTATATTATATTATATAGCTTTAATCCATCTTTTCCCTTTAAAAATCCTTATCGTTTTTTTTGGTCAACCTTTAAAAATCCTTATCAAAAGAAATGACATATATATAAGTAGCTCAACATCACATCTTAACCCAAAATGTTTAAAATGAGTGGACCATTCATATAAAGTACACTACACTCACACTTAATAGTTAATACCCAAGAAAATAAAATAAACCTTCATAGTTTATTCAAAAAAAAAAAATATATATATATATATATAAAATCAACCATTAATGGCTTCTATATACATAACATTTAACAAAAAGATATAAATCAATCAATCAATAAAAGAATAAAAGAAACCAAGAACACCATATATTTTTTCTTCCCCTATAATATATCAAGTAACTAAAATCTATTAATGAAATCGACTAAGAACCAATTTGAAGTTAACTCTGTTTCTGAAGCGGCAGAATCTGAAGTTTGGCTTGATTATTTGATCTCTATCCTTTTCCCCTACAAGAACCAATCTGAAAGTTTACTCAGTTTCTGGGGCTTTTGCTCCATCATCCACTGAAGAATCTGGTTTGATCTCCTCCAGTTGTTGAAGAATCTGCTGAACTTCAGGCCTAGCAGCTGGAGATGGATCCACACAATGAAGAGCTAATTTCAGAGTATTAAGCAGTTCATCACCTATAGTTGGTGCATCCCTCATGAGCTCCAAATCAAACACTTCATTAGTCCATTCTTCTTTAACTATGGAAGCAACCCACTGTGGCAAGTCCAAGCCATTGGTTGGTTCACCAGGCGGTTTTCCAGTTAAGAGCTCCAAAATAATGACACCAAGGCTATAAACATCAGTTTTTGTGTTTGGTTTCTTGGTCTTTGTGAGCTCTGGTGCATTATAACCAAGGTTTCCTGCTGTGGCTATGATGTTGCTGTTTGCTGATGTGGTCATTAGTCTTGAGAGACCAAAGTCTGTGATATGTGCATTTGTCTGCTCATCCAAGAGTATGTTGCTTGAGGTCAGATTTCCATGTACTATGTTCTCTTGTGTATGTAGGTAGCATAGGCCACGTGTCACTCCAATGGCTATCCTCATCCTTGTTGGCCAGTCTATGACTATTTCCGGGCCCCTAGCTGGATATGTAACAGACATATCAGTATTGTTGTAATCTTTGTCCTAAAACATTCTAGTACACAGGAATAGAATGATACCAAGTGAGTGATACAAGGTAAACAATATGTAGATTTCCCTTTTCTTTTTTTGCCAGCAAAAATAAAAAATGTATATTGAAGATTTCACCAATTTCAAGTTCTATTTCTTTTATGGGTTAATATAATCTTTGATCCCTCAAGTTTGCTATCATTTTTGTTTGGTCCCTCAAATTTAAAACCAAAGATTTTAATCCCTCATGTTACATTCCGTTTAAAATATTAATCCCTATAATTTAATAACTACATAGATAATTTTACCTCTTGAGAGACCAAAACCCACAGTTCAAATTGAAGTAGCAAATTCAAAACCCACATAGATTTCCCTTTTCTTTTTTTGCCAGCAAAAATAAAAAATGTATATTGAAGATTTCACCAACTTCAAGTTCTATTTCTTTCATGGGTTAATATAATCTTTGATCCCTCAAGTTTGCTATCATTTTTGTTTGGTCCTTCAAATTTAAAACCAAAGATTTTAATCCCTCATGTTACATTCCGTTTAAAATATTAATCCCTATAATTTAATAACTACATAGATAATTTTACCTCTTGAGAGACCAAAACCCACAGTTCAAATTGAAGTAGCAAATTCAAAATGAGAACAAATGTAAAGGACTAAAAATTATATTAACCCCCTTTTGTTGGCATTTGGTAGTGTCCTATCTATAGTGTCTGTAATATCTAAGATACATGGATGCATTATTCTATTAAAATTCATAAGCTGTACTCGGATTATGAGACCTTATAAATTCTATTAAAACACTCAACATATCAGGTACCACAATCATATTCAAGATAATAAGGGAACATAAGATAACATTCCGAAAATTCTTCAAATATGTACTAATAGGTACTTAGTACTTACCGTGGAGGAATGATGCTAGGCTTCCTTTGGTCATGTAATCAAAGACAAGAAGCTTCTCTCCCTTTGGTCCCAAGTAGTATGCTCTAAGTGCCAACAGATTTGGGTGCCTAATCTTGCCAAGTGCAGCAACCTCAGTTTCAAACTCCTTCTGGCCTTTGGTTGTCTTCTCTCTCAGCCTCTTCACAGCAACCTGGTTCCCATCCTCAAGTGTTGCTTTATATGCTGTCCCATAAGCACTTTTCCCCATAATCTCAGCAGTAGCACACAAGAGATCATCAGCTGTAAAAACGAATGGCCCATCAAAGTGAACTAGCTTCCCTCCTGCTTCACCTCCTGATTCAACTTCACCTCCTTTTCTTGCAGTACTAGCAGCAGTTGATGATGTTTTGGCATTATTGTTCCCATTCTTTTCTGTTTTTGAGGCTGATCTTTTCCTGACCAAACAACAAAGCAAAAAGCAGCAAAGTAGAAGAAGAATCACAAGAAGAGCACCTGCTACTATGAGGATTATGTCCTTGGTGCTTAGTTTTCGATCATGGTGTGGGTTCAATGAAGGTTTTGGTGATGGAGATGGAGGATTCTGTGGTGAGGTTGAAGAAGAAGAAGGGCATGGTTTTGAAGGGATATATCCACAGAGTTGGAGATTCCCAGCAAAAGAGCTAGAATTGAATCTTTTGGAGAGGAGGGATGGGACAAGGCCAGACAAATTGTTGTAGGAAACATTAAAAGAGGTCAAATTCGCGAGTTTGGTAAGTGAATCTGGAATCTCACCCACAAGTTTATTATCAGAGAAATCAATATGGGTGATCCCAGAGATATTCCCAATTGTTGATGGGATCTCACCCTCAAGCTTATTATTCTTCAGGTTAAGCACAGTAAGGCTTTTTAACCTATCAAAATTACCTGGAAAGCTACCATTAATTCCATTGTTTGATAGATCAAGAGTTTGGAGCCTAGAAAGCCCACCTAGCTCACTTGGAATAGACCCTTTAACATGGTTATGGCTCAAAGAAATCTCTTGGAGAAAACCCATCTTACTCAAAGAAACAGGAATGGGTCCAGAAATGAGATTGTGATCAAGGGTCAAGATTTGAAGATTGTAACTTTGGTTATTTCCCATTCCACTACCCCAAGAATCAGGGATAGAACCAGAAAGATTGTTGTGTTGAAGAGCAAGAATAGTTAAAGAAGGAGACATAGTGAAAGTTCTCGGAATGGAGCCAGTGAAAGAGTTAAAGCTCAAATTGAGTCTATATAATCTAGTAGAGTTTGCTAAGCTAGGAGGGATAGTACCTGAGAGAGAATTGTTGCTAAAATCAATAGATTGAAGCATTGGCTTGTTCCTGCCAATAGAAGGAGGGACAGAACCTGAAAGCCTATTGTTGAAGAGGTAGATTCCTCTGAGATTAGGAAGGAAGCCAAGAGACCAAGGGACAGGACCACCTAGTACATTGTCGTGTAAACTCAGCTTCCTAAGTGCTTGAAGCGATCCGATTTTCTCGGAGATTCGACCACCTAATCCCCTCCATGGAAGCTGGATTGCAATAACCTGTCCCTTCACACACTTGATTCCTGCCCACCCACCAGAACAAGCTCCAATTCCACTGTCATTCCAGCTCCTTAGAACTCCTCTGAAATCTATAAACTCTTGCTTTATAGCTCGCAGAGCTTGATAATCAGCTTGTGTAACAATCACACCATCCCATGAATGGCCTCCTCCTGAGACTGGCTGAAACGTAAATGTTAGAACTTGAAGAAACAGAACGAAGGAGGCAATGAAACGAGAAATGGGTCTTCCTTCATTTGTGGGAAACTTGTCGGAAAACCGATTATTGTTTCCCATATAGGAGAAAGATGTGTTATTTCGTGTGTAGAGTGGTGGGAACAACAATGGGTAATCTAAAGGACACACTTTCTCTCTGTTTATTGCTTCTCAGCTTTAAAGCTCTGTTTCAGAAGTGGAAGATGAAGAAGAAGAAGAAGAAGATGCAAGCGAAAAAGGAAGAGCGAGAGGTTTGTGAGAAAAAGAAGAGAATGATTGTGATCGATGAGTGAATGTGAGGGGTGGGGTTATCGGTTTTTGGAGGGTCGGAGAGAGAGAATGAAGAAAGAATGGGTCAAAGCTCGCGTTTTTCTTAAATCGCTAACGGCTAGTTTTACTGGAAATACATTAGTATCTGCGTATAACGGCTTTGGTCTCTCTGAGCAGATGGGGCTCAGTTTTCCAACGGCTACATTGCATAATGTAATAATGCATATCATATTCACAAGGTGACCCCAATATGCAATTACCAAAATGGCCTTAAATAGGCAAATTTATACGATGCTTTCAGTGGACAAAACTGGGAAACTAGTGTTCATTTTACTCAGATTTTGTCGAAGAATTGTGAAGCTTTTTTTTTTTTTTTGGCCAACAGAAAGAAACTTTTCAAGTGACCTAATCATGTAGTACCGGTAAGAAAATATTTTGTATATTTTTATTGAAGGATTTGATTAGTAGATTGTAAAATTACTTTATAGACCGTAAAAGATACATCGTATTCTATAAATTACGATTAAAAAGTACTTATGAAGACTATTCAAATATAATAATTTCTTTTAAATAAGCGGAATTTTTTGAGAATTTTATAGCTCAAAATTTTTCCACAGTGTGGGGGTAAGAAAGCTGAGTTTGGAAAATATTACTATTGGAAGATGCTAAGACCGTGAATACATATATATAGTCTATAGACATGTACGTGCATATATATTATATATGGTCTGGTTTTGTATAGGGAAAATATCACATAACTCATGGAGGCAACTTTATTTCAATAAACTTTCAAAAAATTATGAAATTTTACTGTACCACCACCTTAAATTCCCTACCAAAATTTTTTAAGTCCCTAGACTCCTTTAAATCCCTTTATTTATTTTGTAAATGTCTTTATTTATCTTATGAATGTCTTTATTTATCTTGCAAATTCTTTTACTTCTCTTATAAATGGCTAAAATGTTCTTATTAATTTCTTTGTTTTATTTAAATCCATTTATTTATCTTGTAAATGCTCATATCTATCTTATAAATACTCTTATGAAAAAATAAATCAGGATATTTTTATCTTTTCATGGACAAAATTTAGTTTTATTTTGTTACAAAGGGATACAGTGAAATTTCATAATCATTTAGGGTTGACTGGTATAAAATAGCTTCCATGAGGGCTAAGTGATATTTGCCCTATTTTATAAGTGAATTAGGAAAATTTGTTAAATTATATTTTAAGAAAATAAATGTTAATATTTTAATTATATCTCTATTTATTGCCTTATAATATATTTTCAAGTAACAAGAAGGCTATTAAACTTACAGGAGTAGAAGATATTGTGGAGGGGTCATTTGAGATATGAAGGACAGATGGATTGGTGGCTTAAGCTGCAAATTTACTACTCTTCTTTTGGCGATTACAAAGATGCTTGGTTTGCTACATGTGTTTACTTTATGTTGGACTAAAGATTTTAGAAAAATCCATGTGCTTTTATACTAAAGAGAATGTTAGCCTAACATTTAGTAGATGATGTTAGAATGTTTTATCATAGAGGTTTGCCACGTTCCTAGAAAAACTATGACCTTTGCATACCAGTTGGTTAAAAGGTTTATTTGAGTTTGTGGTGAAAAAATCCGTTTATGCAAGTCGAGACAAAACTCCTCTTATAAATTTATCTCGTGTACTGTAAATTATTTTAAAAAAATAACTTCTACCGCTAATCCAAACAAACACAAATACTCACATAACCTAAATGACAATTTTAATTTATATCTTTAATCATCCTCCGCCTTTCTCACAAGAGACAGATGTTAATAAATGCATGTTTGGGAATACAGTGAAAAAGTGGCTTTTGTAGAAGCCAAATGGAAAAAGAGTCATATTGTTAATATGATTTGTGTTTGGATTAGCAATGAGAGAAGTGACTTTTTTTCTAAACCCAGTGAAAAAAAGCCAGAAGCTACTTCAATGAGCTTCTAAGTGCCTGTTTGGGAACTCGGTGGAGAAGTGACTTTTTTTTAATGGAGCTTTTACAAAAGCCCATTTGAAAAAAAGTCAGGTTATAAATGTGATTTGTGTTTGGATTGTTGGTGTGAGAAGTGGCTTTTTTTAAGGAACCTGTTTGGATTAACGTTTGAAAAGCCCGTGTGGATAAGAAATGACTGAAAATGGCATGAACCTTATTCAATACTAAGTATATATTGTTTATATATATATTATTATAATTGATGTTAAAAATATAAATAAAATTTTTTAAAATAAAAAATTTAAATAATTATTAAAAAAAGAAAAATACACTAAATGACTTAATTTAAAAAGGATACATATATATTTCAATCAGAATCTTATACATTAAGTAAATCATAATTGAATCATCTACCCTTATCAAATTCGTCTACCCCTAACAAGTTCGTCTCTGATCATGTCACGAACATGATTCATGTGTGATGAAGATAATGATAATTTTTTTCTTAAAAAAACAACAGAAGAAAAAAAAATTACATTTAATTCCTAAAAGTTAAATTTAACTACAGTTACATCCCAAAAAATTTTGTCAGATCATAAGTTACAAATATAAGTCTCTATTGCAACTAAAACTTGTTAGATATGATTAATTTTGATGATGACAAATATAGATGTCAAATATTAAACATAAGAAGTTTGCATAGTATACTTTTCTAATACATTGACTAACTATTTGATGTTGCATATATTGTAGATTAGTCAAGCAATGGAAGAAAGAAATTGAGGAATAAAGAACTTGCATGAATTAATGAAAAATATGAAGATTCAAGTTTTATGGGTACTGTAGCAGTGCGCACTGTTGCAATACGATTACTGTAGCAATTGGCACTGTTTGGCACTGTAGCATCGAGTGATTTAATGAATCACTCGAGTGATTTTCAGAATCACTCGAGTGATTCTGAAAAAAATGAAATCACTCGAGTGATTCTCTAATTCACTCGAGTGATGTTCAGTTTTTCAGAATCTGTTCTTCGTCCAGCTGAGTAAGGTCTGGTTATTTGATCATATCTCTCACAATACAATTCTGATTGAGACCAAACTAATTGCATATGAAAATAGACTTCCAATGCGTCATTTTGACACCAGAATAAACATCAAAGGAGTTCAGATGCAGGAGATATAAGTATTCTAATCTAGCCTTCATATCAGCGTTACTTTCTGAAACAGGTTTGATATTTTGACTATAACTCTCAAACCACTGATCCTATTGAGCTGAAACTGGTTCCATATAAAACTAGACTTCCAGAGCTTTCCATTGATATATAATACAGTAATTTTGGAGCCATATTTGAAGAGTTATGTCATCTGGAAGTTTACCTCTGTTTGCTGAAGAACTGGAAATGCACGACAAAGAGATCACTCGAGTGATTTCAGTATTCACTCGAGTGATATGGAAAATCACTTCCAGTGGCGTCAGAATCACTGCAAGAATTTTTCACTGTTTCATATTTCACTTCCAGTGATGCTAAAATCACTCAAGTGATTTGAGATTTTTCAGAATCACTTCCAGTGCGAGCCAAATCACTGCAAGAAAAATTCACTGTTTGCAAAATCACTTCCAGTGATGCCAAAATCACTCGAGTGATTATGTTGTTTTCGAAAATCACTTCCAGTGAATTTCACTCTTTCACAAATCACTTCCAGTGAATCAAAAATCACTGCAAGAAAAATTCACTGTTCTCATTTTCACTCCCAGTGCAGTTGAATTCACTCGAGTGATTAGTCATTTCTACAGATCACTTCCAGTGCAAGGCGAAATCACTTCAGGAATATTTTACTGTTTTTAAAATCACTTCCGGTGACATGAATCTCACTCGAGTGATCGTCCATTTCAGCTGATCACCTCTAGCACCGTTCTTGATCACTCCCAGTGATAATATCAGTATACCTCAGATCACTACCAGTCAGATATTATATGATCAAGTGATATGATGTTCTTTGACAGAAGAAGCCTGAACGCACTGCCAGTGAATTCCAACTGAATCAGTATTGCTTTCGGTGAATCTCAATCAGGTTAAATGATTTGCTTGTTTCTTAAAATCACCTTCTGTTGAGTGATATGCCAATTTCTCAGTATCACTTCCGGTAAACTTCAAATCACTGCCAGAGAATATGAACATGAACCAGATTAACTCAGAACACCTCCAGCGTCTTTTAATCACTTTAAATCATATCAGCTTCATTCATGTTATGGTTAATCACCGCCAGTGGATTACAGTACACTCAATTAATATGCCTACCCTTACAGAGTCACTACCAGCGAAATGCTTATGCAGTCGAGTGATTTATTATTTTATCAAAATCACCTCCAATGAAGTTACACCGCACTCAAATGATTCTCATGTTTCAGAATATCACTGCCAGTGAATTATAAGTTAACTCAAGTGATTCATTGTTCTCATCAGAATCACTTCCAGAAACTCGACAGGAATAAGGAAACAACCAGAACGATTTCATGATGCACTCTACTGATGTGGATCACTTCCAGTGAAATATGTAATCACACGAGTGATGTTTTCTAACGGCAATATTCTCAAGTGTATTACAGTTGTACTCCATCATCACGCACATGACAAGTAACTGAACTCTCCATTCAAATGACAACTATTCGTGGGCGGCAGCAAAATTCATAAGTAACAGAAGATAAATACTATTGCATCTGTCAGATCAATGGGCAAACTGTAAGAAATACTGAAGCATATGTCAGAGAACGATCAAACGGGAAAATATTTAAATACACTCAATGACCGTGCAAAGAAATGGGACTCCAACCAAAAAATGAAGTAGTGTCTGTCTAAGCATCAGATGGGATTACAACAGAAAAATATCCGAATGGGCTCAACGATCAAATGAATCAACAGACTCTAACGGATGGATGTTTACAACGGTCATCTTTCACAACTCAGCTATAAATAGGAGAGGATTCAAACACAGAACAGCAAGCAATACGATGAGAACATGAACATGCTGATATTCTAAGTCTTTTACCTCCGACCACTCTTTGCTCTACTTCATCTTCTATATTATGTATATTTGAGAGAGTGAGAATATTTGTGTTGTACTTCAGTGTGTATCCTATCTACTCTGTGAGAGAGTCTGTAAATCCTTACAAATATACTTTTGTATTGAACTCAAGGTAGAGGGACCTTGAGAGGGTTGATTACCTTACGGGAAAGTTGTAGAGAGAATTGCTAGTAGTACTTTCTGCTCGTAAGACTTACAAGGTGCAAGCAGTAGAGAACTTTGCTGCTCGTAAGACTTACAGTGGTGTAAGCAGGAGAGAACATTGCTGCTTTTAAGACTTGCACGGGTAAGCAAGAGAGAAAAGACTTTGGGATTGCTTTGCTCAACTTACCGTAAGAGAGTGTAAACCTTACAGTGGGTAAGGGGGAGTAACTTCGTAAGAGGTTTCTAGAGGCTTTTCTTGTGCCCGGTTAAACAAGAAGATAGTTGATTGGAAATTTCAGGAGGAGCCTGGGGACTGGACGTAGGTCATCGTGGATTGGACCGAACTAGGATAAATCACAGTTTGCATATTCTCTTCCTTAAGTTTTTACATTTCCAGCATATATGATCAGCTTATGTTTCTATATTTCCGCATGTATTGATTTGATAAGTTGCGAAAAGATTTTAAAAGTTCATA
This sequence comes from Albizia julibrissin, assembly GCA_037074505.1. Taxonomy (NCBI): domain Eukaryota; kingdom Viridiplantae; phylum Streptophyta; class Magnoliopsida; order Fabales; family Fabaceae; genus Albizia; species Albizia julibrissin. The sequence goes on from CM073487.1 coordinate 37,816,659, forward strand.
CTTTCTTATCACACACCCAATTCACCCCCCTCTTGGGTGTCAGCCAGTTCTAACAAAACTCTCATGTTTGTAACTCATTTTTAACAAAAAATATTTCATACTTAATACTTATCTTTTTAATATCATTTTTTCCTAAAATAAAAAGTAATACAAATTATAAAAAGTGATGAGAAGTTGGGACCAAAAGCTATATGTGGTAGCTTTTGAAAAAAAAGCTACTTTTTAAGCTAAAACGCATTAACATTTAATGGGTTTCCAAACATTAAACTTTTACCCAAATGAGCTTATAGGTCCCAAATGAACTTTTTTTGATCCCAAATGGGATTCCAAACAGACCCTAAAAAAAGTAGTTTTTTTTTTCAAAAGCCCATTGAAAGCTAATGTGTTTACAAACTCATTTGCAGATGTTAAATAACTTTTACCCTCTAAATCAGCTTTTTTCTCATTCTAACGAGATTTCAAACAGGCCATTAGTGGTTAATGTACTTACTATTTTGAGTGAACTTCAGTTTACATTAAAAGGAATTATAGGAGTAAAAATAAAACTTTATTTAATATTTTTACTGATGGAAAAAAATGGGCCAAATATTTTATAATTTTGATCAACTTATTTCTGAAAAAGCATCATATATGTAAGAGAATCAAGGTCAGGAAATTGTGAAAAGTGTCTTTCATGGCTAATGTGTTCCAAGTCTTAAAGCGACATGTGCTTACTGTAAGGCGTCAGTCCTTGGATTACTTTATTATCCATCAAAAACCACAACAAAAATCAATCAATCAATCAATTAATTAATTAATTAATTAATTTTGCTTCAAAAAACTATTTAGATGTCTCCCTCACCCCGAAATTCCCGCAACTACTACTAATCGGACATCTTCAACAAATTTCGGGTTTATATTTGGAATGACTAGTTTAAGTGAAGTGAAAATGAAGGAAGTGGAAATTAAGAGGAAAATAATACTCTAACAGTCAAATCTATAATAAGATTAAGGAGAGCAACACGACGTTAAACTTTTTTTCTCCTAAAATCTATTTGGTATTCATTCTCAAGCATTATTAGCTTCACATGAAGGTAGTCTTCCCAATTAAAGGATTTTTTTATTTGATCATGAGAAAGCTGGTTTTAATGTTAGACAGCCAAAGGACAGGATTATGAAATTAAATGCGTGGCCTCTTTGCCAAAATGGCACTTTTTTCAAAAAAAAAAAAATTATTAAGATGAAGTTACTTGTATTTATATCTATTATGTTAACTTCTCAAATTATATAATATTGTGTTATATTTCTTTTATGTGCGTTTATAATTAAATGATACTACTCATTTGGCTCCATAATATAGAACTTATTTAGAGAGTTAATATTGTTTATAAATATAATACTTATTATTTATATTTGTCAATCTTTTCTTAATTTGCCCCTATTGATATTCCTTCAATAATAATTAAGGGGAGAGGGATAGAGAGAATTAAGGAAGATAACTAAGATATTTTAGAAAATACATGTCATATTAACTAATTTAACTAACTTTCTTAATCTAATAAAATTAGGTAAATATGTCTTATATTAAGAACTGAAGGGAGTATTTCAAAAAAAAACTAAACATATGGCTATGTGTGATTTGAAAACTTAATTTAATGGATACAACAAACTAATATTATCCTTTTTTATACAATAAAAGTTTAGGTGAGTTGAGTATCAGTACTCACAAAGGTTAGGATATGCCTCTAAATTCAAAAAACGCTTACAAATATATTTACAAATTACTCAACAATAAGATTTTCATTTCGATAGAATTTAAACTTATAACTTTATAATTATGGGCTAACCTTTACCGTTTTGACCAAATTTTATTAGCAATATTATCCTTTTTTAAGTTACTATAACATGTTCAAATGTCGCTACCTTACCACAAACGGGAACATTTATTTTTTGGCGAGCACGATTTTTCCTTTTGACCTTGAAGGGCAGCAAATTTTTTTAGGAAAATGGTTAAAAAATACCATTTAAGCAAATTAATTGCTAAATGATACCAATGTGCAAGCAAGTATCCATCATGTGTAATCAGCATCCATATGTGTAAAAAGCATCCCTGCGAAAGTGCAAACACCATCCCTTGTGTGCAACATATCATCCGCCTGTGTGCAACATACCACCCACCGTGTGCAATGGTAGCAATGAGCAATTAATTTGCTTGCAAAGTTTTTTTTAGCAATTCTCCCAATTTTTTTTTTCTTATCTCTTCAATGGCGAGGAGACTAACATTTTGATTTTTGATGCGTAAGTTATGTAAAATGTTCATTCTCATTTTTATCCCTTCTATTTTACTTAGGGTTTTTAAATCCGGACCAAACCGGAAACCTGTTCATTATTTTTTTATTTTTTTAAAATCAATTTTTTTTTCTTTAGAATTTCATATTAATAAGCCTAAAATCTTCAATTTTTCATCTGTTAAGACCTAATTTGACTTCGATCTGACCCAATACCCCAACCGGTTCAATGCCCAGTCCAGGTTTCAGAACCTTTATTTTACCTTTTGCCACCAAGTTGAAAAACCAATAAATAAGATAATCCTACATAATAAATAAACAAAATATTCCAATAAGACATCATAGAGTTTTAGTTTTAATTTTGAAAAAAATAATTAAATACTTAATATTTTGTAAAGTATAACTCTTTTATTAAATGAGAACAAGTGTTTTTTTTAGTATAAAGTTGTACTCTATATTAACTCAAAACAGAGATATAAAGGAAAACAAAACAAAATTCTAACTTAAGGCCTGTTTGGGAAAGCGGTGGGGAGAGGAAAAACCATGACAGAAAGCGAAAAGTCACAATAGTTTTGGATTAGCGATTTGTTGAAATGACTTATTAACCAAAAGCTACGATGCTCTATAAGCCATCTTGAACTGCTTCTTGACTGCTCGAGAGAGAAAGAGGCATAAAGAAAAGAGAAGATGAGACAATGGTTGATGAGGGGATAGATAAGAGGCATAAGGGAAAAAAGAAAAGGAGACGTGATGAGAGGGAAAAAAAATAGATATAAAGATTGAAAGACAAAAAGGAAGGATAGAGAAATGTGGAATGATGATTGAAGATGTTTTTTTAATTATATTATATTATATTTCTTTTTTTTTTGTAGAAAATTGATAAGGTTTATTTTGTTCTTATTTATAAGGTAAAGAGAGAATTTTTCTCATATAAATTTACAATTATACCTTTATTTCTCATAATATATTTGGCAATTTATTTGAGAAATAATAGGAAAAAGTTGGAAAAAAATTTATTGACAATATTAAATCATTAACAAAATTTAAATTTTGGGATTTGTTTGAGAAATAATAAGGAAAATACAAATAGAATTAATTAGGAAAAAATGTCTATATGTATTATTTAATAAGATTCATATCCTTTTTAATTGTTTTTCATCTAAACTTGTTTTTTAAATAATCATCCAAACAAGTTTCAATTTGAAAAAAAAAGTCAATTTTACCACCACCAATCAAAACACAAATCACATTTACAATATGATTTTTGTCCTATCTTACTTTTACAAAAAATCATATTGGAAAAAAATCACTTATGTTATCACTAATCCAAACGGACTCTTATTCTTCATCACCAACTCCCTAAAAAATTCTAGATAGATGGGAAGTAATCAAGGATACAAAAAATTTGTAAGAGATTATTAGAGTACTTCGCTACTCGATTCAAGGGAGTTTTGTTCCCTTGGTATATAATTAATTATGACCTAGCTTCCTAAACTAATTTGTTTGGCTGGGCTTATGCGATTGCATAAGCCCGATTTATGTAAATCGAGACAAAACTCCTCCACATATTTATCTCGTAAATCATAAAAATTACCTCGTAAACCGTAAAAGTTACTTCGTATTTCATAAATCATGATTTATAAACACTTATAAAGTTTCCATAAGCTATTTCGAACATATATTATATAGTGAATTTCAATTTAAACACGTATTCTGTTGCTAACTTTTATTATTAACAATTTCAATTTATTCTTAATACTCATTAAAAATATCCTACACACAAAAAATTTAGTTCCCTAACCTTGCATATCTGTTTAAACTCCTAAATTTTCTCCCCTACAGCTCTGCTAAAAAAAATTAAAATTTTATCCATCAACTTTTTCAAGTATCAACTTGCCTTAGACAATAAGGCGGTAATAAGTTCGACATTGACTCCTGAGTAATCACTAATTCACAAATGCAACAGTAAAAACTCAAAATACCTAATCCTTTGTTTTTACCGAGTCCACCAAGACCATACAACTGATTATTACAGGCACAACAATCCCAAAGCTTGCTGAGTTCCAACGGCAAATAAATTGAAGAATTCCAACAAACTATTTTTCTTATCCTTCATATAAAACACATTTATTTAATTTAATTAGATTAAAAAAATTATTTTAAATTAATATAATACATATTTTTTATAACACCTGGGTCACATTTCTTAATTCCCTCATTGCTTCTCCTCCTTGAATATTTGAATATTGTTTGAAAGAACATCAATAAAAATAAATTAAAAAAAATTGATAAATATAAAAACTTTATCATATATTTTAAACCTATCGTAAACCTTGATCCATAACCAAAAAAACACCGACCAAATCCTATTTTATAAAGTTGAAGGGACAAGGCAATTTAAAGAATAAATTGAAGCAATCATGCTAGAACTGCAAAAGGATGACAATGGAAGCTAGAATCTTAGATACATATATCCTTTATGAATCAATCAAGAAGATCAGACGTCTTGTAGCACGGAATCATATATTCAATGCCATCGCAAAATTGTTGGCACACAAGAAAGGAAGACTGAACATTGTATCTTCTATAATACACATGAAATGCAAGCGAACGACTAATAACAGATAAATTACATATTCATTTGGTCGCAAGATAGTGCAGTACCATGTCACAAGACTCAAAATATTCAACGGAACCATCGAAGTATGGTTCTAACTAATTTAAACTATGTTTGGTATATTACACCCTCTACTCCATAGCATCCCCAGATATCACGAAGCACAGTACCAAATTATCACGGAAGTACCGTGATCTTTAAAATCCTCACATATTTATTGTATTCACAAGCTAAAAGGTTATCAAAAGCTAAAAGGTTATCAAAGAGCTGGTTTGGAACAGCGGTTGAAAATTTTATAAGTGTTTATGAATTGTAATTCACAGAATACGAAGTAACTTTTACGGTCTACGAGGTAGCTTTTACGGTCTACGAGATGCTTTTACGGTCTACGAGATAAATATGTGGAAGAGATTTATCTTGATTTACGTGAATCGGACTTATATAATAAGCCCGATTCGTAAAAGTGATAACAAACAAGCACAAAGAAACCACACAACGGCATTTTATAATCCCAAACTGGTATGCAGAATTCTGAGATCGATGTCAAAATCAACAAGATAAAGGGAAAAAAGAGAATGGGGTGTTATAATTCGAAGACTAACTTTACAACCCACAATAGAGGCCAAAATTGATCATGCAGCTTCAGTCACATAGATTCAAAAGAAGATACAACAGGTGTCTTCTCTATTTGACTACTTCCCAGTGCCCACCACACATTAGGAACAGTGGCAAGCAATCTCAATCATGTGATCTAAGTAAACACACAGGCAAATAATGCACAGACAGCACAATCCATGATGGATTCCAACGGGCAAAAACAATCTAACCATTCCTTGATAATGTCGAGTCTACCAATAAAAATCGAAGAGATCTATCTTAGATAAAAGCAAAGAATGAACAATAAAAAAGGAAAGCGAAATGTAATCAACTAGGTAATCTATGTTCCCACACAACTATGACACGAGGTTACAGGCATAGATATCTAACAGAGTAACACAATAAAGAACATTTCCACAATTTGCTTTAAGAAAGCCAAATTACAAAATGAATAAAACAATTGAAGTATAGAGATATAAAGAACAGTTCAAGTATAAAAACTGGTAGATCCAACAATAAGAGTTGCATATCCTACATAAAGCAACACAAGAAAACAGAGAACCCTACAAATCTCATGTGATTCACCCTATGAATAAAAAAATTTGATGATACATTACATTTTCATAGAAAACAGAGTATATTTCCTGCGTTTATTTCACTTCCAGATCCTAGAAACGAATTTCATGGATCAGATCAAGACACCATTACCCTACCATCCTCCTGGATCTGGATTCACCGATCTGCTCAAACACGTGCAGCGACCGAAGGTACAGCGGAGGCGACAGCAGCATTGGTTGCAGCACCACGGAAGAATGACAGGAATCCTGTGGTTTGAGAATCCTCTTGTTCATCCAAGAAGAGATCTTCGGGAACCCTGAAGGCACCGTGAGCGCAAACAATGGCAACACCCACCATAAGAGCCGAAACAAGAACAGATCCAACATTGGTAAGAAAGACCACAAACAAAGTAAGGCCACCCAGGAGCGCCAAGGTCTCGAATTCAGAGAAAGTGCGACCAAGAATGACCAAAGGCTGATCAGAGGGACGGAAGAGGTATAGGAACATCCAAGAAGCGAGCAATCCCACGAGGACAATAAGAGAGAACGGATTCGTAAGCAGAGAAACACCAAGGATCAGAGCAACTATAGCATAATAATTGACACGAAAGTAAGAGTAGTTCTTGCGAATCCGAAGAGTGGCTTCAGAGAAACTCTCAGGCTTCGCAAAGGCCGTACGGTCAACGAGCTCACCCCAAGGACGGCGCTGAGCGAAGCCATTACGGACGGTATCGGAGATGTTGCCGATGAAGGCACGGAAGGCAGGAGTGGCAATGGGTCCTCCAGATTCAGCGGCGGCGCCACCAGTAGCAACGGTGGGCTTGGAATTGGAGATGGGGAGGACGGGAGGGGCTGAAGAGGACATTGTTAGGGTTTAGGGATCCGATCAGCGAAGAAGAGAGAAGAAAGGAGAGATTGATTTATGGAAAATGGGAAAACCAGATTTGGGAATTGAGGAGAAAATGCGAAATGGATGGTTAAATGCGATTTTGGGGAAAGGTGTGGAGGGTTTTGTTTCAGTGAAATTGAAGGGATAGAGAGAGGAAGGCGGATGGAAAATTAGAAGACGACGACTGACGCAACTCAACTTCGACGTTAAGATTCCACCACTGACAAAACGCGTTGGCCGTTTTTACTTGAGCAGATTTGAGTCAATGCCTGACCACACGTCGTTTACAGAGGCCCGCGTATTTCGCTGTTTGATTCAGTGCTTCTTTACCGTCGTCTCTACCCTCTAGATCTACCCATATTCGATATTTGTTTAATTTTATAATTTTTGTTTTCTTAATTTTTAAGATAAACATGTAACTTAAGAATATTCTTTTATTCAAAAAAATCAAATATTCTATTTTTGACAATATCAAACTTTCATCGATAACACACTTTAGGTTTTTTTATTCGTTAAAGATATATATGTATGTATAATCCAATTGTGTTGTATTCCAAAGACTTGTTAAAACTTTTCAGCATGTTACTTATTATCTATATGAGATTGACCTTGTTTAGAGCCCAATGGTTCAATTCCGAAAGAAAATTATGTCAGATCCCTTAATAATTTTATTCGTTCAATGCTTGGGAAAACTTCACCTTTAACACTCACGGATTATTTCGCTCCTGGGTTAAAACAGGGCTTTTTTTTTTTTATCGGAATATGATAAATAATAAAAGATAATATCAAAATGTTAAAAAAGAGAAATTATCACCACTAATATATTGGATCAATTATCTCGTATATCTTTTGTACCATTACGTATATTGAGACATTCCATCAAGTTCATCATACACTATTGGGGCATTAACATAAGCATGTGACCAACTATCTCATGCATGAATAAAGCCTGAATAAAGGTTAAGGGTCTGTTTGGAAACACGGTGAAAGGGGAAAACTGTGCGTTCAAGCCAAAAAATCACAGTGACGCCTCACATATGTGTTTGAGAATGTGTTTCTTATCACTGTGCTTCTTGGATCAACGCCGCGTCTGCATGAAGCCAATATTTTAAACTTCTGAACTCACTATAGGCTTCTTATTCATTGCAGATTAGAAGACCGTTGGAGCATTCTCTTCTTCCTCGGTGATCTATGGTTATCATTTGAAGCTACTCTTTCCCTAGTGTCTATCGCACTCTCGCACTCTCGCTCTCTTGCTGCTCTGTTTTGCTGGTTCAGGCGCCTGTTGCAAGGAAGAAGATGAAGTTTCGGTCAAATCCTAATTTGACCAGGGACTTAATTATAAAATTCAAAAGTTCTCGATTAAGGATTGAATTGAAAATTTTGAAATTTTTTAGGGTATAAATGAAATTTATAAAAAACCTGAAGGTCCTTTTCTATTATTTTCCTAGTCCCTTTTCTACATCCACTTATAATTACATAAATTTTAGGGAATTTTTTTGTAATTTTATCCAATCCTCAAAATATTTATTTTGACCCTCCAAAATCTCCAATTTCTTATTAAACACCTACAATACAAGATTAAGCACAAGGTAACATTACAAATTCAAGAGATTATTTTTATGAATAATTAACAGATTTTAATAATAATTAAATTTTTTTTATTTTATCAAATTTTAATTTTTCACTTCAATTATCACAATATATACAAACAATATATATATATATATATATATATATATATATATAGTATTTAATAAGATTCATACCATTTTCAGTCATTTTTTATCTAAACGGGCTTTTCAAACGCTAATCCAAACATATTCAAGGTTACAAAAAAGCCACTTCTGTCACCGCTAATCCAAACACAAATCACATTTACAATCTAACTTTTTTTCTAAACTCACTTCTGCAAAAGTCAGATTAGAAAAAAACCACTTCTCCACCACTAATCCAAACATACACTAGTTATTGATTAATCTAAATTGTAGTTGTTCTATCTGCAATTGCAATATGTGGTAATCTCCCAAATCAATGCATTGGGAAGGAGTATTCTATTTTGTGCACAGAAGAATATTTCTAATAAAGACAAAATCCTTTTTAATAACTTAAAAAAAGTTGCATCAATTTGAAAGTATTCACACAAAGAACAATTTCTACTTTTATCAAACCGAAACTTATTCTTTGTAGAGACAACTTCTTCACAACTATGAAATAGTTCTTTGCAAGAACGATTTTTAGTATAACATTGCAGTAAATACTTTTCTCTTTTATAACATTTTGGTATTATCTTTTATTTCTCTTTCATAACATATTGGTATTATCGTTTATTGTTTATTGTATTCCGATTAAAAAGCCTTAATACAAATATCCAATGTCATCATGGTTAACTCATTTTAATTTTTCTCCCTATAATTTCAAACTATAAATTTTGCCCCTTCAAATGACAATATGGCCCAAGTTTTATTAAAATATAAGACCTAACATTTTAGACAACAAAAAAAAACCCTTAAAAACCCAAAACCTATAATTTGAAAATATAAAGATTAAAACTAAAATAAAGTCAAATTATAAGGACCAAACATTGTATTAACCTTTCTTTCAATAGCTCTAGTATCTATTTACAAATATCCATTCTTTCTATTCCAAGTAATAGAAGAAATAATAAACAAATGAGGGGCAAGGGCAACCTATTGTTCTGAGAAATTTTTTTCTTGTGCATGAAGCCACATGCCAGAGATTACCAGCCATTACTTTGCCACAAATTTAATCTAGAAAGATAATTTTAACAATAGGACAGAACAGGAAATTAGAGCCAACCATTCTCTTAAACAGAACGACCATATGATAGTAACAAAATGATCTAGGTCACATCAATGAAGTCTCAAAGGAAAGAATCCATATTTGTTCCAAACAGGCAATCAAGTTTCAATTGCACCAGCTAAAAAGATAGTCGTAATATAACATCATCCATAGTCAAAACAGTGGTTGGAAACAGGACAAACACTGCATTCATTATCAAAGCACCACAACCATTTAGAATGGAGTTTAGAACGTAGACCCATTCCATCCAAAGTTTGAACCCTGCAGGACAAGAAAAGCAGAGTTACCATCGAGTTGCAGCAATTCATGGTAATAAAAGTGGAGGTTTAGGTATGTTTGGGAGTTGGGAGGAGAAGGAAAGTGAAGAAATTCCAACAAAAACGGAACAGGAAGCAATGATTAAATTAAGTGATAACTTTCCTCCCCCTCGTTTGGGGATATTCTCTCCTTTAGAATCCTCCAAATTAGGGGGACTAAAAATTGAAAAGGAAGAGGGAAGGTTATTTGAAAAGCACTAACAAGCCCCAACTCCATTAATAACCCCAAACAAGAGAAAAATTTAATAAACCTTCTCTTCTCTCCCATTATTCTTCATCCAAACAAACCCTTAAGAAAAGGGCTGGGGGTTTCTAGAGTTCGCATCTAAAGGAAATGGGTTGGATTTTTAAGTACAGGTAACAAGAGATGCGAAAAAAGTGTTGGACAGTAAGGATTTATTTACATGATCTAGTGCTGATGTAAAGCATGCAAACACTGTGCATATTCTTGACTTTGATGATCCTAAACAAAAAGGAAGAATGCAATAAGAAAAAAGTGCAGCGCAGGTCAGTGACCCTTCAGGATAACTTGGAACTTTAAACACTTGCCTTTGTGTCATAGAATTTTAAGAAGAATCGTGATTTGGGCACAGATAACTTGGTTTCAAGAATTGATGCAATTGCAGCACTAAGTTTCTTGTTCACATCAGGGTTAAGACCACCAATGGACACCAATTCACCATAGGCTGCAGGCTGCTCAGTCCCACCAAAAGACATGGGAACTGATCCTTTCAGTACAACCATTACATACTGCAAACAGGGGGAAAAGGATTAAAGGCTTTAATCAAGTCAAAGTAATTACATATTATAGCTCAGCAGAAATAACATGCTACTTATCTACAACATGGTTCCAAGAAGCGTCCTTTTTGAGTAAAAGGGGAATTTCATTACTCAGCAAAAATTACAAAACAGCCATGGCGCCAACAATAACCAGGCTAACCAATCATGTAATCAACTTTACATAGAGGAAATGCACATTTAAAGGACATGAATCAGGTGATCCCGTCTTTTCAGAAGGTTGGCCAAATCGTTGACTGTGGCAGTGTGGTCTGAGACAACCAAGGCCACACCAAGAAGACTCGAGTTATTAAGATGAGCATGGAATTATTAGGAGATATAGAGAAGTAATCACAAGGTACATTGCATGATAGTACAATATAGGTCACAAGGCCAGCGAGTCATTTAAGGAAATCCAACATAATAATACTCATGAGTCTTGTTCGTCCATTAATGCTTACAAATATGGAGTTTGTTTAAACTAATCTGATTCAGGTATTAGTTCCCCTTCTTAGAGGATGGCAGCTACACATCAGCACATAACTACATCCATCCATAAAAAGTTCAAAAGAAAGAGGAAGTTGAGCTCAACTTCATCAATGCTAGCACTCCACCCTTCCAAATAAATAACTAAGAAAATCATTTCCACGTCATTCAGGGCCAGTAAAAAAGGCCTTGACAGCCCGAATTAACTGACAGTACAAAACTGACTTAGTCGAGACTAATAATTTCCTAATTCCGCAAGTAGCCCTACACGGCGTGCCTTTATAATTGTTGGACGATGCTAATCGGTTTAAGGTCAAAATCTAACATCATGTTCGAAGAAAGGCGAACTTAAAAAACTCCAAATAAAACAGTCAAAAACAGAATAGGAATACTGAAAGAATGAAAGACCAAAAGCAGTGTAAACCACAGAACCAGAAGGTCCAGAAGAACTAGAAACAAGTTAAAAATACAGAAAAGAGAGAAATAGAGGCCGAGTTTCCTAACATTCTCAGGTTTGCCGATGAGCTTTGCGACGGTGGAGGTGGCTTCAGATAGAATGGAAGAAGTATCAACACCGTCAAGGTTGACGTTGGTGGAGACGTTGAGGCAAGGCATCTTCTCGCTTCTCTTCTTGATCACTCGATTCTGAAACCCTTTTGCTCCCTAGAAAGCTATGGAGGAGAGAGTAGGGGAAATAAATTGGTTGGTCGAGTGGCAATTTGGGAAAGAAAGGGAAAGAGGCAAAACGCAAATCAGCTTCGTCGTTAAGCCCCCAGCCTTCTCCCCCAGGCAAACGCGTTGCCGTTTTGTTTTGCGGACTTGAGTCAATGGCTCACCACTCGTCGTTTACAATGGCACGCGAATTTGCTTGCTTAATTCACGGCCTCATTACCGTCGTTTACCATTTTACCCGTATTTTTTGGTTGGAACTTGGAAGTAGGACCATTAGCACATTTAATGCTGATTTAATGTTTTTTATTAACCTTGATTTGCCCTGATTTTGTTTTGGTCAAAAGATTCGCCCTTATTCATTTCTCTCCTATAAGAACCACTATCTCTTTTCCCACAAGCTATCGCAATGTGGTGGCTGCTATTTGTTTTTTCTGGTAAAGCTTTTATTTTGTCGATCTTCATTCTTGTTCAGTAGTTGATTGCTCTTCTCTGCTAAATTATTTTTATTTTTTATAATTTTAATTTTTCTTTTAAAATTATCATAATATATACATATAGTATGTATGTGTAATATTTAATAAGTTTCATGTTATTTTCAGTCAATTTTTATCTAAACTTATTTTTCTAAATAATCATCCAAACATATTTCAGTTTAAAAATATCACTCATGCCTTTATCAATTCAAATATAAATTATATTATCTTATATAATTTTTACCATACCTTAAGTTTACAAAACTTATGTTGAAAAAAGTCACTTTCATGTATCCAAACACACACGTAGTGGCTAGGAAATGCTTCGGTCATGACCGCAGGATCCATCCAATGGTTAGGAAGAGAGTCATAACGGGCTTCACCTTCTTGGGCTTCAGGTCCAAAAATACTTCACATAGCAAAGGAGGTTCCAAGTCCAGAACCGAAGGCTTCATGATAATAGCTTGCTTTTGTAATCAAGGACCCAAAAAAGGTAAAGAACAACAGCACATCCATTTGATGCAATACGAATTTGAATTCAAAAATTAACTATTTATTAATTACCTGACATACTTACTTGATGAAATACGAATTTGAATCCAAATTTTTTTAAAAATATAGCAAGAATCTTTTCCAATTCCCAAGTGTCAACTCTCAACTATCCATTTGAAATCCACAAACACTAGCATATTGCACAAATCAAAGCTAACCGTTTCATTAGTTAATTATTCACCGAAAAAAATTGTCATTTCTTAACAGTTAAATTGTAGCGATTGAAAAAACCGCTACAAATATTAGTATTTGTGGCAGTTTTAAAAGAAACCGCTACAAATTTGTAAAGGTGTGATTCGAGCTAAATGATGAGTAGGTAAAAGACAATAATTTGTAGCGGTTACATCAAAAAAATTGCTACAAAATGTGGCGCCGACACCATTGTTGTAGCGGTTACTTAGTAGTGGTTGAGACATACTAACCACCACAAAATGTGGGGCCAAGCTGGCATCACATTTGTGATAGTGTCGTTTGTAGTAGTTAATAAGGAAAAACCACTATAAAATACACAGGGTTGCAACTTTGTTGCAGTTTACTCAAACCGTTACAAACTATTTCGTGGTTCGTAGCGGTTATTAAGGCAATAACAGCTACAGAATGCAAATGATTGCAGCTTTGTAGCGGTTTTAGGATAACCACTACAAATTGTCACATTGATCGAGGTAGAGTTTCATTATTTGTAACGTTGGGGTAGTAGTTTTGGTGAGAACAATTACAAATCATACAGCTATATAAATGCAGCCATCTCTTATTTTACCACTTTTGGTAAAATCGTTTCTCACTCTCGCTTTGAGAAGTTTTCTTTAAATTTGAGGTTCTGCTCAAACATCTAAAGATTTAGACACTCGAAGTTAGTAAAGTTACCTATTTAATTTCGTTTTTAGTAGAATGGATTTTTTTTATAGTAAGTTTTGATAATATTTATGAGTTCCTAAGCCTATTTTTTAAATCTCTTTTGTACATGCATTTTTAATTAGGTTTTAGAAGATATTGAATTTTTTATTACAATATTGTGATTTTACATTATTTATAATGTTGGTTATTGCTATTATAATTTTTTATAAATATTAGTTAGTTGTCATTGTAATTTATTTTTAATTGGTTAATAATTGTAGTTATAATGGCTTCCGGGAGAGAGAAGAGGAAAGGGATGGCAGATGAGTGTCCCACCATAGAACCTATTTTGTGGGGGAGCAATAGTCACAGGGGGGCAGTTGTCAGGGTAGAGGGCACCTTAGAGGTGCACATGTCCCAGTGCCATCACAACAGGTGACCCTGCCATAGCAGGAGAGCCCAAAGCAACTACTAAGAGCCCAAGGAATTTGATTTCGATATTCCTATGAGCGAGGCGGAGTGATTCCTTGACTGCGAGGAGGCTAGGGACCAGAATAACCAAGACGATCATCTTCGCGATCGACTGGGTTTAAGGTGCCAGTTCAAGGTAAAGAATTGCTTTAATAAAGTTAACATTTTAATCACATTAGTTTAAATGTGAAATTAAATTTAATTAAAATTTGTGATGAATTGTGCAGATGAGCAAGGGAACATCACCACCAAGACGCTGGGTATGAGTGTACTAAATAAGCTGGGCTCGGGTCTATATGTAGTACTTCTATGGAATGAGGCCACAAACTAGTCCATTAAGAATAGTGGTCATCTATTTAACCGCTATCTAAACGAGCTAGACGCAAATTAGATCCGGTTCCCTATCCACTTCCAGAACTGGAAAAAGGTTTCCTGAATGTTGAAGTATATAGCGTAAGACGAGGTTGTGAAGGTAACCAATTTAATTTACTGAATCAAATGTAAATAGTTATAATTTATATAATTTTTATTGATTTATTTAAATTTGTGATATAGGATAGGTTTTCCGTTCGAGACAACATAAATCTATACACCTTGATGAAGATGGGGCATAGGTGGAAGAACAAGAGAAATCGCCTCTACCACATCATGAATAAGGATAGGACAATGCCTCTACAGTAGTTGATAAAGGCCATGCCTGACGGAGTCCCACCCAATGAGTGGACAAGATTTGAGACAAGTAATTTTTTTTTCAATAATTATTATTTAGAAGGAAATATAAAAAATACTAAAGTTTTGTTGTTTTTGTAGGCTCTTTCTATGAGAAACACCAAGAGCCGAGGGAGCTAGAGGATCCATCACACGGCAGGATCGAAGACATTTACTATTACCTACATCAAATTGGTATTTTCTACAATTAAATTAATTTTAGCTTTATATTATAAATTTATTATTTTATTGTTCATAATAATAAATTATTATTTTAATTCTTTTAAGAGAAAAAAGCTAAGCAGGAGAACTGTCAGAGGGATTATGGGGAGTTATTCATTATCATGCATAGACACCAAGACGGGACTATAACCTCTCAGCAGGCGGAGGAAGCCATGTAAGATATATATATATATATATTGTTTGTTTTAATATTTTTTATTTTAGTTAAATTAAATTGCTTAATAATTGTTTTATAAAATATATACGGTAGGAGTGGATTTAGCAGACACAGGATGAGCTGAGAGAGTCCCAAACGATGGAGTCACAGGTGTCAGCTGTGGATCCTACTGTGCCTCTGAAAGTTGCTCTAGGCCCAGTTGAGCGCCCTAGACGTTATAGGGGTTTGGGGTTAGGCACCATGCTTATCATGGTCTTCAGCTGGAGCGACGCATCTGATACTGGAAGAGGTTGTTTCCTGCCGAGCTAGTTCCAGAGGTCCTGCTAGTCCCTAGATTCATCCTCCAACCACTTACTGACCAAGCCCGTGATTCTACCAATGATGATGATTGTTAATTATGGCTAGGCCCATGATCCTGCCACCTCTGATAGAGGACCTGATGATTAGTCGTTTCCTTAGATGTTTTTAGTTATGTTTTGAACTGTGAAATACTTTTTTTTTTCATTTTTGGATTTTGAAAAATTTGCTTTTTTGGAGTTTGAACAATTCTACAGTTATACATTTATGGTTATACTTTTTTTACACGATGTAATTATTTGAAATAGTTAAAGTGGTGTAATTATTTGACATAGTTTTATGCAATGTAGGAATCTGAAATAGTCTAACCCTTTAAGGAATCTAAAAAATAATTTCACTTATTTAAATAACTACTATTTCCATAATTATTGTATGTAGCGGTTGGATTCTAGAAACGTCTACAAAGGGTGGTTTATATTTAAAAAAAACTTTATATTTGTAGCGGTTGTATAACCGCTACAAAGTGTATATGTTTGAAACTTGAAAATTTTGAGGCTCGCTAACGGTTGTGAAGTTTGTAGTGGTTATTGCCCCTTAACTGCTGCTACAGAGTATATGTATTTGAAATTTGAAAATTTTAAAGCCCGCTCATGTCATGAAGTTTGTAGTGGTTGATGTCCCTAAACCGCTACAAAGTGTAAGGTTTTGAAATTTGAAAATTTTAAGCTCTGCCAACGGTTATAAAGTTTGTAACAGTTGTTGCCTCTGAACCGTTATAAAGTGTTCACTTTGTAGGGGTTTGGGTTATAGTTTTACAACCACTACAAAATGCTGAATGTTAGAGAAGTTTGAATTTAATCATCCATGCAAGCATCATTCAGAAAACTCAAAATTATCTTTTGACTCATCTTCTTTGCTAACATTTTACACTAGATATAATAGTAAGATCGTGTGTTCATGTCCCAAATGCAAGTTGAAGAAGTGGCATACACAAGAAGTTGTAGGGGCATTTACTTGTAAGGTCTTTCCTGAATGATTATACGTTTTGGGGAGTTCATGGTGAGAAACCCGGTATGAGATATGATGCTCTTTTATAAGTAGGAGTTCAAATCGATCAAGATGATTCTGTTAATGATGTTGTTCGTGATGCGTTTGGTGTTCATGATGACAACTTTAATGAAGAAGTGTAGGGTTCAAGCCCAGTTTTCTTGACGAATGAAACAACTCAAGATTTTTTTTCTACCTAATGGATGAAACAGATTTTCCTTTGTATCATGGTTGTGGAAAATACTTGAAATTCTCTTTTTTGATCAAATTGTATCTTATCAAGTGCATATGTGGAATCACTGATAAGGGAATGTCGATGTTGCTAGAATTATTACAAGATGCATTGCCCGATATGGAGATTCTCACAACGTTCTACGAGGTCAGGAAGATTATTAAAAAATTAGGCATGAACTACTAAAAAATTGATGTATGCCCCAACGATTGTATGTTGTATTGGGGGAATGATGCTCGTAGGGAGACTTATAAGCGATGTCACACATTGAGGTACAAAAAGAAACCTGCAAAAATTCTTAAGTACTTTTTTTTGAAACCACAATTACAAAGATTGTTTATGTTGTTTAAAATAGCTAAGCATATGAGATGCCATAAAGTTGACAAGAATGAATGTAGTGCTCGAAATTTGGAAAATATGGAACCGCCACCAAAATTTTGAAAAAGAATAATTTTAGAAACCCTTTTTTTAGAAGAAAAACTAAATAGAGTTCGAGAGTCGATTGTGCATGGAGAAGGTGTTAGGCACCCCATAACACCTATTCATAAGAATAGTTACCCTAAATTAATTATTTAAAAATAAATATGGCCTTTAATTTTACTCTAATTACCTAAAGAAGAAAAGAAATTAAGAAAATATTTACCAAAAAAATTAATGAAGAAAAAAATATTTATTTACAAAGTTGGACTTGACCTAAGAAAAAATCATAGGGCCTACGTACGCTTTAGAGGGATCAAAGCCCACGTAGTTCGGGAGTAGAAATACGTGTCATTTGGTTGATATTTTTTAGAAAAAGGTTTTATTTAATTTTTTTGAGAAAAATATTTTTGTTTGGTTTGTGTTTTTTATTTTTTGAAAAAGTCATTTTCTTTATTTCATCATATGAAACCAAATTCATTTATTTTAAGAAAAGAACCTCTTTCTTTTTTATTATTTTGAAACTTTTATTTGCCAAAGGAAAGGAAAGAAGAAGAAAAAGCTCATCAAGCCAACAATGATACCCAAAATATGAAAGATGCCAACAAATACCTTATATCCTCGCAATTGTAAGCCATCTTATTCATTATATTTGGCAACCTCAACATATATCAAAAGTCATGGTGATTCACGCACATGTGAGCAAGTTGCTCTAAATGAGGTAAGCATAAAGATGAGAATGAAATCATGAAAGCACAGGGAAGAAGCATTAACTGCATGTAGATTCGCACAAGGTGACACACATCATTAGAAATAAAAGAAAGGGAGCATGCAAACTCAACCACAGATCCACGAATATGGAAAACAAACAAAACTCTCGCAAACTTTATATGTAAGGATTTACCCAGTATTCAAATGGGTATGCCTCCATTTCCACTAGAAATGTTCATTGGCTTGGGTAAGAATATTAAGACTCTATTTGAACAAAGCGAAGAAAAATGGCCTCTTATGTGGACTTCCCTTCCCCATGAGAATTATGTTTGAGCAATGAAATGAGAAATCAAATTAACTTTATACCTTGCCTCTTTACTCTCCCAAAATTCTTGTCTTTGCTCTCGCAATTTTTTGTGTGTCTTCCTTCAACCTTTGCTCTCCTATTTATAGTCTCAAGGTAGGGTTTCCTTCATAAAATTCATTTTTTAATAATTTTTTTGTATTTTATGTTAATAAAACTTCTTAAATTTACCCAATCACCATTAATGGGAGATTCTTTTTTCTTTTTATTTTTTCATTATTTTTCCCGCAAGCAATTTCCTAGTTTATATATATATATATATATATATATATATATATATATATATATATATATATATTAATTTTCTTTTTTTATATTTTTCTTACAAAAAATTTCCTAATTTAAACCTATAAATGGGAGGTATTTTTTATATACATTTTTTTATTTTCCCTTAATGAATGACAATGCTAATTTGGACATCAATCATCATTAATAAGAGTATTTTTCTTCTTCTTCTTTTTTAATTTTTTCCTTTAATGATGATGGCCAACTTAGACACTAATCATCATCAATGAGAAGACGTTATTATTATTATTATTATTATTATTATTATTATTATTTGTTTTTTATTTTATTTTTATTTTCTCTTTAATGATGATTTCCAATTTAGACACCGATCATCATTAATGAGAGGATTTTCATTTATTTTTGCTTTTTATTATTTTTGAGTTAGGCTCGGACAAAATAGGGTGTTCACAATGAAGATAGTAAATTAAGACATCAATGAGATGCAGAAGCTTGAAAAGCGTTTGAATCAGACTTTCTAGCTTTCACAACTAACCTTAGCTTTAGTGGTCTTAGTTCATTATTTGGGAATCTTAGCACAAGTTACATTATTTGGCCGGTAGTCTTAATTCCATACAACTTGTCCCCCTATATGTGTATGAAACAGAGCTCCTTCATTTTGTCTATGATCATTCCAGGAAAAAAGGCACTAGGTAATGACATTGATGTGTATTTCCAACCATTTATTCAAGAATTGCTGGACTTGTTAAATGTTGGCATCAAGACATGTGACAAGTACAAGAAGATACTGTTCAACTTGTGTGAAGCTTTGATGTGGATGATAAGTAACTTTCCTATGCTAGGAAGATTATCCAAGTCGAATATACATACAAGGAAAGCGCGTCTAGCTCAGTGCGCCTTCTCCACAGTCAAAAGTAGTACTTCATGGGTCATTTGGGGTTTCTTGATTGTAAGCAAGAGTTTAGATTACAAAGAAATTGTTTCAATGGGAAACTAAAAAAACGAGGACCTCCACAGACTTTATGCGGTGAAAATATCTTACAATAGCTCTAGGATATTAAACTCAGTTTGGAAAAAAGGACAATGCAACACAAGAATGGAGAAAAATTAACAGGGCTTCTGCTTTTGCTTCTGAGCCTCAGCAATGGCAGAAGATAAACATATTCTTCACTCTTCGATGTTGGAAATCTAATTTGCTTCGACACAGTCTTGATATGATATACATTGAAAAAAAGTGTCTACAACAATGTGCTATGCACTCTGCTAAACAAACTCAGCAAGTCAAAAAATCATCTTCAAGCAAGGAAAGATTTACGAGCCATGTGAGTTCGTGAAGACGCATGGCTAGATGATCATGACAAATTTCAACCGGAAAAATTCACCCTTAAAAAACCAAAAAAGGAAATCTTCCTAGCGACTTTGAAGAAAATAAATGTTCTTGATGGATATTCAAGCAACATTTCACAATGTATTAGCATGCAGGCTTGAAAGATTGCTGGGCTAAAGAGTCATGACTCACATGTTCTTTATACAACAGTTACTTCTGCTGGTAATAAAAAATACACTGCCTCATGATGTATCCAAAATTTTGGTGGAGTTGTGTTTTTTTCTTTCAGAAATTGTGTTCTAAGATTTTGATCGTTGAGGAACTCGATCTGCTGCAATACAAAATCATTCTTACACTTTGTCATTTAGAGTTGATATTTTTGCCATCCTTTTTCACTATGACGATTCACCTAATAGCCCACCTTATTCATGAAACAAAGCTTGGCGACCAAGTTCAATATCGATTGATGTATCTTGTGGAGATGTACTAATTTTACATATGTCTATCAGCATTAATTAAATCCTAAATTTGCTAGCCACACATTTAAGCATTTATTAACATTTTTTGTTTTTAAATTTATAGGTTCTTTAGGAAATTGAAATCTTACATAAGGAATAAGGTATAGCCGTAAGGTTCTATAGTTGAAGGTTATATTGAGGATGAGGTCCTATATTTTTGTTCAAGATACTTTGATGATATTGAGACGTCTTTCAACTGATCGCCTCGTGTAGACAATTATCCTAAACCCGAGTCATCATCAAGAGAGTTGTTATTCCTTCGTATTAGTAAACTAGTTGAAGAAAGTGAAAACTTCAAACTAACTGCAACTGAGAAGTTCCAAGCATATAGATATGTCTTGATTAATTGCAGTCAAGTTGATCCCTTCCTTTGGTAAGAATTGTACACTGATATGTTGATATTCTATATATTTTCGTACATTTCATGATTGTCTCTCATGATGAATTGCAGCGATAACATGCAGTTCGGAGGCGTCCCTTACTATAGAAAGCTTGTTGATGTCATCAGACTAAATTACCTAGGTCATTTCACCGTGACGCTCTTCAAGTGTTTGTGGGCAAATAGATAACTTCTCGAGGACTCACAATTGACGAATTAGGCATCACATCAGTAAATTTCTCCTAGCCAATTCACATAGGTCAATTTGAAGATGATAAGTCATATATTCTTATCTCATAGGTACACCAGGTTTATTATGTCGAGAATAAGAGGTATAGGGATTGAAATATGGTAGTTTACTTAAAGCCTCTAGACCTTTACGATGGATGATGGTGATAACATCGTCTACAAGAATTAGACATTCTAGCCCGCCACTTTCAAAAACTATTTCCCCGAAGGTGAAAACAATTTACCTATAGTTTTGTGTGTTTTTATAAGTTGCACTTTATTATCACTTAATTTAAATATAATTTTTGTACAAAATAATACACTCAACACTTACATTTTCTCTACACATTTCTTGTAGGGATGGCAACAGAGAATGATTAAAAAAACATAACTTTTGTTCTTGTAAAGCTTAATTTATATTTTTTTAAAAAAATCTAATTAATATTTGTAGCGGTTCTTAACCACTACAAAATACAAAAAAATCGCTATAAATAGGAATTGCTACAAAAATCGTAACTTTAACCATTACAAACGTCACACTGATCCCTATAAATACCCCCACCACACCTCATTTCTTACTCTCTTCCATGTCTTTCCACCCCTCTCCTCTCTCTTTTTTTTTCTAACATGTTGATGAAGAGCTGAGTAAAAGATGGTAAATTTTTTTCCTCAAATCTTTCATTTAATCATTTCATTTCATTTTCTTTCTTCATATAATACTTATAAATATTTTGCTTCTTTATAGATATGGAAGGTTACTTCCACTACTTTTTCAACATTTCTACCATAACCAAACAACATCTTCAACTTCAATTTCATAAACTAATGGAGAACCTAAATCCTTATTACCCACACATTCTCAATATTAAACATACATAATATTTATACTTATTTAACTTAATTTAATCTTCTCCTCAAATAATAATTAGTCTTATTTAAATTGTCACCTAATTGATAAAATATTCAAAATACTATAAGAACAATAGATTGAAAAATTATTGAGGAATTTTTTTAAAAAAAAATTGAAACATTTAGTAGTGGTTGAAAATCCACTAAAGTTTAATTAAAATTAAGATAAATATTAGTAGCGGTTCTCTTACCACTATAAACTTTTGGTGCCATACTTAAAAATTTTTGAAATTAATTAGTAGCAGTTGGTCAACCGCTACAAATGGTAGCGCCAACTAACTTTTTAATTTTTATTTCCTGCCCTACCAACAATGTTAGCAAAAATTTGACCCCAATATTTGTATTTCAAAAATTTATAATCCTAAAATTGAAATAGCATTTATAGTGATTTCTTAACTCCTATAAAATGCTTCTATAATATGTAATCTATAAACACCCGTTATAGCGGGTAACACCAATCACTACAAATACAATAGTAGTTATTGTTACATGCGCAGCAGTTCTCATTAGCCACTATAAAAACACTTACAACATTGGATTTTGTAGCTATCAGGGTATAAATACATCCTTTTAACGGCTATAAATTAACACATTTTTGTTTTAGAGTGATTGTGTTATTAATAAAAAATTGGAATAGACTTACTCTGCCTTTGACTATCAACCTTAGACTAATATTTTTCTCAATCCAAATCAGTAAACATGCACTATTTTTTTGACTATATTGAGTGAACAATTGAAAATTAGCTCACTTACAACACTCAAAATCAAGTCCTAATTGAAAATTGCCAACAAATTAAAAAACATTCCACTCATCCTGATCCCATTCCCCCTTTCAGTCAAGTTGGTCCAAGTACAAGTAAACCATAAACGTTGTTATTCGTACACTAAGGTCCAGCTTTTCTGGTCCTTCTACTTTTTTTTTTTTTTTAAAAAAAGGTTAGATGACTTAAATTTAATATTTATAAAAACCCCCTATAAAGGTTAGTGTATATACTTCAAATTCCCAAACAAACCCTCCAACTCTTGTTCTGGAGTTAACAGTGCTAACGAGGTTAACCGAACAAAATTAATGATTTAATTAAAAAAAAATAAACAGGTATTAAATTAAAAACGGAGTCAAAGTATATATACCTACAAATAGATTTTTCCCGCGTGTGTGATTTGTTCCGTGCTTCTTCCGTCGTTTTATCGAAACAGCTTATTTGTTTGGGATTTCAAAAGATAAGGATTATATTAAAAAAAGAAGCAAAATATAATGATCTTACATGTTAGATGCATCAAAATGCCCACTTTTCTCTGTGTGCGTGTGAGAGAGATATATATGTATTTCATATAATCATGTCAAGTGGGAAAAATGGTTGCTTTTTGAATAAAGTGTGGAGGATAGAGGTGTAGTTCACTTGACTTTGGAGGCAAATACAAATTATTACAGGAGATGAATGAACTTCCTTAGCTGGGATAGACAAATAGGGAGGCATCTACCTAACTTGCCCATGTCAAAATCATCCACTCTAATTACATTCTCCTCTCATTTCATATTCCATTACTGGGCCCAATCATTGCGAAAAATGACAAGCTTCCATAATTCTTTTCAAGGGAAATTAGTGAAAATTCCAGGTTTAAAAATATATCAGAATACAACAAAAAAAAAAAAGGTTAAAAGTACTTGGTTCGTAATTTTATTAGTAGTATATAAGAACTCAAATTCAAGTAACTATGCTTTTTTAATACACGTGCCTTTCGTTTGGGTTTGCTACTCCCAACACAAGCATATCCCCTTATACTTAAATTTAAGATCTAAAAGAATTTAATGGGGTCTTAGACAAACTTATATTACTTCAAATAACAATACTTTTTGTATATTAGATACTTCAAAATATTAGTATTTTCTCAGTATGAAAACATGTAAGGTCCTTATAAATAATAAAATTTTCAAACAAGTAATAATTTTAACTAATTTTCCTATTATACCCCCGCCACCCTTGAGTTCATTTTATTATAAACTACAAAAAGTATAATTAACATGTAAAAGATTGTTCATATGCGCCTTAATTAGCTTGAAGTTGTTAATTCAATAATGGATTGATACTTGTATACATGTTGTTGCGTGGATTGTGAGATAATCTTAGCCAAACACAATAACAACAACAACAATTATTTAACTAGACTTTTTATTTATCTCATATATATTATTTTGTCACTCTTTAAATCATTGATAATATTGAAAGCGAGGAGAGAAGTTGGAAGAACAATGAAGATGAATATTCATAATTTGGGGGAGGGATTATTCTTATGACGAAAGGCAGTGGTGTCGAAGACCTTGAGGAAGAATCTAGAAGGAGGAACAGAGAGTTTGGTGTGGAGGATGGAGCCAATAGAAGCAATGAGCTTCTTCTTCACCTGTGAGTCTATGCCTCCCATCGATACTATCTCCGCGTACGCCGCCGGCTCCTTGTTCCCCTCGAACGATATCGCCACCGACCCCTTCAGTATCACCATCACATACTGCAAATGTGCATACTCAAATTATTTTTTTTTTAATTAAAGACACAGATATTAACATTTTAAACGTGTATACCCAAATTATTGATGCTTTGATTTCATTCAATAAAAAACGCAATTTCAGTTTTCACTTTTCCTTCCCTTTTCATGTTTCCCTATAAAAATGTCACACAGAAGCATCCATCCTCACTTTTTTTAAGTTTTTATCAACCGTTGTCCCATTCATTCACACCACTTTTTCCATCTCACTGGGCCTCAATTATTAGGTCACGCTCACCTACATATTACTCTTTCGATTTTAAAATGTATCATCTACTTATTAATTTGATAAGATTAAATAATTTAAATAAATAACTTTATTATATTATATGTGACATAATCTCTGTAAAATATTTATTTATAACATTAGGTTATATATCAATTTATAAGTTAGATAAATTTATTTTTTTAAAAAAAAAAGTAAATATGAGAGATAAAATATTAAAAAAAAGTCTTATATAGGATTTGGAGGGCAGGAGAGGAAGAAAATTTTTTATAAGTTGGATTTAAAAAAAAATTGGAAAAATGGAGTCCTAAAATTTTTATAAAGAAAAGATATAAAATAAAAGAGTAATAAAAATTAATTAAAAATTTTTAACCCCACTTCTCTAATTTTATTAAAATCAACTCCAAAATATTTCTCTCCGCCATTTTCCATCCCCACTTAACAAACAGCCCCTTAAACTAAAACATGAGGAGTGCGCCATCATATCAAATTCTATCTGAGTGGTGGTTTAATATTATTTGACTAAAATTATCTTATAAACTATTCGGTTTGTTTAGAATGATAATCAAGTTGTAAAACTTTAATTTAATGACAGATAGGTTTTCGATTATTTTTGTTATAAAATAATTTGCAAATAACAATTCAGATAAACTGTAAATAGGAGAGTCTCAGCTGCATAACTGTTATTAGTTCATAATTTGAAAATTAAGTTTTCATAGTTGCTTATAAGTAATTGTAACTTCCAGTAAAAAAATTTTGAGAATGTAACTGTCATTAAGTTAAAATTTTGGGGCCTAACTATCATTTTCAGCTCAAGCAATTATTTTATATAAACACATAAAAATAAGTATGTGATATATTTGAGAGTGAAATAATAAATGCAAAATAAGCCATTAATTTTAGGAGAAATTAGTAAGAAAATTTTCTCATTACAAAATTTATAGCTCAAAATTATCTAATGACTTAGATTATTTAACGGGTATAACTCTTCTTCAACTGTGTGTAATATATATTTAACTATACATAAAATATAAAACATTTGTATATAGTTGTGAATATATTCTACATAATTGAAGAAGAATTGCATCGCCTAAAAACTGACTGCACAGGAATCATTAAACAAATTTTCAAGTATCTCTGATGTAAAATATTTCATATTATCCTTTTAAATTTATAAAAATAACTATATAAAATTGACTAAAAAAATTCCACGGCCGGAGATTATTGTAATTTCACAGCATCCAGATGAGTTTTAATTAATAATAAGAATATTCTTATAAGCCGAAACAGAAGCAACCTCGAATCCCAATGAACCAAGGGCACAAGAGATATACTATCAGAAAATTAATAACCACAGGATAAAATGAATCTGTGAGTGAGACCAGATAAGAAAGCAACACAGATAGATATATCATCATCCAAGTAAAGAAGGTTTTCAAATTTTAACGGATCCCTAGTTTCCCATCATTAGTTAATAATTACCATTTCTGGAACAATCTTATTAATTAAGAATGAAATACTGGAGTTTTCAAATCTGGAATCAAGTCGAAGAAAATCTCAGAATTAGAGAAACAAAGATAGAGGGGGGGAGGGAGGGAGAGAAGTACTTTTTGGGGCTTTCCGATAATGGCGGAGACGGCGGAGGTGGCTTCGGAGAAGATGGGATCGGTGTCGATTCCGTCTAAGTTAACGTTGGTGGAGATGTAAAGGCAAGGCATCTTTATGTTCTGCTTCTTCTGATTCTGCTTCTGGTTCTGGTGATAATGATGAAGGTGAAGAAGAAGGAGATGATGATGATGATTAAAAGAAACAAGTGGGAAAAACAAGTGAGTTTGATTGAGGGAAATTGCAGCTTCTTGTGGTCTATATATAAAGCCAATGCTTGGCTTTTTACTGTTTTGACCATCCCTTCCCTCCTATTCCCTGATTGGCTGGACAGGCTGGTGAATCCTTGGAATTCCACCTTCCCCACTCTCTCCCTCTCTTATCAACGCCAATCTTTTTAAAGCAAAAAAAAAAAAAAAAAAAAAAAAACTTTATTATATGGCCCCAAATAAATTATTTCTGTTTTATAACTTAAAGTGGGAGGATTTTTTTATTTTATTTATAATTTAAATCATTAAAATTAAAATATAATTTATTTGTAATTACACATTCATTGCATCTCATGGAATTGTTTTTTTGGAAAATTTTAGCCAGCCCACACAGCACATAAAATTTTTTTTGAAATTTAACTACACCCTCTTAAATCAAAATAGAATTAAATTTTACGAATAAAAAGATAATGATACTTTATTGCACCCCTTATTTATTTTATAAATTTTTTTATTTATCTTATAAATTTTTTTATTTATGATATGAATAGTCAAAGTGCTCTTATTAACTCTATCATTTCTCTTATTAATTCTAAAAGTATTCTTTTAAATCCCCTTATTTATTTTATAAATATTTTTATTTATCTTATGAATACTCTTACTTATCTTGTGAATAGCCAAAGTATTCTTGTTAACTTCCTCATTTGTGTTGTTAATTCTAAAAGGGTTATTTTAAATCTCCTTATTTTTCTTGTAAATGTTCTTTTTTGTCCAGTGAATTTCCTTATTTATCTTATAAATTATTTTGTTTGTCTTGTAAACGACCTTATTTATCTTGTAAATAACCTTATTTATCATGCAAGATTAATTTTCTGGTGCTTAGAGCTTTGGCCAGCCGACAATGGAGCTTTAATAGCTGGCCACCGGAGGACACTCTAACTGGACATCTAATGCTGGCTAATCGTCGGAGCTCCAATGATGATTAAAAAATTTTTTTAAAAAAATAAAGTAAGAGTATCATTATTTTTCACTCAGAATATAATTTTATATTAGTTTATTTGTTACAGTATAATTTTAGAATTCTTTGGTATTAACTGAAATAAAATTGTCATGTAGCAGGGATTGATTGAAAATTTCCCTTTCCTTTTGACCTGATGTCTCATGGAATGTTGAAATAATATATATATATATATATATATATATATTGCCCTTTTCAATTTTTGGCCAGTGCATGGACAGTTGAAATCACAATCTCAAGCTTACACAGAATTTTAAAGACGAGTTAGGTGACATTAAATCACAAGTTCACTCATTCATGGGATAAAACTATAAGCAGCTACTCTATGTGAATACGACTTATAGTTCCATAACAATGATGGAAGTTTTGAAATATTCAGGTTATCTTTGGCAAAATTTCAGAAAAACATAATTAAAAATGGAAAAATATAAATTGGTGCTGCAAATTTATTAAATCCTATGTCAAAACTGAAGTAGGAATATGTGATTTCTAATTATGGCCAAATGACCAAATTGCTCTAAATTAAGTTGTGAAACATGAAAGTGAAGTCGTTAATGTAAACTATGATATTATTCATATAGATACAGATGCTATTACTAACCCCTGAATCTTGTGCCCTCAAAATTGTTCCTGATTTTTTGGATATGAAGTTGTGAAACATGAAATTAAAGTCGTTAATGTATATATAAATGTTGTTATTGATCTCTGAAACTTATACTATCAAAATTATCCTTGACTTTTGGAATATAAAGTTGTCAAATATGAAAGTAAAGCCGTTAATGTAAAATATGATGTTAATATAGATACAGATGTTGTTATTGACTCCTGAAACTTGTGCCATCAACTCATAGCATTTTAATCGTTTGGTCAAAATTGAAAATTACAAATTCCTATTTCAGTTCTGACTTAAAATTTGATAAATTCACAGCACTAGTTTATCTTTTCTTATTTTTAATTTTATTTTTCTAGAATTTTCCCCTTTTTTTACCTATTACATTAAAAAATTTAAAATGTGCCACTCCTTCTGATCTTGATATAAGAAATAAATAACTAATCTAAAGATATTAATTAAAATTGGTTAATTTAATTATTTATAATAGAACACCTTTCCAAACATGTTTATTCCTCTTTATGGCATATTCAACATATTTATTTTAGGGAGAATGCCAAAAAAATACCATTTAAACTTCAAAATCCCGTTAACAAGTTCGGTAATGGGATTAACAAGAATTATATTGCAATTAATAAATCATTTTATTGTTAAATCACCTATTTAGGATTTTGAAGTTTAAATGATATTTTTTTAAAATTCTCCCTTTATTTTATTCCATTAAACCTCATTCACAATCAACCCCTTATTTTACTTATGTGCTAATGATACTGTTACTTTACAGGTATAAAGTAATTTAATTCACAATTTCACATTATAATAGTTCCGAACCTATAAAGTCACTATGGTTTTTAAAAGTCTCTGTGTCTTATCAAACCACTTATAATATATATAAGTGTTTATACACGTAGGTTAAGATAACCCTCTTCTCATATATTTACTTTATATTTATAAATTATTATTAAAAAAGTACTTGTAAATACTTCAATCACTATTCTAACTAAACTAATTAATAATGAATTAGGATATCTCCTAAATAATTTAAAAAAATTAGGTGGATTTCACTCCTTAGAAGTTCACACACCTTTTTTTTTTTTTTTCCTTTTTTGGATTATCAGTCTCTACCTACCTTGTTAATTTTACTAACATGGCTTGATAACTAAACAATGTCACATGGAAATAATGCTAATATAATCATTTTTATATTACATAAGTTCAGCAAAACATCAAAAATAGTTATTTGCATCATGATCACATTTAATCCCCCTTTTATGCAATCGAATCAAGGAGACCATCACATAATAAGCTTAGCCAAGTAACATGTAATTGCGTGATTAATTTCTCTTATCCTATTTTCTCATAAATATGAACAAACACTCTCGCCATAAGTCAAGGGTTGGGTCTGCTCAATTTATTACATCTTACTATTCTTTGACATATTGATTATGATGCATTATTGTTATATACTATAAATTTGAAAGTTATAATATATTAGATTCACACTTAGACTTAACTCTGTGTGCCGGTTATAACTCATTTTATTATAACTACATATATTTTAGGGAGATAGCTCTTTTCAAAACATACACTAAATGTGGATACCTTTTACAATGAAGTTCATAAATTATAACGTTATAGTTTAATAATATTTTTATGCATTGAGATATAAATTTCAATCAATGATGATGGGGAAAGAAAAGCATCTCATAAAAAAAGAGTTGTCTTCATAAATCTAATTAAATAACTTATTAACTCTGATTATTGTTTATTTCAGCGTTTGATACAGATATAATGTATATAATCATCAGTATATTATTAGATAATAATAATAATGATATTATTTTATGGGTAAAGGTGCAATTTTAACAATAATGTTTTATGTCAGGGGCGTCTAGAACCATTAAGTTTTTAAAGGTGCAAAAATACACATAAACATTATAAATTAAGGCAATTTGACCAAAACCATTAACTTGAACAAAACGGACATTATATGTGGGTCCAACATGATTTCTTGGTGCAATTTTAACAACAATGTTTTATGTCAGAGGCATCTAACACCATTAAGTTTCTAAGGGTGCTAAAATACACATAAACATTATAAATTGGAGCAATTTTACCAAACCTGTTAACTTGAACAAAACGAACGTTATATGTGGGTCCTAACATGATTTTCTTAATCGATATTTTCTAGAAACTTTTAAAAATTATTGATCATACACACTTTTCCTTCTTCCAATCCAATCGGGCCATTCTTCCCTTCTTCAATCTTAAACCCCTATCTCACCCCATTATCTTTCACTTTCTTTGCCACCACCTCCTTCTTCACCTCTGATGTTAATCCTTCTTCAATCTTGTTTCAAACAGACGTCCCAAATTAAATCCAAACATTGAGATACTGATATTATATCAAATCCACTCTAGGAACTTATAATCGTGTATGCCCATCTTCTTGCACATCACCGGTATGCTATGGTAGTTGAACGGTAGATATCCGGAGAGCATGCAGAGGAGAGTAGAAGCAAGAATTAGTAAAATCATTATATGGGACCCACACGTAACATCCGTTTGTTTACCGTTAATAGGTTTGGTAAAATTACCCTAATTTATAATGTTTATGTGTATTTTAGCACCCTTAGAAACTTAATGGTGTTAGATGCCCTTGACATAAAACATTATTGTTAAAATTGCAACAACAAAATCACGTTGGGACCCACATATAACATCTGTTTTGTTCAAGTTAACGGTTTTGGTCAAATTGCCCCAATTTATAATGTTTATGTGTATTTTTATACCTTTAAAAACTTAATGGTGCTAGACGCCTCTGACATAAAACATTATTGTTAAAATTACACATTTACCCTATTGTTATTATTATTGTGATTTGTTGTGTTACATTATAATTTTTAAATAAGAGAGAAAGACCAAATTAAAGCATGCTAAAGCCGCAAAGATAAGACTAAAGGATGCGAATCTGAATTATGTTGTTAATTGCTGATTTTACGGGCCGCACTTGAAGCCACGCACATGTTCAATTCGTTAATTTAATTAAAAAATTATTTCATATTTCTTAAAATCAAATTTGGGTTTTTGTTGATTATTACAAAGTCATAGTCAACACCCCGTGTAAAAAAAGGATCAAACCATATTGGTAAGCAAAATATCTGTACATCTTAAAGGATAAATATAAAGATCTTATACTCAACGATGAGTAATTCAGGCACATAATAAGAGTAGTTGACAAAAAAAAAAAAACATAATTAAGAGTAATGACTTGGTTACACATATGATCTCTGGCCACGTTTATGATATATATCTTGCTATACAATATTTTAATGACTCATTGAGACTTTGACTTTGATATTTGAGTTGGTCAATTTGTTGAGACAAAAAGAACAAGACGCCTTAAAAAATGGGGAAAAAAGATTCATAAGAATTCAAATTAAAAAAAGAAATGAAAATGCTTGTTTGGAATTACTTTTGGGATCCTTAAACGTATTTATTCACATAAATCGAGATAAAACTCTTCTCACATACTCACATCGTATATCGTAAATTATAACTAAAAAGATATTTTTAAAAGTTCCAATAACTATTTCTAACAAATATAATTGGATGGAAAGATTCTACACTTTTTTTTTTGCGAAGATTGATCTTTAAGTTGACTTTGATTAGTCATATAATCCAATACATACCCCAAAAAAAAAAAAGTTACCATAGTTAAAAAGAAAAGAAAAAAAATAGATGCCACACAAGCTCTACTACTTTTCCAAAATAACGTTATTCATGTGCCAACGCCTGGCGTAATTTTTATTTCTTTGAAACTACAAATGAAGTTTTACATCTTGCAGGAAAAAAAAACGAAGTTTTGGGACTTGTTTGATTCTGTTTTCTGTTTTTTATTCTCACAAATAATTTTATAAAACAATTTTTAGAAACAAGTTTTAAAAATAAAAAAACAAAAAAATATATTTGGATAGATTGTTTTGAAAAATCTATTTTTGAAATGACAGCGGTGAAGTAGTTGGTGGTAACGTAGCAGTGGTCACCATTGATAATGTACAATCAATAGTGGATAAATGACAGCTTCAAAAATAAAAAAATAGAAAAACAAAAACAAAAAAACAACTAAAAACTGTTTTTGTTTTTTAGTTTTTAAAAACAACTTCTTGTTTTTTTGTTTTTAAAAACAATTTTTGAAAACAGTTTAACAAACATGTTTTATTGTTTTATTATTTTTAAAAACAGAAAAACAGTTTTTAAAAACAAAATCAAACAACCCCTTAATTTATGTGTTGTCTATCACTATCTGTTTGATATTTATTGAAATGTTAGTTATAATAACAATTATTGAATACATTGACTCTATATCTTAAAATATATATTCAATGTTCTCCTATAATGCACAAAAGTATTCCTAGGTAACATTATGTACTTATTATATATTTATAAAGTCATAATGCATAAATTTTAAATATGGTATAGTTTTGAACATACAATTTATAGACTTGAAATAATAAAGTATAAGCTTTTAAATATGTTATTATATCACACAAATTTATTATTCGATATCATATATATTTTTTTAAATAAAGATGAGAGTACCGAAATTCTGCCTTTTATGGAAGCACAAGAAACACACAGATGATAATATATGAAAAGCAAAATTCAAAAGGGATACGCCTTATATATGTCTGGGCGGTTTAATTTCAACAATTCAGATTTTATTTTTTATTAAAATGTATTTATGTTAAACAAATGAAATAAAATGCATACTAATATGAAAAAATTGCTAAAAAAATTTCATAATTGCAAAATTTATTGCCCAAAGAGGACATATGAAACTTCTTCAAGAATTTGGGTGCAACATATATATATATTGGTAAACATGTCGGGAGACCCCGCCATTTGGTATTTATGGTTTTTTATGAAAACAACAAATCTTTTTTTAGGATTTGAATTTTTGTTCTCATCTCTATGGGTAAAATTAGGGGAGTGAGATCACTTACCATCTCCACCAATTACTTGTTGGTGGGTGCAACATATATTTAGTTGTGTCTACCTTATCTTTGATTATATATAAAACAAAAGACATTTATATACTAGTAAAGATATATTGTATTAGCTCAAGGGGCCTAGCATGCTTAATTACTTTTGGATAATAAATTCTATAACTTTCTGAAATAATATTAATTTTATAAACATTTAAAAAACATAAATTAAAATTGAACTATTTTATTTAATTTGAAGAATGTGGACGAGTTGGAACTTTTAATGAACAAGGCCACGTATAGGATGATGCATGTATGTGTGTGTGTTTGTGGTACACGTACAACTAATTGGGGTTGAAAAGTCCAATTAAAAGAGAAGTATTAGCTAGCCACTTCATTATTGAGTTCTCACGTTGGGACCAAAAAATAATTTTCAGAATTTATAAATGAAACCTGTGAGGACGTTGACAATTCGATTTAGTGCATCGGAAGGCTGCAACGAAGGGATTGGGGGTTTATCCCCGAAAAAAGGAAGAAAAAAAAACGAAGGGGATTTTTTTTTTTGGGAGGGACCAAAAAGCATAAAATCATGATTGTTGTGCTTCAAATGTAATTGTTTATTTGGTTGTGTCTCACCATTTTTATGCTAGTCTTGTTTATTTATTTTTGGTTACAACTTTTAGGCTATATATGCCTATATATATTTGGTACGATACAACCAAAAATTTTATTCTTAGTGAAAAGAATTTTTGATCATTTATATGTATGGAATCTTATATATATATATATATATATATATATATATATATATATATTTGAATTTGTGAAAGTATATAAATTACTTTTGAGAGAGTTTTCCTATTAAATGGGATCTAATCTGGATTAATGACAGTGTATTATACTAATATGTGATTTTAGTCCTCAGGTATCAAAAGTGCTTGCTTAAAAACACTTTCCATTAATTTTCAATTTTATTACATTTCACTATAAGTACTTTTTCCTCAAAGTCCTTAATTTTTTAATTTTATTTTAATCTGTATTTTCAAATATATATTTTTTCATATAGCATTTTGACGCCACACCCTGTTCATTTTTGTGTTTGTGCGTGTATATATAATCTCTCTAGAAAACAAAACATCTTATTTAAAAAAGCATGTTCTTATCATCAATTGCAAATGGATAATAATATAAAGAGTGTTTGGTTAAATTTATTTTAACTGATTTTGTATCATACAAGGTAAATATGTAAACAAATTTGTCTCATAAAATGCAAAAGTTGTTTTTAAAAAGTCAAGTGGAGGGACTCAATTTTTTTAAGTAAGGTTGACACCTTGAGGATTTCAATTTTGTAAATGAAAAATACAATATGATGTGATAGTATTGATATCAGATGGTTATACGAAAGAGATAGTAGATTAAACATAATTTTATATTTATATTTAATTCTTAATTAGTTATATATATTCGATTTCCTTAAACAAGTATTTCTATATTATACCAATGATAAAATCATATATAACTAACTACTTAAGGTATATTTTAAAATAAAAAATTCAGAAAGATTGTTTAAATAAATTGGTATATAATTATATAATAATAATCTTGCATTTTATCTCTTGGGTGGACGATATATTGATTTCGTCAAACCAATTTAATTTTGACACGCATTTGCTTGAATTTCAAACATGTTTTATTTATGGTGGTCCTGGTACATGCATATAAGACTATATTTGGAAACTCACTTATGCCTTTGCATTTGAAATTGAAGCCTTTGTATATTTTATGTTTCTATATGTTAGTTAGTTCATGCGCGCGCATATATATAGTTAGTTCGTGCACCTGATTTTGTCACATTTAATTAATTTCTTATGCTCATTATATGAAACATGTAATTACAATTGACAACCGACTTATATAATATCTAGAATAATACACACATAACATATTATGCACTATTACAAAATTGCCCATATGTGTGTGTGTGATGGTTATTATCAGCCACAACTTATGGTTATGAATAATCATATATATGGACACTATATACATTCAGTTTTGAATCGTAATATATGTTGAGGGCATATATAACAATTATTTGTTAATAACTGTAATATATTGACTTTATTTTTTTATTTATATATAGTTATTATTTATTATTTATTTTTATTGTTTATATTTATTATTTAAAACACCATATAATTATTGATAATAAAAAAGATAACAATATTAAATAAGAAATTTTATTTACAATATTCAAAATTCAATACATTATAGATAAACACAATACAATTTAAAAAAAAAATTGATCACTTAAGCACTCTAGAACATTATTTTATAATTTTCTAAATTCTAAAAAAAATCTATTAAAAAAATTCTATATTATTCTTCAAATGTGTTTGTTGTAGATTGTTGACCACGTATCAGTACTTCTACATATCAATACTTTAGAGTTCCCGTAACTACAAAAGGATAATATGAATATGAAAATCAAAATATATATAGTAAAATTGGAAAATATTAAAACTTAAGCAAATATGGGATTTGATTCAACAAATATGATTTCAACGTACCTGCTAAAGTTTAGGAATGTGAAAGGGTCAATGTGAAAGGGTGAACATTTAAATAAATCGTGATTCAATAAATTAGGAGAAAAAATTATATTGATTTTATTCTATATAATCTAATGTAATCAGAATTATTTTTATAGTAATAAAATAAAAAATTTGACATTTTACCTCATCGTTTTTTTGTGCTCTCTAGTTTTCTGTAAGGTATTAAAACTTGGACTGATGGTTGAATTGGATGAGGTAGTGGTTTAAGGGTTAGTGGGTTGGACCCTCAAATCGAAGTCAAATTAGTAATAATTAAAATATCAGAATTTACTTAGAATATGTAAAAATATTCACATTTTAATTATAAAAATATTTTTTTAACTGAATTATAAAACATTTAAATAAAATTAA
This sequence comes from Albizia julibrissin, assembly GCA_037074505.1. Classification (NCBI taxonomy): domain Eukaryota; kingdom Viridiplantae; phylum Streptophyta; class Magnoliopsida; order Fabales; family Fabaceae; genus Albizia; species Albizia julibrissin. The sequence goes on from CM073487.1 coordinate 37,852,931, forward strand.
TATTTAAAAGTATTCCGTAGAGAAAATTAATAAACATATATTACATATTACAATAATCAATAAAAAAACTACAATATTATATTATATTTTTTATGTAGAACAACATCACATGAATCTGAGCAAAGCTTTGAAAAATGGAAAGAAAGATATATTGTGTCCACACAACATTACATCCCCATATCATGCCATGTCACAGGTAGGGAGGAGTAACAGTTTTTTCTTTCTTCTCCCCATTTTGAATCTCTGCAACTACAATTAGGGCTCTCTCTCTCTCTATTTTCTATCACCGTCTTGTATAACGCCTTCTTCTTCTGGGCTATGTGTATTCTATTATAAAAAGTTTCTTCTTGCCACTTTTATATCATGATTTTTCAGGACTTCGAGTAAGTTTTTTATAATATCTCATTATCTATGCTTTCCCTGTTTTTCCTCTCTCGAAGACTTTCTTCTTCTTCTTCCCAGAGCGATGCCATTTTCAGGCAACTAAAGAAGTGACCCAGGTGACTAGTTCAGCTTGCGAGTTACTCGAGTTACTCCTGGGTTATGCCGGTTTACACCAAGCTATCCCGGGCCGGTTTCCCACTGATTCTGACCATCAACCGGACTGGATTAGTGCCCGAGTCACTGGTTTCTGACCTAACCCGGCCGGTCCGGTCCAGGTTTATATACCATGGTTTTTTGCGATGTTTTTTCTTTATTTTTGTCGTCAAACCAACAAACATCATCAGAAATTAAATGTCACTTTTTATTTGTGATTCTTCTTCCTAGATAATCCAGTAGCCTTGAGTCTCAACAACTGAGTTCTCGTGATATAAAAAAAATAAAATGAAACTAAAAACGTTAGTTAAAAGAATGAAAGATTACCTGAGATATAATAACAAGAGAAAGGAGTTATAGAGTGAAGATCCATATTAGTGGTGGAGGATGGAACCAGCGGCCGTGGATGGAAAAAAGAGTATGTAACTCACTAGAGAAGCTAAAAAACGTTTAAGAACGAAAAAGAAAAGTTGTGTCAAATAATTTTTTTTAAAAATCCCGCCTCTTTATATTTAATATTTTCATAATCCTGCATTTCTAGATGAAAGAATACTTGATTGCTCTTTGTGAAGAACCGTAATGTATTTTATGATCAATAATATTAATTAATATATCAATACATAATATATTAATATATTATTATGTTACTCAACGATTGTTTTTGAAAAATTGTAGTGTATTGTCAAATATTTTTTATATATTACAAGATCCTTAACTGGTCTTTATAAAGAATTGTAATATATTATTAAATAATTTTTTTTCAGAATCCCACATTTTTTATTAAATCATACTAATGGTTTCTTATGAAGAATCGTAATCTATTGTCAAATAACTTTTTTTATATAGAATTATAGTTTCTTATACTTGACATTTTTCAAAATCTTGCCTTCTTATTAAGTAATCTTAAAGAATATATACCGGTTGTCAAGTATTGTGAAATAATTGTTTTTTAGAATCCCGCCTTCTTATATATAAGGGTTTTCATTGATAATTGTTAAGCATTATTAAATAATACATAACAGTTCTTTATGAAGAATTATCAAGTATTGTCAAATAAATTTTTTTTTCAGAATCTCGTCTTTCTCGCCTCCTTAAGATATTAATATAATAATATCTCATATTTATAATCATACTTTATGGTTAATTATTATAACTGTTATGTATTTATTTTTACTAATATATTATTGAAAGACAAATCGTTTGTATGCATTATATGGCAGTTGTTTCATAAAAATTGTCATATCTGTCATTAAATAAATGACGGTTATTACCTACATCCGTTATTTTTGTATTTTTGCGAATTCCGCCTCTCAATATATGATAGAGTACATTTTTAACATTTATATTTTAGTGTTATATATTCTTGTGCGACTTCCACTTCGACATATATGACATTTATTCTCTATAACTTTTATTTATTAAGCGTTATATACCCAAATTTATAATAGTGATGACTTAAGTTTAAGTCCTATGACAATTTTTTTTTAAAAAGAAGTTTACATTTATCATATGCTAAGAATATGCATGAGAAGTATTATTTGTTTTATAAATTCTGCCAAAAAAAAGCTTATCTAAATTGGAGATTTAGAGATGCAATCTTTTACTGGGGAAATATGCGATAGTCATCAGGTTATTTGTTTCAAATAGACCACAAAATTCAAAACTGAAAGTGCACACAAATAAGCATAAAAATAGAATGTAAAAATTACTTTTCTTTTTTGAAGCGGAAATAATATTTGTTTTTAATTTCAAAAAAAAAATTGTCAAGCATTCAAAATTCATGCTCATAATCCAGTCTTCATATACACATATGAAACAAGATTCAAGGAATAGAATAGAGACATGTTTCCAGGTTTAAAAAACACTTATCAAAGTATTTATCATTTATCCATCAATAAAATCCACATATTAATAAAATTTAAATTTACAACTTTATAATTATGAATTAACTTTTTTATCAAGCCGGCTAATTTTTGTTAGTCACTTTTATTTTTCCCATAAAGGTAACCCCTTCTTTACTTCGTTTAAGGACATCTGGACCTGGGGCAGCCGGTCTCTGTACCAATCATGTCCAAACGGGTCGGTTCCGGCCCAAAAGTTCCGAGACAGAATTGAAGCAAATGGAGCAAAATCTGGGACGGGAGGCGGGGAGGGAATGCAGGATGACCAACTGACCAGACCCTGCTTCAGACACTCATGCCGAATTCAGTGAGACTAGAGAAGGCTTCGAGATCCTCTGAAAACTTGGACCTCCATCGCCGTTCAACTCTTGAGTCCATCACCGGTGTGCCATATCCGTGCGTCTTCTCTCTAGACCAAACTTCTTCTCCTTCCTTGCTGTTGTCACTGTGAGTGCGTGCGTGCTTGACAGGCTCGCTGTGCGTCGTTCTCCTTCGTTCTTCAGTTCGTCCCAATGTGATGGTGTTCGTACGTTGTCTCTCAGGCACGTTCTTCTTCTCCCTCCTTTGTTTCGATTATTGTTGCTGTGCTTCCTCTTATGCTTCAAACGACGTTGTCTCATTGGGGGTTGTGTGAGCAAAACTTTCGGAACTGATACTCGGTACCTTGACTGCATCTGTAGGTTCGAATTCCTCTTCTTCTTTCTCAGAATGTGCTTGTGGTAGATTTAAGATTGTTTCTTTGCTTTTCTCTGCTCTGTTGGTTTATATGTTTGTGTTTTCAGAAGCTTTTCTTCTCCCTCTGATTGTCATTAAGGAATAAGATATTGAAATATCTTTTATCTTCGTGTAAATGGAAGCTTAAAGAGTGGAATTTGGAAAATTTATGAAACTTTGTGATGATTGAAGATCATATGGTTGTTAATTTTTGCAGTATGATGGTTGTTTGTGACTTCATCTTAGAATGCCCATAAGGTGTTTGTTAAAATGTGTATGAGAGGAGTTTGTTTGAATTTAAGGATTAAATTTACTTATTTGTGTTTGCTATATTTGGGTACAAAAAGTTGAGCAAATGCTTGATTACAGGAAAAACAGAGAGAAAAAGAAATTGATTGTGTGATGAGATGTGTTTGTTGAATATAGTATTGGACATTAAGAACTATTTAATTTCTATGTTGAGATTTGGAAAATTATGAATGATGCGTGTATATTTATGTATACCGTGGATTTATTTATTATGGATTAAGCTTTGGGTATATACTTTATAGGTATGAAGAAGCTAAAGTAATTCTTTCTTACCTCTAAACTTGCTGTGAGTGTAGAATTGTGAATATATATGTGTGTGCACGTACGCGTGCATGAACCTTTTTTTTTTTTATGTATGCAAGGTGTTGATAATATTATGTTGAATGGTTCATAAAGTTCAAGATTTTTTTTTGTGGGTTTTGTAAAGGTTAAGGAGAAAAGGGGTTTTATAAAGAACATGACAAAATTTGATTACAGATATTATAAATTTCTATGAGGTTACAATTGGAGTGACAATAATGTTATTTGTATGCTAGGGGATTAAAGCTGAATCATATTTTAAGATTATTAACTAGGATAGGCTATAGCTACTATTGGACTATCAAGTAAGTAAATAACGCCCTACTTATTCTAAAAATAACATTCTTATTAGAGTCTACCCCAAACGTTTTCATGAGTCTTATTTTCTTTTAAACGTTTTTCTTAAGCATTAATATCTTAGAAAATGACATGTAAAAGCTTTTGAAAGAAAATGAAATGAGGATTTTGTTTATTTAATTCTCCATTTGTCTTTAAACTTTTATACACGCATGGAAGGGATAGATTTTTCCAAAAGGAAATACTTATCCATTCTGTATTGAAATTGATTTAAGTTACAAGGTTGTATACTTCCATGCATGCTGGAAAATGTTTTTAACAGAATGAAAATAGGCCATTGGTTGCTAACGGCAGTTCTGTTAGCCCTTGTTGTGCTATGGCACACCTAGTTGCTAGCTAGCAGGGGGATTTAGAGGTGCTAGCCCCTTGTGATGGCCAACACATGTGGAACAGAGGTTGGATTTTTGTGAGCATCACTCATGCTTGTTTTTCATGGCCTTTGTGCTTGCGTTTGTTTTTGTGGCTTCTAGCCATGCCAAATATGTTATTTACCCTTGTGGACTGTGTGTACATGCCTATCATCATTTGGTCTAGGTCCTGATTCAGAACAAAGCTGTTTTTCAAATTGGTTTATTGATTTTCAAATAAAAAAAATTCTTTGAATCTAATTTTTATTAGGAATGATTAATTCTTTTTTTTTTTTTACACTTTTAGCTATATAGATGTTCGAATTATGAATAATTAATCCTTTCCTATTTAAATGCGAAGTTGCTTTATTCTGTTATGACTTAACCATTTTATTATTGTTTATTTATATATTATGTGGGGACGTTATTTACTGGAAAAAATATTTTGATACTCAGATGGTGGAAGTGAACCTACTCCTCCAACTGATTCTTGAAGGCCTTACCTTGGAATAAGAAGCTTTTGACTGCTACCTTAATTGTGTACGCTAATGTAAATATTTAAATATACTTTTGAATGTTGACTAGAGTCGCTCCACTGACTCTATATGTAGGATCCTTATCTTTTGCTGATATTTTGGGATTTATGAAAACTAGGAGCTTGGTACGTTGTGCTTAGTTATCAGGCTATTGTAGACTTTCGTGAAGTCCAACTTCCAGAGGAGACTTTGCCGAAATGTCTACAAACAACTTAATGTTTTGTTTATAAGATATATGTTTATATGTGAACTATAAATGGTATATGCATATGCAAGGTTATTACACTAATTATGATATTGTAAATACTATTATATCATGTCAAGTAAATATTGTTATGTTCAATGCTTATGGAGTGTGAGATTTTCTCATATTTCGTGGTGGTCACCCTTGAATATCAGGGCATGACAAGATTAGAGTATAAATGATCAATTTTTAAAGTTTATTTAGTTCATGTGCTTTGTTGATGCATTGGTGATGGAGGGGCGTTCTTGAACTTGTTCCCGTCCTGTCTGAGACTGATTATTGAATTTTTGATGAGAAATTGACTTTTATGATGTTTTGTGTATTGAACTTCTGTGAAAGAGTTTGCTTTTTTTGCCTAGACTTACCATATGCTGAATGTTAAACAGAAAATGTTCATAGATAGCACGTGCCGATGTGAGCCATTCTAGTGCTAGGGGTCTTGGAAAATGAGGTCTTTCTGAAGATCACTATTCTGTGAGGGTACTCCGACCTGCAAATCAACCTGATTTGAACCTTTAGTAGGATAAAAATGGAATATGAGTTGCTGTGAATGCGAGTTTCAACTTGGTTTGGAACTTATAGACGCAGATGCTGCTTCAATCAATGGACCTATTCCACAACACTCTCCAAAGTGAAGAAGAATCCTCTTCTCTCTCCACCTTGGCTTCCATGAGATCGCTCATCATCAACCCTTCAACTCCACAATCCACCATAACTTCCATTCTTCAGAAGCTGATTCGCTCACTTGAACTTAGTCATGACAAAGTCCTTCTCCATTACTCTCTCAACCTCCTCACCCATCTCGCCTTCCACCACTCTTCCTTTTCTCATTTCATCTTTCAATCTGTCTGTTCTCACTCTCTTTCTGCCCAATCGACCCGCCTTGCTGTTGACTCACTCCAAGTACTGGCTTTGATCACAGAACGTGTTCCAGCACCAGGCTTGAATACGGACAAGCTTGATGATGGGTTTTTTGTTTCTCTCTGTTTTGGCCCCTCTGTGTCTGCACGATTATGGTTGCTCAACAATGCAGGGCGCTTTCAAATTGGGCCATCTTTACTGTTTACTGTTTTTCTAGGGTTCACAAAGGATCCTTATCCTTATGTGAGAAAAGCTTCTCTAGATGGACTTGTTGATTTGATTAATCATGGCGTCTTTGAAGACTCTAGTTTGGTGAATGGGTGTTATCATCGTGCTGTTCAACTTCTGGGTGACATGGAAGATTGTGTGAGATCATCTGCAATTGGTGTTGTAAGATACCATTAATTAATGTTTTCCTTTTCTTTGTGTGCTTCACGGAGATATGAGTCTGCAATGCTTGTGGAATAATAATTAAAAGCTTGTGTTTTGGAGCTACAGGGTATTGTATCCTAAATGAATAATATTTGGTCTTCCAGAAACTCATCAACATATTTTCCACTTCTGGAAATTTTAGTGTAACTTGAGGTCTTATATGTTATGTTATCTATTTTGTAATTTCAGGTTGTTTCATGGGGGCTGATGTTAGCAGCTTCTAATGCTGACATGAAAAGCTACTGGTCCAATGAAGTATTTGCCAAGGTGTTTTCTTATTCCATGGGCAATGCATCGTCTATGGTTGTTGGATCTTAATTTTACAAATGTTTGGTATTAAAGCTACAATTTCAATATTATGATGTTTCCCTATCCATGCTTGTTTCCCCTTCTTGACAAACTCAGGATTCTCAACATTGCCTTTTGATCTTAATGATTATTCTATGCCTTTTATGAATCTCAAAACCATAATGACCCGTTCCTTGATTTGTGAGATTCTAAAAATGGCACATGGAATTATGATAAGTTTAACAAATATGATTCTCTCTCTAAGTTGGAGGAATTAAAAAGTTAAGCTATGATGTCTCTGACATGAAACAATGAGTTAGTCTGTTAAATTAGATTTTGGGCTCATGTTCTGCTTGGAATTTTGGGCTAGTCATACTATTCATGGCTTATAAACATTGCTTTCTATAGATTTTATATTATAGATAGATGTGTAGATATATAGATTCTTGATGCATGTAATATAATATGTTTAGTCTTATTGCACAATGTCATTTTCTTTCTGTTGCATTCAGAAATTAGATATATACCTGACATTATTGTATCTGTACACTTTTAAGTCATTGAACTGATATCATGGAGTCAAATGTCGTGTAGGAAATTTACTAGGAATCCATCAACTTTGTCATGCCCAAATGATTGGAGAACTTTCCTCTCCTGCCACTGTCTTTTTTCCAAGTATTATTCTGTTTGTATGTTTTCAAGTATTCGTGACAGTGGGCTGCTGATTACCTTGGTATTACACGCGCTTCATATTTATGCAGCTCTGTTCTATGGCAAGAGATATGAGCATGGAGGTCAGGGTTGAAGCTTTTACTGCCCTTGGAAAGATTGAAATGGTATCTGAGGATTTTCTTTTGCAAACTTTGTCAAAGCGAGTCCTGGAAGTTGGAAAGAAAAAGGAAGTATTTGGCCAGAACACGACTGAACAATTTAAAATGCTAGCAGCTAGTGTAGCTGGTGCACTTGTGCATGGACTTGAAGATGAGTTCTTTGAGGTAACTTTACTTGAACATTAGTGCTTCATATGCAGTTTACAATAATGATAAGATGTATGATGGATCTTTGTGGAAAGAGGTTAGTGAAGAACTTAGTAATTGTAAAGCTCAATGTTTTTAGAACTTGATCTGGCAATTGGCTGCAATTATGTCGTAATAGTTTAAGGTTTTGCCCCATATTTGATCTGAAATTGAAAGAGTTTCTGTCCTGAAGGTGCGAAAGTCTGCATGCCAGTCCTTGCAAAGACTTGCAGTCCTCTCCACTGAGTTTGCTCATGAAGCTTTGAACATTTTAATGGATGTGTTGAATGATGATTCGGTGGTTGTTCGATTACAAGCTTTAAAAACTATGTACTATATGGCAGTTAGTGGCTGTCTGAAGGTTCAGGAAAAACATTTGCACATGGTATGTTTTTCATCCTTGATAAGTACGTAGGCTGACTATCCAATATATAACTATATTTTATGGTTGTGGGAGTCAAATTGAATTTTTTTTGTTTTCCCAAATGAAAAAGAAGGGTTTCCCCTCCGCTCCTTTTACTTAATTTTGTAGAATGAATCAAATAACTAGTTTACTTGGTCATGTTGTTGATCAAATCAACTACTGGAAAACTGTCTCGCCTTTGCGATAGCATAATATATTATTAGAGACAGGTGCAAGTACTTTTTGATCAAATAGACTACCGGGGAACTGTCTCGCCTTTGCAATAACATAATATATTATTAGAGTCAGGTGCATGTACTTTTTGATCAAATCAACTACTGGGAAACTTTCTAGGATGACCCATAGGTTTAAGTTTTATGATAAAGCTTTTTCGAAGAGGAAAACAGTGATCTTCATGACTTGACTGTGGAGATTTTTACCCCCTGAACTGATAAGGGGTTTCTTTCTCTGATGAAATTTTCCAAGATACTTGACCCTTGTCAGTAAATTTAAATTATGTATTAAGTATAAATGTATTCTGTCATATTGTTGACACTATCTTTTATCTGCTTGGCAAGTTCATCCTGATCATTTTTCATTTGATGCTCTTCCAGTTTCTTGGTGTTCTAGCTGACAACAGCAGGGAAGTGAGGTATTCTGCAAGGAAAATACTTAAACAAGTGAAGCTGAATAGTCTCTTCTTGTTTAAATCAGCGATCGATGGTCTTCTACATAGTTTGAGTATTTACCCACAGGTTTTCATCTAATTATTCTGCAATTTTATCATCTTTATTCTTAAGACGGGCTTATGAGATTTTACAATGACATTAAGTATTGGAGATGCAATTGATTATTCTGCAATTTTATCTTCTTTATTCTTAAGATGGGCTTATGAGATTTTACAATGACATTAAGTATTGGAGATGCAATTGATTGCAATGCTTACAAAAATTTATTTTCATCCTTGTCTGGTCATTTTGTGGGATCCTTTCACTGTTTTGTTCAAAGCAAGCTCCCCCTTTTAAAGTATTCGACTTATCTTGATTCTTTAAGCCGGTATAGTCTCTCACTCGCATTTGGCTTCCAAAACCCCTGAACCTAAAAGGTCAATGAAAGAGGCCAAAACCTAACACAGACCGCATATCCTGCTATGCTATGTACAATTTGAACATCTTAGGCAAGCTAACACGTTCTCAATTGAATCTAGATGGGATAATTTAGCTTTTCATTTTGCCACCCCCATTTTCCTGATTGGTCATGGCTGGTCTTTACTGCAGTCACTCTTTCCTTATGCCTTCACAGCTCATCATTATTAAGTATTTAATATCTCCTAAATGTTCACTTCATTTCCCTATAATCATTGAACCTTCCTTATTTTATCCATTTTGTCTATGCTATATGGATTACATGCTACTTAATTTTCTAATAGTTCATGATAGTGGTGAATATATATAGTGACCAATTTTTGGCATTTATTGAGCTTTTAACTCTTTTTTGGTGTAACATCTGCATATTCTCATGCCAGGATGAAGCTGATGTATTTCCTGCTGTTTCCCATATTGGCTGGAATCACAAGAAGTTTGTGGCCATTGTCTCCAAGGAAGTTTTTGAAGAGGTGAACTTGTTCCTTTAAATGATGATTATATAACATTTCGAGTATCTTCATGAACATTTTGCCCATATCATGTTAACATGAGGCTAAACTTAGTTGACAGTCCGCAGTTAGAATGGCATCCACAGAAACTAGGGTTTCAGAAAGCAGAAGACCCGCTGTACCTACTGCTTAAAATTTACTCTTACAGTACTAGTTTTGTATTTCTTAAGCTTATTAGATAGGCTTAAGTATCTATAATTTTTCAGGGGCGTTATTTTGGCATTACATTTCAGCTAATGCTGCTGCTTGCTTTTGTAATTTAGTCCCCTAATAGAAATGATGTTTCTTGATAAATTTATGGCCTTGTTCTAGTGGTAACAAATAGGAGGATGGTTTTCAGTTTGCCATGAGGTCAATATGTAATATTTATAGTATCAGAAGAATGCAACCTCATAGAGGGAGGAACAATTATTCAGAACAATTATTCATTTTTCCTGTAGTTTCCTCAAGATTGATTTTATTCAACTAATCAAGGTGAATGGACAAATAGGAGGATGGTTTTCAGTTAACCATGAGGTCAATATGTAATATTTATAGTATCAGAAGAATGCAACCTCATAGAGGGAGGAACAATTATTCAGAACAATTATTCATTTTGCCTGTAGTTTCCTCAAGATTGATTTTATTCAACTAATCAAGGTGAATGGATTTTATCTTCCAAAAATCTAATCTTCAGCAGAGATAATTGGTATTTAGTTAATATTCTGTTACACCATTCTTTCAGGTAGAAGCAGCTTTTGAAGGCAACTCTGAATTCAATAGTGCGAGAGTCGCTGCACTTTTAATTCTTTGTGTCTCTGCCTCACTCTCGCATGTAAATGTAGGCACGGTACCTCCAGTTTTGTTTTCTTATGCTGTTGCACTCCTAGGGAGGATTTCCTCAGCGTTTATTGATGTTATGGATAGGGATGCCCTTTTGGCCTACCTATCTGATAAAAGTAGATCTATTGATTGTTTTGCCTCAAATATAAACCATGGTGAAGGGGAGAACCAGTTACCCTTAGTTCAAGGCGATTACAGTTATTGCGCCAGCAATGATGTGACTAGTCTTGTAGAGACATCACATCCAATAGATGCGGAGTCTGAAATTCAGTCCCATTTTGTGAGGGAGCCAAAAGATATACTCAATTCTCAAGTAGAAGATCGGCTAGTGAATGATGGAGTTATAAAGTTTACGGATCTTACTCTTTCCAAGGTCCCAGATATCTGGTCCCTGATACAATCTGGCTTTACAAGTGAAGTTCTGAAGATCCTGAGGTAATATAGTTCACGGTGAATACCATCTGTTTGAGGGCCTGAATTTGATTGTTTGTCCTGCGAGCTTATTTACTATTGCTAGATGATATTTGATATGTTTTGATGTATGCATATGAAATATTATCTTGGTTTTCTTTTTAAAGCGTTGTGCTGACAATGTAGGAGTTGGAAGGAAGATTTGACAACTATGAGATCTGATTTTGCGGGATCTGCTGATGCTTTGGCATTTACCTTGCAATGTCTTCAAATAATAAAGCACCTTGCAAAAATTTGGGGAAATTTCCCACAAGAGAAACCGATATGTTCTCGTGCAACAGGAGCGTTAGACTTTGAACTGGCAAAGCTTGATAGGGTGGTTAAAGAATTCAGGATTCTGTTCATCGGGTTTTGTCCACAAGAGGAATTGAATGTGTTAGAGCTAATGTTAGTGAATTGGGTCCTTGGGCTGTGTAAAGTTGACATATGCTGTCGGATCCTTGCATTGAAGAGGTTGACTGCAACATTTTCACATGTAGAACTTCTCCTTAAAGAGAGCTCTGTCGTGCCATCCTCATTCATAGTTGAACTCAGGAAATTGTTACCCGAAGGTGTCACATCCATAAATGAAGCTTCCCAGAGTCCATTGGAGTTTTGTAAGTGTCTTAAGTTATTCTCACTGAAACAGTTCATATATAGTGGAACAATCAAACATGTAAGAGCAGAGCTATGTATTGTGAATAATGACTCTGAACACCCTCTTCCTTTCGTTTCGGGACTACCAGTAGGCATTGAATGTGATATCACTCTCCACAATATCACCAGTGATCACAGATTGTGGCTGAGCATGACCATGAATGATGATGGTTCATCTCAGTATGTTTTTCTAGATTGGAAGCTTCTTGAAGGCTCTGGAGAAGAAAGGAATTTTGCATTTGTTGTTCCATTTTATGGAACCCCAAAGGCTACTTCTTTCAGGCTGAAGGTACGTATATGTTTGGAATGTTTATTTGAGGATTCTGTCCTAGGGCAAACTTGTCAAGGGCCAAGACATGAACTTATGTTTCTTTGTCCTGAAAAAGAAGTTTATCTTTCCAATGTACTAAAGACTAAATCACATTCCCTCAAATAAAACATTAAATTATAGTCTTCTTTTATTTGTGGGGTGTGAGCTGAAATCTTTGCGCTAGAGACTCTAAATTCCAATGTCCGAAGGACTCAAATTGTGTTCTTTAGCCTTCATGTAATAATTTAATACAATGGTGTTATTGTAGACAATTTCAAAAAGATACATGTACTAGCCATATATAATGTGGATGTTTGAGCTGAACAAATAATAAGCTAACTGAGAGCATTTGAAGAATTATTCATTACAAAATAAAACTAAGCGACATACAATCAAAAGGTCTTAAACGATAGATTTTCATAACCTTACTCTTATCACTTGTACTTTTCAGTATTCACAGTAAGCTACACATAAGATCCTGATTTTTCAGATGCTTAGCTAGCTACTAGCTCCACCTTCAACTCTGGAGGTAATCGCACCGCCTAATTGCTTCTTCCGAAATGAAATCCATTTCTCATGCAACCAGTTAGCGATAAGTGGAATTTTAAAAATTGAATTGATGCAAAAGAGAGCTAATACGGAGTACACTATTGGGAAAAGGCCTCCAAAGTCGTCTATCATCAAACTACGCGTCTCTCAACACCACTTTGGTATTCAGATTTTTCGACGGTGATGGGTAAGGATATGTTTCTCTTCATGTCATGAAATATCTTCACATTTTGAGTTACATTTAATATTGCATCCGAACAATTCGAGACTAAAGTAGAACTTTTTAGAAATGCCTGAAAATTCAACATTGTGGATCATTAAAGTTTTATTCGCCATATGGAACGTAATGTGTATATACGGGAGAGAAGAAGACAACTCACAAAGGCAAATCCGCCAGTTTTATAAATTGGTCTTGTCATCTTGCAAGAAGTGCAATTGGAAAGTAAGAGCATGAGATAAGGAGTTTCATAAATAATAGCATCAACCTTTTCTTCTTTGTCTTCATTTTATAATGCTTCAATTTACTCTTCACCATTTCCTAAAGCCTTTAGATTATTCAAATCGAATCCTATTTTGTCAATCAGAAGTCCTTTCACCCAGGAATCTTCACCACTATCACCACTGATTTAGACGTGCCGCTTTTCAAAAAATCAATATATGGAATCATGACACGCAAAGATATCGAGCGTGTCAAATAGAGTATAAGAAATATGTTGATACAAATACTACCCATATTTATTTATCAGTTATTATTAACTGATTCACATCATCAACTAGGATGATTATTCATCCTCTCTCAATCCCTCTTCCCCCTATAATTCTATACAAATTATTAAATACTCGCTCCGGTCCTTAATATAAATCCTTAATAGGATGTGAGATTTGGAGAGGGATAGATGTACGTAGGCTTACCCCACAATGGGAAAGGTTATTTCCATGATTTGAATCTGCGACCTTTAGGTCACATGACAGTAACCTTACCGCTGTGCTATATTAAAATCTATAAAGTACTCATATTAAATACTTCATAGATTTTATAAAATCATTTATAAATAGTAACAGAAAATTTCTGCAAAATAACTTACAAATATAATGAACAAAGGGAATATTAACACAATCAGTTCGACTCGCTGCTATGTCTCCAATTATAACATCAACATCAACATTCTGGTATATTTTCAATGAAACTATATCAGTATCATGCATGTAGAAACTAAGAAGCAGAAAAGCAAGTAAAAGTAAAAACACTTGAAAGCAACAGAAATGAATGAAAACTTGCCTTGTTTTTGATATTGCAAAGAAGATCATCATATCCATTAGTGTTGTCCACGGGCACAAACTCATAAGGTAAAGGAAATGGCAAAACCTCAATCACTTTTTTAAACACTTCAACAGCAAAGCCAGTAGCTGATATTTTCTGTCCATCCACATTAACTTCAATAAATTCAGTAAAATGCGTTTTTGGGACCCCAATTTTCAACTTTGGTGGTCTCTCCCTTGAATTACCCGGCCCTATCGGGTCCCTTAGTTTGTATTTTCCAGCTGGGTCACCAACTATACTATAATCCTGAAAAAGTCCTTTTTCAGGTCTCCAATATCCAATGAACCTTTCTGTTCTGTTTTGCACATTGTATACTACAAATTGTGATGGTTCTAGTTGTCCTTTCCGCAAACTGAAATTCCCTGACAGGCCTACGACATCAGTATCCTGAATTGCTGTGAGAAGTTTTTCGTCCTTCTTATTGTTGGACTTCTCTACCGCAATGGCCAATGCTGTGATAGTGTCATAAGCCCACAAGCCATATAGAGACACAGTTTTCTCGTACTTAGACATTAATGTTTCCGCTAAGGAATTGCGGTCTTCTTCTTCGAAGGAAACATCCACCAATGGACTCACACCCAAAGCACCATCCATGTAGCCTCTCACTTTTATATCATTAGCTTTGGGATCTATCGAAGGATATAGGACTTGCGTAAGTATCCAAGCGTATCCTTTGCTCATCATCCCTGCCTTTTTTGCTTGTTCCACAAGTCTTGACCAAAGCTCCACGCTCATATGGGCAACAAACACATATGTTCGCTTTTCTTTTATGTTGTCAAGCTCTTTGGTGATGTTATCGTCGGTGAAATCTTGACGAGTGGCACTTATGTAAGACACCCTTGAATACTTGGTTATGGATCTTACTCTTTCGAAGGTCCCAGATATCTGGTCCCAGAAACAATTTGGCTTTACGAGTGAAGTTCTCAAGATCCTGAAGTAATATAGTTCATGGTGAATACTTGGTTTTCTTTTTAAGCGTTTTGTTGACAATGTAGGAGCTGGAAGGAAGATCTGGCAACTATGAGATCTGATTTTGCGGGATCTGCTGATGCTTTGGCATTTACTTTGCAATATCTTCAAATAATAAAGCACCTTGCAAAAATCTGGGGAAATTTCCCACAAGAGAAACTAATATGTTCTCGTGCAACGGAAGCGTTAGACTTTGAACTGGCAAAGCTTGATAGGAATAGAATGTCTTGGAGCTAATGGTAGTAACTTGTGTCCTTAGGCTATGTAAAGTTGACATATGTTGCGGATTCTTACACCAAAAGGGTTGACTGCAACATTTTCACATGTAGAACTTCTCCTTAAGGAAAGCTCTGTCGTGCCATCGACATTCACAGTTGAACTCAGGAAATTGTTACCCGAAGGTGTCACCTCCATAAATGAAGCCTCCCAGAGTCCTTGGAGTTTTGCAAGGGTCTTAAGTTAGTCTCCCTGAAACAGTTCATATGTAGTGAAACAATCAAACATTTAAGAGCAGAGCTATGTATTATGAATAATGACTCTGAGCACCCTCTTCCTTTCGTTTCGGGACTACCGGTAGGCATTGAATGTGATATCACTCTCACCATGATCACATATTGTGGCTGAGCATGACTATGAATGATGATGGTTCATCTCAGTATGTTTTTCTAGACTGGAAGCTTCTTGAAGGCTCCGGAGAAGAAAAGGAATTTTGCATTTGTTGTTCCGTTTTATGAACCCAAGGGCTTGTTTGATTTTTATTTTTTATTTTTTACAAATAGTTTTATAAAACAGGTTTTAGAAATAAGTTAAAAAAAAAAATCTGTTTGGATAAATTGTTTTGAAAAATCTATTTTTGAAGTGATGTGGCAGTGCAGTCGCTGGTGGTGACGTGACAGTGGTCGTTATTAGTAGTGTAGTGTCAATAATAGATAAGTGACAGTTTCAAAAAAAAAAAAGAAAACAAAAACAAAAAAACAACTAAGAACTGTTTTTATTTTTTAGTTTTTAAAAATAAATTTTTATTTTTAATTTTTTTTTAAAAATAGTTTACCAAACATATTCTATTGTTTTAAAAAATAAAAAAACAGTTTTGAAAAACAAAAACAAACACCCCCTAATTCTTTTGGGCTGAAGGTATGTATGGGTTTGGAATGTTTTTTTTGATGATGCTGTTCTGGGGCAAACCTGTGAATGGCCTAGACCAGGGCTTACGTTTCTTTATCCTGAAAAAGAAGTTTATCTTTCCGATGTACTAAAGACTAAGTCCCATTACCTCCAATAAAACATCATATTATTATAGTCTTGTTTTTTTTTTAAAAAGTGCTTCTATCACCATAATCAAACATCAGACACAAAAATATCAGAGAACTTTTTAAAATAAAGTAAAAATGTCATTTCCAATATCTCCGTTGAATGTCTGTTACTTTTTTTTTATAACATATCCTAGTAAATATGCAAAAATACTCATAATCATAATCTTTTTCAAAAAGAGATGTGAGCACATAATTGAACCTCGAGGTGCAAAAGTGCTTATACCATATTAATCCTACATATCACCTCCATCTTCTCTATAATTATAGAAACTTTGTTGCTATACATTAAAATATTCATATAATCATATAGCAGCACTTTTGAAAAAAGAAATTAAAGTAGGTATATTTGCACATTCCTCTCTGTCCCCTCCCCCCTTGTGTAAGCTGAAATTGTTGCGCCAGAAATTCTAAATTCCAATGCCGAAAGGGCTCTAAAATTGTGTTCTTTACCATTCTCTATGTAATAATTTAATCCAACAATGTTATTGCAGACAATTTCAAAATATATATGGTGGACATTGAGCTGAACAAATAATAAGTTAAACGAGAGAACTCGAAGAACTTTTCATTACAGAATAACACCAAACCACACACCATCGAAAGGTCTTAATGTTCAGGTAACTGCACCTCCGGCTGCACCCCCGACTGCACCCCCGGCTGCCTCCAAAGTGAATCCCATCTCGCATTCAACCAGCTTCTGATTAATGGAACTTTAAGAATTAAAAGGCAGAAGACTAAACCTAAGACAGCGTATACTAACGGGAAAAGGAATATTCCAAAGTCGTCTGTTGTCAAACTTCGCATCTCAACAACACTTTTGTACTCCGATTTGTCAACGGTGAGGGGTAAGGCTATGCTCCTCTTCATGTCGCCAAACGACGTCACATTTTGAGTTACATTTAATATGGTAGCTGAAAAATTTGAGACCAAGGTAGAATTTTTGGCGAATGCCTGAAAAATTTAACATGGTAAATTGTCAAAGTTTTATAGTCCTTATGAATATTACCTCATGTCCTAAATATAAAACTCAGTTGACATTTTAGTTGGAGAGATTAAAGAAGCTAATTAAATTATATTAAAGTATTTATATGTATAGTTTTTCTTTAAATGAATTTGTCTGTCTTATATAATTCAATAGTAGACAACATATGATATGATTAAGTAATTTATTTAATTTTTCCCCTGTCTTCAAAAAAAAAAAAAAAGGCAAACTGAATTTTATATTTACGATCATAGAAAGTATAATGTATATATTGGGGAGAGAAGAACAATACTCACAAAGGCAAATCCACCAGATTTATAGATTGGTCCAGTCATTTTGCAAGAAGAGCATTTGGAAAGCAAGAGCAAGAGATAAGGAGTTTCATCAAAAATAGCATCAACGCCTCCTTTTTGGGCTCCTTTCGACAATTCCTTATTGTACTCTTCACGACTTGTTAAAGCTTTTAATTGATCATTCTTCAATCCTATTTTTGTAGTCAGGAGATCTTTCACCCAAGAATTTTTTTGATATCCCACTGACACACTGTTCCTTCTAATCTCTTGCACGTCCTTCAATAATGGAGAACGCTTTGCCGTGGTCATGTCAGTTAAAATTGAAGTTAAATTTGCTGTATAAATTTGAATTGCTATGCCCAACACAAACATAACCACTATCACCGCCGATTTAGATGAGTCACTTCTTAAAGAATTAACATCTGCAATCATCACACACTCACACACACAACATACAAAGTCGTTTATAATTAGGAATATAAAAAGTTTCTGCAAAATAGCTTATAAATGTGAACGGAAGAAATAATATATTTATATATATTGGGTACGTACGATGAAAAAAGAGAACTCACCACTCTTGTAGATAAGGAAGGGATTGCAGCGAAGGCGTTCAAAATTGCTTTTAGGATCGCCCCTCCTGTTTCTTTCCAATATAAGTATGATGACAGTTGCAACCACAAAAGTCGCAACAAGAATTAACCAAACTAACCGATCAAAAGGTTTGAAGAGGATCCATCCATTTTTGGAGTCGGGTCTCACATTTATCACCATTGACACTCTTGATTCCAAATACGGCATTGTGAAATCCACATAATTTGCGCGACGCACTAGAATTGTTATGTCTCCAATGATAACATCAAGATTCTGCAATTTTTTCATACAAGGATTAAGTGTTGGAAATGAAACCCTACATATATATATACAAGTGTCTATGTGGGTTCACCATGCCCACAAATTATTTATGGGGAGAGGTGTCTCCATTTACCCACCTCTCCATTTCTTCTTGAATCAACTAACATTTTATAACAATATATTATAATTTTAAATAAAAAAATTTTTTGATAAATATTATAACAATATAATTTAAACTACTAAAAGTAAACAAATTTGTTTAAATATTTTGATAAATTTCTATAGAGTTGAAGTATTTATATATACTTTTAAGTCTAAATTTATTTACATGTACTTTTCTATTTAATGTTACAATAATATTATATTTATAAATAACAATGTAATACTAGTATTCATATAAAATATTAAATCCCAAGTGTTGGAAATTGATCCAATGAAAAGTATAATAAACAGAGAGGAAGGTAAATGGAGGCAACCATCTCCTTAGTTGTCAAAGGTAAAGATCAAGACAATTAAGGTATGTTTGGTTCAGCGTTTTGGGGGTTTATAAATGTTTATACACGTAAGTTGAGACAACCCTCATCTCACATACTTATCTCATATTCTATAAATCATGATTAAAAAGTTACTTTTGAAGACTTAAATTGCTATTTCAAACAAGCACAATATCTCATAGTCATAAGCATAGCCCCCGGGTGGAACCTAGCTGCCCCACCTAAAATTTTTGCTTCATTTGTAATATTACATGGATAAATTATACGTGTATATCAGATTAATCTTTAATTTTTTCAAATATTATCCAGTTCCGTCGTCCCTGAGCATATCCTGTGATGTTGTTGATCGTATCTATGCTTATGGGGGGCGCACGGATACATAGATACATATAGACACACTCATATATGAAACTATACCAAACACACCTTTAGAAACAGGGACTTGATTTCAGTACTAACCATTGTGCTTAGCTTTCTCAACTTATCAAATTTGGGCTGTTCATATCTGATTTTGGACTGTGCAAATTTGAGTTTTTTTTAAATGATGATTTTTTAAATAAAAAATCATTTTTTAAAAGAATAGTGGTAAAAAGATTATTATTATTTTAGATTTTATACTTATTAAAATAATTTTTATTAAAAAAATATAGATTTTTAAAAGCTCAAATCTAAATTGTCTAATTCGGATCTGACGGCCAGATTTAATGAGTTGAGAAAGCTAAGCTCAGTATTTAGCATTGAAACCAAATCCTACAAACTCAGAAACACAAAAGCCAATAAATGGAAGTTAAAACAATTGAAAGCAACAGAAATGAATGAAAACTTGCCTTGTCAGTGATATTGCGGAGAAGATCATCATATCCATTATCGTTGTCCACGGCCACAAACTCATAGGGTAAAGGAAATGGCAAAGCATCAACCACTTTTTTAAACACATCAACAGCAAAACCAGTAGGTAATATTTTCTGTCCTTCCCCAGTAACATGAACAAATTCAGAAAAAAGCGTTTTTGTTGGGACCCCAACTTTCAACTTTGGTGGTCTCTCCGTTGTGTTACCCGGCCATGCCGGGTCACTTAGTTTGTATTTACCATCTGGTTTACCATCTACACTGTAATTTTGAAAAAGTCCTGTTTCAGGTCTCCAATATCCGATGATATTTTCTCTTGGGCCTTTCATATTGTATACTTCAAACTGTGATGGTTCTAGTTGTTCTTGCCTCAAACTGAAATTCCCTGACACGCTCTCGTAATCAGTTTCCACAATAGCTTTGCGAAGTTCTTGGCCTGTTTTGTATCGAAGTTCAACTCTGCTTTCATTAGAATCGAATAATCCAGAGTTGTGTACTGCATTGGCCAATGCTTTGAGAGTGTCATAAGCCCACAGGCCATAAAGAGAGAGATCTACATTGTGCTCATCCATTAATGTTCTCTCTATGGAAACATCCAATGAAGGCCTCACACCCAAAGCACCATCCATGTAGCCTTTCTCTTTTGCATCTTTAGCTTTGGGATCTAACAAGGGAGAGAGGCCTTGCGTAAGTATCCAAGCGTGTCCTTCACTCATCATCCCTTCCTTTTTTGCTGGTTCCACAAGTCTTGACCAAAGCTCGACAGTCATATGAGCAACAAACACATATGTTCGCTGTTCTTTTATCTTGTTAAGCTCTTTGGTGATTTGAACATCGTTGAAATCTTGACGAATGGAACTTATGTAAGGCACTCGAGTGTCCATGTCTTGCAAGGCATAAGTGAGACATGGAGTAAGGTCATTGCCGAATTCAGGCTCTTCATAAATGGGGATCACAGACTCCCAATTATAAGTTTCGATAATGGCTGCTATAGCTTCGAACTGAGAGCAATGGCTTCTACTGAAGTTGGAGTTGATGAAAAATCGGGTACGAGGTGGCAACAGAGAAGGACCAGATGGAGGAAACCATATCACAGGTACATCATTCCTAATACCAAGGTCAACAACATACCTTGCTAGCTCCGAGTTTTGAGGGCCCAGGATTGCACTCACATGTTCGTTGTATACTAGATCGTCAGCTGCTTAATGTCAACATTAAGAAATTAATTTTCTTTATTGGCATATATTTAATATAACTGTTGTTCTAAAAATCAATTTTTTATGAATTATTTAAATTTCCGAATTATTATAATATATATATCTTCATTATTTTATATTTTTTTATGTATATTGAAATATGTAAAAATTTAGATTATTTGATACTTCCATCGTCTTTTTTATAAGAAACAACTACTAAAATCTAATACTTCTTTACTTTTTTCCCCCAATTATATTCTTGTTTAAAAAGAGTGTACATGAGAGAGATAGTTGGTGGAAATTTATAATAATGAGATAATGAGTAACGTATATTAAATCAGGGTAAAAATAAGAAAAACAGTTTAAAATTTCAGACAAAAAAAATTTGTTCCTTATATACTGACCATCTTTATAAGAAAGATTGTTTTTTATAAAAAAGACAGGCCGGACAGAGTAACTTTTTAGGACAAAATTTGGATGCCTTTGTGAGAAATTTTTTGGTGCTAAATATAAGTCACTTGTGGGTATTTGATGATTGTTTTACAATTTTATGTTTATTTAATTCAGGTTAGAGAGAGAGAGAGAGAGAGAGAGAGAGAGAGAGGAATAATTTGTAAATGAGGGAAGACCTTAATAAAGACAAATTTAAATTTTTTTTATCAATTTAATGTACTCATTGGTATACAAGAATGAGTTATAAATGACCTATAATAAGGAACAGAGTGGTATAAATCCATGCCTCTAATCAAACTTTTCCATGTGTAATTTTTTATTGATGATTCTTTAATAGAATCTTGAAACTTTCTCCATGTGAATTTTTGTTATTAGAAAAATTCATGTAATAAGATTTGGCAGGAGAATTAGACCTAATGGATATTAAACAAATGAACATAAACTTTACTTTTTTATCCTATGATTATATTTATAAGGCCCTTTTAGCATGTTTCATACAAACTAAAATAACCTTAAATTTTATTAACTCTACTTTATAATTCAATAACTTTTTAACATTACTTCTTGTTAACTACACTTTCCGAGAAAATTCTCCTTCCATGCCTTTTTATAAGAAATTTTTAACAAAATCTCATAGTTCAAAACATTAGTTAAGTATAATAAATGTGTTAAAATTATAACCTTTTTAACTAAAATACCATTATTTATGAGGACATAAGAAATAAGAGAGAATAAGGAAATTATTATAATAAAGAGGATTATAAAAGAGAGATAATAAGAAAATAAATATGATACTCTGTCCATTCTAAGTTACTTCTAGAAGAATATCATGATTTACAATATAAGTCACTTGGAGAGTAATTATTGCCTATTTGTCAATTTTACCAATGTAATTAATACTTAAATGTAATTTTTTGTATATTCTCTTTCATTTAAAATCTAATTTAATATGTGTAAAGTTGAATTTTTTTTCAATTTAAGGCATATTTAATGAGTTAACTATTATTTCTTCATTTTAATGAATTAGTTGGAGTTCGTTATATTATGAATTGGAGTAAGTAGAAGTAATAGGTTTTTGATGGCTATAAAAATTTATTATATTAACATTAAATATGGTAATTAAATAAAGACAAAATAAAAAAATAAGAAGTAAAAAATAAAACATTCACTTCATGTCTTTTATAAAAAAGAACGGGTATGTGTGACATGTTTTTTCTTATAAAAAGGAATTGAGGGAGTAACTATCCACATAATAATAAATAAATGATGAAATTTTACATTTATGAAAAAAAATTAATGAGATACCTTCTAAATATGATTAAAAAAAATTCTTTCTCTCCGTATTATAAATAAAACGAGAAGTCGGTGTTTGAATACCCAAAAGCACTTTTTAATCACTTTTATCCTTTATGATTTTTTTTTAGTGAAAAATCAATTTTTCACGTATAATCCAAACACTCATGGCCACACACGCCCCCCGGGGGGGGGGAAGGGAGAGGGGTTATTGAGTAAGGTAAAATCTAAGCGCGGGTAGGGACCATTCTAAGGGAATTTAAGTTCGATCTCTGCAAAAATAATAGCTCTTCTACATGATCTGTTTTTGGGTTTATTTTTTCCTTATATAATCAAGAGTGTACCTTTTAGTTTTAAATTTGTAAAAAAAAGGAAGTTTTTAGTTTAATTTGCAAATAAGCCAGACCGATGTGAAGAAAAGGTGTTAATAGACTTAATTAATTAGGAGACTATTCATGACAATTGAGCTGAGTAATAAGAGATATAATTTAACAAACATATAATTAAATAAGGTTATTAATTCAAATATTATGAATAAAAAAGGGGTTAGGCTAACAAAAAGCAACATGATAAACGAAGAACAAAGCTCGAAATTGTAACTATTCGACAAACATTTGAATGAAATTTTTTTTTAAAAAAAAGCTTCAATATGATTATTATTGTAGTTACCTTCAGAAGCTGCAGTGAGGAGATCGTTATTAGAATCCCTGAAAAGAGGTTGGAGCCTGGTTGTAGATGAATTATATTTGTCATAGAAATCTTGGAGTGCGAAGTTGATGTAGTCGCGAGCCGTGGAACCAAGTGATGAATTCAAATCCAGGATCACTCCTATTGGTATAGTTACAGTGGCAGATTCAGTTTTGGTAATTAGGCCTATTAAGCCCACAAATAATAAGAGACAGTCTCTATGCCTTCTCTGCATTTCTGCAATTTTCTGCTATTACCTTCACTCCTCTCTCCCTTAGCTTTCTTCTCAACTCCAACTATCCTTCCCTCTTAAATTCTCACTGCTAAAGCCAAAGGGGTTGACTTGTAAATTGCATGTGAAAGACTTGTACTATTTTTTTTTTGACCTGGGAAAGACTTGTAATATTAGTATTTATGGAAAATATCATTACCACCCATCTTAAAATAAAGGCCTAGGCTAGTTTAGAAGTGAATATTGACTTTAAATATAAGATCTTTTTATTTTATTTTATCTCTTATATTTATTATTTTTCTCTAAATTAAATATTATCTGACTTATAAACTGAGAATTGATATATAATCTAATAATATGTATATATAATTATTTCTGTGAGATCCTGTAACATATAATATAGTTTTTTATTTATTTATTTATTTTTCATAATATCCCAAATTAGTCAATTAAATTTTATATTAAAAATGGGTAGGATATTAGATAAAGTATACGTCTAATCTCCAAGATTAGATTAAGTTTCAGTTTGCAGTTGTAAAACGCCAATGATGGTGATTTGAGAATTGGTAGTTAGTTAGTTGAAGTCAGCCAAATAGGTTGGTTAAAATTATATTACCATCTTTTAGGTTGATGAGAAACAACATTTGTCCCTACGGGCTTCATTAGGATCAATTTTCTTGAAGATAACTTATTAGTAATTTGAGAGGTATATTTATTTTATAATTTTGTTGGCTTACTGCAATATTACACCAACTTAAAGTTTGGATATCCCGTACTCTTCCGAAAATATTTTGAGAACAAAAATACCTTCAAATCCATTTTATTAATCCTGTTTTAAATTGATTTTTTTTGTCTTGAATTCGATTAGCTTATTGTTGCTTTAGTTGACTTTTTGACCTCATATATAATTCAAAAACTCTAACAAATTATATTATGTATAAACCAGCCATAATTTATAATTAATATTCAGCATTTTACAATTGAAACCATAAGTTTATGTGATGTTATAAACCAATGTATTGGCTGTACTTTTCTTTCTTCCATAGCACATGACATTTCCCCTTACATAATTAAATACCTGGTTCTATTCACCTTCATCATATTACACATCGAACAAAAAAAAAAAAACTTAAAATTTATTAACTATGTCTTAAAATTTAGAAAAAATTAGGAAGAAGGACCAGGAAAAAATAATATTTATTGTAAATGACCTTAAAAAATATAATTATTTAGAAGGACCAAATTTCAAATCATAAATTTAAAAATACTAAATTATCATTAGTCAAACTTCCTATATTCTCTTATTCAGTCTCTCCTGCATTCTATTTTAAAAGTAATTTAAATTTTATTTTCCACCAAAATTAAAATCATCAAAATCATCATGACATGAATTTTTTAGCATTTATTTTTCATCAACATCAACATAATAATTTTTAACATGATTAAAATTAGTGAGTTTGAAAAATTTACTTTTATTAAAAAATAAATTTATGTGAATTTTAAAAATAAAAAATTTCATATAATATTAATATATTTATCATATGATTATGCTGATGGAAAATAAAAGTTAAAAAGGGATCATGTCATTGATGATTTTGACTGTTTTAGTTTTAGCAGAAAATAAAATTCAAATTTGTTTTAAAATAGAATGTGAGAGAGATTAAATGAGTGAATGTGGGAAGTTCGACTAAGGATAATTTAGTATTCTTAAATTTATATTTTGAAATTTTTTTTCTTCTAAATAATTACATTTTTAAAGTCTTTCACAATAAATAATATTTTTACTTGGTCCCTCACAACAAATTTATAGCTTTAACCTTATTTAATATACATTACACATCTTAAGATTAAAGTCAACACAATAATAAATAAAATATAAAGTTGTGCATTCATATGAAAAAATTAATAATATGGCTTATAAATAAGGCAAAAAAATTTATTTCCTTCCTGTTCTATAAATAAGATTAGAGGAGTAGTGCTACCCTCCCTAATTTTTAATACTGAAATTAGATAAGTAATTTGTATAAATTAAATAAATTATTAAATTTAGTTAATTATAAATATTAGTTAATCATTTGCATTTGAACTACCATTTGGTAAAATTTTTCTTAATACATACAATTAATAGAATAATTTAAAATAAAATTATAAATATGACCGACAAAATTAATTCTCATCTTATATTTAAAATTAAAATGAATTTCTTAAGGAGCTTTTATATTTAAAACAGGAGAAGGTACAGAAAGGAAGGAGTACATTGATGACGTTGATTTGGTTGGATAAAAAAAACAAAAGAGAAAAAACCAGAAAAATAAATATATTTATAATTAAAACATTTAAAAATAACTTCTTAATTATAATTTACACTATATATATATATATATATATATATATATATATATAATAAATAGTATATACAAAATAAGCGTGTGTTTGTTAAAGCCGTTGAAGGGTTGAAATGTGTGATTGAGGGAGAAAAAACATGACACCTAATGGGCTTTTAGCGTGTGTTTGGTTGGGAGTTTTTTTAGATTAGGTGAAATTAGGGAATGATTGAAGATTAAAAAACCTTATTTAATTAGAAATAGAGAAGGTAAAATTTTTTTGTTTTGTAGTGCTCCCTCCCTCTCTTTTTCTAACCTCTAAATTTGCGGGTTTTTCTTATGTGAGAGAAAATTTATGATTCATCTTAATTAAATTGCTTATGATAATTTTTTATTATTCCACATCTATCCCTATAATATAAATTTTTTTTCCCACACATAGGTACTCACTCTGTTCTTCTCATCTTTTTGGCCTCCTCTTAATCATGCTCTTCTATTATTATTGTTATTTCAAATAATTCTTTCAATTCTTCCAGTTCTTTCCAATTTTGTGTGTGTGTTGGTGAACTTCTCTGTTCTTTCCACTTTTTAGTTATAAAAAATAATTGCATCTCATTAATGTATGTGGTAACTTAAAATATATGATGTTATGTAGAAATTTAGGAAATGTTATATAAGAAATTAAGAAATAATCATTTTATTAAAAAAAATTGTAAAAGAATAAGGAAAATATATAGAGAAATAGAATGGTATATTTGTTAACTTATAATTAACTCTCTTTACTTACCTTTTTAAACCAAATAAGAAACAAAACCCTACCTCCCCCATCTTGAACTAAACAAAGCTTATACATCCTCTAACTTAACTTTAATAAACCTCACCTAACCTAGTTTTCGTTGAACCAAATACGTCTGTAGGGTTTGTTTGGTAAAAAGGATTTGGAGGAGAGGGGGAAGAAAATTTTTTGAGTTATATTTTAAAAAATTAGGAAAATGAGGTTAAAAAATTTTAATTAATTTTTTTACTATTTTATCTTATATTTTCTCTTCATTAATATTTTACAAACCCACTTCTCTAACTTTTTCTTCTTCAAAATTTTACATATTAGCAGTAAAAGGTAACATTGCTCAATTTTAACTTTTTTATTGTAACATTGAATCCAAAAAAACTTTTTGAGTAATATTACTCCATAGTGAAAACTTTAAGAATAAATTTGTATCTCAACCCTTTTATTAAAGTCAATCAAAATATAAATCACACCCGACTAATTGATTTTTATATTAACTTAAGTTTGTAAAATTCAAATATAATAAAATTTTTTTTATCAATAATAATTCAAACAGGCAATAAGTATGGTTGTTTATAGTAAGATCCAAATGCGAATTAATCATCCACCTTAAAGTGATATAGCGAATTTTCAGACTTCAGACAAGTCAAATAGCGACTTCTCTGTAATCCAATTATCATGTTTGTTCTGAAAAAGTGTGGTCTTGCGCGACACACATGTTGATGTAAGAGAGGAGGAGAGAAGAAAATGGGAGTAAAAACAAAAAAGGTGAAATATAATATAATAACATAATAATTGGAAAAGGAAAGAATAGACCCATGAGAGGAAAAGAGGAGAAAATGGGAGTAAAAGCCAACGTACCAAAATTAGATCAGATCGATCGGTTTAGATCAGAAACTGATGAACCGGTTATATATCCGGTCTAGTTCACTTCTTCAATCAGAAGAAAAGCAACCTGGGTAGATCGCAATGAACCGGGGTAAACCGGTGTTGACTTGGTAAACCGTAGGGTGAAGTGGGTTACCTGAGTCACAAATTCCAGATGCTTAACAGATCGACGCTAAAGAAAGGAGGAGTAAGTAGTGAAAGCCATTGATAGTCCAGATTCAAGAAGAAAAGGATGAAAGAAACCTGATCTAGACTATTAGAGGGAAGATAATAATGGGGGTGGTGGCAATGAAGTGAGATATGAGATATGAAAAATCACTTCTCGTCGATTATGGTAACGAGTGTCGATAACGGAATGAGAGACATAGCCTTTAGCGACAACAATAACTCTTCTGTTTTGCTTCATCAAACTGTGTCTTCGTCTTGCAGAGAGAGTCAAGCCATATCATTGAAAAAGCAAGCCTTAACGTTGGAGGCTGTGTTGCGATTGCGAGTTTGCCACAGTAAGAAATAGAGTATCTGCTAGGGTTATGTACTTGAGAGGGATTAATGGGTTGGGCCCACAATTTAAAAAAGAAAAAAGAATGCTTCAAGTATAGAGATTTTTACTTTTTAATAAATAAATAATAGAATATTTGCTCATTAGGTTTTTAATAAATAAATAAGAGAATATCTGATAAAAAAACAAAGGAGATATCATTGTATAAGTATAATATTAATATATTTTAAATTTTTTTTGTAAAGATCTTTATTTTTATCTATATAAATTTAAAAATACATTAATATATATATATATATATATATATATATTATCACTAATAAATTATAATATTTTAATAGGCCGTTTTGACTATCGGTTAAACTTCAATTAATCCATTAACCTTTAAATATATACTGTAACCAGTTCATTACCCAGTTTAATTTTTTATTCCTTGATATAGGCCCTCGGGCCCCATGCTTCCTTCCATTATAACGTTAACATCATCTCTCCAACGATATAATAATTAGATTAGGGATTTACTTAAAGTTTTAAATATAAAATTTTAATACATTTTATTTTTTAAATATAAATTTTAATTCATTATATTTTCTAAATTTATAACTTTCTTTACAAAATATACTTACCTCAACAGGCTTCATTAAAAGGTAGTTCTAATACATATAATTAACAAATATTTAGAAAAGCCAACATTTATTTATTATAAATAATTAACTTAATTCATTTTTTAAAAATATTTTTAAATTAGTTATTTACCCCTTATATTAAAAACGAAAGGTAATTAAATATATCTAACTGGGTTCTTCTCCTCGTGCCAGCAAGCACACGTGGGAGCTAGATTTCGAGGATCCCTTTATTTTGGCGCATCCATTAAAGATTATTACAACCCACACGCAAATTTTAACTATATACTTATAGTCATAGATATGAATGTATATTTAAGGAAGAGGATTATACGTAAATTTTTATTTTATTCTTAGTGTTAACCTTTTATATATATATATATATATATATATATATTATCCGGTATTCGGTTCAAAGTTTGTGAATGTTTTTCCTAACACAAATGTCTCTTTTAAAATTTAAATTTATGATCCTGAGAGATTTAATAGGGCTTTACATTATTAAACAAACTCTATATCGGTTAGTGTTCACCTTTGTAAGTGTTACTTTTGTGCAAGATATAATGTATATATTAATTGTTAGGGGCATGCTCCTTATTTGTCATCTTTTTGACATATTAAGAGGGTTGAACATATATTTTTCATCGTTTTTTCATTGAGTTTGGAATCTACCTGATAAAGATTGACTTTAAGATCGTCCTTCAAAATTACTCACGCAGTGAAGTTCTACCAAATTTTATTAACTGTACTCTCGAGCCATTATTCTTTGTTGTTGTGATATCCTCCATTGAACCAAGGCGCATAAGTAATATTTCGTGCACATTACAGATGTTTTTTTTTTCTAGACATTGCAGATCTTATTTCTCTTATATACTTATTTAACATAATTCTTTAATCTGTACTTTTTTAATTAACCAAGGTTCAATCGTATATGTTGTTTCTCTTATAATAAATTTAGATCATTTTTGAATATTCACTTTGTGAACTCTAGGACCAGCCCAGCATATTGAACCCAGAACCATTCAACGTAACCATTCACTTGTCTACATCATAGTATATTACAATGCAAAAATAATAATGAATACAGCTATTACACAGTACTTATATAGCACATAGCCTGTGCTTAATAGGCTCATATTATATGCAATTACTAAACTACCTTTACTTACACTTTCCCTCAAGTTTGTGGACTAAACAGATCAGTAGTCCCTAACTTGCATAACGGCCTCTTCTGAACATCTCCACTCATAGCCTTTGTCAAGAGGTCGGCTTGTTGTTCCCTTGATCTAACATGTTGCAACTCTACTAGCCGGCTTTCCCATTTCTCCCTTATGCAGTAGCAATCAATCTTGATATGCTTAGTACACTCATGATACACATGATTTACAGCAATGTGTATTGCCGCTTGACTATCGTAGAAAATCTTCACGGGATTTTCATGCTGAATGCGCAAATCCTTTAGTAACCCCAGTGCCCAAACAATTTTTGATGTTGCCATACTAAGGGCTCGATATTCTGCCTCTGCTGATGACTTGGACACCGTGCTCTGTTTCTTTGTCATCCACATGACAAGTGACCCTCCAAACTTCAGCAAGTAACTAGTGACAGACTTTCTAGTAGTCTTGCAACTTGCCCAATCTGAGTCGCAATAGCACTCAAGTGCTAAGTCATCAGTTGCACTTATTAGCATACCAACTCCAGGACTCTCCTTTAGATACCGAATCACATTCATGGCAGCTACATAATGTGCCTTTAATAGTTGCTTCATGAATTGACTAATAGTCTACACAGAAAATGAAATATTAGGTCTAGTTATGGTCAAATATATAAACTTACCCACTAATTTCCTATACCGATTTGGATGCTTATACAGATCTTCCCTTCTTGATATGTCATTAGCTTTACATTCTGCACCATTGGCACATCATGAGGTTTGCATCCACTCATTCATGTTTCAGATAACAAGTCAAGAACATACTTCATTTGACACATAATAATACCTTTATTTGACTTGACTTGGCCACTTCAATTTCAAGGAAATATTTCGATTGTCTTAAGTCCTTAATTTTAAAGTAATTATGTAGCAGGGTTTTAATTTGAGATATATCCTTCTCAGAGCTCCTTGTAATCAATAAGTCATCTACATACACAAGAACATATACTATACCATCACTACATTCCTTAATAAACAAGGAATAGTAATTTTTACTTTATGAAAAGCCTCCTTATTTTAAAGTTTCAGACAACTTACGATTCCATTGCCTTGAGGCTTGTTTCAAGCCATAAAGGGACTTCCGTAATCTACATACCCCTTACATTCAAATCCTGGAGGTATATGCATATATACTTCCTCATTTAAATCACCCTACATAAATGCATTATGGACATTCATCTGATGCAATTTCCATTTATTAACAGCAGCTAATTTAAGAACAAGATGAATAGTAAGCATTTTAACAACGGGGGAGAAGGTTTCATAATAATCAATACCATTTCTCTGGCTATACCCTTTTGCCACCAACCTAGCCTTATATTTTTCTATCTTGCCATTTGAGTTGTACTTAATCTTGTATGTAACGGCACAGCTTCTCCCGGACTGTCTTTACTCAGCCGGGTTCCTCACTGACCGGGGACTTGCGTCTTTACTCGCAATCCTAGGACGAGCTCAATGGTACCAGGTCTCACGTTAGGAACTACTTACCCCCAGGTAGTGTCCTCGAGACCTGGGGAGGCTCACTTCGGCGATAATTCCGCAGGGGGCGGAGTGAGCCTGGGATTGCGAGTAAAGACGCAAGTCCCCGGTCAGTGAGGAACCCGGCTGAGTAAAGACAGTCCGGGAGAAGCTGTGCCGTTACATAAAAAGGTCCCGCCCCCTGCGGAATTATCGCCGAAGCGAGCCTCCCCAGGTCTCGAGGACACTACCTGGGGGTAAGTAGTTCCTAACGTGAGACCTGGTACCATTGAGCTAGCGCAAGTGGTTACCAGGTTGCTCTTAAGGCTCGTACTTACCCCCAGGTTGAGCCTTCGAGCCCTGGGGAGGCGTATTAAATCCCCATGGGGAAGGGACAATTCCTGGCTGGGAAAAGACCTTAGTGAGGTGGGGTGACTCAGTCCGGCACCGCTAGGGACCCCGAGTGGGAGACGGGAGACGCCGTGCCGTTACATAAAAAGGCGCCTTTTTATGTAACGGCACAGCTTTTCCCGGACTGTCTTTACTCAGCCGGGTTTCTCACTGACCAGGGACTTGCGTCTTTACTCGCAATCCCAGGCTCACTCCGCCCCCTGTGGAATTATCGCCGAAGCGAGCCTCCCCAGGTCTCGAGGACACTACCTGGGGGTAAGTAGTTCCTAACGTGAGACCTGGTACCATTGAGCTAGCCCGGTCAGTGAGAAACCCGGCTGAGTAAAGACAGTCCGGGAGAAGCTGTGCCGTTACATTGTACACCCATTTGCAGCCTATGGGCTTCTTTCCTTTAGGGAGTGGCACAATTTCCAAAGTATGGTTGTTCAGCATTTATTTCTACATCCATAGCCTTGACCCATTCAGGATTTTGATTAGCTTTTACATAGCTAACTGGTTCTACTACAGAATCAATAGTACACAAAAAGGACATATGGTGAGCAGAAATATCATCATAGGAAATGTAGTCCTGAATTGGATACTTATACTTCCTTTTACGCTTATCTGGAACATACATAATCTGTAAAACATATAGGAGGTCGTTTATCCCTAATAGTCCGTGATGCATCCTAGTCATAATTGAGCCCATCATTTGAATTTTTTTGAGAGTCAAATACATTTTCTTTGTTAGTGGTGTTACCTAATTGACTAGTGTCCATATTTTGGTTATTAAAGGTCTCAATAGGGTCCTCATAGTCAAACCAGAACATGTCCTTTAACTCTCTAAGGATTACACTAGTGCATAAAAGACTTTTTACATGTGACGGAAATGACTTTTTACACTTGACGTAAGACATGTGTAGAAAGAACAGGTGTAGAAAGTTTGGACTTTCTACACCTAATGTGAGACGTCATGTGTAGAAAGTCCCACTTTCTACACCTGACGTCTCACATCACGCGTAGAAAGTGGGACTTTCCAGACCTGACGTCTCACATAAGGTGTAGAAAGTCCCACTTTCTACGCGTGATGTGAGACATCAGGTGCACAAAGTGGGACTTTCTACACGTGATGTGTGACGTCAGGTGTAAAAAGTGAGACTTTCTACACTTCTCCTTATTCTTCAAGTGTAAAAACTAATTTTTTGAAAAAAATTATTTATTTATTATGCTACAAACCCGTTTACATGGTAACAAACAACCAAACACTTGACAAATAAAAATAATTACAACAAAACTAATCTGAAATATCAAATTTATTGTAAATTCCAATCCAAAATATTAACAAAGCTATATCAATACAGGTAAACAAACTTGGCCTAACTTTTACAATGAAATTTATACAATCATAAACGCATGTGTCTAGTAAAAAAAACCAAGGACCTTTCCACCAACATTTTTCCTCCTAGCTTCTTCATGGTCCATGATGCCTGTAGAAGTGGTCAGAACAATGTAGCCAAACTGCACTACACTCGGTTGTTAGTTGATAATTATTTTTGCAGCCTGTTTATCAATACAACCATTGGACTATTTTTTTATTCACCCTATTCCAATAGATTAATATAGTTGGAATAAAATTGAGTTCATATAGTTTTGTAGAAGTTTCACCATCAATTCTATACCGTAATTCATAAACTACAGAGACAGCAAAAGTTTCCTGCTCTTCAATTTAGTGTGTGTTTGGAAAGCATCCAAACCATGGTTTCAAACCATGGTTTGCGTAAATCGAGATAAAACTCTTCTCACATACTTACCTCGTAAATCGTAAAAGCTATTCTCAAAAGCTAATCCAAACACACACTTAAAGTTCAGGCTTCTTTTAAGCTTGAGCTTCATCTAGGACTTCACTGCTGAAATCAAGACCTAGGTGGGACCATAGAATCCCCCCAACCACTAGCTTTCCTCGACTTTTTTATTACAATTTTTTTCTAATTTCTTCTTATTTCTTAAACCAATCATTTTCCTTGATTGGATTGTGGAATATTAATACATAATGCACCACATCTCAACATATACCAATATGCCCTTCTCTTATATTCAATAATAAGATCAGTCTTCTGCCCTTTTGCACGTGCAATTAAAAAACTGTTTTTTCTTTTGGTTCTAAATGAAAACTGAATTGGACAATTAGAGCAGCTGTAAATGTAATATCCTGAATTTTGGGACTAGAGGCATAAGATTAAGCTTGGATTAAGTGGACTGCTAGACCCCGGTTTAACAAATGTCCCTATGAGGTATGTTTAAATTCCCCAAAAATTCTTTATATCATTGGATATTAAAAGGAATTATATTGGTGAGTTAAAGAGCTCGGGGAATAACAAAACGAAGTGATTGGAAGTCACACATAATAGAGTAAAGTGGAACACAAAGTAATTTTGCCACTGGTGAAATTCTCGGTGTGGCAGTGGTGATTGTGTGACCTTTTTCGATGGGTAAATGATGGTAAAAAGTTATGAAACTTTCCAGAATGAAAGTATACTTATTTCTGGGACATCATCCAAAGATTAAAATTCTGGGAAGTTTGAGCTTCTAATTGGCTAAAGTTTATATTTTTCCTTAAAACTAGACTCAATAAGGGTCGTATAGCCTTTGGAATCACTCCAATTGGACATTTGTACAATTAGTTATGAATTTTCGAAGCTAATGAAAATTATGCAGAATTTGGTATTTTATGCGGAAATTGTAATTTTGGGCGAATCAGAGGGTGACACGTGGCAAGGCAATTTAACACCTGATTTAATCATCAATTGTCATCTTCTTCCTTCATTTTTTCACGCAGAATTTCAGAAGAGAGAGAGAGAGTGAAGCAGAGTAAAAATGGAGGAGAGGAAAGAGAAAAATTCTTTCCTCCGAAACACTGCCGAAACGGCATCATCTCTTAAAGTACCCTTAAGTAAACTTCCTCTACTCATCGAGATCTTCATTCCTACGGTTTCGGATTTTCATTTGGAGGTGTTTGGTGCCTTCTCCCTTGCCGGGGTGTTGCCGGAATTCCAAACCGTTTGTGGAAATGAGTAGAGGTAAGCGTAAGCTTCCTTTTTAACCGATTGATTTGTTGTTTGGATGAGTATAGAGGAAGTTGGATATTGTTCATGTTGATTTAAATTGGTATTTTAAATGGCTAAACGATGTCCAATTGAAGTATAAATAGCTAATCACTTGATTATGAGTAGTAAGGAAGTGATTAGGTAAGAGAAAACGAAGAAACAACAAACTTTTTTGGATAATCTCATTTCTGCCCTGTATTGTGACGTGATGAAGATGTAAGAATTTGGTAATTTTGATGCTTTCATTGGCTTTAGGAGGAAAAATTGTGTAGTTATGTAAGTGTTCATGATTTTTGGATGCTTGTATATGAATTGGGAATTTTTGGAAATTGATTAATAAATTATGTGTAATTTGTTGTCTGGAAGCAGTGTTGTTGTGCGCGTGTTTTCAATGGGCAAAACTTGTCTGAAAATTCCAAAACTCTCCAGTTTGAAAGTAGAGACATAGACCTTTAATTTGAATGGTCATAATGGTTAATTGGATAAGTATACTATGAGATATGAATTTTTAAAGATATGCCCTGTTTTCTGGAAGAACATCTGAAACAGTCGGTGTTTGGAAAATTTCTAGGAATGTTGTGGTAATGACGTTTAAAATATAGTATTTTTATTAAATATAAACTTAAAGGGCTTCAAATAGAGCTTTGAACCACCTCAATTGGAGTTCTATAGAATTAATTATGATTTTTCAAAGTTTGGTAAAAAATGCTGGTAGATTGACTACCATGCGAATTTAAGTAAGAAATTGACCAAATATAATTGGAATGAACTCCAAGGGTGAAAGTAAGCCTATAGGGCTAATGTGGGCCATTGGGTATTCAATTTTCATGGCTCTAATGATGTTATCACTTGCCTAGGGCCATGAAGTGATAAAGAAAGAGCAATGATTGGCGGATCAAGAGGTAAGAAGAGAAAGACATAAAGTCCACCAGGTAGTAAACTTACCTTTTCTGCATGTATGTGATATGTATGTCTTGCATTGATTATGTGACTGCTTTTCCTATTTGTGTGGAACATGTATGATTGGTTGAAGCTCTGTTATATTTGTGCAATGGCCATATGTATGTCATAACATCGAGCATGCAGCATGTCATTATGTTGGCATGAAATAGTGTAGGCAAGCATGTCATGCATTCATATATATCTGGCATGCATAATGGTAATGTTTGCTACTGAGATTCTCTCGAATCTCACTCCTCCCAAACAACCATTCAGACAGGTGAACATTGGAAACGTGCTGAGATCAGAAAAGAGGTATGCACGAAGATGAATGTTGCTGGTTGTTTGAAGACCTTTTAGTTATTAAGGTCTGTAAATATTGTGTAAACCCCTAGTGGGGAAACTTTTGTATTATAATCAAGCAATATTGTATTAATATTATCAGTATATTCATGATATTCCTGTGTGCCCACTGAACTACGCATTGCTACTCTGAGTAAGGTCAGTAATAAGGGATATATGAGGCGGGTCGTTACAGTAAACTAATTATAACAAAAAATCTAACTGGGTCATGCCTAATCTATCAATCTAAACAAGAAATATCCAAAAATTTAAATTAAGTGATGATGATAGAAGTCACATTATTAATATAAATACTTTAAAAAATCATGGTGCATGAAAACCAGTATATAAATTCATTTTTAGTTTTCTTTCAAAATATTAGACCCTTTGACTTTTCCCCCTAGTATATGAACCATGAAATAACATTAAAAAGCCAAACACCTTGAGGAAAACTTCATATACAGGTCCATTATTCTTAGATGCAGCAAACTCTTGCTTGACCTTTTCTAATCCCTTGATGATTGCCTGCATCTCTTCAGCTAATGACTTCAACTGTATCTGCAAGGTAATCTACTAATTATTATACAAAGAAATCCAACTATCTCAGCTTGACAGTTAGCACCAAAACCATTTTTCTGTGACAAAAAATAAATCATCATCATAGTAGCAGCTTCTAGCCTGACTAGGTCTAGGTGAAAATCAAGAAGCCAAGGTGAACTTTCAGCAAGGACCTAATACCAAACAAGAAATATAAGCTACTAAAAAGTATCTTCATATATTGCAATATAGACTTGTACCTTGCAAAGGTAATGCATCAGTGTCATCTTATTGTTAGAAGCATGAGTGTCAGTAAGCTTTAATAGGCTATCCAACTTAAATCCAACTGCATAACCTGCATATAATGACAACATTCTTACTTAAATGCTTCGTCTGCAAACCAGATATTTTGCACAAGATCAAATCCTAGAGAAATGTCAAAGATAAACTAGATGTTCATGATAGAAAAGATGTTGGTATAAGAAACTACTAACCCCTTGTAGTTCCTTGATTCAACGTATTACCCAAGTAAAGTATTTTCTTCATTATCTCCTTCAGTTTGATAGATTTTTGGACCTGACCCAATAGAAAGTAAACAACGTCAAAAAATATACACAAGAGAATAAATGTTAGTGCCATGAGTTAAGTACCTTTTCACAGGCAGAGTTCACAGTGTTTAAACTCTTCTTGAATTCAGTAATATGCATACCGATACAAGAATAATAACTGAAGCAAGAGAAAAAAGTCCTCCCAAGAAAATCATAAATACTGAAGACACCATGGAACCTGAGAACCAAACTGGATCTTGAAAGAAAATACTCTTAATTTTGGCTCCACTCGTAGAACTTTCATCAGCTCCAAAAAATACTGAAATAAATACAATTAAATATCTATATAAGAATAGGAATATATATATATATATATATATATATATATATATATATATATATATATATAACTTGGAGATACATTTTTCCCAACAATATCTGCTCTTCTCTTTTCAATTTTAATGTAAACATAACTTGAAAAGAAAAAAACAACTGAACAAGATCATTTTATAATGAACATTATACATTCAATTTACACTTCAATCATAGTATGATTATTTTCAATCACTAATATGCTCTGGAAAATTTAAATTTTCCTATATGCACAATCATGATTCATGCAATTTGACGACACCAATGCAATTTCAATGTGCTCATGCTTTTCTGTTAATAAATTAGAAGGTATAATATAGTGAGAAGAAGTTACTAACCAACCTGCTCATACTTTCCCAAATTCTCCTTGTCCCCAGCATATCCCTGATTGTAAACAAGAGGATCAAAATTAAAAAAGCAAACGTATCAGAGTAAATGGGTGCAGGCCACTATAAAAGCATATCCCAAACAGAGAAACCTTAATTGCCAAGACAATATGCAAGAAGCATCCATCATTATATCAAGTCTAACCTTCAAAAGCTCAATCTCCTTTTTAGTAGGACAAAATCTAATGAGATTTTCAACCTGATCAACATCTAATACTGACTCATCCATAGCTAGTACATCATCCTAGGAATAACCATTTCAGTAATTTAGATAGTCCTAACAAATAACAAATAATAATTACATGTTAAAATCTCAAAAGTTTGGAGAAGTTAGTATGCTTATAACATGGTAGGAAAGCTCATGTAAAAAAATAACACGGAAAGATGAATTCGATGTCAAGTATGAATTACATTTATATATGGATCATGAGATCACAAACAACATGGGAATCTTAAAATATTACAAATCATGCGATAGTAAAATTGTGAATACAAGGCAACAGGATAATGAAACACAACAGCATTCAAAACCAGAAGATAGCTAATATGACCATATTCAAGAATTGATGATCTAGAAAGTACGAGAGGGGCGCACTAAAAGCAAAAGTGTAAATCCAAATATTTAGATGATGGAGACCTGGAAGTGAAAATAAGTGCGGCAGAACCAGAGTGACGAGTTTGAGAAAGATGTCCAGGCAGCAAGTGTTTTTCATGCGAGGGGTCTCTGGCCTACTTAAACCCGATGCTACATTAACTAGATACAATCTTTTTCTTCGGCTATCTCCGATTCTTCTCTGCTTCCTTTTCAGCTGTGTGGGGAGGCCATAGCCGCTGGGGATTATTCTCTGTGGGAGCTTGGGAAGTTGAAGAAAATAACTCTAATTGAAGAAGATGCATTAGCGGGTTTGGAGGATTTGAGGAAAGAAGGGCGTGAGAAATAATTTTTTTTAACAATACAACTTTCAACACCGGTTGGGATCCCAACCGGTGTAGAAAGTGGGCTTCTAACTCATGTAGAAAGTAATCATTTATTTTTTAAAAAAAATTAAAAAATTTTAAAATAAAATTAAGATACTTTCTATACTGGTTGGGAGCCCAACCCATGTATAAAGTCTATTTTCTACATGGGTTGGACTTCCAACCCGTGTAGAAGTGATAATATTTAAAAAAAATTAAACTCAAAATGACTTTCTACACGTGTTGGGATCCCAACACGTGTAGAAAGTCATTATTTATTTTTTAAAAAAAATTAAAATTTTTAAAATAAAATTAAAGGCATGAATCACACCTAATTCCAAAAATATATCTAAAAAATACTCATTTATGAAAGAATTGTTTTTAAAAAAATTTACTTTCTACACGTGTTGTCTTTCCAACACGTGTAGAAATTTCCTTCATCTCCATATATTTACAAAAATGCCACCGGTCACACTTTTTACACGTGTCTTGTTTTGTCAAGTGTAAAAAATGGGTGTAAAATCTATATTTTGTACTAGTGTTACAACCTGATTTTCAATTTTAAAGGGATATTTATCCTCCATAAAACTCACATGCCTGCTTACAAGCAATTTATTATCTTTAGTGTCAAGCAAGAGGAAACCCTTCTTATTTTCAGGATATCTAAGGAATACACAGGGGATTGCTCTAGGCCCTAACTTATAACTATTTGTTAGATTCGTGGCAAAAGCAGCACATCTAAAGACCTTCAAGTTAGATAAGTCAGGTTTAGTTTTATAAACAATCTCAAATGGGCTTTTGTATCCTAGAACCTTGGAGGGAATTCTATTCACTAAGTAGCATGCCATTTTTACACACTCCCCCCAAAATTCGACTGGCACAGCAAATTGAATTATTAAACTCCTAGTGATTTGCATAACAATTCTATGTTTCCTCTCTACAACCCCATTTTTCTCAGGGGTATGAGGACATGTCATTACATGTACAATTCTTTTTTCTTGAAAATAGGATTTCAACTCATTATTTGTAAATTCAGTACCATTGTCACTGCGAACATGTTTGATTTGAACAGAAAATTGAGTTAAGACATATGCAGCAACATTGTTAGATTTATAACTCATAAGAAATATCCAAGTGGATCTAGAGAAATCATCCACAATAGTCAAGAAGCAATGATAACCTTGATGTGTTAGGGTTCTATATGGCCTCTATACATCCACATGAATAAGCTCAAAGCATCTATTGGTCTTAATATAACTACAATTAAAGGGAAACTTGATTTGTTTAGATTGAATACAAACTGAACAGTTTTTATTCATGTGTAAGTCTTTATTATTCATAACATCAAAATGTTTCATTACAGAGATTGGAGCATGGCCTAATCTTCGATGCCACAATTCAATACAAGATGATCCCTCTATACTACTATCATGTTTAACAACATAATATGCATTAACATAATCATTTTTCTTATCAATTTTCAATGTGTAAATTCGTCCAATTTCTTTACCAATCAGCTACATCTTCCCATCTTGAAGGCCCTGCATCAAACAAAGATGGGGGAAGAAGGAAGCCATACAATTATGTTCCTTAGCAAACATAGACACTGTTATTAGATTGAACTAAAGTTGGGGAGCATACAGACATTACGCAATGTTATGTCACTAGCTACTCTAGCACTGCCTATGTGAGGAACAGGGACATGCTTTCCATTAGGTATTGTAATAGTTTTAATAGGACCATTATACTTCTTATATTCATTTAACAGTCCTAAATCTCCTACCATATGAGTTGTAGCTCCGGAGTCTATAATCCAGTTGTTATTAGTCGTAAAAGAGTTATAAATGGTCAAACCTGTACCAGATAAGGTATGTACCGTTGACTCCTAATCTCACTTCAGCAGCTCTAATATCTTCTCATACTGAGCATGTGTGAATGTGGGAGCCATAACGCTAGTTGTGCCTGCCATTGCCTCCTCAGTATGTTGTGAAGAATCTTTGGCTCTTTAATCTGATTCTTTAGTTTGTCTTCCTCTAAAATTTGAAGGATACCCGATGATCTGATAGCAATTGTCTTTGGAATGCCCCTTCTTGCGGTAGTGAGAGTACTCCAGAGCACTATCCCCACAGCCTCTCCCCCTTCCTTAGCCTCTCAGTATGTTGTGCTTGCCAGTGCCTTCTCAGTATGTTATGGAGAATCTTTGGCTCCCTGACTTGATTCTTTAGTCTGCTTCCTCTAAAATTTGGAGGATACATGATGATCTGATAGTAATTGTTTTTGGAATGCCCCTTCTTGCGGTAGTGAGAGCACTCCAAAGTACTATCCCCACGGCCTCTCCCCCTTCCTCGGTTTCTCCCCCTTAGGCTGCCATAACAATACTGTCCGATGAGGAGGAGAATTTCTCAGAACTGGCAATGGAACGCTATGCCTCATCTTGCACAATCATTCCATACACATCATTAACCAAAGGCAACAAAGCCATTAAGAGAATCTTACTTCTTGCTTGGCTATATGAATTATCAAGCCCCAACAAGAATTGGAGCAACCGCTATTCTTGCATCATGTCACCGTGAGCCATAGACGCTTCACATTTACAAGGAGGAAGTGAGAGCAACGCCGAATGTTCTTCCTAGAGCTCTCAGAGGTGTGAGAAATAGATGGAAACAAACAAGCCTCCTTGTCCGAAGGAGCTAATTTCACGGTGCAAAGTAAAGATTCATGTACCATTCTTCTTGTTGAATCTTTCCTGAAGATCATTCCATATGAGATGTGTACTATCAAAAAAGATGATCTGTTAGCTAGTTCCTTTAAGATTGAGCCGATCAGCCAGGTAAGCACCACAACGTTGTAACATTCCCATTGAACGTGCAAGGGTGCTTTGAATGATTCCTTCAAGAAACTTCCATCGATGAACCCTAATTTCTGTCGGCCCTTAAACGTAATCTTCATTCTATGGCTCTACACCATGTAAATTTTTGTTCCCGTGAGCACATGAGGGACAAGCGCCGTAAATTACATGTTCGATGGATGAAGATAAAGAGGATGGGCGAACAGGAGCATTGCGGCGGAGACTGAGTCATTATCGCAGCTTATGATTAGGGCTTGCTTGATTGAGAGCTAGAACGTCGGGCGGTTCTTGAAATATGGTTATCTGGTCGGACCTGGCGCCCTGATACCATGTGCACTCTTGGACCAGCCCAACATATTGAACCCATAACCATTCAACGTAACCATTCACTTGTCTACATTAGAGCATATTACAATGCAAAAATAATAATAAATATAGATATTACATAGTACTTATATAGCACACAGTCCGTGCTTAATAGGTTCATATTATATGCAATTACTAAACTACCCTTACTTACACACTTGTGCAATATAACTCAAGGCTCATCCTATTATAAGTAATTCTTTAAAATGCACTTTTACAATAAATCCAAACTAAATTTAACAATACTACATTCAGTCCTTCCTTGATATAATATCTTCTTAATTAATTCGGTTAAATTAAAAAAATTAGTTAAATTATTTATTTAAAAAATGTGTGTTAGTTTCCCTAAAATACCATGTTAAATAATTTGCATTGAAATTGCCCCTTGAAACAAACTCCTTTAACAAGTGCACTCAATATATATATATATATATATATATATATATATATATATATATAGGACAATATGATATAAGGAATAAAGTAGATTGAGATCTTCTATTAAGTACCAAATCCAACTATGAACTAATTCTTATATTAAGTACATAATATATATATATATATATATAGGACAATATGATATAAGGAATAAAGTAGATTGAGGTCTTCTATTAAGTACCAAATCCAACTATGAACTAATTCTTATATTAAGTACATAATATATATATATATATATATATATATATATATATATATATATATATATGTATGTATGTATGTATGTGTGTGTGTATGTATGTATGTATGTATGTGTGTGTGTGTATGTATGTATGTATGTATGTGTGTGTGTGTGTGTGTGTATGTATGTATGTGTGTGTGTGTGTGTGTGTGTGTGTGTGTGTGTGTGTGTATGTGTAGGAAGTTAAGTTGACCAAATTAATGACAAATATTATAAATGAAGATGGATGTATGTATGTATGTATTAGTAGGAAGTTAAGTTGACCAAATTAATGACAAATATTATAAATGAAGATAGCTGTAATTGTCTTCAAGTTTCACTGCTGATGTACACACTATTATAGAAGGCACTTTTAATATCCGTTTTTATGTTTTTTAGACGACTGTTTTCAAGGGGACGTGTATGTGAGTGCCGTTGAAAGTTTTAAAATAGACGACTGTTTCAAAACAGTTATTGTAAAAGACTCACAACGTCTGTTTTTTTAAAAAAAATAGTCGTTGTAACCCCTTTTTTTTAAAAAAAAATTATTCATTTTTCTCCTCACAACATCATTTTCCAAAGTTTTCAGTATGAACTCAAGTTATGGACAGAAGTGAACTCAAGTTGGGAAATCAACTCTTGCAAGTTTTATACATCAACTTAGTCAGAAAATGAAATTTTTTGGAGAACTCGAGTTTTAGGTCAAAACTCAAGTTTTGGTGTGAAGAGAACTCGAGTTGATATTTCAACTCTCGCAAGTTTTATTCAGAAGCTAAGCTAGAAACTAAAGTTGTCACAAGAACTCGAGTTTTAGGATAGAACTTGAGTTG
The DNA here is from genome assembly GCA_037074505.1 of Albizia julibrissin. NCBI lineage: Eukaryota > Viridiplantae > Streptophyta > Magnoliopsida > Fabales > Fabaceae > Albizia > Albizia julibrissin. Next base: position 37,896,621 of record CM073487.1, read on the forward strand.
TGGCTCAAGATGAACTCAAGTTGGCATTTGCACTCTCACGAGTTTTATCCAAAAACTTGTTCAAAATTTTGTAATACTTGGAGAATTCGAGTTTGAGATCAAAACTTGATTTCTGGTAAGAAAAGAACTCGAGTTAGCATTTTAACTTCCGTAAGTTTTATCCAGAAGAGTTAATCAAAAAATTTAACTACCTAGAGAACTCGAGTTTGGAAGCAAAACTTGAGTTCTTGTAAAAAAGAAACTTGAGTTGGCAAGTTAAACTCCCGTAAGTTTTAATTAGAAACTTAGTCAGAAACTTGAAGTACTGGAAGAATTTGAGTTTGATAGCAGAACTCGAGTTTTGGTTAGGAGAGAACTCGAATTTGAAAAATGAACTCTTGCGAGTTCTTGGTAGAGACAAACTGAAGAGAAACTGACAACACTGAAACTTAAGTTCATGTGAAGAACTCGAGTTAGGACTTTGAAAAACAGATAAGGAAATCAAGTTTGGATTAAGAACTCGAGTCTGGAAAAAAATTATTCACACAATCTCCAGAAAACACTTGAAGTTTATAATCAATATTAAATAAACAAAAGAGATGAAACTACTCCCTACAGTTACCTAAACTTTTAGTTTATTTTCAAATGCGCAAAAATATAACAATGCAAGATCCTTCACTATAAGGCAAAAGTCTATAAGGTATAGATAGAAAAATCTCCAACTACTGCATTCGATTCTTTTAGAAAAAATTTTTAGATCTGAAGAAAAATTTGATAATGAGCTAACTTTCTTTCGTAACTCTAAACATTCTAATAATGGCGGATGCTTCGTATGAATTTAGAAGCAATTCTTTATGACTCTCTCCAATAACATAATCAATCTCCAGCTGTTGAAAAACTAAAATCCGAAAAGAAGAGACGATTAAACTCCATGAAGATAAAAACAAACCCTAGGAAGACAGAATAGCCAAAGAAAACGAAGGGAGGAATTGATGACAGTGGCTAATGATGTGATTGAAGGTTGGACTAGAGCTCAGAGGTGGATTTGAGAGGGAGAGGTGCAACTAGGAGAGGAGATATGATTGGGATTGAAATAGATCTGGGTTAGGAATATTGATATATAATTTTCAACTACCATTTTTAAAAATAGTCGTGGAAATGCACTTTCAACGATTGTTTTTCAAAATAGTTGTGGAAAGTCACTTTCAACGACTGTTTTTGAAAAATAGTCATTAAAAGTGTATATTTCAATAACTGTTTTTCAAAAACAGTCGTTAAAAGATAAGACAAAATTTCAAAAATACCACCACTTCCATTTTAACTTTTGTTTTTTAAAAACGAACGTTAATTAGTGACGTTAAAAATACTTTTTATAGTAATGACGTATTATAAAGGAAAAAGAACATTTGATAGGAAAAATGATAGTTACAGACTTACAGCACAGTAGTAAAATCAAAAGACATTTGTCTCCAATGCCAAACGTATTCAAAGGATCAAATAATGAAATACTTGTTTTTCTTTGTTTTCTAATTTTAAATTAATTTCCCTTCAAACTTGATATTTGTATCACTCAAAATATGTGAAAGTGTGAATTATTTTGGAACCAAATCCTTGTTGGTATGTTGCTTTTCTCATCACTTTATTACTTCATATAACTCATACACTTGTAGTGCTAACAACAATTCAAATTCAAATAATTAAAATTAAATCCATCAATATTTATAATCTATCTCAGTCAACAAATTTTTTTTTATGAAGTTCATATATGAAGCCACTAAATATGATTAAATCCAAAAAATTAATGTGAGTTTAAGAGCGAGTTGACACAAATTTGTAAAATGAATGGTAAACTTAATGCTTGCAAGTTCAACTAAGTTTGCAGCTAGTACGAATATAAAAATGAGTTGACATGATTTTGTAAGCTAAAAATGTAGAAATAACCAATTTGAAGAATCAACACATGAGTTTAACAATAATAGTTATAAGACACAAAAAGACAAGAACAAAACTAAACAAATTTTTTTTTGGGTCAAATACAAAACTAACCAATTGACATAAATTAATTCTCTCTTACAATAGTGAAAGAGAAAGAAAACGTCATATTAAGTGTTTTAGTCAAATATGAGACTTAAATTCAATCGTGGTAGGAGTATTTTTTTTTTTTGTAACTAAGTGAGGATAGAAAGAATATGTCATATTAAGTGTTTTAGTTAAATATGAGACTTAAATACAATCATGGCATGAGTATTTTTTTATAATTAAGTGAGGGTAGAATAGGGAGTTAAAAAAAAAAAACTTTTGAAACAACCCCAAATCTATCTTATAAAAGAAATATGGCCTGCGTAACAATTCTATCTTGTAAAGAGCAACTGAAGGAATGAAAAAGCACTTTTCGGAAAGCATCCTATAGTACATATCGGAGAACTGAGAGTCTGAGATCTTAGAGGAATAATGATCCTATTTATTTCAATTAGTTTAATTGCGCTAAAGAATTGATATCATTGGAGGCGGAAAAATATCTCACTCTTGTTTGTGATTGGGCAAGGACAGAGAGGTTTTGCCTTCAATATGCACGAAACATCTTTTACCAAATTCAATTTTAGCGCTTTCAATATACTACTCCATCCTGTTATTTTTATAAATAATAACTATTTAAATTACTACCTAAAACAAAGTATTGGTCAAAATTAGTTAAAATAATAAATGTTTAAGAGATATGTCATGAATAGGGAAAAAAATAAAAAAAATACCATTTGAACTTCAAAATCCTAAATTGGTTTTGTTGACTATAAAAGTAATGAAATTAACAAAAAGAGTATAGCAATTGACAACTCAGTTTTTTAGGAGATTACTAATTTGGAATTGTAAAGTTCAAGTGATATTTTTTTTATCTTTTTCTCTTATAAATATTAATTATATGAATACCCATTAATTAATCTCCAAGCCAACTTGCTCTCCAACTTGCCAACTTACTCTCCAAGTTGTTTTTATTAATTGTGGTTTTTTGGTGCAAGGTTCTTAAAGGTCTATAAATAGAGGCCTTGTAGTATTGTAAATACATATACAAGTGAATGATAATTACTTTCTTCTTTCTCTCTAGAATTTTCTCCTCCACTATGAAAAAACAGGCAATTTCTGACGGATTTTCTAACGGAATTTGAAGCGGAATGGAAGGTATTTACGATGGAATTTTCGATGGAAACAATTTTGTGGCAAATAGTACCATTGCAAATCACTTTGTGACGGAATATTTCATTCTATGGCAACTTGCAAGGGAATTTGCGATGAAAATTTCCGTGGCAAATTAAGATGGAAATTTCCGTCACAATTTCTGTGGCAAATTTTCCTGGAGCTATTTTCCGTCGAAAACCTCTGGCCGATAGCTGCCACGTATACCTACCGTCAGCCACCGCCACCTCGCCTTTGGCCGTCACATGTCCTAGTCAACCGTTGCGTGTCCCAGTCAACTGCCACATGTCACCCTCCATCATTTGCCACATGTCGTCCTCCGTCGCTCGCCACGTGTCTATAGCACAAATTAGTTGCATTTTGTGACCAAGTTGGGATTTGAAGCTATGACCTCTTACGCGGGTGACAGTGCCTTTGTCGATTGAGCTAGGAAGAACCTGTGTGATTTAAATATAAAATTATATATATATATATATATATATATATATATATATATATATATATGTTATAATTATTACACACAAATAAAAATATAAATTTTACAAATACAATAAAAATAAAATACATAATAAAATGAATAAAAAAATATATTAATAATAAAAATTTAGATATAATATTTACTTAAAAAAATAAAATAAAATTGTAATTTTTAATTATATATATATATATTAATTTCAATTTCATAATAAATAGGAATTAATAATATTTTCTACTTATATTATAAGTTAATACTTTTTTTTGTCGAAAATTATATTATAATTTAATAATAATTTAAATTTTAAAATATAATATAATTAATATATAATAATTATATTAATCATTAATTAAATAAATCATAATAAAAAATTTTGAAAAATTAATTAATACATATTTCTGATGGAATTTGCTACGAATCAATTTTGTCAAATTTTCTGATGGAATTTCCATCAGTAATTCCATCAATAACTGTATATATCAAATTAATTTTAATACAAAAAATATAATTAATCTATAATTTAAATATATTAACTATCATTGTCAGTACAAAAACATATAATATTTTGAACAAATAGATCATTTTATTAACAATAATTTTTTCCCTAGAAAACTTATAATATATGCCACTATAAAAGGATATATTTTAATAAATAAATAAGTATATATTTACTATATTTCACACACCCACACACACATGGGTTTTTTTGAAAAGTTTTGTATTGATGTAAATCATTTTATGAAATTTTAAATGTCTTTTGCATCTTTTTTCTAAAATATCCATAGAAGTATATAAAATTTATACGCTGCTTGCCAGAAAATAGTAATTAATATTACTAATTCATATTAAAGAATGAAAAGCTTAAAAATTGAAATATTAAAAAAATTATTTTCTAAAAAATCACATTTATGTGTTAAGAAAAATCATTATAGTTTAGGCTAATGTTGGTAAAAATAAGTTTTATTTCAATTCATTTTTGAAAAGTAAAGTTGGTATGGGTTATGCTTCCTTTGTTTTTTGTTTTGTGGGTTTTGTCTGACCTAGTAAAAATAACTATATTATTTAAAAAAATCACATTTATTTTTAATCATTAATATCAATTAATTTATTTTCAATTAAAAATTATTTAATTGATATCAATGATACTACATGGCATGACATGCTTGAGTTATATTTTGATTATTCTCTTAAAAAACAAAAAAAATCATTTGATGTAACATATATTAATGTTGATATATAGAGTTATAAAATTATAAAGCAATAATATTCTTTTAAAAGGGAAGAAAAGAGAGGCTAGTAAAAAAGATGGGAGAAAAGAGATGAGAGGCATTAAAGTCATTTTACTCAGATTTTAAAATTCTAAATTGAATTAATGACTCAATTAATGATTTATTGAATTTATCATCTTTATTTAGAATTTCTCTATTTTAGGAAGCTTTATATAGGATTTTCCCAAATTATTAACATAATGTATTTTAATAATAAAATAATTAATATATAATAAATAGATTAATCATTAATTAAATAAATCATAATAAAAAGTTTTAAAAAATTAATTAATTCTTATTTCCAACGGAATTTGCCACGAATCAATTTTGTCAAATTTTCTGACGAAATTTCCGTCGGTAATTCCATAAAAAACGTTATGTTAAGATTTGTGACAGAATTTCAGACGAAAATTTCCTACAAAAAAAGTCCGTTGGAAATTTCATCGGAATTTTTATTTCTGACGTAATTTTCGATGGACTTTTTCCGTCGGAATTTTTGTCAGAAAATTTCTGACTGTCTTTGGATGACTTTTGAGACAAAATTTTTTTCCGTCTCAAATTTCATCGGAAATGGATGGTTTTTTTGTAGTGTTCTCTTGCTTTGTTCTCTTCTATTATCTATTGCTCTCTTATCCCATATTTCTTTTATTTTTATAATACGTTATCAACATGAAAGCTCAATGAAGGTATGATTTTCTTATCGTTTCCTTGATTATTCCATCTACCTTCTTTTACCATATTTTATTTAATATATTTGGGATAATCTAAGCCACTATATGAAATTAAAGAAATACTTTTACTGATTGTTATAAACATTGGGTTTTATGACTAAAATTGGATATTGTTAGTTTTTATATCTTATATCTCCTTTACAAGTTCTTTTATAATATTGTTGTTATTTTAGTATGGCTAGAAGCCATACACATTTGATTTCATATTCTGAAACTATATGGCTAGAAGCCATATTACTTTAATTTCTTATTCTGAAATTATATGACCAAAAGTCATGTCTCTTTAATTTCCTATTTTGACATTATATGGCTAGAAGCCATATTGCTATAATTTCCTATTATGAAATTATATGATCAGAAGTCATATTGCATTAATTTCCTATTATATGGTCAAAAGTCATATTCCTCTTATTTCTATTTTGAGATTATATGATCAGAAGTAGGGGTATGCAACATTTTCCTGTCTCGGTCTTCCCGTCCCGATCCCAAGCAAATCAGGATGGGAATTTCCTTCGGGATGGGAAAAATTCAGGATTGGGAAAATTTTTTTGAGATCGGGAATGTGACTTCCTGATCTCGAAAATATATACATTTTTTTAAAAATATTTTAGAAGGCAAGGCCAAATGTAAAAAGAATATGAAAATCCATAACACCATCAAGGTAATATCTATTATTTTAGTTTATTTAGTTAATTTTATTTATTATTTATTAAATAATTCTAATTTTTTTATTTTTGTCCTTATACTTTTTGTAGTTAAATCGACAATTTTAAGCATATATTGGATTAGTTATATATTTGTATTGGACTAATTTTATACAATATAATATTAGAAAAATTATATATTTTTCCTAAGTTAAAGAAAACACAACAAAAAAACTCAATATAGGATTTTTTTTTAAAAAGAATTGGAATCAGGAATTTCCCGATCCGGATCCCAATCTCGAAAATTTCTCATCCTATCGGGAGGGAAATTTTTGGGTTCGGGACCAGGAATGAAAATCACTCTCGAACCCTTCTCGGGATCGGGAATGGCATTTCCCGATCTCATCCCATCCCGAAAACAGCCCTAATCAAAAGTCATATCACTTTGATTCCTCTTTTGATTTTATATGGCTAGAAGCCTTATGCCTTTTTCTCTCTTATACAATATGGCTAGAAGCTATATTTATTTGATTCCCTATAATATAATCAAAAGTCATATACTTTTTCATCTTCTATTTTATTAGATGACTATAAACCATATATAACTTTTATTTATCCTAAAGATAAATAGCCAGAAGCCATATTGATTTAATCTCTCATCTTGAGATTAATCGACTTGAAGCCATAAAAGTTTTAATTTTTTTGTAATATTTCACTTTTATGAATTATTTCTTGTCTTTACAAATTTCCTGTTATTATTGTTTTTTTATTATATTGTGTTTTTATCTTTCATATTTTATGAATACCCTTTTATCGTATTGGTCTGAATAATGTTAAATCTTGTTAAATTTAAATTTGTAGCTTTTGTCATTACTGAAAAGAACTATTTTTCTTGAATGCCTGATTTATAAGCTTTCTACACCTCCATTTGGATGAAGGTCTAAAAATTTGAATATTTGACCATAGACCCACTTGTTCTTTAGAACAATTTAAAAGAAAGGTATGACCATCAGAAGATTCGTCTCAAAAGCTCGTTATGATTGGATGCATATGCACTTGCAAGATTTTAAATTTGAAGGCAAGTATAACTGAGCCATGTTTAGAATTACTTTTCAATTAAAGTTATGAGGATAGAATGTTATTGATAAAGATATGTTAGAGAAAATATTCTCCATATTTCATGCATCTAATTTGCTCCTGCACCAACAATATTGTGAAAAAGGTTTCAAGAAATATACTGAATTAATTTCTTACCTTCTTGTGGTTGAATAGAACAGTGAGCTTTTATTGAAAAATCATGAATCCCATCTAACGGGCTTGACTTAATTCACAAAAGTGGATGTAATAACGAATGAATTTTGTGGCTATGGACGTGGACATATACATAGCTATAGCCTTGGGTGTGGCGTGGTTGTAATCATGGTGGTTCAAATTCCTACCTGAAGTGAAGAAAGATTGATAAGAATTACAAAAGGGAAAATAATGGGCACAATAAACATATTGAAAATCCATGTTATTGTTGTGGTAGCAAGGGCCATTGATCTCATATCTGTCGTATGCTAAGATACTTGGTTGACCTTGGTAAAAAGTCAAAGATTGAAATAAATCATATTGGCAAGGTTGAGAATCTTGAGTATGGTAACATGGATACTATCCATTTGAATATTGTTGATTTCTTATTATAAATTATATTTGTCTATTTGAACTGCTATGATTTAGTGTGTTTAAAGTTGATACTCTTATATGTATTTCAGTTTTAATTATGCTTTTCTTTTTTGCTTTTCCATGTTTCTTTTAACCAAGAAGGAGCCTTATTGGCATAAGTCCTGAAAATATATGTCTTATTGATAATGCAACTTCCCACACTATACTTATAAATGATAAATATTTTTATTCCTCGGTAGTGCAAGAAGCCAATGTTCATATTATATTTGGTAGTATAAATTTGATTGAAAGCTTTCGAAGAGCTAATATTTTATTATCTTAAGGAATAAAATTATTTATTGATAATGCATTTTATCCTATCAAGTCTAAAAGAAACTTATTGAGCTTCAAAGATATCCATAGAAATGGATATCATATCATATAGAAATAACAACTAAAAATAATTAGGAATGCCTTGATATCACAAGTTTAGTTTCTCGTGAAAAATGCATATTAGAAAGTTTTCCTACATTTTTCTTTTGGCTTGTATTATATATTCATAAGCACAATTGAAACACATACTATTATAAACCAGAAGTTTACCAATGCAAACCAGAAGTTTACTAATGAATTAAATGTTTGGCATGACTGGTTATATCATCTTGGGTCAATCATGATGTGAAAAATAATTGAGACATACCCTGAATTGTAAATAAGTACCACAATCTCATGATTTCTCATGTGTCATATGTTCTAAGGGAAATTTAATTATTTAGTCCTCACCAAGTAAAATAGAAAGTGAGTCTCTCATTATTCTAGAATGAATACAGGGAGATATTGTGGGCCAATACACTCACCATACAGATCATTTAGTTATCATATGATTTTAATTGATGTATCAACTAAATAGTCTCATGTTTGCTTATTATCTTCTCATAACCTAGAGTTTGTTAGATTATTTGCTCATTTGATTAGATTAAGAGCATGTTACCCAGATTATTCTATCAAGAAAATACGTCTTGATAATACTGATGAATTTACTTTACAAGCTTTTAATGAATATGCAAAATGAACTTGCAGAATTATTGGTTAAACAGTTGTAATTAATTTTAAGACCTTTAATTATAATATTTAATCTCCTAATTTCTGCTTAGAGCCATACCATTTTGCATGTAGCAATATTAATTCGCATTAGGCCAACAAGCTATCTAAAGGTTTCCCCCCTTACAAATAGCTTTTAGTCAGGAACTTAACATTTTCCATCTACGAATTTTTAGGTGTGTAATATATGTGCTAGTAGCACCACCATAATACACCAAAATGGGTCCTCAAAGAAGGATGAGAATATGTTGAGTATTTTCTTCAATCATAGAATATCTAGAACTATCTACAAGAGATTTATGTACGGCTAGATTTGTCAATTGTCATTTTGAAGAATCAGTTTTTCCAATATTAGGGAGAGAAAATAAGCAATTGGGTAAAGAGATTAGCTGGAATGAATTATCATTACCTTATTTTAATCCTCCTACAAAACAGTGTGAACTAGAAGTTCAAAGGATAATTCACTTGTAAAATTTAGTTAATTAAATGCCAGAAGCATTTACTGACTCAAAGACAATGACAAAGTCATATATTTCAACTGCTAGTACTCCTATTAGAATTGATGTCCCTGAAGGACAACCTATTGTAAATGAATCCAAAGCACACTTGAAGCGTGGAAGGCCCATTAGTTATAAAGATAAAAATCCTCTAAATAGAAAAGGAGCTAAGAATATAGATGGTCCAGTATAGGATAATTAAGAAAATATAGTAGCTCCAGAAGAGTCATCTCCTTAAGAGTTATTAGCTCTAGAAGAGTTATTATCTCTAGAAGAGATATCTCTAGAAGAAAATGCCATAGTCCCATAAGAGACGAAGGTATCTGATAAATGTGACAATAATGAAATCTCAATAGATTATGTTAAGAATAGAATATGATGGGACCAAAATAAAGTCAACGTTAACGAAATCTTTACTGATAATAGTATTTGATATCATGAATAATAATGAGGATAAATATGAGCCAAAATTCATTACAAGTGTTGAAAGCACAAGTCCCTAAAGGACTCAAGGTGTCAGAAGCACAAGTCCTTGAAGGACTCAAGATGCTAGAAGCATAAATACAAGTTCTCGAGAACAATATTCAATTAAGTTAAACAAGTCCCTGTATGGTTAGAAGTAATCAGGGCTCATGTGATATAATCAACTTAGTGAATATCTGTTGAAAGAATGATATAAAAATGATCCAATATGCACATGTATCTTTATGAAAAGATTTGAAAGTGAGTTTGCTATAATTTTTGTTTATGTTGATGATATCAACATCATTGGGACTCTTGAAGAGCTTTAAAAGATAATTAATTATTTGAAGAAAGAATTTGAAATGAAGGACTTAGGAAGAACAAAATTTTTTCTTGGATTAAAGATTGAGTACCTCAAGAATGTGATATTTGTACATCCAAAACCTTACACAAAGAAGGCCTTAGAGTGTTTTTCATATGGATAAGTCACATCTCTTTTGTTTACGGCTCAATGATTATAAGGTCTTTGCAGGTCAATAAAGACCCATTTTGACCTCGAGTAATTAGTGAAGAAGGTAATAAAGAATTACTTAATCTAGAAGTATCATACCTTAGTGTAATTGGTAAACTAAAGTATTTTGCTAATCACACACATTCTGATATATTATTTGCTATTAATTTATTAGTAAGATATAATTCTTCACCAACACAAAGGCATTGGAATGGAGTAAAACATGTTCTTCGTTACCTCAAATGAACTATGGATAGAGTTATTCTATTTAAATGTATCCAAGTATGAATTGATTGGTTATGCAGATGCTGAATTTTTATTTAATCTACATGATGGTAAATCACAAACAGGCTATTTGTTTACATGTAGAGGTGCAGCTATTTTATGGAGATCTATAAAATAAACTATATCAGTCACATCATCTAACCATACATAAATTCTAACAATACATAAAGCAAGTCAATAATGTGTATGGTTGATGTCAGTAATATATCACATACGAATCACTTGTGGTTTATCTTCAGGAAAAGTGATCCCAATAGTCCTTTTATGAGGATAATAATGCATGTATTGCCCAACTAAAAGAATGATATATTAAGGGTGATAGAATAAAGCATATTTCACCAAAATTCTTCTTCACCCGTGACCTTCAAAAGGATGGTGAAATAGATATCCAGCAAATCTGTTTAAGTAAAAATCTTGTAGATTTATTCATAAAGTTACTTCCAAATACAATTTTGGAAAAGCTTGTCCATGATATTAGGTCTTCAGGGGACTCAAAGATCTCAAATGACATTGTCAAGAGGGAGATTCGATACATGCTGTATTATTTTTCCCTTATCTAGATTTTGTCCCACTGTATTTTTCTTGAAAGGTTTTTAATGAGGCAGTACTGAACTCTTTGGCTAGGTTTTTGTCCTATTGAGTTTTTGTTAGTTAAAGTTTTTAATGAGGCACATTCATAATGGACATCTCAGGGAGAGTGTTATGAATATTAATTATGTAGATATTCATCGATTCATCTCCAAGCCAACTCACTCTCCAAGTTGTTTTATTAATTGTGGTTTTTTGGTATAAGACTCTTAATGGCCTATAAATAGAGGCATTGTGCAAGTATTGTAAACACACATACAAGTGAATGAGAATTACTTTCCCCTTTCTCTCTTGAATTTTCTTTTCTCTTGCTCTTGCTCTTTTCTATTATCTATTGCTCTCTTATCCCATATTTCTTTTATTTTCATTGAGAGAGAATGTGTGAGAAAAAGAGATGAGAGAGACGTGTAATTAATTGGGGCTAAAAATGAAAAAAAGGTGCATTAAATTAATGAACAAAGTCAAATTATTACTTATATATAAGACCTATTCTATGTGAAAGAATGTTGCTTATAAATAAGACCTGAAAGAATATTATTGAAGGGAAAAATAGTATGTGCCCCTTTGCTACAAGTATATGTTTGTTTATCGGAGTGGTAGTCAATACAAGTTTTTGGTTGACTATGATAAAACAAAAGGACAATAGTCATTACAACTAGAAGATAGGATAGCAAGGAGCTAGCTTTATATGCCCATATATCACATGTTTAATAATCGCCTACTAACCAGCAACTCTGAGAATATATGACAACAAAACCCTTGTAATCTTTGGATGGGTTGTATATAATATCCTAGCTCCATGATACTTCAAGCATTAAATTTAACCCTCTCTAAATCATTTATTTTCTTAGATTTAATGCCAGTTTGGATTAACGGTAAAAGTAACTTTTTCAATGTGATTTATAATGTATTAGATAAATATGTGAGAAAAATTTTGTCTCAACTTACATGAATATGCTTTTCTAATACTAATTCAAACATGCCCTTGAACATTACGAGGATTTGTGGGATTTAGCCTTCTAAAAGCCTGAGCGCTGAACTCGGGACACAGCCTCTGACTCAAGTCGCTCAACCAACGAATCACTGATGGATTCAGAATGAAAAGGCCAAATAAAAAGGCAACCACAATGGATATTAAGACCGGGTAAAAGCCTCCAATGTTATATATACTTAAACTTGACGGCTCTACATCATTTTGGTCTTCAAATTCCAAATCTTCAATGGAGGTGGGTAAGGAGCTCTGGCTCATCAGCCCACGATATGTCTCCACTTCTTGAGTCACATTTAAGATTGCTGTTGAGAAATGTGAGGTGAAGCCAGATTTTTTTGGAAATGCCTGAAAATATATACAATGAATATATTACATCGTCACTACTTAAGGTTTCATATGCAGAACAATCAAGGATAATGGTTGGATTGATTATGATTTGATTTCATATAAAGTTAGTGCACAAGCCCTTGTGTGTGTAGTAAAGAACTGAGTCAATATTCGAATTCAATTCAGATAAGAAAATATTATTAGATTCTAAAGAGTTGCAAGAAAAATTGTAACCATATAATTAATTTGTATATAATAAAGTGAAAAGTCCACTCCCTCCCGTCCCTATTTTAGGACAAAGTTTTAATGGAGTAAAGAAAGGAAAGACCAATTTAAAAATTCAGACAAAAAATATTTGTTCTTTATATTCAGGGCCACCTGTATAAGAGGGATTGTTACTTATAAAAATAATCAGAGGGGGTATATTCTAAATTTAGAGATAACATGAAGTTAGTTAAGTTTGAGTTATTAAAATTAAGACTATGTTATGAGAAAGAGTAAGATAGATAGAGGAGACTTACAAAGGAAAATCCACCAGTTTGATACATTGGTCCTGTCATCATAAAGCGAGACTTATATCTAGATAGGAAGAGGATGAGATAAGGAGTTTCATCAAAAATAGCATCCACTGTTCCATTTGACAACGCTTCATTATACTCTTCACGACTTCGTAAACCCTTTAACTGTCCATCCTTCAATCCTATTTGGTCAATCAAAAGTCCTCTCACCCATGATCCTTTTTGATATCCCACGGGCAAATTGCTACTTTTAATCTCATTTTCATCCTTAAATGAAGGCTCATTTATCGTTCCTTGTGTGAAAATTGAAGTTAATTTCGCTGTGTAAACTTGCATTACTAAGATGAATAGGAATGATGTAAGTATCACCATCCACCTTGCAGTAGTGCTTTCAAAATTCTCCATAATATCTGTCATATATAATTGTACACACAATATTGACATCAAATGTGGCACGAGGGAAAAGGTTTTTCTGTTAAGCAAAGTTCTTAGAAGGGAGAGCTAATTAGGTCTTAGTTGTCCAAAAGTTATTTTAATAGGTATAAAATCTAAAATAAAGATGATCTCTTAACTATTATTTTTTTCAAAAAAAAAAGATTTTTTAAATTAAAAATCGTTTTAAAAAAACTTAAATTTGGACCACATGTCCAAGATTAGACCTGAACGTTCCTGATTTAACTAGCTATCATTATTAAGCAAAGTTCTTAATCTTGGTCGGAGGCACAAATTTGAAACATAATAACATATAATCAAAGTATATGTGCTACATATAAGAGAACTCACCGATCTTGTAAACAAGGAAGGGGTTGTTGAAGCGGAAGTCGTTGGCTCTGATTATTTCTAATGCATTTATGATAATAGTTGCACCCACAAAAATCGCACCTAGAATTAACCATAGTGACCATTTGAAAGGTTTCAAGAAGATCCCCTTACTCGTAGAGATCTTTTTCACCCTAACCACCATTGCTACACTTGAATCTAAATACGGAAACGTGAAATCAACACATTTTGTGCGACTTGCCACAATTGTGATGTCTCCAATTATAGCATCAAGATCCTGCAATATTTTCATACACAAAACAATGTATGAAGGTTAAAAACAATATATATTACATCTGACTTTCCATTATGAGAAACCATAAGATAAATTAGCACAAAATAAAATAAGTTAAAGAGAAAAGAATGAAAACTTGCCTCCTCTTTCATTAGTCTGCAGAGAATATCCTCATAGCTGGTGTTATGGCTTCTACTTTGGTTCAGCAAGGGAACAAACTCATAATTATTCAACGAAAACGGCAAAACATTGACAGCTTTTGAAAACACATTAATAGCAAAGCCATCAAAGTGAAGTTTTGTAGAATTATAAACATTCACCAATTCAGGAAAAGAATTTGTTCTTAGGACTCCAATTCTCAACTTTGGTGGTTTATCCCATGTGTCACCCGGCCACAGTGGATCCTTTAGTTGGTATTTACCAGATGTCTCATCACCACCTTTGCTAAAATTTTGAACAAGTCCAGTTTCAGGGCTCCAAGATCCTATGATCCTCTCTCTATCTCCTATCACATTGTACACTTCAAGCACCGATTGATCTAGTTGTCCTTTTCTTAAATCAAAATGTACCCCTGAAATGCCTGGGAAGTTAGTAGCCCGAATTCCCTCGCCAAGTTTTGTGCCATTATTTTCTGTGCCTTGCTTCTCTACTGCCTTAGCCAATGCTTCGATTGTGTGATAAGCCCACCATCCATAGATAGTTAGGTCACTTCTGAACTTTGTTGAGAAATTACTCTCTATCTTCTTACGCTTCTCAGCTGTTTTGTTCAAATCTACTGGCCTCACCCCCAATGCACCTTGCATATACATTCTCACAGAAAGATAATCAATAAAATGCTCAGGTTGGACTTTGTTGGGATAATACAATTCTCTGCCAACCATAACTAGAGGTTCTGCCAAAGAAGATAGCTCTTGGGTAAATATCCAAGCATATCCTTCACCCATCATCTCTTTTCTTCCTGCAGACAAAATTAATTCTGTTCCCAAATACATGCTCATATGGACAAGAAATACATGTGTTCGCATGTCTTTTAACTTGTCCAGAGTGCTGTTAATACCTTCAACTTTTGAAGCAATGGCAGTTACGTTAGCCATTTGTACGCCCATATCTTTCAAGACATTGGAGAGGCATGGAAGAAGGTGACTGCCATATTCAGTCTCTTCATAAATGGGGACAATTGATTGCCACCCTACAGCTTTAATAATGTCAGCTATAGCTCGGAACTGAAAGCAATTAAGGCCTTCATCGGAGTAAATGGAGGATGGAGATGGAGGTAGCAAAAGAGAGGGACCAGTTATGGGAAACCAAATCACAGGTACATGGTATTTTTGACCAAGTTTCACTATATACCTTGCTTGCTCTGACTCTTGGGGCCCCAATATGGCATGCACCTTTTCAATCCTCGTTAAGTTGAAAGCTGCTTGTTGGTCTCCAAGTTCTATCACCTTGATCTCTCCATGTTAACATAAAGTAGAGCCTATTTTATAACAAAATAGGTCTACTCTACGTTAACTTGGAGAGGCAGGGAGACAGAAATGGAGGCCAACCAAAAAAAAAAAAAAAAACTTATTAATAAATAAAATGACATCCCCATTTATGACTACCTACTTTAATGAGGGAATGACATTTTAGAATCATTACTCTAATTTAGTTTTAACTTAAGATAAAAAAATATTTAAAAAAATTAAAATCTTAGTAAGGGATCATTACATTATTTGGAAACTTGATTTTCAATAGATCGAGTACTGAATTTAAGTCTTATCCTTTCTTTAAAATGCTCCAGGTTAATTTTTGGAAAATCAGTTACAAATTAAATTAAATTATCATATAAGAATTTGTAACATATTCAATCAAAATTTCACATTGAGTTTTTTAAATTTAAAATTGATATATGAAAATTTTGCGATTGATGTTCTAACTTTTATCATAAATAATTCTTAAAAAATATCTAAATAATACATACAGTTGCAGGAGTTTTATAATGACTATTCAAAATTAGACAATAATAAATGAAAATTTTGCAACTAATTTTCCCACTTTTAACCTGAAAGATTGGAAAGACTTGTTACAAAGATTAGATACTCATATTCTATGATTTATTACTAAGTACAAACTATAAATTAATCTGTAACTAATTAATTTTCAGAATTTAACATGGAAGATCTTAGAGGAAAAAGTCATTATATAACTTCATATGATTATTATTTATTAATGACCAAATGTTCTTTATGAAAATTGATCCCAAAATGAAATTAAATTAAAATTGGTCCCAAAGTCAGTGTCCCCGAATTCTAATCTTATTATATTGAAAATTCATGATTATTAATAACCAATTTTCTTAAAGAAATACAGATTAATTAAAAACACATTTTTAAACATAAATAATTTTTACCAGAATCATATGAAAAATTCTTAAACAAAAATATCAAATTCGAAACATCTAATCGACACTACTAGATTGCATCTTCTTACATTAGTGTGTGTGTGTGCGTGTTTTGATATATTGATAAGGAAATCTGGACCAACCTGCTTGGATATCAAAAAATCCAAAGGCCAAACCCAACCTAAAGTTCAGGTCGGGGGGAAATAACCTAAAGCCTAATGGAAGCTTTGTATGTGGGGCGTTTTTTTTTTTTTCAGAAGAACTTTATTTTATTTTTTTTGCCCGAAAGAAAAAATTTATTTGAATATTATTTAATGTGCTAAAATTCATAATTTTTTTTAACTGTGGAGCTTTTTTTATTAACTGTATGGCAGTAACAGGATATCAGCGACAGCATCAATATGTGAATAACAATATTTTTTTTTAGTATGTAAATATAAAAATTTTAACAAATCAGGGCTGAATAATAATACGACTCATTTTATAAAAAACTGAGCCTAATTTGAAGTTATTTTTTCTAGTTAGTGATGACGCAAAAAAAAAAACTATGAAAAGAATAATACTGCTACTATTGTTTATCATTTTAGAATTTAGATGATAGAGGTAAGGGCGTAACGTTACCTGTTGTTGCCGCGGTAAAGATGTCGCCCCGAGAAACATTCCGGACTATAAGTTCCATCTTGGTGGCTGTTTGGTTATTAACGGAATAGTATTCTTCGATGGCGAAGGCGAGGCTATTGTTAATCTTTTCACCAAGTATTGAATTCAGATCAAGAATAACTCCTATTGGTACTATTTGTGTGGCCGCCATGGATAGTCTTGCTGTG
Source organism: Albizia julibrissin (assembly GCA_037074505.1). Lineage (NCBI taxonomy): Eukaryota > Viridiplantae > Streptophyta > Magnoliopsida > Fabales > Fabaceae > Albizia > Albizia julibrissin. The sequence goes on from CM073487.1 coordinate 37,914,095, forward strand.
ATGTTAAGCCATAACAGTAACACCACACTCACACTTAACAGACAATAAGCTTTGAAGCTTCTCTGCAACTCCTCCATTGATCTCAGCTCTCTCTCTCTCCCCCCCCCCCACTCTTTCTCTTTCTATGTATGCCCAAACCTCAAATAGGATTGTATTTATCGGACTGGGTGTCACTTGTGCTTTGTCAGCTTCCCTTTCCCGTTGCGCCTCAATTTTGGGCCCTTCCCAGATGTCATATCGTAGTTACATTTGAGTGGAGAGAAAATTAGGAGGAAAAGAACGTTATAAGACAAAACTCTAAAAATAGTGCATTTTTTTATTATTTTGGAAAGTTTTTTTTACTACTATTCTCTCCCTTTTTATTTTCTCCTCACTTTTCTCTCCATCCAAACACACCCTATATTTCTAATAAAATGAGTGAAATTTGATATTTTATGTGTAAAATTGGAGTTGTTTTTCAAATTTTTTTATCATTTTTCAAAAATTTAAGACTCCAATTATGTAGTTTCCTTTTAACTTAGAGCTTTAAATCTTTGAACAATCGTAAAAAATAAAAATAACTCTATTATTCATATAAAATATCAAAATATCACTAATTTCATATAGAATCTAAAGACTAAAAGAAAAAAAATTTGACAAAGGTCCTAAAATTGGGCAGTTGAGGGCACTGTTGACAAATCATAGTTGATACCCCAAACCCCTATTTATTATACCCTTTTGATTCCTCTCTTTTGTCCCCATTTACTCTCCGGATAAATTTTAACTTGGATTTTCGCACTCATACACATTTGTGTTTAGGGAAAAAAATATTTAAATATCACTTAAACTTTAAAATTCTAAATTAGTGATTTCCCAAAAATCTAAATTTTCAATTATTATACTCTTTTTGTCAATCCCATTACTCTTACAGTCAATAAAATCAATTTAAACTTTTAAAGTTCAAGTGATATTTAAGTGTTTTTTATTCTTACATCTGTATATTCCTAGATAGGTTGAACCAGTATTCTCATTTCTATCATCATGCTTATCCCCTCTCTAATTTCTCACCTCTTTCAAAGACATACACTACTACATAATATAGAATTAACATCCCCATGATTAACGTCTGTTTTTTTTTTTAAAAAAAAGACTTTAAAAATTGTAAGAATGAAACAATCACAAAATCCCTGTACAGAAAATCAATAACCCCATGTGGAGGATGGTCAAATTTACATAGATCAAATCTACCTCCTCAGCTAAAATTAGCTAGCCAGCTAGCTATAGGGCTATGTAATGAGTTGGATGGGTTGACTATCCTGCCCATTTAACTCTTGATGGGCACGGGCTAGCCCATCCTGATCAAAAAACTGTTAAAGCTCGTGACAAATGGGTTTAGCTAATCCCATATGAGCCTAAATGGCATGAACAATTTTTCACTGGGGCTGGCGTGGGTTCACCGCCTCACCGGGCTGTGTGCAAATTGCTCAACCTAGTCATCTGCAGATTTGTCTTCTAATTAAAGTTGTTTAATCACTAGAGTAAATTAGTTACACACACACATTAAAATTGGGTAATTATCTTAAGAGAAAATCCTAATTAGATCTAGCCAAAATATCAAAAATCTAAATTCATTATTATACTTCTAATAAATTCCTAATCTGGTCCGTCAAAAGCCCTCATTAGGTATTTTCAAATGTTTATAAAGTATCATGCTAGAATCAGTCGGGGGCCTGAGAGGCAGTGATTTACCCTATGGCAGATGCCAGCGGTTTTAGTCCACTTGTCTCCAACTCATGAACCTAATGTGGTTAAAAATTGAAGGTGTAAGCTTGATTTTGATTTTACTTATTTCAGCCTGATTTAATCAAATATGCCAGCAATTTAATTAAGATTTTAACAACACATATTGAAATAAAAATAAGTTTAATTATTTCTATTTGGTATAGCCCCTGCATATCTAATATAAAAAAAACTCTATAAATTGCACTTCCGAGCCCATGAATTTATGAACAGGTTTAAATGGTTTCCATAAACTAGTCTGTTCTTGTACTAACCATTGGTTCTGCTTGAACTAGAAAGGTGATAAAGTAGCAAAATTTCGAACAGAAAAGTTAATCATCACTATGATTTAGAAATTTTCATGACGACATTCGGAAAAAAAAAACATTTCGGGTGAAAATTAGTCCTTAACCTTTTTAAGTTCACATAATTTATTAGTTCTTTTATACATACATACATAGATACATAGGTGGGTGGGTGTCCTATCTTCTTCTTTGCAGGTATTTTACCTGCCTTAAGCACTATGCACTGTGGCCTTCCAACAAATTACTCTCTCCTAGCTATAATAAGTCACTTTAACTATTATTTTAGTCTTATTTATAAGTCTTTTTTGAATAAAAATTTTGATCCTTATTATAAGTCCAATTTTTAAAGTAATAAATGCAACTTTTACTTTTTTACCCCTGTTAATTGTAATAAATAAAAATAATTTATTCATGTTGAGTTTTGGCACTAATAATAGATAAGAGCAAAATTGAAAATTTAAACCATAATTAATGAGCTAACTAACTCTTCTTGATAGTATTTGAGAGTTAGTTAATTTGGACTTATAAATAAAATCAAGGTGATAATAAAATTTATCTTAAATTGAAAAAATTTCTACCTATCTCTAATGAGATTTTGAAGAAGAGAGAAAAATATAAAAAGTCATATAGGCATTAATTATAGGGAAAATTCTAAAAAAATACCTTTTGAACTTTAAAATCCCGTTGACAAATTCGTTAATGGCATTAACAAGAATGATAATGCAATTAACAAATCATTTTATTGTTAAATCACCTATTTGGGATTTTGAAGTTTAAATGGTATTTTTTTAGAATTTTTCCTTAATTATAAGAGTAAAATCAAATAAAATTGATAAATAAGTATTAATTGTTTTTTCAAGTAACTTTTTTTTACCTATCATCTCAGAGTGATTTATATTAGAGACCAATAAATCTTTATAAAAGTGATTTATATTTTAAATACAAGGGAGTTTCTATATTGTTACTATTATTAAAGAAACTTAAAGTAAGTTGGATTTGAGGGCTCAAGAGGGTTATGGCATGTCGTGGCTAGGGTTAAAGGAATAAATTTATTTAAGTAATGCTAGGACTATTTTTTTTTTTTTAAAAAAAAAAGTGAAGCCCCGAATCCAAAGAACGAGAACCGGAAGGCACCGATACTTGCCAGTACTCCAAGGGAAGACGAAGATCGAAGACTGAACGCAAGGTAGGGCTGAGTCCTATCGTGTATGAGAGAGACATGATGTGAAGACTGAAGACTTCAAGACTTGAAGACTGAGATAAGGAACGCAAGGTAGGGCTGAGTCATATCGTGTATGAGAGAGACATGATGTGGAGACTGAAGACTTCAAGACTTGAAGACTGAGATAAGGAAGGCAAGGTAGGGCTGAGTCCAATCGTGTATGAGAGAGAAATGATGTGAAGACTGAAGAGATAAGGATGATGTTGCTTCGATTTGATCAATGGGAGTGCGAAACGTGTCTTCAATCACATCCTTTTAATTAAGAGTAGGCCCATGAGCCTGAAATTAAATTGAGTCTTAGTTATATTTTAAAAAATAAATATTTTATCTCTTTATTATTCTTAACTCTTTCTAAGTGAAAATTTCAATAAGAAATTTATATGAATTAATAATTTTATTTTGAATATCCATGAAAATCATAAGGAAAAAGTTAATTTTCTAGTCTTTATATATAATTTTGACTAAATTATAATTCAATCCCATATTCAAAATCTCTCGCCCCAGTGGGAGTTTCCGGTAGAGCCGGGAAATCGGACCGAACCCGTCGGGCCGGCCCTTTTAAATCACGGGCCAGGCTTGAAAAATGGAGCTTCAAAAGGAAGTCGGGCCTAAAAGAGCTAGCTCTGGAAGGCTGGCCCGTTAGGCCCTTTAACGTTGTTTTTTGTTTTAATTTTACTACCCTTCATACTCATACCCTTACTGACTCCTCTCTAAGAACCTTAAAAATTGCTAAATTTACATATGATGGTAATTTACTAATTCTTGATATTTTTACCCCTTAAACAGAGTCTACTGCTTAAAATGAAGTACAATTAAAATTCCTTAAAATTGATGATAGTAGCGAAGAAGATGAAAACGATAGTTTTCATAACCATGTAGTTTAAAGTGTTTAGCTTTTTGCTTTCTTATGCTTTGTATGAGACTATGAATTACTTGTACACAATATTTTTTACTTTTGATCATAAATTAATAATTGTATTTATTTTATTGCATGATGCGTGTAGAAGTATAATTAAATTTTGTGAAAATGACTTCTGTCCCTACGGGCCAGCCCTAGCCCTGATGCTTTCGGGTCGAGCTTTGAAAAACAGTAATTTTTCTTTTTTCGGACCTGTATGGCCTGCCCTTTTAAGCCCTGGCCCGTCAAGAGCCGACCCTGATTCCCAATTCTAATTTCCAGTGAGGTCCATCGAGTGTGCTAGGGTCGTCATTTAATTTGAGCGACATTAGTTCTTCTGCTTTCTCTCTTCTTCTCGACTCTAATATTCTCTTCTTTACTCTTTTCTTATTTTACTTTATGAATGAGGTGTGTGTGCGCGTGTCCTTTATTCCTTTGGCCGTCTGGAGGGATGGAAGTTAGTGCGGATTTTAGGAAGAAAAAAATCAAAGGAGGTGGTCCTGAACTTAATTAGATCGGGTCAAGAAGAAAACAGGTGGAGCCCTAGTTGGAAAACTCATGAATGGGAAACACTTGAACAAACCAACAGTGATCTCCATGATCAAAAAAGGGTGGCAATTAGGTGACAGGGTGGAGATCCATGAGCTAGATAAGAATGACCTTATATTTTTGTTTCCTTTTGAAAAGGAGGAAGACTTCATAAGCATTCTAAGGGGCATGGTTGATTCAAGGCTACTTACTAAATCTCCTTTTGAAAGTGGTTGATTTTAACTCTTCGGGCTTCTGGGTTTGGTGGGAAGGGGAAGAATCCAGCATGGTGTCCGTTCGATAGAAAGACTCCAGAGTTTTTGCTATCAATGTGGTCTTATTGGGCATGACAGTAAAACCTGCAAAGATTCTGAAGGGGTGGACGTGTATGAAGGGAAAGAGCATGGCTTTGGGAATTGGATGTGTACTTCCCACGTCAAAACCATTGATAGGGTTCTCGTAGTATATGTAATAATGATTGGATTGAAGTGGTTTTGAAGGGTAGGAATTTCCCTAGAAATGACGGCTCTGGCATACAGAGGAGGTGGTAGACAGTAGTCACTAATTCTGGAAATTATGATCCTGAGAAATTACCTGAATTGGAACCCGTGATTATGGGGAAAGATATTATTCCTTATTATGAGGATATCACGTATAAAGAGAAAGGGCAAAAATATGGGGACATGATTATTGCGAATATTCCCCCTACGCAAAATAAGGAGGAGATTCTGATCTGATCTTTAATCTAAATGTAAATGCAGATCTGGGGCCCTCTACTGATGTGGCGAAAGATCCACCTCGTGGCAAAAAAGTCAGACACATGCTGCGTTCCAAAGATCCATCTTTCCATGTGGAAAAATAAGGTTATTAAACGGTTATTGAATTGGTTGGGGTATTAGGTTAAGGGTTAGTAGGTTAGATCGGAGTCAAATTGGAGATAAACCGGGGCCAACGTAAAAATTTTAATCTTATTAGTATGAAATTCTAAAGAAAAAATAAAAAAATTCAATTTTAAAAAAAAAATAAAAAAATTGACCCGAATAGGACCCGTTTACCAACCGGTTTTCGGTCCGGACCGGCCGGTCCGGTCTGGGTCTGATAACCCTGTGGAAAAGTCACTTATTAATCAAGGCCCTTGTATGTCTCTATTTTATTAAATATTTTTATATATATTTATGGGATTTTATCATTATTATTGTGCTTAAATATAATTATTATAATTGTTTTGGATTAGAAGGTATTGCACAAAATAATTGCTAAAAATGGGTATAATTGTCATATTTTATTGGGAGAATTGCTAAAAAAAACCTTGCAAGCAAATTAATTGCTTATTACTACCATTGCACACGGTGGGTGGTATGTTGCACACGGGCGGATGATATGTTGCACACAAGGGATGATGTTTGCACTTTCGCAGGGATGCTTTTTGCACATATGGATGCTGATTGCACATGATGGATGCTTGCTTGCACATTGGTACCATTTAGCAATTAATTTGCTTAAATGGTATTTTTTAACCATTTTCCCTATTTTATTTTTCTAAATTAAACTGATTTGTACCAAGGTATTTTTAGTTGTGTTTATTGCAGGGAAATTGAAGAATTAAATTTAAAAAGAAAATCAAGCCTTAAAAAATGATGAACTATAGAAAAAGGTGTAAATTTGCATAGACTAAAGAATCCATAAAAAACAAGGCTTTAAAATTACTTTTGGGTAAATTATATCACTTAAGCCCTATGACCATCACTTAAGCCCAAATACATGTTAACTTATCACTTATGTTCCTTAAAGGAGCCCTATGACCATCACTTAAGCCCAAATACATGTCTTTTATGATCCATGAAGTGCAAAAATGTGGCCTATTACAATAAATGAAGTGCACCACCTTTCCAAGTCATAAGAAGGCGCTACCTCATTAATGAAGGGTGTATGGGTCATTTTGCATGGTATATTCTCCCACAAGTTATCATATTGCTCCACCAAGGAAGATGAAGACCGAGCCTTGCACCCAAGTTTCCACATATCATCATGAGAATTAATAAGAGATAATTCATAAAAATCTAAAAGATATTTTCAAATCTAATTCTCATGATGTCACATATCAAAGGATAGAACTAAATATAATACAAAAAAGGATTTAATTCAAATTATGATATATTTTTATCCGTTGAGAATTAAATTTAATCCTTTTCCTTAAATATATTTAGAGAAAAACGTAAGTGCTATTATCTCTTCAAATATCAAGGGCTAAGTCATCTTTTTTTCCAATATCTTTTTGAAGAAATCACATTATCTCATGATCCTTTATCCAAAACTCAAATTCAAATGAAAGAAGGCTATAAAAGGGACCCGAGGCTTTATTGTGAGGGTGTCACCACATACCAAATGACCACACATACAGCATGACCATATACCACATGTAACGGCACAACTTCTCCCGGACTGTCTTTACTCAGCCAGGTTCATGACTGACCGGGGACTTGCGTCTTTACTCGCAATCCCAGGCTCACTCCGCCCCCTGCGGAATTATCGCCGAAGCGAGCCTCCCCAGGTCTCGAGGACACTACCTGGGGGTAAGTAGTTCCTAACGTGAGACCTGGTTCTTGATCAAGAGGAACAATATTGGTGGCAGTGATTGAGGATCTCTTGGCTTAAAGCGGGTGATAGGAATTCTAGATTCTTCCATCTCTCTACAATCAAACCTAGACGCAGCAACAATATTCTTAAAATTATGAATGATGCAAGTAGCTGGTTAATAGAACAAGCAGATATTTCAGCAAATATCTCTAATTTTTTTCAAGTCATGTTTATGTCGTTTGGCTAAAGGGAGATGGAAACGGTACTGAACTATGTGAACCCTAAAATCTCATATCAAGTCAATACTCACTTAATGTTAACTGTATCTAAAGAGGAAATCTAAAGTGCAGTTTTCAGTCTGGGTAGTACTAAAGCCCCATGTCCAGATGGGTTCTCGGGTACTTTCTATCACTCTACATGGTCAAAAATTGGTGATGATGTTTGCTCTATGGTTTTGGAATTTTCCAAGGGTAATTCATCTCTTCATGGGATTAATGAAACTAAGATTACATTAATTCCCAAGATTGAGAAACCTGAGCATGTATCTCATTTCCACCCCACTGGACTTTGCAACTTTTCTTACAAGATTATTTCTAAAATCTTAGCAAATTGCATGAGACCATGGCTTGATGACTGTATCTCCCATAACCAGAGTGCTTTCATTCCGAGGCGCCTTATACATGATAATATTATTATTTTCTATGAAGTATATCATTATTTTCATAGGAAGAAAACTGGCTGTAAATATAAGTTTGCATTGAAGATGGATATGAGTAAAGCATATGGTAGAGTTGAATAGGATTTCCTTAGGTGTATTTTGCTTAAACTGGGCTTTTGTAATGACTAGGTTCAACTCATTATGAAATGTGTTGAATCTATTAGCCTAAATCTCTGTATCTCTGGGGAAAAGATAGGCTTTATTAGGCATGAAAGAGACTTCGCCAAGGGAATCCACTATCTCCATCTCTCTTTATTCTAATGGCTGAAGCTCTATCATCTATGATCCACAAATGCCAAAAGACAGGGGAGCTCAAGGTACTAAACTTAGCATTCGTTGCCCCATGTTAACACATAGTTTCTTTGCTGAATGATGCCCTACTTTTCATGAATGCCAGTGAATCTAACTGTGTTGCCCTTGCAAACATCATTCATCTTTATTGTACAGCCTTTTGTCAGGAAGCAAATCTTGACAAATCCGGCCTTTTCTTCTCAGTTAATACACCTGAGCTAGTTTGAACAAGAGTTGGTGAGATCCTGGGCATTAATGCAGTAAGTGATCCAGGTAAATACTTAGGGATTCCAAGTATTTAGGGGAAGACAAAGCACCAAGTTCTTTCCTACATAAGAGAAGGAGACTAAAGAGGGAGGGGCGATGGAGGTTTAAGAAGCTCAATCGCCGTGACGTTGCTGGATCTGGTCGATCTCCTTCATTCTCATCATCAATCTCGAAAAACTCTTCTCCATCTCCTCCACCTTCCACCATGAATGACCGCCAATCTCAAACACATAATCGTGGAGAACCCTCCATCGATCAAATAATTGAGTAATAATTAATGTTCTGAATTAAAACCAGATCCAGATTTCAAACAAAAATCACAGTCACAAACTGGAAACATCATTGAATATTAACTAGATTTAATATATAAAGAAAATTCAAACCAGATCTGAATCGAACCTGTTGTTCCCAATTACTTGTAAAATAAAAATTTCAATAAGAATCTGTATAACTAAGATATTTTGTAACCACACAACAGTTATGCTTATTATAGAAAACTCACAAGACTGTCGAAAAAATGATAATAAATTTTGATAAAATCCGAGCCCAACGTACGTTGTCTCCTTAAGACAATTTGTTCCCTCTATACAGATGTCTAAGGTTCTCGAACAATATAATTGTCTCCCAGGATAGAACAGATTGCGTCTTCAGAATGATGGCACTGTCAATCAGAAGCCCGAACAAACACAACGAGACTGCTTTCAGAATCGCACAGGATATGAGATGATTGTAGAAAACACTATGCAGTATATGAGAGAGGAGAGTTTGTAGATTGAGTGATTTTTTCCTGTCACTAGCACGTCGTACGACCAGACACATAAGAACATAGCAAACAGACGTACCAGAAGACATACCAGAATTGAGAGAATCACGAAGGGGTAAAAAAGGAATTAAACAAAATTTCAGGGATTATTCGGACAAACAAAAATAATTTAATAAAAAATTATTTTTTTAATCTCACACGCTACGACGACCGAACCGAATCGGCCGGACGGCAGCTCGCGCACATGTGTGGTGGACCAAGACCCATGTACGTCCTCACTCCTCTATAAAAGTGGATTGGCCCAAAGGCCCGTTTTAGAGGTGTGAAGTTGAGTCTTATATACACTCTTACTTCTCTTGATTTATCTAATATGAGACTTCTATCCACACACCTTTTTCTCCTTCATTTTCCCTCTTCTCTTCCAACCTACTTCTTATTCATAACCCATGGAATTTAGACTCAAAATTCCAACAAACCCAACATCCATTGAAGATAAAAATCGTGAAGGAGTGACAGTTAGAAGTGTGAGATCTCGTTGCTGTTGCTATCGTGTTCTGCCATAGATCTTATCGTCTCAGATCTCACAGCTCATCACCATTGCCGTTTTGTTTTGTCGTCGCAGATCTAAGAAAAATATAAAGAAGCTCTTTTTTCGTTGCCATAAAAAACAAGATCAAGGAGTGAAGCGTAGTCTTCCGTCACCTTCACCGTCCTCCGTCATTGTCATCGTGTTCTATCGTCGATCTCATCGCCTCAGATCTCAGATCTCGCCATCGTTGCCATTTTGTTTTGTCATTGTAGATCTAAGGAGAAGATAAAGAAGCTCTTCGTCACCGTCATAAAAAACAAGATCAAGGAGTGAAGCACAGTCCTCCTCACCTTCATCATCTTCCATCGGAAATTGGCCTCCACCAATGAAGAGGTGATATTTGGTCGTGCTATTTGGGTTTAGATTTGTTTCCTTTTTCATTTTTAAATTATTTATCCAGATTATCAACTTATTAATGCATTATTTACATGTCATCTTATTCTTATCCAATCATCTAACCAGTAAAATTAACCGAGTCAGTGACACATTAACAAAATTAATGTTGTTAACTTTGGATCTAGGTCCTTTTAAAATTATTAGGACTAACAAATTTAATGGAGAAAATTTAAGGAACCAAATCTCATATCGTAATAAACTATAAGGATCAAAATAAAGTAGGTTTAATCCTTTATTAAATTAACATAAAAATAAAAATTCATTCTTATAGACAACAAGTAAATAAGTGCTAAAGCGTGAGAGAACTATGGAGGAGCTAAGCGCAAACAAATTTTTTTTTCATATTCTTAAATATTATTATAACCCTCATTTAAAAGTTCTAACATTATAATCTTGATGCATCTATTTAAGGCAATCGTTACAAAATCTAATCATTTTTATATTACATAAATTTAATAAAACATCTGAAATAGTTATTTGCATCATGATCACATTTAATCCCCTTTTATGCAATCTAATCAAGGAGACCATCCCATAAGCTTATCCAAGTAACGTGTAATTGCTTAATTTCTCTTATCTGATTTTTTCATAAATATGAACAAACACTCTCGCCATAGCCAAGGGGTGGGTTTGCTCAATTTATTACATCTTACTATTCTTTGACATATTGATTATGATGTGATCTTGTTATATACTACAAATTTGAAGGTTATAACATATAAGATTCACACTTAAACTTAATTCTATGTGCCGGTTACAACTCATTTTATTAATATCACATATATTTTATGGATATAGTTCTTTTCAAAACGCATCAAATATGGGTGCCTTTTACAATGAAGTGTAAGTTATAACGTAATAGTTTAATAATATTTTTATGCATTGAGATATGAATTTCAATCAATGATGATAGGGAAAGAAAAGCATCCAATAAAAAAAATATTTTTCTTCATAAATCTAATTAAATAACTTATTAACTCTGATTAGTGTTTATTTCAGCGTTTGATATAGATATAATGTATATAATCATCAGTATATTATTCGATAATAATAATAATGATATTATTGTAATTATTATTGTGATTTGTTGTGTTACATTATAATTTTCAAATAAGAGAGAAAGACTAAATTCAAGCATGTTAAAGCCTCAAAGATAAGACTAAGGGCATGTTTGATACGATATAATTGATTTTGATAGAAATGGAAATGAATATGGAATGAGGTTTAAAAATATGTTTGGTATGTCAAGAAAATGAGATATGATTTTTAGGTGAAAAGACCAAAATGCCCTTCTCAAAGGAAAAAAAATCATTCTAGAAATAACTTTTTAGCCTTCAAAATTTTGTTCAACCTGCATTGTTCAAGCATAGATTGGCGACCCTCCTTCTTCAGTTCTGGGGCAACGATAGCAATGGTGGGGTTTAGGTTACGAGATCTGCAACGTGGAGATCGTTGGTTGCTTGGGTAGATGAAGAAGACAACAGGATTTACAGGTGTCGATGAAGCTGTCGGGCTCTTCAATCTACCAGTTCGTTTGAAGATTGTTGACGATGGGGGAAGGTCTTCGGAAGAGGTCGCCTCATCACCGGTGAGTAAGAAGAAGTTGCCGGTCGCTGGCTAGTAAAAGCTGCCGGCGAAGCTCGATGTCAATGAAGCTGGTTGACAGTCGGAGCGTGAGGAAGAAGATGAAGTCGGAGAGTGAGCAGAGGTCACCGTCATCCTTACTAGTGAGTGACAAAGGTCGCCGGTGAGTGAGGAGGTTGAAGGTAAGAGAGGAGGGTAATTAATGGAAATGGCCAGATGTAATTGCAAATCTTAGGTATTTTGATGAAATTTATTTGAATGGAATTAGGCCTATTTGGCTTTCACATGAAATTGAAAAATCATACCAAACAAGCCTCATGATGGAATTGATACCCAATTCCATTTCCACAAACCCAATTCCATCATACCAAACAAGCCATAAAAGGATGTGAATCTGGATTACGTCGTTAATTGCTGATTTTACGTGCCGCACTTGAAGCCACGCACATGTTCAATTCGTTAATTTAATTAAAAAATTATTTCATATTTCTTAAAATCAAATTTGGGTTTTTTGTTGATTATTACAAAGTCATAGTCAACACCCCGTGTAAAAAAAGGATCAAGCCATATTGGTAAGAAAATATCTGTACATCTTAAAGGATAAATATAAAGATCTTATACTCAACGATGTGTAATTCAGGCACATAATTAAGAGTAGTTGACATAAAAAGAACATAATTAAGAGTAATGACTTGGTTACACATATGATCTCTGGCCACGTTCATGATATATATCTTGCTATACTATATTTTAACGACTCATTGATACTTTGACTTTCATATTTGAGTTGGTTAATTTGTTGAGACAAAAAGAACATGGCGCCTTAAAAAATGGGGGAATAAAGATTCATAAGAATTCAAATTAAAAAAAGATTGTGCTTGTTTGGGATCTCCAAAAGTGCTTGTTCACATAAGTCGAGACAAAACTCTTCTTATATGCTTACATCGTATACCGTAAATCACGATTGAAAAGCTGTTTTTGAAGGCTCCAATTACTATTCCAAACAAGCACCATGACTTATAAAACTTACCATAGTTAAAAAGAAAAAAAATAGATGCCACACAAGCTCTGCTACTTTTCCAAAATAACGTTATTCACGTGCCAACGCCAGAAGTCGTAACTTTTATTTCTTTGAAACTATAAATGAAGTTTGACACGGGAGACAAAGGCAGAGGAAGTATGAATAAAAAAACAGAGTCAGCTAGTGTGAATGCAACAGAAAACGTCGGCAAGTTTCAGCTGGAGGGTTGGTGGTCGGCAAACGAGTTGGTGGCAGTGTTTTGTTGACTCTTATATTATTTTAATGAGTATTTTTTCTTCTCTTGAGTAGTATAAATAGGTGTAGAAGTTGGATTGTAGAAGATCAGAATTTGAATAAGAATCAGTATGTATTTGTTCCTATACCAGTTTGGTATCAGAGCAAAGGGTTCCTGAGGAAGGAATAGTCAGAAAAATAAACGGAGAACGAAGGATTCGAAGTTTCCGGTCACCGGAAAATTCAGCCATCTTCGAAAGTCTTATCTCTAGTCATTTTTGGGAAAACAGATCTCGTCATCGTGTTTAAAAGGCCGAAAAATCTTAGAAAAGTGCCAGACATTATCGAAAATGGCCACCACGCACCGCCACAAGTTCATTGGAAAGTTCGCTAGAAAACTTCTCGCCGTTGTCGGAATCTGGAGATTGAAGACGACGCCACGTCATCATCGCACGTCAGCGACAGCTGTATAGTCAATGCTACGTCATCCCAATCAGAGGATGACATGTGTCATTAGTGCCACATCAACCGACCAGTACTCTGTATTTTCAGAAATTGCAATTTGCCCTAAGTTTTGGTTAAAATTACGATTTTTGACCCACATCTTTCAAAAATTGTACGTTTGGCCCAATTTGTTTCCAAAATTACAGCTTTGTACCAAAAGCTTTTTGTAATTACAGTTTTGCCCCCAAACGTTTTCAAAATTATATTTTTGGCCCTAAAACTTTCTGAAATTATAATTTGACCCAAAGTTTTTGCCAAAATTATATTTTTACCTTTCTTTCCCAAACACACTAATCCTATCCCTATATCTTTCCGCCCTAACTTTACAAATATAGCCCTAAAATGCCTCCAAGACGCAGGAACACGCACGAGATTGAGATGGAAGAATTGAGACAACGGCTACAAGAGCTGGAAGCTACTGTAGAAATGCAACAAGGTTTGCTAGAAACTAGCAGAGAACCCCCAGAAGGCGATTTGGATAGCAGTAGTTCGTCATCCACTGATTATCACCGCCGTCCTCAACAACTATCATTCCGCCCTAATGACATTAAGGTGGATGTGCCCAAATTTGAAGGAAGGCTCCATCCAGACGAATTCATTGATTGGCTTCAAACTGTCATACAAGTTTTTGAATACAAGGAGATTCTTGATGAACAGAAGGTTAAAATTGTCGCCATCAAGCTTAAGAAACATGCTTCTATATGGTGGGAAAATCTCAAGAAAAGGTGTGAAAGAAAAGGAAAAGGCAAGATCAGAACGTGGGACAAGATGCGACGAGAGCTCTCACGTAAGTTTCTTCCTGAAAATTATTATCAAGATAACTTTCTTCAATTACATAATCTTCGCCAAAAGCCTATGTCTATGGAAGAATATACTATGGAATTTGAAAAGCTCATAATAAAGTGTGATATCCAAGAGAAGGAGGAGCATACAATAGCCCGTTATCTTGAAGGGTTGAATACCAATATTGCCCATCCAGTGTAGCTCCAACAATACTGGACTCTGGATGACGTTATCTGTCTAGCCATCCGTATCGAGAAGCAAATGCCTAAAAGGCCCTCTTTTCAGCCTTCTGACTTTTGTGAGATTTCGTCCTCCAGGAGTTATTCTGATAACCATAAGATACAGATCCAACAGTCTAGCTCTTCAAGCAAGCCTCTACCAAGGACCACCAAGGAAGTTAGCTCTAAGACAATTAAGTGCTTCAAATGCCAAGGGTTCGGTCATATCGCTTCAGAGTGTCCTAATCGCAGAGTTGTTACCATTATTGAAAGGGAAGCTTCTACATTATCTGAAGAAGAAGAGAGGCTCATGCCTGATAAAGAGCCAGTGTTTGATGAGGAACCGATTTTTGATGAAGAAGTTATTCCTCTTGATCACGGTGAAATGCTTGTGATTAGAAGAATCTTGCATACAACACCAGTAAAGGAAGAGCCTTGGCTATGTCACAATATTTTTCATTCTCGTTGCACTTCTCAAGGAAAAGTTTGTGATGTCATCATTGACAACGGGAGCTAGCTGTGAAAATGTAGTCTCTAAATACATGGTCGAAAAGTTGAAACTATCAACTCACAACCATCTGTGCCCTTACAAGCTTCAATGGCTTAATGAAGGAATGGGGTAAAAGTTTATAAACGATGCCTTGTTGATTTTTCTATTGGTAAAAGGTATCATGATGAAGTTTGGTGTGATGTTGTTCCTATAGATGCCTGTCATCTTCTTTTGGGGAGGCATTGGCAATATGATCGATGCGCTCTGTATGATGGTCGGACAAACACATATTCCTTCCAGAATGATGGTGAGAAAATTCGGTTTGCACCCTTACCACCTGATAAATTCAAGCCACTGGTGTCTCTAGTCTAAAAGTCACAACTAAAGGTGACGAAATCCAAACTCCATACGCCGAGTTCTATTCTGGTGCTTGACACAAATAGCAAGTCCACCACATCGCTAAGAGTTATGCCCTTACTGTACAAATTTTCAACTAAAGAGATACCACCTAGGTTGCCACCTGATAAGCAAGATTACAATATAGACGTAGACCAAAGGTCCAAAGAAATCAAGAAAATTCATGATAATCTATCTCCATATCTTGATGATGATGATGTTAATTCTGACTCGAGGACGAGTCTTGTTCAACCCCAGGAGAATGGCACGGGAGACAAAGGCAGAGGGAGTGTGAATAAAAAAACAGAGTCAGCTAGTGTGAATGCAACGGAAAACGTCAGCAAGCGTCAACAAGTTTCAGCTGGAGGGTTGGTGATCGGCAAAGGAGTTGGTAGCAGTGTTTGTTGACTCTTATATTATTTTAATGAGTATTTTTTTCTTCTCTTGAGTAGTATAAATAGGTGTAGAAGTTAGATTATAGGAGATCAGAATTTGAATAAAAATCAGTGTGTATTTGTCCCTATACCAAAGTTTCACATCTTGCAAAAAAAAAAAAAAAGAAGTTTTATATTATGTAATTTTTTTGGGGGAGGGGGGGACACTGCCTCAAAATCAAGATATTCTACACCACTATTTAATTTATGTGTTGTCTATCACTATCGGTTTGATATTTATTGAAATGTTAGTTATAATAACAATTATTGAATACATTGACTCTATTTTTTAAAATATATATTCAATATTCTCCTATAATGCACAAAAGTATTCCTAGGTAACATTATGGACTTATTATTTATAAAGTCATAATGCATAAATTTTAAATATGATATAGTTTTGAACATATAATTTATAGACTTGAAATAATAAATTATAAGCTTTTAAATATGTTATTATATCACGCAAATTTATTATTCGATATCAATTTTTTTTTAAATAAAGATGAGAGTACCGAAATTATGTCTTTTATGGAAGCACATGAAACACACAGATGATAATAAATGAAAAGCAAAATTCAAAAGGGATACCTTATATATGTCTGGGAGGTTTAATTTCAACAATTCAAATTTTATTTTTTATTAAAATGTATTTATGTTAAACAAATGAAATAAAATGCGTACTAATACGAAAAAATTGCTAAAAAATTTCATAATTGCAAAATTTATTGCCCCATCCAAAGCATAAATTTGAAACTTCTTCAAGAATTTGGGTGTGAACAAGCGGAAAGGCCCCACCACTTGATATCTATGGCTTTCTCTGAAAGCAACAAATATAATTTTTAAAATTCAAACTTTTATTTTCATTCTTACAGATAGAAGGAGGGGAGCAAGATCACTTACTATCTCCGCCAATTACTTGTTGGTGGATGCAACAAATATTTAGTTATATCTACCTTACCTTTGATCATGAGTAAAAGAAAAAGGCATTTATATACTACTGAAGATATATTGTATTAGCTCAAAGGGCCTAGCATGCTTAATTACTTTTGAATATTAAATTCTATAACTTTATGAAATAATTTAATTTTATAAACATTTAAATAACATAAATTAAAATTGAAGTTTTCGGTTTAATTTGAAGAATGTGGACGAGTTGGAACTTTTAATGAACAAGGCCACGTATAGGATGATGCATGTATATGTGTGAGTTTGTGATACACGTACAACTAATTGGGGGTTGAAAAGTCAAATTAAAAGAGAAGTATTAGCTCGCCACTTCATTTATTGAGTTCTCACGTTGGGACCAAAAAGTGATTTTCAGAATTTATAAATGAAACCTGTGAGGACGTTGACAATTCGATTTAGTGCATCGAAAGTAGAGGTGGAAACAGGTTAGACGGTCTGTCAGGGGCCTGCGACCTGGCCTGTTTCTGGCCTGATCAGGCTAAAAGGCCAAGCCCAAACCTATTTTGAGGCCTGTTTTTGTTAAAAGGCTAGGTCTAGACTTACTAATAGATCTGGTAGGCATGTCAAACTAGCCTGAGCCTGTGAAATAATTTAAAATAAATAAAAATATATGCGCGTGTCACATGTAATTCAGCTGCTTCAGTCTTCAAAGTTCAGTTACTACTCGCTCTCACTAACCCTAAGGCTTTGTTTGGTTGGGGGTTTTTTTGGAGGGGAGGTTAGGTGAGGGGAGGGTTAGAGATTAAAAATAGATGTTTGGTTGGAAGTAGGGGAGGGGAGGAGAGTATTTTTGTCTTTTAGTGGCCGCCTCCCCTCCTTTTGAAAACCTTCAAATTAGGGGTTTTTTTTAGAGGAGATAATATTTGTGTCCAACTCTGACTAATTTGCCCATGACAATTTTTCAAAATTCCGAAGCTGTCCTTGCCAGTTAAAACCCTTTTTCCCTCATCTCCTTCGCGCGTTCAGTAGTTGAGCAACATCTCCTGCTGCTCCTCCCGCCGCCGACTGCTTCTGCAGCCGCCATCAGTTGCTGGTTGAAGGTCGGGCTTGTCCATATGTCCTGTAGATCGTGGTGATTCTACTCTCAGTTAAATAATCAAGGCCTGCTTCATTATTCCAGTCTTAAATTTACACTAAACACATATTCTTCTCCTTGTGCTTGAATTAAGATCCTTCTACTCCCTCCAATGGATGTAAAGGTATTAACTAAGTTTGATCCCCTATCTTAATTTGCTTTGTTTGATCCGTTTTTGTACCTTCAATTGATCGTTTTTCATGCTCAATTCTTCTTGTTTCTAGATAGAATTAAATTCATGGGGATATATATATGGATTTTGTTTTGTTCAGGCAGAAACACTTCAATCGGAGTTGAAACGTGTGAGAGATGAGAATGACACTTTAAAACTGACGCTTCAAGTTCTGAACAGCAAATGCCAGAAGGTTCAGTCTGAGCTTGAAGAAATAAGAGGATGCGACTCCAAGATTCAAATTGCGTCGGCAACATTTAATAATTCTTCAAAATAAGGTTGACTTGATCCAGGAAAATGTGGCTATTAATCAGCACGAAGCAATTCAGAAGTTTATACAAGTAAGCTTTTAATGAAGCTGATTATGCAGTATGAGTGAGTTAAATTACAGTAACTTACGTCTGCCAATTTTGTTGCCTACCAGGGAACAGTTGTTGATGGTGCACCTGTAGTGCCTATTTCAGCCCAGTTGAAGTATAATATTGATGTTGTGTGTGAATATATTGTTAAGAAGATCCCAATTCCTGAAAGGAACTTTGTCTCTCTACCCAATATGATTGTAATTCAGTCCTTTGATGTCAATAAGCCTAGGTTTGAGGTTGATGACATAAAAGGAGGTGTAGCTAGTGTAGCTAGTACAAAAATAGCTAGTTGGTAATTAATAAGTCCATTTGGAGTATTATTACCAAGGGGAAAATTAAATTACAAAAGTCAAAATAAATATGACATAAGTTGAAAATGTCAAAGAAGGGAATTTATGATAAATCAAGAAGCAATATATACTCCATCTTTCCTTTATATTTTTGGTTATTAAAGGAGAAGGAAGAGAAATATTTTGCATGGCTAAGAAAACTCAAGAAAAGAAAGGAAAAAGAAGAGCCAAGTGAATATTACCTAATAGATTTGCAATAAACCAAATTATGACATAAGCCAAATGATATTTCAAAAAGCCATTTCCTTCTCTTTCCATTCTTCGTTTTTGGCCAAACTGAATGGAGAAAGAGAGAGAGTGGGTTCATAAAGCTATGAACACATGAAGAAGAGCTTTAGGGTTCCAAGTGCAAGATCAAATGTAAGAAGCTTGAAAACTTGATGTTTATGCTTCCTAATCCCTCTACAACCTCTCCTAACATCTTCTCTTCCATGAAATCTATGTTTTTCAAGACAAATCAAGAGTGCAGAGAGAGAGAGAGAAGTGACATCCAGGAGAGAGAAAAAGTTAAAATTCAAGAGGTAATCTTCAAAGCTTGATCATCTTGTCTTGTATAATGTTGTGGTTGTTGTTGTAGGTGGTTTTGCTTTGGTTTCTCTTTATTTGTAAATTTGGGTTTAAGCAAACCCTCACAGAAATGCTACCAAAAGTTTTTCTAATCATGTTCACTTAGTGTTTAGGTAGTTAATCATGTGATTAGAAGTGATAAGGAAGTAATTAAGCAAGAGAAATCAAGAAAACAACATTCCTTCTTAAGACCCTTGTTTCAGCCAGAAGTAATACCATAGGGAGGAGCTAGAAATTTTCAATTTTGATGCTTCCATTGACTTTAGAAGGCAAAATTGTATTGGCATGCATGTGTTCATGATTTTTGGATGTTGGTCTACAAATTTGGAAATTTATGAAGTTGAAGGTGCATGATGTTTGATTGCTTTTTGTGAGGCAATGCTATTGTGCAATGTATTTCATAAGGAAAAATTTGTAAAGAAGTTCTAAGACTTGGCAGGATTAAATTAGAGACATAGAGCTTTAATTTGATAGGTAGTTTGTAATTTTTTGACAAGTACATTGGAAGATATGAATTTTTGAAATTGTACCATGTTTCTGGAATGCAATATGGAACAGTAGTGTTTGGTGAATTACTAGGAATGATATGGTTACAGTGGTCAAATCTAAGTATTTTTTTTCTCAAATTTAAATTGAATAATATTCATTTAGGCTTTGGAATTAGTGAAATTAATTTTTTTTAGAATTAATTATGAATTTCCAAAGTTGACTGAAAAATCTGTCAGTTTTGGAAAACAGTGAAACTACCCTGCACAAAATTGTATTGTGTAAAAACTATTATAACTGTATTAGATAACCAGCAACATTTAATTTAACAATAGTGATGCTACAAGTAATAACCAGTTACTTGTAACTTTAATTTTTATAGGAATTGGACATAGCCTAAGCCGGAATCCAAGTGTAGGACAAATAGGAAAATTTGGAAAAGACTGAGGTAGTAACTTTTTCTTGCATATACTATGTGATATTTGTATGTTTGAGTATGACATTCTCTGTATCATGAGCAAAGTGTCTTGGATACACATATTAGCCTAGTTGTGGTCTGGGACCTAATGGCGCCAAGTTAAGCCAAGTTGCAAGCATGTCGTTTGGCCTTAAACAAATGTACACATAGTTTTCTATCATCTTATATGACATGGCATTGCATATTTATTTTTACATTTTATATGTCTTGAAAAGCATGTTACTACTAAGATTCTCTTGAATTTCATTTTTTTCAAAACAAAGCTTTACAGCTGAGGCAGGTGGTTCAAAAGGCAAGACGGTGACTACCGGTGATTAGGGTCATGGAGTACTCCGTAGCTCCTGTATTTATGCATGTAAATTTTAGCTTTTTTGAATGCTCTGTACATTTGTATATTTATCAAACCTTGCAGGGGATTCTCATGTAATGTAAACTAGTACTTAATATCAGCATGTTTTTTCTATTTTTGTATGCCTTACGGAACTTTACGCTCATTACTCTGTGAATATAGAAATGTTAAGGGGTTTGACAAATGGCATCTTCTTG
The DNA here is from genome assembly GCA_037074505.1 of Albizia julibrissin. NCBI lineage: Eukaryota > Viridiplantae > Streptophyta > Magnoliopsida > Fabales > Fabaceae > Albizia > Albizia julibrissin. The sequence goes on from CM073487.1 coordinate 37,935,076, forward strand.
AAGGAAAATCTACCATATAGACATGTAAATATTGTTTTCTCTTGATCCTTCAGTACAATTGTAATTTGATTATATCCTGTGTACCTGCCCAGAAAAACAATAATAGGCTTTCTCAGCTAGTCTATCCAGCATCTGGTCTATAAATGGAAGAGGGAAGTGATCTTTTCTAGTTGCTTTATTGAGCTTTCTGTAGTCAATGCATACTCTCCAGCTAGTCACCGTTTGTTGTGGAATCAATTCATTTTCTCATTAGGCACCACTGTCTTCCACCTTTCTCTGGCATAACTTGAATTGGACTTACCCATTGGCTGTCAGAGATTGGATAGATTATACCAACTTCCAGCCACTTTATTACCTCCTTTCTCACCACCTCCTTCATATTCGAATTGAGTCTTCTCTGGTACTCAACTGATGGTTTGTAGTTATCTTCTATTAAGATCTTATGCATACAAATTGAAGGACTGATTCCTCTTATATCAGCTATCGACCATCCAAATGCTATTTTATACTTCATTAAAACTCTTAATAACTTTTCTTCTTTATCGAGAGTTATTGTTGTAGAGACTATCACCGGTAATGTTGAATTTCCTCCTAGGTAAGTATACTTTAAGTGGGATGGTAGTGTTTTCAACTCTAGTACTAGTAGCTTTTCTATTGATGGTACTAGCTTACTCGACCTTTCTCCTAAATCTTCAAATAGTTTCTTGACAAAAATTTAGGAATTTACATCAAGGTACTTAATCTGCTCCAAGATTTCAGAATTAGTAGATTCTGATACATCTACCATTCCTATTGCTATTGGTTAATCTATGTAGATTTCTTTCACCATATCTTTTGTGCAATCGTTCAATGTATCTACTCTGTAACAGGTGTCACTTTCATTTGGAAAAGGAAAAAGCCTTTAAAATGTTGAAAGATACTTGATCATCTTAAACTCGCAAGGTTAACTTTCCCTATTTTACATCTATTAAAGTTCTCCTAGTTGTTAGGAATGGCTTCCCAAGAATGATAGGAATTTCTTAGTCTTCTTCCATATCGAGTATGATGAAATCAGCTAGAAATATAAGTTTGTTCACCTTCATCAAAACATCTTCTAAGACACCCCTTGGATGTTTTATTGTTCGTTCAGTTTGAAGTAATGAAACTATGGTAGGTTTTACTGCTCCAAGATCGAGTTTTCTGTAAATAGATAGAGGCATCAGATTTACACTTCTAGGTCACAAAGTGCTTTTTTAAAGTTACATTAACCTATGGTGCAAGGTATGCAAAAGAAACTTTGATCTTTCAACTTTGGTGGTAATTTCTTTTGTAGAATAGCACTATACTCCTCAGTAAGTACAGCTGTATCAAATTCCTTAAGTTTACGTGTATTTGAGAGAATATTCTTAATGAATTTTGCATAATTGGGCATTTAGGCAAAAGCATTTGCAAAAGGGATGTTCATATGTAACTCTTTGAAAACCTCCAGAAACTTTCCAAACTGCTTGTCTAGCTTTTCCTTCATAAGTCTCTAAGGGTATGGAACTAGTGGTACAAATGAAGGAGGGTTATATGGAAAGCTGATTCTTCCTAGTAGTACATCATCCTCTTTAGGTTTTTGTACTTCCTCCTTTTATTCTTCTTTGCTTTCTTTCTTTTCTCCGTCATTTTTATTTTTAATTATAGGATCTTTCAATTCTTTCCCACTCTTTAATGCAACGACCTTCGCATGCTCTCTTGGGTTTCTTTCGGTATCACTTGATAGAGTACCTGGTTGTCTGGAATTCAGCATATTTTCAATTTGGCCTATTTGGATCTCTAGGTTCTTTATTGAGGTTTCATGGCTTTTGAGTGCTGCATCAATCCTAGACATGAATTGAGATGTATTTATGGTTAGTTGAGCCAGTGCATTTTCCGCACTCACTTTCTCCTATGATGAATTTGGTGGTTGAAGAGCTTGTTACTGGTAGTTCCCACGTGGCTTGAACACATTTTGATTATTCCTCCAACTAAAGTTTAGATGATTCCACCAACTTGGATTGTAAGTATTTAAGAATGGGTCATTTCTTTGATTTTTGATGTAATGAGCTTGATCTGACTAAGAAGGCATGGATAGGTGCCCATCTTGACATTGCATGCTCACATAAGGTTTTCCACATCGATCGTATGTTTCATGAGGGGTGCTTATTACATTTGCTTGGTTTGTCAATCAGGTCACTTGTTTGGATATAGATGCAACTTGAGATAAAGTTGTAAGGATATCCAACTCGTGTACTTCAAGTACTTTCTTTGAAATATTATGTTCGAAAGGCCATTAGTATACATTGGTTGCTATCTATAGGCAGTATATCGTGTTATGAGTGTAAATGGTTTATTAAAAAGTACAAGTATACACTTTCATAAATAAGTGATATAGAAGTGAGTAGAGTATCGTTTCCACGAGGATTGATCACTAAGTACTAAAATTGGCAATCTCAATTCTATTTAGTCACTTGATTAGTTAGTGATTGAGCTTTCAAAGTAAAATTGATTAAATATGAATGCAATTAATAGGAAAACAAATATGAGAAAAAAGCTCAAGGGATCAGATTTTACTTAACAAATTTCGGATTAGATCACCTATCTATTCTAGTCTAATTTATTTCATATGATTGATAGCCGAGTCTCCCTAATTAATTACTAGCCTCTTCTAAGGTCAAACAATTCTATAATTGATTGCTAATCCAATATATCCCTATATGAATTAAAACAATTAATCATGTATTAAGATTTATAGAACTCATTAAAACTACATAACCCATATAAATATATTCCTATTTCATATGCAAGTTATAATTTTAATTATAGGATCTATACATATGCACCTCCTTCCGGTCTCAATGTGCATATTAAAATCATTCAAAAGATGACAAATCAATTGAAAGCATTAAGAATAACAATTAAAACTCAATCATAAAGGAAAATTAAAACTAGATTTAATAAATTAAGATTCAATCCATCATTAGAAAGCTATATCATTACCCTAGGAAAATAAAAATTTAGCTCATAATAAAATTAAAAACAAAACCAAAAGAAAATTGAAATCTTCATAAAAACTGAATAAAATTTGGTTATTAAATTCTAAAACATAAAGATATAACTATAAGATGCATGAAAATGGGAAAAAAACTAGCATAACCTTCCATGTAGGTGGCAACCTATATCATCTATGAAGGAGGTTTACCTAAGCCTTCCAAGAAGGAGGCATGCAAGAAACAATACTATACATGAAATTAAACTCTAAGATGGTATGTCTCCTTGTGTTTTCTACTCCTCTATTTATATATGAATGGGGTGTAAAAATTTCCACTTATTATGTATAAATCTTGACTTTAAGCCACAAATATTAACCTTATGGCAACCATACTTCTTGATTGTAGCTAAATTTTGATAGTCAAAACAATAGAATCTCATATTTTTGTTTTCATGAAAGTTGTAGATTTGGATCTTAACTTAAAATCTCATGTGAGAGCTCCTCATTTCAATATTTATAACTCAAGTTATGGTCAAATTAGTGGGCAAAGGTCAGACTTAGACAAATCCACGTGCTCAACTTCTAAGCACAATTCAAAACTCTTGAAGGTAGAACTGGATTTTGGCTTCAACATAAAAGTTGTAGGAATTTTTCTTAGTTTATTATCCATATAAATAAAATTCCAATCCAACATCTAGAGCTCCAAATATTTCCTGAAAACCAAAAGAATGTTAAAATTTAGTATTTTTTGATAGATTCTACTGTATACCCAAATCATTCTTTATTTATCAATTACACCAAAATTCATTAAATAAGCTCAAATATCATCCAAAAAATCATCATATATAGGAAAACAAATATGTAAATATTTTACTTATCATATCGAATACTACGTTACTTAAAGGGTACACCAGGAAAAGGAATCTTGTCCAAAAGGGGGAGAAGATTGACAATTGAAGCTTATACTGATGTAAATCATGGTGAAAATCTTGATGACAGGAGATCTACAATAGGTTATTGTACTTTTCTTGGTTCAAATCTCATTACATGGAGAAGTAAGAAGCAGAATGTGGTATATATATCCAGTGTTGAAGCTGATTTTAGAGCTATGACACTTGGAATTTGTGAATTATTATGGATTAAAATCATTCTATTAGATTTGAAGATCAAATGGGAAGGTCCAATGAAGCTCTATGACAATAAGTCAGCCATCAATATCGCTCATAATCTAGTTCATCATGATTGGACTAAACATGTTGAGATTGATCGACATTTTATCAAGGAGAAATTGGACAGTGGCCTAATATGTACTCTATTTGTTCCTTCAGGAGATCAATTAGAAGATATTCTCACAAAGGAATTATCTAGTGAGCACTTTAAAAAATTAATTTCCAAGCAGGGACTGGATAATATCCACTCTCTAACTTGAGGGAGAGTGTTAAATGATGTAATTAATAAGTAGTTGGTAGATAGTAGTTGATGGTAGATATTAATTGGTAGATAGTAGTTGAAGGTATTTAATACTGATGTAAAAGGCTCCCTTTATAAATACCCATGTAAGTCTTATAAATGAAAGGGATAATTGCTAAAAAAAACCTTGCAAGCAAATTAATTGCTCATTGCTACCATTGCACACGGTGGGTGATATGTTGCACACGGGCGGATGATATGTTGCACACGAAGGATGATATTTTGCACACAAGGGATGGTGTTTGCACTTTCGCAGGGATACTTTTTGCACATGTGGATGATGATTGCACATTATGGATGCTTGCTTGCATATTGGTACCATTTAGGAATTAATTTGCTTAAATGGTATTTTTTAACCATTTTCCCTAAATGAAATCATCAAAAACATTTTTCCTTGAATACTTTGTTAGATTACAACAAGTGAGAATCTGAAAAAAAAACATAATTTACCATCTAAATTTATAGTGATTTTTAAAAGATGTAAACTGATGTTTAAGTTTCTTAGCTTTGTTTTTGCCATCCAAAATTTTCTTAGCTTTTAAAATCAGCATGACCATCCTATTTTAGCATTATATCTATTACCTTATTTTTTTGGGGGGGAATGAAAAGTTTAATTAATAAAAATTTATTATCTTAAATTTAATTCTAAATATCATGTAAATAAAAGCTAATGAAAGAAAATAATTAATGAAATAAATAAACAAAAACGCAAAGCCATTATATATGTATATGTGTAATAATGTTTTAAAAGCCAAACCGGACATTAAGGTAGAGAGCTTAATGGGTCATGGTTCATATAATCGGATTGGCGATCAGATCGATAGTGTAATAATTGAGTAAAATAGTATTTTATGTATGTGTGTGTGTGTAATATAAATATAAAAAAAAATAAGGAACTTTTACCTAACTTAAAAATGAACGTATACAATATAAGTTCAGATGTAACATTCTAAAATACCAAGTCCTAACACATTATTGAAACCATTAAAAGTAACGTAATAACAAGTCAATAATTCCAAGAACATATAATAACAAGTCAACAAAACATACTATCAAGAACAAGTATAACTTTATGACTTATCAAGTATGGGTGGATCTTTATTAATTCAAGCATGAATTTCTTGAAAAATATCAACATCTTCTTGTGGAAATGATTCCAAATTAAGCCCTCCAACTTTAGAACATCCATCCTTAGCATGAACCTCATTGCCTATTTCTTCATTAACATCTTCAACATTATTAATGGAATTTTTGACACTGTTGTGTCATCATAAAGTATATCTTCTATCTCATTATAGCAAAGGCAAGAAAAATCATCTTCATCTTCCATGATCCAATACTCAACTAATACTTTCATAATCAATAGGATTGAAAGATCTTTTCTTGTTAAAACCCCTAAAGCACATGGCAATACTAAAGGTTAAGTGATGAAATGATACAATAAAACTCATAATACAAGACAAAATCAAGTAAAACTTAAGAATAATTAGGATCACATACCTATTATTCAAACAAAGATTATAATGAACAAATGCAAGGTCATTTAATCTTTGATGCTCCAATCTATCCCTTTTCTTAGAGTATACTCTTTCAAATACACTCCAGTTCTTTTCAAAGCCTGATGAAGATGAAGTTTGACATAGTATTCTTATTGCCAATTTTTTAAACATTTGGAGCACTATCTCCAAACATCTTCTACCATTCATCTAGAATGTTAAACACTAAAAGCAATGATAAATATAAGAAAGTGAATAGCAAAAAGAAAATATTAAAGTGAAATATAAAATTATAAAACTTTACCAGGTTGTAATGTTTTTATACAAGCAAGATCCATCGGATGAGCAAAGTTGTCTACTTGATCTTGGTACCGTATGCTTTATTCCATAAACTTGGTTTTGTTGGAAGATATTGTCTTACCTAAAACATCAAAAAAAAAAAAACCCTACCAAAACCTTTGGTTTTTTTTTAGAGAAGTTCTCCTTGTCATAGAAGAAAATAGGATTCAAGAAATAAGCTTCTGTAAGAAGCTTATGATGAAGTTGGGTATCCCACCTTCTCTTGATAATCATTGTACAAGGCTTGTATGAGGATTTTTTGTTTGTAAAAATTTTCCTTATGGCTTTCTTGCTACAACATCCCATTTTTATTCACCAATATTTCTTCTATGTAATTAAGATATTTAATGGAATAAAATGGTCAATTATGATGCAGATAAAATGATAAACATTCTAATCAGTGGTTACACGCAACTTGGCTAAGCTACAACATAAAGGAGTAACTCTTGTTCACTGAAAGGCCTAATATTATAACCTAAATTGAAGCATAAAAGGACACAAATATTGGCCCAATATAAGTGTTAAAATTTGACCAAAAACAAAGAAGACGATCAAGACATGAATTTTTACAAAAATCATAAAAATGTAATGGTAAAATGGTAATTTTCTATAAAGAAAGAAGCTAATTATTTTCCTCCTCTAATTAGGCCAATTTTTGGCCAAATGATGAAATAAGAGGGAAAATAAATATTTGGGAGATAAATGTTAAATTTGGAGTAATTGTAGCCAAGTAAAAAAAAAATTGGAAAAGTCAAAAAGTGAATATGCCATGATTACTTGATTAAAGAAGGAACTTATGGAAAATGCAAGAAAAAATTTTATTTTCCTTTTCCTCTTGGATTTTTAGTGAAAAGGAAAATAAAGGGAAATAAATTTTGCTTGGTCTATATTTATTCAAGAGGAAAAATTAATGGCCAAGTAAATAATGCACATGTTAGTTTTGCATTAAATAATATTAAACAAAAAGCAAGAAGGGAGATATTATTAAATATTAGAGAGGGAGAGAGAGAGAGAGGAGTTTGAAGAGAGCTGAAGACCAAGAAGGTCTTAGGGTTCAAGAAGCAAAAATCTGAGGTAAGAGGCTTGATTTCAAGAGTTCTTGCCTTCTAATTCACTTAAAACCTCTTCTAATCTCTTCTTCATCTTGGAAATCATGTTTAGCAAGCAAAATTAAGAGGAAAGAAAAGTGAACAGTGGCTCCTAAAGAGAGAAAGTCAAGCAATCAAGAAGTAATCTCAAAAACATTGATCCTCTTATGTAGTATGATGTTTGTGGTGGTTGTTGTTGCTATTGGTTTGATTTGGTTGATTTTGTGAAAAATGGAAGATGAAACCCTAGAATGAAATGCTGCCAAAATTTCCATGAATCATGTTTAATGAGTGTTTATGTGGTTAATCATGTGATTATAAGTAAAAAGGAAGTGGTTAATCAAGAAAAATTAAAAAAAAAACACAACTTCCCTTTTAAGGGTTGTAAGTTTTGGCCATGTATAGAACATAGAGAAGGAGTTAGAATTTTATAATTTTGATGATTCCATTGGATTCAGAAGGGAAAATTGTGTAGGAATATATGTGTTCATGATTTTTGGATGATAGTATGCAAATCTAGAATTTTTAGAATTATAGGGAAAATGCTGTTGATTTGTTTCACTAGAGGCAGTTCTGTTGTGAAATGAATTTTGTTAGTCAAATCTAGTCCAAAAATTATGAAAACTTATAATCATAAAGTATACATGTAAAGATTTAATTGATGGTTAGAACATAATTTTTGGACTAGCATTTTAAAAGATATGGATGTTCAAATTTGAGCCTTGTTTCTGGAATACAATCTAGAATAGAGGAAGTTTGATGAATTTTTGGGAAAAATGTGATGACAATGGTTAGACTTAGGTATTTTTCCATGATAATAAACTTAAAATATATTTACATAGATTTTAGAACCAGTCAATTTGAAATTTCTTAGAATTAATTATGATTTTTCAAAGTTTATTGAAAATCTGCCAGTTTTCTGGAAAACTGTGAAACTGCACTATGCAAAGTTGTACTACACAGAAATTATTGAAATAGTGATAGGTAACCAAAAAACTGTGATTAAAAGTAGTAGTAATGTAAGCAATAGCTAGTTACTTGTTAACATTAATTTATAAAAATTGGTAATAGCTCGAGCTGGAACAAGAGTATAGGACAAACAGAGGAACTGAAAAAAGACTCAGGTAGTTACTCTTTCTTTCATACACTATGTGATTATTTGTATATTTGTGTATGCCATCTTCTATGACATTAGCATAGTGTCTAGGAAAAAAACACACAACAGAGACACATTAGCTTAGTTATGGTATGGAACCCAACGGAGACACAGAGTTAAGCCAATGTTACAAATAGTCGTTTGACATTAGACAATGTGCACACAACATTATCATCTTACATAACATGGTGTATTGCATATTTATTTTCACATCGTATATGTTTGATTGTATGTTGCTACTGAGATTCGCTCGAATCTCACCCTTTATCAACACTGAAAAACATTCCAGCAGAAGGTAGCGGCTTGAAGGGCAAGGCAGCAAGTACTGGTGAATAGAGTCCCGATGTAGTCAGAAGCTGCTGTTGGTTATCTAAAATTGTACTTTTGTTTCTTTTGGAACACTTTGTATAAATTTTTCAAACCCTACGGGGAATTCCTGTATTATAAACAAGTACTTAAATGTCAGTATGTTTCCACTATTTCTGTATGCCTTGTGAACTATGAGATTAATACTCTATGAATATCAAAATGTTAAGAGGTTTGATACTTTCTCTATACATGCCGTCATATACATATCCAAGAGAAGGCCTTTATCAGCATTAACAATTCTTAACAACTGAATAAGTGCAAAAACAATTTGTACCAAAAGTCTACAATCACCCCAAAATTTGTTGTCCAACACAATTATTGTCACATCCTTTGCCTTTTGATCTTTTGAATATCTAGATTCTATAAACATCTTACTAGTAATCAAAGCTTATAAATCATGTTTATGCTTAAAAATGCTTTTCAATGCAAGAAAAGTAGTCCTAAAGCATGTTGGCCCTCGATAAATAATTTCAGTCCAACCTTCCCTTTTTCTTAACCAAGCCAGTAAATATGCATGATTGTAAACAAATTTTGTAATCATAGATCCACACGATTCTAAGCTAGTCACATTATCCATTTTTCCAATATCTCCTGAAATTAAATTTAAATAATGTGCAACATAAGGAGACCAAAAAATAGAAGGATATTTATTACTTAATAACCTCCTAGCAACTTTATAATTAGCTTATTATTAGTTATCAAGTGAACAACATTACTTGCACTAACATAGTCTACCATTTCTATGAACAAGTTACAAAGATTTTGAGCATCCTTGACTATGTCTGATGCATCGACAAATTTAATAAAAATGATTCCCTTAGGAGAATAGGCAAGAAAGTTAATTAGTTGCTTATTCGCCTTATCTTTCTAACCATAAGCTATGATTGTACAACCAATCTCTTCCCAAAATTTTCTAAAACTATCAACCAACAACTGAACTTCTTTCTTGGTGTCTTGCAATAATTTAGTCTAGCAGCATGGTAATTTGGCCCTTTTATAACCAACAAGATGTTGTTTCATTCTATGAATTCCTCCATTAGCAAATTCCTTTACACAATATAAACATTTCAAACGTTTCTTTCCACCTGGGTTCTTGTTTGGTACTTCAACTCAATGGTCCTGTCAAAACCCTTAACATTTTGATACTCGTAAAGTAGTAAGCACGTAGTTCCGTAAGGTATACAGAAATAGCAAAATCATAATGATATTAAGTACATGTTTACATTATAGGAGAATCCTTGTAAGGTTTGAAAAATATTTACAAATGTACAAAGTGTTCACAAATAAAACAAAAGGTGAAAATACAAATAACTAGAATTAGCTTCAGGATGCACCAGGACCTTAATCCCAAGTAACCACCTCCTTGCCTTTCAAGCCACCCACTTCGGTTGTAAGGGATTTTAGTTTGAAAAAGAATCTCAGAAGTAACAGACATTTCAAACATATAAAATGCAATAATAAATATGCAATGTGTCATGTCATGTAAAATGTTAACTCATACTGTATGCATACTGTTTAAGGTCAAACTAATGTTTGCACCACGGCTTGTTCATGTGTACCTTCACTGGATCCCAGATCACAGCTAGGCAATGTCATGTTACAGAAGAAGATTTCATACACAAACATATAGATAATTACATAGTATATGAAATAAAGTGCTACTACCTAACTCTTTTTTCAGTTTCCAGGTTTGTCTTAAACTTGTTCTGGCTTGGCTATTTCCAACTCCTATAAAATTAGAGTTATAAGTAACTGGTTATTACTTGCACTATTACTGCATTTTAATTATAGTTTATTAGTTATCTAAGACAATTATAACATTTTTGCACAATACAACTCTGCACAGTGCAGTTTTACTGTTTCCAGAAACTCATAAATTTTTTTAGTCAATTTAGGAAATTCATAATTAATTCTACAAAAATCTAATTTGACTAATTCTAAAGTCTAAATGAAGCTCTTTAAATTTAAATTTGTGTAAAAATACTTAGGCTTTACCATTACATTCATATCATTCTCAAAAATTCACCAAATACCTCTATTCCATATTGCATCCCAGAAAAATGGTACAATCTTTGAAAATTTATATATCCCAATATGCTTGTCCAAAAATTACAAATACCCATCACATTAAATATCTATGTCTCTACTTTAATTATTCAAAGTTTTAGAATTTTTGGACAGGGTTTGGCCTAAAAAATACATTACACAAAATCACTAACTCATAGGGCCAGATCAAACAACATCACATTTACATTGCATAAATTCCCAAATTTATATACAGACATCCAAAAATCATGAACTCTGGTAGACCTACAAAAGTTTTCCTTCTAAATCTAATGGAACCATCAGAATTTCAAAGTTCCCATCCTACCCTCATGTTCTGTCTCTGGCCGAATGGTTAGGGTTTAAGGAGAGAAATTATGTTTTCTTTATTTCTCTTACTTAATCACCTCCTTACCACTTCTAATCACATGATTAATCATGTAAACACTAAATGAAAATTTTTAGAGGAAATTTTGGTAGCATTTCCCTAAGTTTTACTTCAGGCCATATTTGAAAAACAAGAGAAAACAAGGCTAAACCACTAACAACTACAACAATAGCATTAAACAAGGCAAGATTCTCTCTTGTTTGAGAAAATCTTAAAGAGGAATGGAATGATGATAGTTTAATTAATTGCCTCTTCTTGCTTCCTTACTTTTTGTTGCAATTGTTGACTTTTTCAAAAGCCCCATTTATGTTCAAGTATGTGTGTTCTCTTTCCTTTCTTCTTTGCTGACCAAAATGATAGAGGGAAGAGGAAATAGAATTTGTTTATTGCATTATCTTATAATTGCTTCTTTCTTCCAACTTTAATTTCACTTGATAATAATACTTCAATATGGACTTGTTAATTACCAAGTAGCCATTTCCTCTTTTTTTTTCCTCTTTGGCCAAAAATAATAATAGAATTAGGGGGAAAATATTTGTTTCTTGTGTTATGACAAATTATGATTTTTCCCTTATATTTTTTTTAAAATTCATATCTTGCTCTTTTCCCTTATGTTTTGCCTATTTTTGACATGTATATTAGGACTTTAATTGTATCATTTTATGCTCCAATTTAGGTTACTATATTAGGCCTTTAGGTGGATATTCATTGCTCCTTTGTGTCATTACTTAGCCAAGTTGTGTGTAACCGATAATTGGAATATATCTAACATTTGATATATAACATAATGCACCATTTTATTCTATTAAATATATTAATTACATGAGAGGAATATTGGTGACTAAAAATGGGGCACTACATGTCCCATGTCGAATCTACCTTTATTCTTACAAATTATGATGCAGTAGTTGATACTTATTCTGCTGACATTTTCTGCAATATAAATACATAATTAGTATGAATATGACATTGAAAATATTAAAAAGCAACCTATTCATATTAATAAATTAAGTATGCCCAGTTTCAAAAAAAAAAATCAAGTACACGCAAAGGTAAACAAATTAAACCTCTAATGCATAAGATAGAAAGAAAGGAGTTTCCATTTTATAAGTGACCCAAACATCAATAGTTTCAAATCATAGATTCAAAATAAATTATTCAATTACACAACATTTACATTCTTCATTACTAAAGGGATTAAGGCCATGAAGAAACTGACAATATTCATCCATATGGACACATGTGTCAAACTCTGGAAAAATAAAATGGCATATTATATTACTGCATACTGACCATTAAATCTTCTAAAAGGAATTAATAAGGTATGTAAGTCCCTCATTTTCACAAGTCTATGCATTCATATTTAATATCTATCAATCATATATGATATATCATTTTTGTTTGTATACAATATACACTATACATATGTTAGCCTTTTGTTCCATGAAGCAAACATTCAGGTCAAAATCAATATCTACATGGATCATGCTGCTCAACAATAAAGAGGGGTGGTCCTTCATACACTAAAATTAAATTATACTTCATCTTTTGTCACTTTATGTTTGTAACGCACATACTACAAGCACAATAAGGAAACATATGTACAGATGTGGTCCCTTGCACTCATTATTTTTTATTGTCAAAAAAACGAACAAACTAATGCAGATGGTCCCTCACACACGCTTCATCAGTTATCTACAAAAAAATAAAAAAAAAGGTAAAAAAAATCATTACCTTAAAAGAAGTACAAGTGAGCAAGTGGAAAGAAGTCATGCAAAGAAGGAGGATGCTTAAAGTTTAAAGCTTAGAACTTGAAAGTAAAACTAGCGAAAATACCAGAACATGCTTTTAAGCCTTTGAGAGTGTAATTCGTATGGTGTGACTCTATTGAAGGATGTCAGAGTGCTAGAGAAGAGTCAGTGTCGAAAGTCTTTTTGAAACTAGGGGAAGGGTTTTTTGTCGCAAAATTAAGAGAAAGAGCATCAACGCCAAGCGGGTGAGCATGAGAGAAAAATTTAGGGCTTTTTTTAAAGTCAATCTGAGTATATTTAGGCCATTTGGCTTTTAAAAAACCACCCTACTTCCCAATTCAACCCCGGCTCCCGACCCAAAGGCTGGTCTAAAATAGTCTAAATGATAAAACAACCGAACCATGCTGAACGAGCCGAAAGCCCTCCCGGTCACCGATCAGACCCGTCCGACCACCAGTTTTCAAAATAATGGTAAGTAATCCAACAACAACAACAACAAAGCCTTTATCCCACTAGGTGGGGTCGGCTACATGGATCGCACGACGCCATTGTGCTCTATCAAAGACCATAGATTTCGATATATTATTAATTAAAAGGTCTCTCTCAATGACCTCATCAAGCGTTCGTTTCGGTCTTCCTCGACCTCGTTTGACAGGACTCCATTATGCTTGATCAACCCTTCTCACCGGAGCACTCAATGGCCTTCGCTGAACATGTCCAAACCATCTCAAACGATTTTCTACCATTTTTTCGTCAATAGGGGCCACTCTAACACGATCACGTATATGAGTGTTACGAATCTTGTCATTTCTTGTATGGCCACACATCCATCTTAACATCCTCATCTCAGCTACCCCCATTTTATGTTCATGATATCCCTTTAAAGCCCAACATTCACTACCATATAGCATTGCTGGTCTTATAGCAGTGCGGTAGAATTTTCCTTTTACCTTATTAGGTACCTTACGATCATAAATAACTCCCGTAGCTTTTCTCCATTTATACCATCCGGCTTGAATTCTGTGATTGACGTCTCCATCCACCTCACCATCTTGTTGTATAATTGATCCCAAATATCTAAATTTTGTCACTTGCGGGATGACTTGCCCACCCAATTTAACTTCCACTTCACTTTGACTTTGTCTCTTATCAAATTTGCAATGCATATATTCAGTTTTGCTCCTACTAAGACGAAAACCTCTCAATTCCAAAGTCCGCCTCCATATCTCAAGTTTGGAGTTAATTTCTTCCCTAGATTCAGCCAACAGCACTATATCATCCGCAAAAAGCATGCATTTAGGGATCTCCTCTTTTATAGGTTCAATTAGAACGTCTATCACTAGGTTAAACAAATAAGGACTTAAAGCTGATCCTTGATGTAGTCCAATCCTTATAGGGAAGTCCTTTGTAACACCTCCAGACGTTCTAACATTGGTTGTAACCCCCGCATACATATCTTGAATGGCTTTAATATATGCAATCCTCACCCCCTTCTTTTCCAAGGCTTTTCAAAGCACATCTCTTGACACCCGGTCATAAGCTTTCTCCAAATCAATGAAGACCATGTGTAAATCTCTTCCTTTACTCCTATACTTTTCCATTATCCCCCTTAATAAATAAATCGCTTCTATTGTAGACCTTCCTGACATGAATCCAAATTGGTTTTCAGCAACATCAGTCTCCAACCTCAACCTATATTCAATCACTTTTTCCCACAATTTCATTGTATGGCTCATTAGCTTAATTCCTCTATAGTTTGCGCAATTCTGAATATCCCCTTTATTCTTATAAATAGGAACCAAAGTACTTTTCCTCCACTCATCTGGCATTTTCTTGGTTCGTAAGATCTCATTAAATAATTTTGTGAGCCACAACACACCCTCCTCGCCCAAACATTTCCAAACTTCAATTGGAATACCATCAGGTCCGACAGCTTTACCAGTTTCCATCTTCTTAAGAGCTTCTTTAACCTCGCCAATTCGAATCTTGCGATAAAATGAAAAATTGAGGTCACCTTCTCGAGTTGTCAAATCTTCCAAGTCACAATGCGACCCTTCTCCACCATCATTAAACAACTTATAAAAGTAGGCTTCCCACCTATCCTTAATATCTCCATCAGTAACCAAAACTTTTCCTTCTTCATCCTTTATACACCTCACTTGGTCCAAGTCTCTTGATTTTCTCTCCTTGTTCTTTGCGATCTTGTAAATCTTACGCTCTCCTTCCTTTATCCCTAACTCCTTATAAAACTCTTCATATGCTTTATTACGAGCTTCACTCACTGCCTTTTTAGTCTCTTTTTTAGCCATACGATATTTTTCCCAATTTTCAGCATTATTACATAAGTGTATGGCTTTAAAACAATCTTTCTTATGCTTGGTTTTCTCTTGAACAATCTCATCCCACCACCAAGTCTCCTTATCTTGCCGATCAAGACCTTTTGATTCTCCCAGAATTGCTTTAGCAACCTGCCGGACCTTTTTAGACATATTCTCCCACATGATATTAGGATTTCTTTGCAACTCCCACTCCCCCTCCTCCAAGAGAGTTCTCTTAAAAATCTCCTTTTTCCCCTTTCAATTGCCACCACCTGACCCTTGGGTTTAAAACTTGTTGGCGTTTTTGTTTTACATACTTAATATTCACATCAAGGACCAGAACCCTATGTTGTGCTGTCACGCCATCCCCAGGGATCACTTTACAGTTAGTACAGAATCGTCTATCAGAATTCCTTACCAAGAAGAAGTCGATCTGTGACCTTGCGGCTCCACTCTTGTATGTTATTAAATGCTCCTCTCGCTTCTTAAAACAAGTGTTGACAATCTTGAGATCATATGCGAGGGAGAAATCAATAATAGATTGACCTTCATTATTGAGTAACCCAAATCCAAAACCACCACGCGCTCTTGCATGAGGTCCTGCCTCCTTACCAACATGTCCATTAAGATCACCTCCAATAAAAATCTTTTCAGTTAGTGGGATACTCTGAATTAGTCCCTCCAAATCTTCCCAGAATTTTTCCTTAAGATGTACTTCTGCCCCTACTTGAGGTGCATACGCACTGATAATGTTAATAGTATCCTTTCCAACAATCATTCTTAAGGAAATAATTTTGCCCTCAATCCTCTTAACGTCCACCACATTCTTCCTCCATTCCTTGTCAGCAATGATATCAACACCATTCCGCCCATTGACCTTTCCTGTGTACCAGAGCTTAAAACCATTAATTTCTCTAGACCTTTCTCCTGACCATTTAGTTTCCTGGAGACACAGGATATTAATCTTACGATCCTTCATTATTCCCACCACCTCCCACGATTTTCCGCTCAAAGTCCCAATGTTCCAAGTGCCAAATCTGATCCTGTTTTCATGAACTAGCTTCTTTAGCCGCCTCCGTTCAAAAGAAAGAGGTAGCCCTTGCTCATTTAACACTACATCCGGGCGACGATGCAGCGGCCCTCGCTCACTTCTCACTGTACTCGAGCCATACAGCGCGTTACTTACAGGCAACGACCTAGCATTAGCACAATTTCTTCGTTGATCCATGTTCATAAAGATTCGACAGGGTTTTACGTTGGCTGTCGGGGCCTAACACAACCCTCCTCCTTTACCCGGGCTTGGGACCGGCTATAAACATAGGCGGAGTTAGTAATCCAACCAAATATTTTTATACATTACTACCTTCTTTGTAATTCAACAAGTTATTTTTATGTCTATGAATGAATCATCCTTTCTTAATGGTATACTAAATAAAATAATGCAAAAATCATTCAATTCCATTCCATATGATTTAGTGAACCAAACCAACCATTAATCTTTTCTAACATTTCATAAATTCATATGCCATTCTTTTTGTGTTCGGTGGTAGTTCCACATTAAAAAGAAATTTTTTAATATTAATAAAATTCTAAAGAATATTTAAAACATTAAAACTCTAATGGTAAATTTACAAGTTTTTATAACATTCTCTTGGCCAACAGAAGTTTTATATATATATAAATTAAACTTAAAGATACTTTAAAAAGATCTTTATAATCAATTGACTTGCTTGATATTAATATCTTTATATCCCACTACCTTGCATTATCTGTTTTTTTAAATAACGCACTACCTTTATTACTCGCTAAAGAGACAATGAACAGAAGATGGATATGCATGGACCCAAAAGCAAACTTTTCATGTTTTCCAGAGATGGTGCACATGTTTGTTAAGAGATAATAAAAATTATAAGTATTTTTATAAAAAAATTCTAAATAATAAAGCCTATCTTAATTATGATGAGACCCCAAAATTTACCTAATTCAGCTTTTTTGTCAATCAAAATTGATAAGAAGGGCCTCCACGTAAATGCTCCCCCAGTCACAACTTCCCTCACCAAAGGCAAATTAAGGGGACAAAGTATACCCTACTCCTCATGCTTTCTTGTTTGCAGTATTCAGGGAATCAATGCGTGCTTTTGTGCTTTAAACATACTTGATAAGAGATATTTATAAAGTACTCATCTCATTTTTATTTAGGTAAAGAGGTGTCTAACACTCCAGAATTATTTATCGAGGTGTAATAAGCACTTCAAAGTATTTATAGGTACAATTTTATCTTGATGTATTAAAAATGGGGCAATATCACTCCTCATCTAACAGTACATTAATACAGTTTTCTTTTCTTGTATGCTCTACCCTCATCTTCTTACCTATGTTTCTCAACTCTTGAATTCATGTGCTTTCAAGACAGCATCACCACATAAACAAAAACAAAGATCATCCACCTGAATAGACAAAGAAATAAAGAGAATGAACAGGGAAAAAAACAAATTAAAATGCGTTCCGCATCCAGCTCAGACCAAAAAAAGGAGCAAATTGTACCAAATCACACTCTGCAACACAATAATTTGGGCAAGGATAGAAACTTGATCCCTATACATGGCGGTCAAGAGAGAAATCTCGAGCATATACAATGAAAAACAAGTAATGATACAACTCAAACCTACTCATGCTCTGATCTTAGCAAAAGCTGATATGGTAAGTGATAAATCCCAAATTTTATATATTTTATCCTACCTTATTCATTTATTTTGGGGATTATTTTAAGCTAATTTGGATTTATTAGATAATATTTGAATTGTTAGCCAATTTTAGGAAATAATATGAATTGAATTAATTATGAGATATTGGGCTTCAATTGTTAATATTTTGATTGCCTATTTTGTGATTGAATAATAGTTCCAAATATATGATAGATCATAATCTCATCTAATTCTTGCAGGTCAAGAAAAAACATATAAGAAAATCTTATGGTGCAGAGTTATTTTTGAAAGTTTAAAGAGAATCTAATGGCTGAATTTAAATGGGTCAATTCAATTATAATGCATTCAAATTTTGTACCCTGAGCTTTCTCATTCTCCTATAAAAAAATATCTAGCAACCATATAATTATGGACGCTCTCCTTGTAGAGCCAACACTCACCTCCTCTCATCCTCTCCTTTCATGCACACACTTTGGGACTCTCACCGGTTTTTCCCTTCCTATCCATTTACCACCCAACTCCACCATTCCATCAATACCTCACCATTATTATATTTCTCACGTCACCATTATTATATTACTCACGTCATCAACAACACAACACACCTCACCTACGTCACCTTCCCTTCATCATTCAACCATGACTTTGCTGAACAAGGGGATTGGAGAGTTCTTCCCTATGAGAGCTTGAGCTTGCTAGGAAGATAACTTGGGACGAGCATGGAGGAATCTAAAATCCAGGAGCTTGCACTTGAAGACTATAAGGAAGTATCTTTCCTTTTATCTTTTTAATTCAAGACTTGAGATTATTTAGTTTTAAATGATTTTAATTTGTATTAATTGAGAACAATGTAGTTTTGATTGTAGACATATCTCTTTTGGATTAGATTGATATTTTGGAATATTTTGTGCTTGAGACATTTGCTGAAATTTTTGTTTTCAAATCTTTAGATTGTCAATTGAATTATTAATTGAGTTTTCATTATTAATTTAATTGTCAATTTGGTTTTCCTCTTGATTTTTTAATTGGATTGGTTAATTGTCTAGTTGTTTAATTAGATAATGTAAACGTGATTTCCAAAATTATTTTAAAATTAATTTTGATTGGTTTTTAATGGGTTTAATTATTACTTATTTCATTATAAGTTTTCTAGTGGAGTAAGTGTTATTGAGCTTGAAGATTTCCCATGGTGATTAAATTTATTAATTACTCTCTTTTATAAATCTCCCTTTGGTCTAATTAATTAATTTAGGTTAAAAAAGCTAACTTTATGTAAATCCTAAGTTGTTCCCTCCACCGTATTTGAAGAAAAAATTTGTTACATTTTCTTATTTGATTTTCTTTGATATTAGTTTATTTCTTTTCCTTAGAATTTTAATTCCCCTTTTCATAAGGAACCCCCCTAAATTACATTTGTACTCGTTTATGTTAGTTTTATTATCATATAGGTTTTAGAAGCATTTGCATTTTTCATTTAGATATTAGAGTATTGCATTTTTATTCCATTACATTTTTCATTACCTAATTCAATTCTAAAGAAAATCCTTAGATTGCTCCTTAGGAGAATAACCTAGATTGCCACTATATTACATTAGTAGGTTATCCTAGTTATTAATTGATTGCTTTAACAATAGAAGTCAGTAAAAACAACAACAAATTTCTAAAGGAAGTTGGTGTAAATGAGCTTGGGGCTAATCCTGTAGAGATTGTAGTAAGAGACTATTAATTCCTCGAAATTGATAATATTCCAACTCATTTAATTTCTTCTCTTTTTATTTATTTTTGGGTTCAAATTGTGCATATAAAGAGTATATAGAAAATGTGACTTACAAAAGAAAACTCAAAATTTTGATAATTCATAAGCTAAATGCATATAATTGTGATTAATTGGTGAAAATTAAAGAGGTCATAAATTCCTCATTCTTGTAGGTGGAAGATGACAAGTTGTAAAAGCAACCAAAGATCATGAGAAGTTGTAGAGAGCAGTAAAGAATGCAAGAAGAAGATTAAAAAGAATATTATGGAAGGGAAGCATGTGTTTGCCGTGGACTTGCTGTAGCCAATCCATGGAAAAACTACCTCAAAAGATGACCTCTCTGCTTGCCATTTGGCCATGAATTCACCATAGCAAAGCTATAGTGAAAGTGCCTTAAAATATGACCCCTCTCTCTCTCTCTTTGTTTGCCATGGCCTAGCTACAACTAAACCATAGTGAAGTCACATGAAAAGCAGTGTCTCTGACTTCAAATCCCTTATGGGTTTTACTATAGCGAAGCAACGACAAATGCATGAAATCTGATGCTATGTGTTTTGAAAATTGAAGCAGAAAAACAAGTACAAATGCTAGGGTTGCACCGAAAAACACTCATTCTTGACCTAGAGAAGCTAAGGCATAAAGGGAGAGAGCTTGGAAAGGATTTATTGAAGAGTTTTTAACCTTTAGGAAGGATTCCAAGAGAGATTCTGAAGTTCTAACCTAGGTTTTTCTACTTTTCTTCTCTTCTATAGTTAGTTTATCATATCTTGTGTATTTTGGCTTAGTTTTTTTGAATATTTAGGCATAAGTAGCTAAGTATTTCTCTTTTAGGATTACTTTAAATATCTATATGGATTGAGACTTTGTTATTCTCTCTTCTCCAGCATCTAATGAAGTAGTATGTGTTGATTTTATTTCTACTTAGTGCATCTAAGTACTTGATCACTTGGTTGATTTGATGAATGGGATGGTGCTTGTGAGAGATCTTCTTGTTTAAAGAACTCGGATAAAATTATGCTAATCTTGAATTTCATATTTGAATGGATAGTTTGTTAATAAAAAAGAGATTTATTTATTGACATAGTATTGTGATTATTATAAGATTGGGTCTTAATAATTATTTTCATTATCTTATTGCAAGAGATTGAATGAGTTCTTTAAAAATATATGTTGGTTTTGACTTAAAAAATCTTTTCTAATACTTATTAATCTTAGAGAAAGACTTGATGTTTCATTATAGTTAATTAAGAGAGAATTAATTGGCCTCTTGAAGTGTAGAGAGGAAAAGTGATCCTAGAGCTTCATTTTCTTGAAGTTAGAATCAATTTTTACTTTTCTTCTTACAAATTAGTTTGCTTTGAACAAAATTGTTCTTTCAAATTGAAATACTTCAAATGATTTTGCCCAACCTAATTAAAAACATAATTGCATTAATTAGCCTATTTTTACTTTAGTCCTAGTGGAAATGACAACTTTATATACTACTTGTTGCTTGTATACTTGCGGTAGAAAAAAAAGCAAACATAGATGACTGAAAGGATAAGAGAGGAATAGGGAAACATCAATAAGAAGATAAGGATTCACACTCATAACCCCTCCATTTCACTCACACCTTTCCTTTGTCTATAAATCAGATCAACCCTACCTCGATTCATCTCTAACTCTTTGACAATGAGAAATGAAATAGCTAGGTCTAAGATTTATCTATACGAGTAAATGGAGAAGAAGATGAGTAAAGGATGAAAGATGTGGATAGGCTTGGAACAATAAGCTGAACAAGCAATAGGCATGACATGGAAGGAAATAAAACGGTGTTAATACACTATTAGATTAAGGGTGAGATTGCCCCATTTTTAATACATCAGGGGAAAAATTGCACCCATAAATATTTTAGGATGTTAATTATACCTCAAAGGGTGTTGAGGGTCCCTTTACCCTTTTATTTATAAAGTCACTTTCAATATATTTTACTAAAATAGAAAATAACTTTAATCTTATTGAAACATCTTAAAACTTAACATATTTTCAACTTTAACAAAAGATGACTTTGAAGTCCTCTTCCTGATTGTATACTATGTTTTAGCTCTCTTCTTCACCCTTTTAATTCTTAAAGCTGAATGGCTACAAAAGATATGTGATTCATGTTTAAGTGTCTACATTAGCGGAAGACTTATATTGAGTAGCTAGTTAAAACATATGTAAAATCAGTTGTATCTTAATAAAGTGGTTTAGTTTGAAGGGTATTGATGGAATATAGTGGTGAGAATTCTCGCCTGTCACGAGGGCAACCTAGGTTTGATCCCCAGTAATGGCATCAAAAACTTGTTTACATTGCAAGTGCACGAGTCGCGCCATGTAATAAAGTAATTAGTAGAGATAATTCCCATAGCAATTTGATTAACAAAATAATCAAGCAAGAGAAGGCTTATTGTATTCAATTAAGTTGAGCCAAAACAAGTTTTTGATATGAAAGATGTTAGAACCGGCTGACACCCAAGATGGAGTAATTGGATGTAAGATAAAAACTTAAAAACTTTAAAACTATTTTCGCATCTTAATGAAATCAATATGTATGAAAGTAATAAATCATACATCTACAGACAATTATTCAAATCATATATGTTGTAAATATAAAAGCATAGGGAAGAGAAGATGCAAATTATGATTTATCTTAGTTCAGTCCAATCCACGATAACCTACGTCCAGTCTTCAGGCTTGTTCTGAGATTTCAATCCACTATCTCCCTCGAGTTTAACTGGGTACTTGAGAATCTCTATGATCCAACAAGTTTGTTTCGGGTGTTTGTGAAACCACTTACAATCTTCTCACCAAAATAAAAACTCCCCCTTACACATTATAAGGTTACAATCTCTCTTGATGATAAATCTTTACAATCAATCTTCTCTCTCATAAGTGAATAATGATAATCATTGAAGCACAATACAAATAATGTCTCTCTTAAAGTAAATGGATAAGCACTGGGAAAGCAGAGACTACGTGAGGTGAAGGTTAGAGTTAGAGTATTGACATTTTGACAGTGAAGTTGCAAGCTCTCTCTCTCTTTTATTTTGAATGATCTTCTATTTATAGTTAGTAAAGAGTATTTTGACGTTGAGATTTTTCTTCTTCCTGTTGAGAATATGACCATTAGAAGTCTGTTGTAAGTAGCCGTTGAAGCTTCTGACACAAAGTTGCTTTTTAGCTGTTGAGCTCTAATTCAAGTTTAATCATTTGTAATCTTCATATAAACTTGATTAGTAATGATTAGAAATGATTAGAATCAATACAATCAAGGTTTAAATGAGTTTGGAAGAATATCAAAAAAAGCTGAGATGGTGATTAAATTCTTATAAGCAATCACTCGAGTGATCTCTTATCATTGGAGTACTTACTTATCACTTGAGTGGTCTCCCCTTAGAACGTTGCAGCACTTTTTAATCACTTTGTGAGTAACCTGCAAGTGATCTTGGATTACTCAAGTGATTTACCATCCATTTGAGTGATCTCTATATGGAAGATCATATCACTTCAAAATCACTTGCGAATGACTCGTAAGTAATGGTTATCACTTTAGTTATCCTTCTGGCACTTACTTGATCTTAACTTAGAAGCACAGAAATAGGTGTGTATCACTTGAGTGCAACTTTAAATCACTCAAGTGCTCAACTTGTTACTCTAGTAATCTGTTCTCATTAGATCACTCACTTTATGATTACTTGTGAGTGTCCTGCAGGTAATGATCATCACTTGAGTACTTACCACATCACTCAAGTGATTTTATCTCTCAACTAATTATTTGATCTAATCACTATTGAGTGACTCGCTAGAATTTTAAAGTGAAGCTTCATCACTTGAGTGTATCCACGATCCCTAAGTGATCGAAAATGATTTTCATTGAATGCTTCCATGGAAGTCAAATTCCAGTAGGCATAACTCTTTGAATGTAACTTCAAATTTAGCAAATGACCTATCCCCATATTCTCTTTAAGTCTTCTTTCCAATGCAATAAGAACTAGTTTCATATTCGTTGTCTTCCAAACTTTATGATCAAATGAGTAGCGATTGGTTTAGAACACATTGTTGATTTTGGGTACCAAATTTTGAAGTTCATATCTCTTTCATCTAAAACTCTTAGAGCACATAATAGATGTCCATAAACCATATTTAGAGTCTAGTTTCATATGAAACATGTTTTATCTCAATCAGATTTGTATATATGACCAAATTACCGAACCTCTCTCATGTTGAAAGAAAGAAGAGCTAAACAGAGTTTGCTGAAATATGATCATCACTCAAGTGAAGCTTCCTTAACTAGAGTAAAACATGTGAATCACTTCTGAAGGTGCAACTCGAGTGATAATGAAGTATAACTCAAGTGAAGTTGATATAACTTTCATATAAGGCATTTTAACTTCCGATTAAACCATTCTAACTTCCACTTGATCATAGAGACCTTCAATATCAAATCTAAGAACTTGAATCTTGATATTCCTATTATATTTTGCAAGTTCTTTTTTCTTTAATCTCCTCTCTTCTTATTGATCATTCTTCACAATCATTTTGATAACTCCTTGCTTTCTTGACTAATGTCTTCAATCTCTTTCTCCTTCTTCCTCTTGATCATTCTTCATAATTCAACTTGATAGCTTATTTCTTCTTTTAACTTTCTCTATTATATGATAACTTGTTTCTTCAATATCTTCTTATTCTTCTCTTGATCATTCTCCATATTTCAATTTGACATATTTTAATATTTACTTGACTAATTTATAAGATATATTTCACATTAAACATAGTAGTTAATCAATGTATATGATAAATATGTTATGTAAACATTTTACTCTTAATATTTAGCATATAATATTTGACATCAATAAAACTAATCATACATATCTAACATAAGAGAATTTAGAAAAAGTACTTTTAAAACTAGAAAGTGATAAAGACAAATGATTCTTTAACTTTAAGGATTAAATAGAGTCTAAGATATTATTCCTCCCCTTTGCATTTCATAAAACTTGATTAACTTCCTCCCTGCTAGTATTTCAATGCATATATGTGTTAGTCTAAGGTTCAAAAGCACCTAACAAGAGCTCTCAAGTCAAAATCAAGTTTATCTTCTCACTAAAATACACAATCTCTTGCTACAATTCATGAAAACCAATCTTTAAGCAACAACCTTAATGTGACAATGCAATGTTAGTAAATATTTCTCTATTTCACCAACAAACCATCCATTTATTAAGTAAACTTTAAGACAAACATGATTTTAACCAAGCTCTATATAATACCCTATCTCATATTCCTTACTCTTAGAGTGAATTTCAAGGAAAAAAAATTCATTTATCATCATGCATTAGACATAATTACCATGCCCTTATAACAAATATCAAAATCCATAAGAGCTCTGGGCCATTGGCCCATAAATCTCACACATCCAGATATAATAATTGTAGATCCAAAATCCATCACATAATAATTCATAAGCTAGAATAATGTATTTATATGAAAAACATAGACCTTAGGCCATATACTACCAAAATCCATATAAAAGACTACTTAAAGTTTAACATAATCATGGATTTAAAATCTAGATCCTAATTATGGCAATAAATGGAATCAAACAAATATATTATGGCTACTAACAACTATAGCCTTAGGCCTTTGGTACCTTCCTAGTCACATTGCACCTCGAGCTCTTACCAGAAAAGTGTGAGAAGTAACGGGATGAGACCGCTGACTCAGTAACATAGTCACTACCCACATTAACTACTGGCATCACCCGAGGGTGCCAAGTAGGACTAATATACATACATGTTAAACATATATAATAAGCAAGCAAGCAAGAAAACAAAATAAGCAGGAGTATAATAGTATTGATTCATATGTTGTAAATAATATTTATTCATAACACAACATATTGTATCACAAAATGTCATAATGCAATTATTACTCTTTATCTTTCATTAACTCCTAACCATCCTTATATCTTCTTTATTTCCTTCGACTGAACCTTTGGGCAAAGTACACTCCATGTTACTGGTTACTCTTACGGGCTCTCCACAAGTGTGATGTAGATCAGCTAAAGTACTACAGAGCACACTCCTCCAGAAGGGTTACTGCCCGGGCCTCGAGAATATTGCCTAGAAGCCCCTAAAGTGTCGTATCAGGGAATACTTTCCTGTAAAATAGATGTCAACTAGTGATGCACAATAATCAAACTAGCGGCCTACCATGTCACTAGTGCAGAAAAGACTTTTTACATGTGACGGAAATGACTTTTTACACCTGACATAAAATACGTGTAGAAACAGTAGGTGTAGAAAATCCAGACTTTCTATATGTGTCGTATGTCACGTGTAGAAAGTCACACTTTCTACACCTGACCTACCGCATCAGGTGTAGAAAGTCTGAAACGGAGGACTTTCTACACCTGACGTAAAAGGTCACGTGTAGAAAGTCTAGACTTTCTACACGTGACCTCATACGTCAGGTGTAGAAAGTCTGAAAAAATGGAGACTTTCTACACGTGACCTATTATATCAGGTGTAGAAAGTCCCCATTTCAGCCTTTCTACACCTGACTTTAGAGGTCACGTGTAGAAAGTCCAGACTTTCTACACTTGACCTCTTACATCAGGTATAGAAACTCATTTTTGAAAAAAAAATAATTTTTATTTAAAAACAATTTACAACGAAACTAATGTATGTGAAATATCAAATTCCATCCAAAATATTAAAAAAGTCATATGAAGGTACATAAACTTGGCTTCATTTTTACAATGAAATTGTACAATTAAAGTCAAACTCAATACCAAGTAGTGACAATACAATTCAACATGTCTAATACCAAATAGTAGTTATTAACTTTACAGGTTTAACATTATTACACTCACAAGTTTGTGATCTCTAAAAAATAAGTTGCCCAACTTGTGCGAACATCATCAATGTCCTCTTCAGAAAATGCATCCGTAATGTCAAACATCTACATATTTGAAAATAAAAAATCATATGCATCAATTTATAATTAATAACAACGAAATGAACTTAATAAAACAAATACAATTAAATACAATTACCTCTTCTGTAAATTCTGTACTACCCAAGAGGATGATGTTTAACATGTGCCTCATCACATAATATCCACAAGCCTTATTCCCCTTTTGACGACGGCACTATAGAAGAACATGCACTTTATTATATTAAATATATATATGTGTGAACAAGATAACTATATTCATAGAATGATAGATTGAAACTATTTACCTTTGGTTGTAACCAGATAGTCTCCTTAAGCTGGTGTGTATGCTTTTTCTTAACCACTCTTTGGTACATTTCCATTGCCCTGTAGAAAAATATATAAAATAGGGTACATATATTATCTAAAAAACTTACATATTGCAAATAAAAAGTCATTGTCAAAGTATACTTACGTGTCCATCGTTTTCTTCAAATCCTTTCCCGGATTATAATGTAATGAACATAAAAGAACAACGACATTCTGCTCTGGGCATAGAACCACTAATTGCCAATGAGTGCTGCAAAAAGAGGTATGAATTATATATATGTACAAAAACAAGGTATCAATTACAAACTTTTTCTTACTCGTTAACATATGGCGCTAGGTAGCACTCTTTTCCATCTTCACAGAGCCTCTGCCGAAGGTATGACTCTCTTATGGCGGAAGTGTTCCCTTTTTTCTGGATGTGAATCGGGCAAAGGAATCCAAACTTGCCACCATTCCCTGATAAAGTATAAAGGCGATGGAGGTACCTACAATAGTTAAAGCATGCATGTCAGAATCAAAAGTTGAATACTTAGTAATATTATTAAAAATATACCCACATCATAAACAAGTGAACGTGCGGTATGGTAATCTGATCCTTCGTTAAAATCCTAGCTATATCCTCCTGCTCGATATGCACAAACATGTCCCTCTTACCCACAACGTCTGGATCCATCGTCAATACTTTAGTTGAGAAGGATCCGTCAAACGCCAGCATACACAGACGTTGAAGCGGTTTCTCCTGGTTTTGGGTCTGCGGTTGGGGATGGCATTGTGGAACCACTTCATTGGATGGGGTAATTTGCTAAATAAACAAAAATTTATAGAGTTAGTAATAATTGCAAGTTATAAATTAACAATATGAAAAAATTGAAACATATCAAGAAGACAAATAATTTCATACTTCAGTGCGAACTGCAGCAGGAACTACTCGGACTAGTCTCTTTGGCCACCAAAGGAAAGTTTTGAGGGCTTGACCTATAATCTTCACCTCATCATTCAGAAATGGAACAGGGGCATCTGGAATTTTTTCCTCTCCAATCACCACTCTCACTTCGTCATCTTGCATTCGCTCGTGGTGGACGGTTGGCCCCAAGTTTTGTATTGCGCCAAGTGCTACTAAGCGTCTATCAGGGTCCTCCAAATATAATTCACAAGGTTCACTGTCTTTTTGGACTTCAGAATCCTCTGATATATGGCCAAGAACACAACTCCCATTTGTACTTTGAACTGCAGGAGAATGAGTCGGATGGATAGTTGTTTCTTATCGTGAGATTAGGATGCTCATCATTTCTTCCTTTAATTGTAACATCTGGGCGGCCGTTTTCTTCCTTTCATTCTCTAAAATCACTTGCATCTACTTCCTTTCATTGTCTAGCATCAATTCCATCTCTTGCTTAGTGACCATTCCCGTGGTGGCATAACGTGTATTTGATCCAAAGTAGTCTCTTATGCTTACTCCTCGACCAACGCCCCTAACACGACCACCATGGTCTGGAGTCCCCGTGGCAACCGTCAAGACATCATCCCTTCCCTGTGGAATGAAGGCTCCCTGAGCACGTTCTAGTTGAAGTTGATCCTATAGTATATAAATAACAAACATAATTAAAAATATAACTATACAACAAAGAAAATAATAAGGATTGACGTTAAATTACTTACAATTCTTTCACCAATCACGCGTGCCTTCTCGCTCATATACTCTCTAGTCTTTCTTCGACGTGCGGCCCTCCACTTTTCTTCACGCGATATTGGAGATGGTGGAGATATAATGGTAGATGGATCCAACTGAGCCTCTTCTGTTTCTCCTTCATCATTTCTTCTTCGAGCTTTTCATAACCCCCACGAGACAATCTGTGGGGGAAATCATTCTTTCTACCACTCGCTATAGCTTTATCCCTTTTTATCTTTAAATAAGAAACCAACAAATCATTAATCGATAAAATTAAATGAGAATAAAGTAAGTAACTAATTAAAGTGAATAAAAACTAACCAAGGCTTCTGGTGTAGTCCTCATCCTGTAAAATTCTTTCCATGTATCTTCATCAAGAAATATATACTCCGCACAAGGATTAGGAGGATTCTTACCCTCTGCTACCTCGACATGCACAAATCTTTTAGTTAGCGAGGTCTTGAAGGCCATCCAACGCTCCGCGCAATATGATAACAATTTATCCTTTAAGACTTGACTGGGAGGAACGTCGTAAGTAAGCTGTGAAGTCATTATATTAGTTAGTAACATGAATAAATGTAATAGTTACAAAAGTTAATAGGTGTATAGTATTGTACCGCTATAGTGTTCCAAATCTGATCTTGACAGATTCATCCACTTGATTCCAATCCTTAATCGTTATGCTAGGCTTGCTACGTGCTTGGAGGGCAACAAAGCTAATAAACTTGCTCTTGGTAGGCCCGATTGGTCTCCATTGCCTATCAAATTCAATCGGTATTTTCTGGTCATCCGTGCGACTCTTGGTCAATTCTTTCAGGGTCATGCCACGTCTACCATTTCTTTTCCCAGAATGAGTATCATCAATATTGGGGGAATCCCTCTCCATGTTCCTGTTTGACAATGAAATAAGGTAAGTAATTGAAAATCCAAGATACATATTCAACGAAATACGATTACTAACTTTTGATTAAAGTCCGTCAAATAGGAGCAAATATATTCTCCCATATCCCTTCATGGTGGTCAGTTCTTGTGGCATGTATGTCATCTACTTCATCTTCATTTAATTCAGGCAACCCTGACGAGAAACATGGAGTCTCAGAAACATCAAAATTTAATTCCTTATTATCATCACTGTGAACTACAGTTTTTCCTTGGAGAACAACAGAGCGACTTTTATTTGTTGGATCAATTACATAAAACACTTGTTTTGCGTGGGCTGCTAAAATAAAGGGCTCCTCACTGTACTTTAATTTATTAAGATCAACTAATGTAAATCCATACTTATCCACTTCAACACAATTATTATCAATCCACTTGCATTTGAATATTGGGACTCTAAATTTAGTATAGTCAACCTCCCAAATATCTTCAATAACCCCAAAATAAGGCATAGCTGCTAACTTTGGCTTTTTGTCTTTTGAACTGGAAAAATGCATGGATTCAGCCACAACCATAACTCCACTGTTTTGAACAGTACTCTTGTCATCCAGGGATTTCGTATAGAAGGAATACCCATTGACATCATATCCACTCTAACATATGACATTAAAGTTAGGACCCAGTGCCAACCATTTTATAGTTTGAGAAACACTATTATCATTGGCTACTTGTTTTTTGAACCATTGTGGGAAAGTCTTGTTATGCTCAAGCAATAACCTTTGCTCAGTCATGCGACCATGTTGTGCCCTTATAATTTCTTTGTGCATAAATATATAATCTTGAACTTCATCGGTGTTATTCAAAATGTATAAGTGTGCTTGTAACACTGCATCATGATCGATATTAGTTTTCACTGTTTTCCCACGTGTACCCTTACCTAATAATCTGTCCTCATGACGAGATTTAGGGAGCCCAATAGCTTCTTCGTTTGACAATTAGTTGGAACAAAACTCAATAGCTTCTTCGGCAATATATCTTTCAACCATGGAAGCTTCAGGCCTGTATGGATTCTTCACATACCCTTTAAGAATTTTCATGTATCTCTCAACTGGGTACATCCATTGTAGATAAACAGGGCCGCACAACCTGATCTCTCTCACTAAATGAACAATTAGATGTGTCATGATATCAAAAAATGAAGGAAGGAAGAGCATCTCAAGCTGGCACAAGATAATAGCAGCATCCTTTTCTAGTTCATCTAATTTATCGGGGTCAATCACTTTGTTGCAGATGGCATGGAAGAAGAAGCACAGTCTAGTTATAGTATGTCTCAAATCATCTGGCAATATGCCCCGAATAGCCACGGGAAGTAGTTGTTGCATCAAGATGTGGCAATCATGAGATTTTAAGCCCACTAATTTCAAATCTTTCATCGACACAAGCTTTTTAACATTTGAAGAATACCATTGAGGCACTTTGACACCATGTAAACAATCACAAAAGTTTCTTCTCTCAAGCTTCGACAAGGTATGAGAGGCTGGAGGTAGATAAGTCCGCTGACCTTGTGGCTGTGGATGTAACTCATCTCGTATTCCCATTTCAATCAAGTCTAATCTTGCATTGACACCGTCCTTTGTCTTGCCCTTTATATTGAGAAGTGTCCCAATAATACTATCACACACATTTTTCTCGACATGCATCACATCAATACAGTGCCGCACATTAAGACTTTGTCAATATGGAAGATAAAAAAATATGGACTTCTTTTTCCATATATTTTTATCAGCTGCACTCTTCTGCGTCTTTCCAAAGATAACATTGATGTCTTTCACCCGTTGATAAACTTGCTCTCCAGTCAATGGCACTGGAGCATCTCTATACTCTTGATGGCCATAAAAAGCTTTCTTTAATCTACGATAAGGGTGATTTTGTCTGAGAAATCTCCGGTAGCCAAGGTAGACTGTCTTCTTTCCATGCTTAAGTTGATGGTGGCATGTGCCTGCTTCACAAATTGGACATGCTTTGTGTCCCTTAACACTATACCCAGATAGGTTTCCATATGCAGGGAAGTCGTTTATGGTACAGAAGATCATGGCACGCATATTGAACACCTCTTTTCGATTCACGTCAAACACATCCATACCTATCTCCCACAACTCTTTCAAGTCTTCGATCAAAGGGGCTAGGTGAACATCAATGTCATTTCCTGGCTGCTTTGGACCCGAAATCACCATAGACAACATAATATACTTACGTTTCATGCACAGACGAGGAGACAAGTTGTAAATCACTAACAGAACAGGCCATGAACTATGAGTACTGCTAAGACTGCCATAAGGATTCATGCCATCAGAAGATATCCCAAGCCTGAGGTTTCTTGGCTCATTTCCAAACTCAGGAAACATCTCATCAATTTTCTTCCATTGAGGAGAATCGGCTGGATGGCAAAGCTTCCTATCCGATATTCTCTCATCTGCATGCCACCTTAAGTTCTTTGCATCATTCATATTAGCAAATAATCGCTTGAACCTTGGTTTCACTGGAAGATACCATAACACCTTCGCAGGAGGGCCTTTAGTAGTCTCGACAAAGTCTGTATCACAATTCCCTTTTAATTTGTACCGTGAAGCACCACATTTTGGACACTTATGCTCCCCTTCGAACTATTCTCTATATAATATACAATCGTTAGGACAGGCATGTATCTTTTTGTACTGCAGACCCAAGGGACACAATATTTTCTTTGCCTCATAGTAACAGTTGGGTAATTCATTACCTTCTAGAAGCATATCTGTCAACAACTCAAGCAATTCTGTAAAACTCTTGTCACTCCACCCATTCCTTGCTTTCAAGTGGACCAATCTCACCACAGCTGACAACAACTTGAATTTTGTACATCCTGGGTATAAAGGCTTTTCTGTATGACTAGACAAGTTATCATACGCATGTGATCGCTTAAAGGCCTCTTCGCCAATATCACGAATCATGTCCTCTAGTCGATCATCCATGTCCACATCAACTTCCACCTCTTTAGATGTACTCAGCTCTTCTACTAATTCACCATGCCATACCCATCGCGTATAACTCTTCAAGAACCCATCACAAATCAAATGCTCTCTTATTTCTCCGACACATAGTCGCCTCAAATTTAAGCAATTTACACAAGGACAATAAAACTTCCCAGATTTATCACCACCAGCATTTCTTATAGAAAATTCCAAAAAATTCTTCACCCCATTATCGTACTCATCACTAGTTCGTCTAGCATAGATCCAGCTACGATCCATATGTGCAAATAAACTTCAACACAAAATGAAATTGTTTAAAATTTTGTGTTCAAATTATAGGAGGACTATTGAAGGACATGGAATGAAGGAGGAATAAAATTATAGAGATAAGAACAAAAGGGTCTCTCTAGTTTGAATAAACAAAAGAGGAAGCAAAGCACATGCAAAGTGAAACCACTTGTGTGTTTGTGTCCAACCAGCAAGCAAGTCATCAAACTTAACCGAAATCAAGAGGTTGGTGTCTATTAGCTACAACACGTGTGGGAATAGAAAAGCAAAGGAGGGAGGCTACAAGTAATTCGATTAATAGGTGGCGTTGGAGTAAGAAACATAATCTAGTCAAAAAGGAAGCAAAGCACATGCAAAGTGAAACCACTTGTGTGTTTGTGTCCAACCAGCAAGCAAGTCATCAAACTTAACCAAAATCCAATTTTTGTAGTGGATTCATCGGTTGAGCTAATTCAAGGTGTAAGGAGTAAGGTTTTGCTTGATAGTGATGCAAGGATATTTTTTGTACGCACTATAGATGGAAATATGGAATAAAAAGATTAATTTTTTCCTTTTGAATGGAAATGCGAATCATATATTGATCAAAAGATCATAATTATGTACCAAAGTATACAAGATTAATTCCTTCCATCATCAACTATACTGATAATATTCTCAAGCAGCATATCACTGTCGTTACTAGTAAAAACTATAGAATTGGACCTATCCTTTACAATAAAAGATCCATTCGCATTAGGCATAAGCATGTTAATATTATATTTTCAGCTATCTAAGGCTCTGTTCTATACTCTCTTATTTTTTTATTATTGTTAATGGACAACCTCAGGTATCATCTGCTAGTGTAAATCTAACCGAAAAAATAGCAACAGTTTGGCCAGCACCTGAAGCAAAAACTGAATCAAATTGGCATAATATATTCGGAGGTGGACTTGCCGAGCATTTAACTAATTGCATATTTAACTGAATCAAATCTAGCCTTCAAGGTAGATTCCAGACCATCAACTTTTTTATCATCTCAAAAATTTTTGTATTATCAATTCAGACCCCTGCTTGTGCTACCTACCATCCCTTTCTACCACTCGCTACTCAATTGCATATTTACTGAAAAAAATTACAAGCCACAAAACGAGGATCACCTGGCCGATGTAGCTGATAAGCGGTCGCCCAGATTGATGATCGGAGAATAATGAAGATGGTGACGGAGAGTCAGAGCCGATGGAATGAAAGAGTGAAATTCTGACGCTGACGGCGGCGACAGAGACAGACGCTGACGATACAGCAACAAAAAGAAAATAGGGCAAACGCTTACGGCGGTGATACAGCAACAGCGTCCAAACACAGACGCTGACGGCGGCGACGGAGAGATAAGCCTGTAGGTAATGGGTTGGCAAATGAGCATGAGAGGGAGGGAGGAATTGGAGCTAACTGGCGGCAAAAGAAAATGAGGAGAAAGACGCGCGCTGGTAATTTTTAGGGGGATACTACACCGGTTATATCAAAACCGGTGTAGAAAATATTTTCTACACCGGTTCAAAACACAACCGGTGTAGAAACTAACTTTCTACACCGGTTCAAATACAACCGGTGTAGAAAGTAACATATTCTACACCGGTTATTTTACAACCGGTGTAGAATATGCTAACTTATTTTATAAAAAAAAGTTAAATTCTTATTCTACACCGGTTCTAATTTAACCGGTGTAGATTATATGACTTTCTACACCGGTTTTAATTCAACCGGTGTAGAAAACTTGGATTTATTTTTTTAAAAAAATTCTTCTTCATTATATTTTTTTTGTTTAAGTAAATTAAATAATTTTTGAATTAAATTAATTTCATTTTTTTTAATGGAAAAAATTTTTAAATTTATTTTCTACACGTGTTGTCATTTCAACACGTGTAGAAAGTCCTAAAATCTTAATTTATTTACTAAAATGCCACCGGTCACACTTTCTACACGTTACATGTTTCGTCAGGTGTAAAAAGTAGGTCTAAATCCGTGATTTTGTACTAGTGTGTGGTATTCAGTTTTTTTTTAACAAAACACAACTCAATCGCTAACTCCACCATTTATATCACATTATTCTCAAGGGCTTTCCATATATTCTCATGCTCATGCATGTCGATCAATGGTATAAACTCAACTCTCATGATATGCATGTACCAAGTATAGTTTCTCAATATTGCAACCTTCTAAAAAATTCATGAGTAAAATATATTAAATAACCATATGTTTTACATAAATTACATAAACATCCCCTATAATTTTAAAACTCAAATAAACCTCTCTTAAAATTAAAATGCATCTAACCCAAACCTCCCTTGTATTTTTGAAATTTTATTTTCATCTGTCCAATGGTTAGTTAATCATTAAATTTTACTCGAAATTTGGATTTTGACTAAAATACTCCCAATTAACAAAATATTTATTTACACATTTATAATTGTCCAAAAATTAAACAACCAAAAAATTTATAATAGATAATGTTATAAAATTTATTAATTTTTATTATATCATAAAATTTATAATTTGTTTTTATTTTTATCACATTTATTAAATATTATTTATTTAGATTTCATTTAAATGGATAAAAATATATTTCAAATATATTTTATTTTACCATAAAGTATAAAAGGATTGATTTTGATAGATTATTTAAATTATTTAAAATTATAATATAAAATTTTTGAAATTTTTTAGCTACAACATTTATAAGCATATTCAATTTGTATATATTTATTAAAATAATTATTCAATTTCCATTCAATTTTTTTACGTTTGCATTAATTAAATTTATTACAAAAAATTTCAATATGATAAAAATATTAAAAAATGGAAAAAATAAAATTAAGGAAAAAGAAAAAAAAACTCTTAAATTATTCATAACAAATTTAGTAAACATTTCAAATAAAAAAAATTTCTTATAATATTGTTAATGGTGTAAACAGTCTGGATTTAATTGTATGTTTTTAAAATAAAAGAAATGTTAGTATAATTAAAATAATATATAAGGGAGGTCAGAATATTTTTTTTCAAAATTCAATAGCTTCATTACCCCTGCATTTAACAATTCATGATATATATACTATACAACAATGTTTGTTGGAGAATAATTTGAATTTAAAAGAATACCAATTAAACTATAACTTAACAGGATAAAAACTCTCTTATAAATAGGACATTGTGAACTCTATCTCGATAAAAATTTAAACTGCCCTCCCCCAAATTAAGAAAAATACCGTGCTGAGGTGAAAAGCCTAGTTAGGAGACAAAGTGGGACAAATCTAGAATGCAAAATGATGTCATGGAAGGCAGCATGGTGGTCCGAGTGTCATGTCAGCTTTTCCTTTTTTTTTTAACTTATTCTTCCATTTTCTTCTCTTCCTCTCCTTCTTCAACAAATGTCCCTCGCAAAGGCCACACTGTTGCATAACAACCATCATATTTAATCACCGATCACATATTCTCAATCATCAAATGGTATTAAATACTTCATATAAAATATATTTAATTTTGTTAAGAGGCTAAAAAATTTAAATAAGTTATTTGATCATATCATATATTATATATCATTATATTATATATTAGTTTATAAGTTATATAAAATAGTTCAAAAAAATCATAAATACAGATATTTTAAAAAATTTAATTAGTTTTGTTATTATCTCAAAAGGCTAAATCTATCCTCGGAGGGAGTACATTATAACATTTTATTTACAATATTATTGTTTCCTTCAAAACATTACTATAAACTATGGATTTAACGATGATAACCATATGTTATTTCTTTAAATAAGCGTTGAAGGAGATTTTTATTTTTTATTAAAAAAATATATGTGACAGCTATAGCGCTTAACCAAACAAGCGTCGTAATTGCCTAATACCTTGTATGACACTTACCTGAGGAAACGTTATACAAGGGGTTATTTTTTTTATAAAAAAAATAATTACTTCCCTTATATAGTGCTTGCTATTAAAATTTTCCCGTAGAAAAAGGCAAGCGCCATACAATGTAATATCCATGAACCCTTGTAGGCAAGCATCAAACAAGCTATAATTTTTTTTAAAAAAAAACCTCTTGTGTATTTTATATTTTAATAAAAAAAATAAATGGCCAATTATGGCGTTTTCTTAAGTGTCATAGCTGACCTTATTTTTTTTAAAAAAAATAAGGGCGAAAGTGAGGGACAGGTGTAGTAAATGGCCTAAATAACTCCCCCCTCCTTTAACAAGCTTGAATGCATTTTTTATGGCCTTCTAAGACCAAAATGGCCGGTGAATTTTTTTTAAAAAAACATTTTTTTAAAAAAATTGTTGCCATATTTGTTTTTGTTTAATTTTTTTTAAATTAGGGGAAGTAATAGGTATCATTTTTTTAAAAAAAATTCTGCAATTCTTTTTAAGAAAAAAATTGGGGAAGCAATGGCGCTTTTTGGGAAAGCGCTAAAGTTTCATTTGGCCTTGTATGACGCTTGTACATCAAACGTCATACAAGATTCTATTTTAACTTTTCACCAGCCTGTTATTATCATCTTTTTTATGCACTCTCTTGCTCGCCATTTCCTAGAAACTTTATTGCTCCACCATCTTGTCTTATCTCTTCAGTCCTCACTTAGTGTCTTGGTCCCCATTTCCTATAAAGCTTGGTCTCCCACGTACTTTTTTCATTATTGTCTCCTCCTCCTACAGAAGCTCCCTAGCTTGTAAGTATTTTTTTTATATACAGAAGCTTAAATCAGTATGTTTTCTTCTTTTTCTTTTTTATTTTTAAGTTAAAATCTGTCATAAATTTTATATGTATGCTTAATTTTTTTTGTCCAGATATTTACTTGAAGTTTCAACTCTTCCTTCTTAACACTAGTACAGAATAGGGATTTAACGTCACATAAAGACGTCCCTTCTTTGAAAAGGGAAGTAAAAATTGTACGCAGTGGCATTTATGTAAATAAAGAGAAACTTTTTCCTCTTTAGGCGTCCCAAAAATCAAAAGGGACGAGTAAAGAGATCTTTAGGCGTCCCTTCTTGGAGAAGGGACGCCTAAAGGATGACATTAGGCGTCCCTTCTCAAGAAGGGACGCCTAAAGGCTGGATGCCAGCCACGTGGCTGGCATCCAGCAAACAATAGGCGTCCCTTCTGTATGAAGGGACGCCTATTTATACGTTTAGGCGTCCCTTCTCGGACACCTAAACGTTGTTTCCCTCCACTTTTTTCCTTCATTTCCCTCCATTCCTTTCGTTCACTCTTCCTCTATCTCTTCCTCCATTCCTTTCTTCACTCTTCCATTTCCCTCCTCGATCTTCTCTCTGGCGTCGTACCCTGCATCTGTCCACCACAAGGCCAGCAACGTCAGTCCGGCCATCCTCAGTAAGTTGCGTGCAGCGGCGCCCCTCCCTTTATCACCACAATCCAGCAGCGTCGAATATACCCATCCGTGTGAGGCAAGAAGCAAAGTTTTTTTTATTTCTTTTGTATAGTTGGATTGTTTTTTATGCGGTTATTTTAATTTAGTGTCTGAGATGTCACTTGTGTTTAATTAGCTCCGAAGTATGAAGTATATATGCAATAGAATGAAAAATGAATGAGATTAAAAGGTAATAATTAATTATTTCAAATGTGAAATGTCATATATGTCTGGAAATAAAAATATTTTTGAGAAATAATTGTTGTGTCATAATAATAGTAATATATAAGTATAAATTTTTTAACATGTCCTGTTGAATTTTTTAGTTTAACGATGAAAAATTAGTGGATTGTATTTTTTATGTTTAAAATAGTTATAACAGGAAATCTCATTGTTGTCAATTATTCTAAACTTTAGCGTTATTGAGAATGGCTTAGGTTAAAAATGGATCATAGTTGGATGAATGCTTTGAGAACTAGTGAAGAATATGAGAATGGGGTGGAAGAGTTTATTGAATTTGCTAGTAGGAATGCTCCAACCAAAAATGGGAAGTATTTTTGTCCTTGTGTGAATTGTTTAAACGAGAGTCGACGAGATGTTGATGATATAAGGGATCACCTACTTTGTGATGGAATAAATCTTCGATACACAAGGTGGATATGGCATGGTGAGGAAGTAACTGATTTTCCGTCGCACAAGAAGGAATGAGTGGATGTTATAGAGCAAGATAGAATGAAGAAAATGATTCACGATGTCGAGGTTGAATCCTTCGCCCAGGCACATGAATTTGACAGCCTGCAGAGTGATGTGGAGACACCATTATACCATGGGAGTAAGTACACACGACTGACGGGAACATTGCATTTGGTAAACTTAAAGGCAACTTGTGGATGGACCGATAGTAGTTTTACATTACTATTGGAATTATTGTGTGATATGTTTCCAGAAGATAATGTACTTCGAAACCGTATGTATGAGGTAAAGAAAATCTTGTCTACGATGGGCATGTAGTACAAAAAGATACATGCTTGCCCTAATGACTGTGTATTGTATAGAAAGGAGTATGCAGGTCTTAGTGAGTTTCCTAACTGTAAAATGTCACGATATAAAGTGAAGAAAGACGGTGGTTGTAGAGAAGGGACAACAAGTAAAAGGCAACCTTCGAAGGTGTTATGGTATCTTCCAATAATACCACGGTTTAAGCGTTTGTTTGCGACTGCAACAAAAGCGAAGAAGTTGAGATGGCATTCTGATGAGAGAATTTGTGACGAAAAATATCTTCGGTACCCGGCCGACTCACCACAGTAGAAGAAGATAGATTAAATGTTCCCTCAATTTGGCAGCGAGACGAGAAACCTTCGGCTTGGACTTTGTACAGATGGAATAAATCCGTATGGAACTCTTACTAGTACACATAGTTCGTGGCCAGTTCTCCTTGTAATATACAACTTACCTCCCTGGTTATGTATGAAGCGCAAGTACGTTATGCTTTCTATGATGATCTCTGGACCAAAACAGCCAGGGAATGATATCGATGTGTATTTGGCTCCTTTGATTGAGGACTTGAAAAAGTTATGAGAGGAAGGTGTGGATGTGTTCGATGCTTTTAAGAAAGAGTCTTTCAAGTTGAGTGCAATGATTTTTACCACGATAAATGACTTCCCCGCATACGGAAATTTGTCAGGGTATAGTGTGAAGGGTCATAAAGCATGCCCAATCTGTGAAGGAGAAACACACTTTCGACAACTTAAGCATTGCAAAAAAACAGTGTACCTTGGCCACAGGAGGTTTCTTCATCGATTCCACCCATATCATAGGCTGAGAAAGCATTTTGATGGCTTACCTGAATATGGGGTTGCACCAAGGGCATTAACCGGGGAGGAAGTTTATAGTTGGGTAGAACGTATCAATGTGACCTTTGGTAAAAATCAAAGGACTACGGGTGAGAAGAACATATGGAAGAAGAGGTCAATTTTATTTGATCTTCCGTATTGGCATTGTCTTGATGTAAGACACAGTATTGATGTGATGCATGTGGAGAAAAATGTGTGTGACAGCCTTGTAAGTACGCTTTTGCACATCCCAGGGAAGACCAAGGATGGAATGAGCGCGAGACTTGACCTTGTTGATATGGGAATAAGAGATCGGTTGTATCCACAACTAAGAGATGATGGTAGGAGGACATATATAGAGCCAGCTGCGCATACGCTATCAAAAGCGGAGAAAAGAAGTTTGTGTGGGTGTCTGCATGAAATTAAGGTCCCACAGGGCTACTCTTCTAATGTTCGCAGGTGTGTGTCAATGGACGATTTGAAGTTAGTGGGAATGAAGTCCCATGACTATCACGTGTTAATGTAACAATTGTTATCAGTAGCCATTAGAGGCAATTATGAAAGATGAAGTGCGAACTACTATAACCAGATTGTGTGTTTTCTTTAATGCTATCTGTAACAAAGTCATCGACACTGAGAAGTTGGATGAACTTGAAAATAAGGGTTATATAATTCTGTCCCAACTAGAGATGCATTTTCCTCCATCATTTTTTGATATAATGGTGCATTTGGTAGTTCATTTAG
The DNA here is from genome assembly GCA_037074505.1 of Albizia julibrissin. NCBI lineage: Eukaryota > Viridiplantae > Streptophyta > Magnoliopsida > Fabales > Fabaceae > Albizia > Albizia julibrissin. The sequence continues at coordinate 37,976,056 of CM073487.1, forward strand.
TAAGGGAGGTAAGGCTTTGCGGTCCAGTTTACTTAAGGTGGATGTACCCTTTCGATCGATACATGAAGATCTTAAAAGGGTATTCTAAAAATCCTTATCGACCTGAAGCCTCAATAGTTGAGCGATATGTAGTTGAAGAGGCTATGGACTTTTGTAAAGATTATCTATCTGGTAAAAAGGAACAGTCTCGGCATGAAGAGGGGAGAAGCAAGGGAACACGAGGACTTAAAGTGAAGACTGCAGATCGTGAAGAGGTGTTGCAATCACACTTGTATATCTTGAATAATATGGAAGAAGTTCAGCCATACATAGATGAGCACAAAAAGACTTTGAAGAACTTGAATCCAAAGAAGAGTGACATGCAAATAGCTATTGAGCAAAACAAGACATTTGTTAAGTGGTTTGAGGAGAAGGTTTCGCATGAGATCGGTGTGTCCGAGACAATCAACTGGCTAGCTTGGGAGCCTTCATTTCAGGTTGTTACTTGGACTGGTTATGACATAAATGGGTATTCTTTCTACACAAAAGAGCAAGATGACAAAAGTACCGTGCAAAATAGTGGGATGATGGTTGAAGCTGAAGCTATGCACTTTTCCAGTTCGAAAGACAAAAACCCCATATGTGCATCAATGGCTTATTATGGAGTTACAGAAAAAATATGGGAGATGACCTACAACAAGTTCAAAGTTGCTTTGTTCAAATGTAAGTGGGTTAGGAATGCTGTTGTGGTAATAGATCCACAATTTGGATTTGTCTCAGTCGATCTTCGAAGAGTTGGTTATAGAGAAGAGCCCTTCATTCTAGCAAGCCAGGCGAAGCAAGTGTTTTATGTCACAGATCCTGCAAATAAAAATATGCCCATTGTACTTCAAAGAAAAAAACAAAAGTATGGTGATTCAACCTTCAACCTTGACGACACACCACCTTTGACAACAAATCCACCTATAGGAAGTGAGGTCAAGTTGGTAGATGATGAAGATTATTCTGCAAGAAATGATCATTATGAAGGAATATGAGAAACAATATGAAGTAAGACCTTTAACTATATAAAACTGTATTATGTCCTATGTGCTTTTTTTCCTTAAAGTAGTTTATACAGATACCTGCAATCTACTTACCTCTCTGACAATGATTTTTTTGTGTCTAGGAATATGTCAAGTTCTAGTGACTCAGGGAGCGACAGCGAGCAGCATAATGGAAGGCAAGAAGAGCCACCCGCTCCGAGAAGAACAAGGGGTGCCACGTAGATGACTGTATTGGCGAAGCGCCACTGCAATGAACAGGAGAGGGTTCACATAGAGTTTGATGCCAACATGAATTCAGAGGGTCCTGAGGAAGACCACTTCATTAGTTATCTTGGTTTTTTGGGTCGAAGCAAAGTCTGAATCATCTATGATAGTTGGAGGCGGGTTCCCAAAAAGACGAAAGCCATGATATGGCAACAGATTTTGGTACAAAACTTTCAATACATTTTATGTATTTAGATCTTTCTTCCTATTCAAGTTTAATTGTCTTCGTTTTTGCAGCAAACGTTCGATGTTCCTGACACCACAGACATGTACAACCACTGGATGGGAGAGGTTCATTTGTGCTGGAAGGATTTTAAAAATAAGCTCTCCAAGAAGTACCTTAGAGGTGACAAGAGGCATCTGGATCCTTGTCAGGAATATTCATATCTATCTCCAGAGGACTGGAGGTTGTTTGTAGCTAAACGACAAGCTCCTGAATTTTTGGTAAATTTTCTGTCTTCAGTATGAAAATTTTTAATTTCAATATAGTTAATGCACTAATGACTTGTTTTTCCCTTTTTCCCTTAAACATGAATTAAGTGCGGCAAACACACAGAGGCAAGAAGCAAATCAGTACCAGCATTACATGTCTCGGGGTGGCTACAGGAAGCTGGAGTGGACGATGATGGCAGAAGAGCTAGAAAAAATGAAGGAAGCTGCGAAATCGGATCCTTCCGTTGTTGTGCAAGCGCCAGCTCCTCCTCCGCGTCACAAAAAATGGAAAGCAGGGAGGATTAAGGGTGGCAAATATATAAATCCGACTATTGTTGAGGTTGCCTCGAGGATTGTAAGTAGTAATAGCATAAGTAATTAATTGTGAAATTCTTTCACATTTCTAGCATTTAATTTTTGTTCATAACGAATTGTATGCTACAGGATGACCTCGAAGAGCAGAGTAGCCAAGGTTCGTTCACTCCAAGTGGACGGATAGACATATTGGCAACAGCGATTGGGAAGGCTGAATACCCCGGCCGTGTTAGAGGGGAGCCGAGGGGAGTTGGTATTTTCAAAGTATTTTGGTAAAGCCTCGATATATTCTTCACAAGCTGAACCCAGTCAAGAGTTTGTGGATAATCTTCGCGATCAAATCCGAGAAGAGCTCCAAGGTGAGCTAATGACACAACTACGTGGTGAAATGAAATCGTGGTTTGATTTTCATCACATGGAGGCTACTAGGGTTAGAAACGAGGAATCCCCGGCCTTCCCCAGCACTAAATGAAGTCACAACCCGCCGGACGAATCCCTTGTACAGCCTTCCCACACTCCGCAACTCGTTGCCGAGGCTTTCCACAATCCAGAACCCTTTGTCCAGCCTTCCCACACTCCAGAACTTGTTGCCGCTCCTTTCCATAGTCTTGTCCAGCCTTCCCATAGTACAGAACCCTGTAGCCAGCCTTCTCACATAACAGAACCACTAGGCCAGCCTTCTGCCACTCCGGAGTCAGGTGAATCGTGTATCCTCTATTTGGATGCCCCCATGATTCGTGTTGTAGCCGATGCTCTCGTTTACACACAAGCTACCACCCACCATCATAATCAAATTCCACAGTATTTACGTAGGGTGACAATGACACGTGTTCATGAGGGGGAAGAAGGTGCAGCCATCCCTATCCCTGACGTTGAGATTGCCATGCTGGGTCAGGCAATTGGAGGTTTCATCCTTTGGCCTCAATATCTTATTGTCACGTTGGCAACCCCACCAATGGTAGGAATTATATTCATATCACTTGACATTTATTGGCATCATTGTAATATAATTGGTTTTGTTTTCTATGGTTATAGGAGGAGCAACATGCGCTGAAATGACCCTTTCTAGCAAGGCTACAACAGATTTACAAAGGTATTCCCTAAGTCGACTTCAATATGCCTCCAGGGATTGTGGGTACACAATTGACGTATCCCTACACGATCGACAATAAAGATCTTAAGGAGTTTTTGCATTTGGAGGAGATAGATGCAAGATGGGTCAAACTTGCCATTTGGTTAGTTTTTCTTTTCTAAGTTCAAGATTTCATAAGTTCAATAATTCATTGGTCATTTTATTTCTACTTTAGGTCCTTCTACCACATATGCATTGATATGGAAAGACCAAATTTATACGGATTCTTGTGTGCGGCAAATATGACATCGGATAAAAATGATGTCGCACAAAGGACGCATTATGTGGGCTTCACAATGACAGCGACCAAATTGCGATGTTATCTAGCGCCAATTGTTCAAGGGTATGTAGTTAAAAATTTTTTTTTGGATGTTTGAGAAATAATTTTCTTATAATCTAAACTTCATTTTAATCTGTGTATTGTTGTAGTTACCATTGGAGCCTGTGTGTTGTTTGCTCACGCCTCAATGAAATCTATTGGTTTGATTCCTTTACAAAAAAGCCCGACAAGGACACAAAATCCGTCTTCAACACGTTAGTTATTTCTTTTTTATTAATTAAAGAAATGCTTGATTTAAATAAATTGTTCTAACTTAAAATGTTTTACATTTTAATGGTAGCGCGACCCAAACATATAGAATGCTTGGCGGGTCACGTGAGGGTAGAGTTGTTCGCAAGCCAAAGTGGTTCTATCCCAAAGTATGTGGTTCCAATATAATTTAAGTTCTTTTATTTAGGGTTGTTTTATAAATGATGTATGTTATTGATTTTAACCAATTGCTTTTGATTTATAGTGCCCTCAACAGCCAGGTGGTACTGAATGTGGCTATTATGTTCTACTTTACATGTATAATATCATTCAAAGTGGCGTTATAAGTGATTTTCAACAGGTAATCAAATGATAATATTTTGGTTGTATTTTAATTGAATTGCTAAACAATCCTTTAATTTCATTGATTTCGTATAATCATATTTTCTAATTTGCAGATCTTTGATAATGATGCTGCTTACTTATATGAAGACATTAATTTGATCAGAGACTTGTTGGCTGGGAGGATTCTTCAACACATTGATTTATAGAAGTTTATCGTTTCCTGTACATTTACTTAGTAGTTGTTTATTAGTGGACAACATTTCTGTCAACACTGTAGTGCATGAATGTTTCATTAGAAGTAGATGTTGTGTTTTGTAAATTATATACTGCGTGCTGTATGTTTCCTTTTTGTGTAATAAGGAGACTACGTTGTTGTTTGCTTTCAAAATGGCCAGAAACAATACAAATAGCACCGTATAGGGAAAAAAACCCTTTAGGCGTCCCTTTTGCTAAAAGGGACGCCTAAAGTCCCTAATTTTAAAAAAATCTAAACAGGGACTTTAGGCGTCCCTTTTGATAAAAGGGACGCCTAAAGTATACACTTTAGGCGTCCCTTCACAAAAGACGTCTAAAGTCCAAATTTATTACGTCGCTGACATACGCGTCCCCCCATAAAAGGATGTTAAAAGTCCCAAATAAGGGACGTTAAAAATGTTTTTTCTAGTAGTGTAAACATCCTATACATTGTAAGTTTTTTTAATTTTTAAGCTTATAAATATAATAATACTAGTTTAGTTCTACGTAGAACTATATGTATCAGTAACGTGTATGGCTCAAATTTAAGCAACTTAAATGCTGGAGTTCCTCTATGCTTAATAGATAAAGAAGAGAATTCAATATTGCAAATGATACCTACAAGTTTGATGATGGATCATTCTACAAATATAATATATGGTTAGAAAATTAGCTAATATTTAGGTACGTAGCTAATACTGTTTATTTAGTAGTGATTTTATGAATTAGTTATTTTTTTCGAGTAATTTCATTTTATTGTGGATTGTATTGTAAATTATTGTGGATTTGGACTGTAAATACAGAGGGTTTTATTAGGAAAAAACAATTACACAAAATTATTAAAAAAAGACCTTCTACAAAGTGTATATATATATATATATATATATATATATATATATGGTGCTTACAGAAATTTAAGAAGCGCCTTAGGTTACTTTCATGACGTTAGAAACTACAGTGCTTCCCAAACACTATAATAATTATAAAAATAAATTTCGTTTATAGTGTTTTTTGTTGTAGGGAAACTTTACTTAGATAATACTACTTTAGTCTATATTATAAGTTACTTTTACCAATTATTTACAATAATTAAGAAAAATAGTTAAAAGTAGTTAACATAATTAAAATAGTAAAAATTATTACTACTTAAATTTCCAAAATTACCCTGAGATCAAAATTAATGTATATTAAGTACTTTAAATTTCTTTTTTATATCTCTACAATACAATTAATAATCACGTTTATGGAAAAAAGAGAATTTATAGTGTGTTTGGCAAATTCTCAAAACCATGGTTTGGCTCAAAAACCATGGTTTTGAGAAAAATTAGCCAAACACTCTTTGTTTTTGGAAACCATGGTTTTGGGAAAAGCTTCTTTTTTATTGCTTTTTGTCTAAAATCATGCTTTTTTGGTTTTAAAAAATTTCCAAAAATATTTTTTAAGTAGCATGTAGTATCCTAAAATAATTTTTAGTGGTTTTAATCCTTTAAAATATTTTTTCATTTGTACCCAGTGTGTTTGCAGACTGATTGCAATTTTATCCTTAATTTATTTTTTCAGCTCTAAAAATTACTTTAAAGTATTTTTTCAGTTGTACCCAGTGTCATCCACTCTAAAATATTTATCCAGGAGCACCTAATATTTTAAAGTAATTTTTTAAGCTGAAAAAATAAATTAAGGGTAAAATTGTAATCAATTTGCAAATATATTGGGTACAACTGAAAAAATATTTTAAAGAGTTAAAAGTACTAAAAATTATTTTAGAATACTGCATGTTACTTAAAAAATATTTTTTGATACTACATACATCCAAGAAAATATTTCAAAATACTAGATATTATTTTTTTTTTGGACAAAAAAAAAAGTTCAGCTCCTTAAAACTACACCAAAACGGTGTAGTTTTAAGAAAATGACTAGCAGCTTTTTTGGTTTGTCTAAAATATAATCTTATCATTCATATGTAATTATTATAAACTTTCAATGTACAATTTATTAATATATATATTTCTATGTATGTATGTACAATTCATTTTTTTTATGTCATAATTTATAATTTTTTCAGAAAAATTTAAAGATTTTTTGGTATTTATTGTTTAATTTTATGTTAAATAATACCTAAAATATAATCTAATATTTTATATCTAATTATTATAAATTATTTTTAATTTATTATAATATATATATATATATATATATATATATATATAATAAATTTTTCATATAGTTTTATGCCATTTTTTGTATTTATTATGAAATTTACTACTATATAATACATAAAATATAATCTTATACTTTCTATGTAATTATCACAAAAGTTAATGTCATTTTCAGTAATTTGATCATGAAAAAAAAAATCATAATATCCAAACACTCTCATTTTATCAAAATCATTTTTTTCTCATAATCTATTTTACCATAATCTATTATCAAAAATCACTTTTTTCTCTATAAACTATTCTCAGAAGCTGTTTCCAAACACACCAATACTATTGCCTCTTGACAAATTGGCTCATCAAAAATATTAAAACCTTATAAAAGATGGCTTATGTCAAAGTCTGGTCCGTACTCCCCTTCCCTCGGTCTAAAGTGATGAAAGCCACGATCTTCTTTTATTTTTCTCAATCTTTTGTATTTTCGCCTTTGTTGGATCCAGCTATTTATGTACGGGATAAATATCGGAGAATGTCATATATGCTAGGGAAGGAAGGAAAAGAAAATGTGGAGCGAAGAAAATAATAAAGGAACTACCAAACAACCAATTATCGGCTCACATGAGCTGGCAGCAGTGTCGGTAACTAATTAAAAACAATACAGTTTTTATATTAATACTCTATGGTATTCTTAATATAAAATATATTTAAAAATTTGATATTAATTTTAAATATAATATATAATTTTTATTTTTATCATCTGTACTTTACTTTATTCTTATTGATACTTTCTCAACAATTATTAAAGAGAAGAGGGAAGAAAGAAATTATAGAAGATGACTTAGGTATTTTAAAAAATATATATCATATTAAATAATTTAACTAACTTTATTAATTAACTAAATTAAGTAAATACGCTTTATATTAAAGTCATAAAAGAGTAGTACTTTTTTAAAAATTTAATACCTTTTGTCCAAATTAAAATATTAATAGTAGTATAATATTTAATAACTTAAATATCATTATTATTTGCGAGTCTTTGTATGTTTATTTGAGATAATAATTGAAATCTTTAAAAATAAATTTTTAATAATAATTTATTGTATACAAGATAAGTATATAAAAAATATTTTATCTCTATTTATGTAAAAACACATCTAGAAACTGAAATTAAACTCTCTCAATCAAACTTTATCAATTATAACAATAGTTTAATTTACAACTCAATTATTATGAAACAAGGAATGGGGAGAGGCGGAGAGCCATGCGATGATGCGAGAAGAGAGAAATTTTGAGTGATGTGTGGCGAGAATGGGAGAGAAAAAAGTAGAGTGTCGGATTTTTTCAATAAAACATTTTAAATTTATAAAACGTAGATAAAATGACACGTGGACAGACATCCATTAAGTTACTACAATTTCACTGGTCAATATTTAAGTGATGTGGTGCTCCCAGTGCAAGAATTTCTCATCAATTGAGTACTACAAAATTCAACTTGATCCGTTGTTTTCCTTCGCCCAATGGTAGGCACGTTCCCTTTTCTTTCTTCAATATAGGGCATACGGGGATATTTTCATTTTCCCAATAATTTTTCTTTTTAAAGTACTACTTAGATTAAGATACTCTTTTTATTTTTAATATAAGATATATTTTAAAAATTGATATTAATCATAAATATAAGATATAATTTTAATATTTATCAATTGTAAATACCCTATTTTATCCGGGCTCAACTTAAAAATAATAAAAAAAATGATAAAAGAAAAGATCATCATTAATCCTAACACCTCTAAATTAATAAGCAAATGACATTGATGGTGATTAGATTGTAATTAATAGTGATTGTCTTGAACTTGGGCTTTTGTAGTAAATGAAAACAAATTTCAAAATAATTCATCTCATTAATGTTATTTGATATTCAGATTAAGAAATTTAATGCGAAGTCATTGTAGAAGGAAAAAATAGAAATTAAAAAAATATAAAAAATATTTCTCATTCATGTTCATAGGTTTAAATTAGGAAATTGCTTATAGGAAAAATATAAAAAAATAACAAAATAAAATTAAAAATAACAAAAATATCTCTCATTTATGTTGATAGGTTTAAATTAGGAAATTACTTCTGGGGAAAATAATAAAAAATTAAAAACAAAAATTTTTAGAAAATCTCATTGATGATGATTAAGTCAAATTAGGAAGTTTTATTAGTAGAAAATATAAAAAAAATCTCTTATTGATGGTGATTGAGTCAAGTTAGGTAGTTTTATTAATATAAAATATAAAAAAATTCAAAAAATAAAAATTCAAAAAAGAAGGAGCATTTATTAAAAAAACCCTACCTTGAGAGTATAAATAGGAAAATAAGGGTTGAAGCAAGACGCAAAAAAAATTGGGAGAGCAAAAACTAAGAAAATAGAGAGAGAAAAGAAGTAAGGAATAAATGTGAATTATTGATTATATTCATCCTTTTATCTTATTCTTCTTCATATATAAAAAAAACTTATGTTTTTATGGTTTGTGCCACATATGTGATGTCTCAACACCAACAGCTAGAGGGTAAATCCAATACAAAATTTGGATTGATTTGTTTTCTTATTATTCTTCATTTTCTGTCTCTTCTATTTTTATTGTTTCATCTCTATACCTAAGGAAAGCATATGCTCTTATAATTGTTGTCACATTTGTAAGCTGCAACATTATTGTTAGAGGGTACAATCCAATATGATTTAGGTTATTTTATCTTGTTTTCCCCCTTTTCTTCCTCCTTATATCTTTTCTCTCTATTCTTATTTTTTCCATTTAATCTTTTTAATTTCATATGATTGTATCATCAATCCCTCTTTCTTTTTATTTCTTTCACTCCACCACCCTAACAATTTTTATGTTACTCTGTTCTTGTTGATATTGTGAGGATATGCCCAACGATGTTTGTGTATTAATTGGACTATGAAGAAGGTACGTGTTCTTTATTTATTGACTTGACATGTGATGGCTTGCTCCCACCACTTATTTTTACTATTTTGATGTGTATTACCTATTTGTTATTTTCATCTCTCCATCTAACATAAGTTTTCTTTATAAAAAGGAAAAAGAAAAATGATTGTGACCCATTTTTCATAAATGAAAATAATAAAGAAGAAAGCTTCTCTTTTTATCAAAATAAATGAAATTGATTTTAAAAAAGATTTTTATTGTGTGAGGTTTTTGGAAATGAGAAAAATATATAGAAAAAGCGGTATGTCTTCTTCGATCTTCCATATTGGCTCAATCTTAATGTGAGACACTGTATTGATTTCATGCATGTGGAGAAAAACATATGTGATAGCATTGTTGGAACATTGCTCAACATACAAAGTAGTTATAAGGATAGTGTGAAGTCAAGATTAGATTTGCAAGAAATGGAAATACGAGAAGACTTACATCCGATGCCATATGGTAAGAGAACTTTTTGCCCTCCAGCTTCTCATACTTTGTCTAAGGATGAGAAAAGAAGTTTTTATGAGTGTTTACATGGCATCAAAGTTCCCCCAGGATATTCTTCAAATTTTAAGAAGCTTGTGTTGATAAAAAACTTGAAGTTAGTAAGGCTAAAGTCTCATGATTATTATGTCTTAATGCAACAACTACTCCTAGTAGCTATCGAGGCATTATCGAATATGATCTTCAACACATATTGACTAGAATTTATTTTTTCTTTAATGTTATTTGTAGTAAAGTCATTGAGACGAAAAGATTGGATGAATTAGAAAATGAAGGATACCTGATCTTGTGCCAGCTTGAGAAGCCTTTTCTTCCTTCTTTTTTTGACATCATGATACATCTAATTGTTCATCTAGTGAGGGAGATAAAGTTATGTGGCCCTATCTATTTCTGATGGATATACCCAATTGAAAGAACAATGAAAATCCTAAAATGGTATGTGAAGAACCCTAATCGGCCTGAAGCATCTATTGTTTAGAAATATGTTTCTGAAGAAGCCATGGAATTTTGTCAATATTATTTCTCAAATGTATGACATATTAGGCTTCCTATATACCATGAGGAAGAAGGGGGTAGACGCGGGGCTACAGTAAAGAGTGTGGATCCTGATGAATTGCAACAAGTCCACTTGTACATCTTTAATAATGTTGATGAAGTTCAGGGTTACATAAATGCTTAAAAAGAAATTGTACGAAAAGAAAATAGTCGAATGATTGAACAAAGGTTAAGTAGGGAGCATATCAGAACTTTTGCACATTGGTTCAAACATAAGGTTGATGGAGAAGAATATGTTTCTGATACAATTAAATGGCTAGCACATGATCCTAAGGTTGATGTCATAAGTTAGACTTCATTTGTGATCAATGGTTATACCTTTTACACGAAGTCTCTAGATGATAGGAGTACTGTCTAGAACAGTGGTGTTATGTTAGTGGTCGAATCTATACACTTATCTAGTTCAAAAGATAAAAACCCTAAATTGGCAGCTATACCTTATTACAGGGTTATTGAGGAAATTTGGGTGGTTGACTATGTTAAAATTAAATTTCTCATTTTCAAATGCAAGTAGGTTTATGTTAATAATAGTGTGAAGATCGATAAGTTAGGATTTACATTAGTAGATATGAACAGTAAAAGTTTTGGAGATGAACATTTCATTATGGTAGATTAGGCGAAATAAGTGTTCAATATTACAGATTAGGCCAATAAAATGTGGTCTATAACTCTCTAAGGAAAAAGGTTCATTGATATTAATGAGGAAAGTCATTCAAATTAAGATCTTCTTGAGATTCCTTTTTCCAGGGATCTTCAAGAATTGAACGAAGAAGATAAAGCAGATAATGAACACGACACAAGAAATGATCATCATGAAGGGATATAGGAGGATATCTCTTTATAAAACTACTTTGAAATTTAGCTAGCTAAAGTAATTATCATTATAAGTTATATATGAATTATGTATATAGTTATTTTATAGCTATTATCTTTTCAACTTACTAAATTAACAATTTGTCTTAATAAGACAATGACGGATCTGAGGCGTCCTGGTGCAAAGGCTCCGGAGGCACCTAGTACTCATCAAAACAAGCTAGCTAGTGTTAATCAAAGCGAGCCTAGCAATGCTCTGAGCTAGAATTAAAGTGAGCCAAGTAACTAGTTCGTACATAGGGTAGGAGTGGCACACGGTTGAGAGACATTGCCCTCAGTCGGAGTACCAAGCAGAAGGTACCGATTAATTTCAAAAAATATTAGAAACCAATTGAGCCTAATGCAAGGTGATATAGGAGTTTTGTTGGCCTCCTTACATGCAACAAGCCTAGCATCTTAATATAGGAGTGGAGAAATGTTAATGAACGTGTGAAGCAGTATATGTGAGATACCATTCATGTATAAAGTTATATTCTACATGTAATGATTATCAAATTTGGCATAAATTTGTTACTAAATCCTTCAATGCATGCATAACAGCTTAGCTACGACGTTCCTTAGAGTGAAATCTTATACAAAAAGACTATGACGTATTATTGTGAGCACCAGAGGAAGTTTAAAACAAATCTGGCAAACAATTACTACATATCGAGGTGGCAGATGGTGAGCCTCGTCCTACTCCGTACAACAAGTATTCATATATTGATGAAGCAACCTAATAAGAATTTTTGAGGCTTCGAACTACTCCAGAAGCTTTGGTGAGTTAAGTTATTTTGCATTTTATTTATTTATCAATTGTCTTTATTGATTGTGACCTTTTTATTCAATTTCTTATTTGCAGGTAGAAAGGCAAAAAGTATAAGAGAGTGCTAGAAAGAATGATTGCCCCCATACAATGTCTCGTAGGGGTTATGCAAAGGCTAAAAAAGACTTGTTACTGACCAAACAGAAGAGATTGGAAGAAACATCTTAATCTGATCCTTTTGTTCTTCTTTCTCCATTATCTTCGATACGTCGCGAAGAAATATGGTTGTTTGTGTTAGAGCAAGCTTTTCACCCAAGAGGGGGGGGGGTGAATTGGGTGATTACAAAATAATTGGCAAATCTAAAATCAATATACAAAACTTAAAGCACAGTTAATGAAAGAAGAGATATCACCAAAGTTGACACAGGGATTTATACTGGTTCGGTCTCAAACACTTGACCTACGTCCAGTCCTCAGAAGTCCTTCTGAGCCTTTCACTATATCCTCCAAGATTCAGTGGGTTCTTGGCACCTCAGTACAAACAGCAAGTTCCTTCAGACACTTGCTCCCCCTTACACAAGGTAATTTCAAATCCCTACTTAAGGTTCCTCAACCTTAAACTAATACAATTGAGAATGATTTAGTATGACTGACAATCTCTCTTTCAGAGTATGTAGATAAAAACTGAAGTACAGATGAAGTGTTAAAGCCTTTTTGAGAAGATATCACTTGTGGAAAGTTCAGGCGTATTTCTTCGTGTTTTTGTTTTTCAAAATGGCTGGACATATATAATAGAACCACTTTGAAGACGTTGTAAATTTTCCCGTTAATTCAAAGATGCTTCTGACAAATGTAACAGCATTTGTCTTCCGTTACTTTTGAATTTCTGCTGCTACCATGAATAGTTGTCGTTTGAGTGGAGTGATCAGTTACATGTTAAGTGCGATAGTGGAGTACAGCTGTAACACACTCATGAATATGACCGTTAAGCAATATTTGTATCTCAACAGATTCATATGGATCACTGGAGGTGTTTTTTAAAAAGAGACAGTGGAACCATAGAGAGTGATCCTATTTTCGCAACTGAGTATTATATCATGATTTTGAAAGCTACAGTAATAATAAAATTTCACTTAACAAAATCATTTGTCGTTGATGAAGTTAAAAACAATTGGATCAAGGTTAATATAGAAAGATGTATACTTGATCAATAAATCCTCATATGAGAAGATGCAATATCATTGGTAGTGAATATAATGTGTTTGTAAATGATTTTGAAACCTTTGAATATTTCTGACAGTGATTGCTGGTTCACTGGAAGTGATTTTGGAATTTGGCAAATATCACTCGAGTGATTTATGATCACTGGAAGTGATTTGGTGAACATTGAAATCTTCTTGCAGTGATTTCCAATTCACTGGAAGTGATTTTGCGAAAATCCAACATCACTCGAGTGATTGAGGATCACTGGAAGTGATTTGAGAATTTTGGCTGATCACTCGAGTGATCTTAGCTTCACTGGAAGTGATTTGTAAAACAATAGATTTTTCTTGAAGTGAAATCCTAATCACTGGAAGTGATTTGCTTCATCACTCGAGTGATTCACAATCACTGGAAGTGATTTGGCGCATCACTCGAGTGAATGAGAATCATTGGAAGTGAATAGCAAAACCGTGAGAATTTCTGGAAGTGAAAGCAAAATCACTGGAAGTGTTAGTCAGATCACTCGAGTGATTCACAATCACTGGAAGTGATTTGGCGGATCACTCGAGTGATTCAGAATCACTGGAAGTGATTTTCAAAACAGTGAATTTTTCTTGCAGTGATTTCGCGATCACTGGAAGTGAAATTGCGGATCACTCGAGTGATTTCCCATATCACTCGAGTGATCTGTAATTTTCTGCAATCACTCGAGTGATTTCAGCGATCACTCGAGTGATCTTGAATATCACTCGAGTGATTAACAAAATCACTCGAGTGATCCACAATCACTCGAGTGATTCATTTAACCACTCGAGTGATCTTTCACAGATCACCAGAATGGATTGCTTTGCTGCTAATTATTCCATGAGCTTCCAAAACATGATTTGTTATCATCAAAACATGGAATCTAACATTCTCCCCCTTTTTGATGATGACAAAACATATCATATGATCAAGTTTAAAATTTTGATTTTCTAATACACTTTGCTTGATTTTTTTTGAAATCTTTTGCACTAATTTTGATTTACAATTGCTAAGATGAGTTTGTTTAAGAGATTATGAGTTTTTGACCTTTTGGAAGATAAAAGATGTAAGTTTCAAGTTCAAAAATCATTGTAAACAGAAAATGCACAGTGAAGTTTTTTGAAATCATTTTGGCGGCTGTAATACACTAGGATTTCCATGAGATCATGTTGGCTACTGCAATCATAAACACAGATACATTAAAAATTTCATAGGATCATATCATAAACTCATATTTCCATTAGATTAAAGTCAAGTCAGATTACACAAGATACATAGTGACAAAGTCCAGGAAAGGTAAAATACATAACTTGTAATTACAAACTAAAACACATATGCATCAAAAGAAAATATATCATATCTATCATATCAGCTCTTCTCCCCCTTTTTGGCATCATCTAAAGGAAAGGTAGACGGTGTTGAGGCTTGAGTGGATGCAGATGCAAAGAAAGAGGTAGGTGGAACATATGGAATAATGGAAAGTTGTGGAGGAGATTGGAAGGAAAATGTGGTAGAAGATGGCTCAATAGGAGTGGTGGAAGTGGAGTTATTTGGTCCTATGACCTCTGTGGTGGCTTCCTCAGCTATGATTTCCTCAGTGTGAGAACTGGAAGCAGTGTGATGTGAAGAAGATGATGGAGTCTGGAGAATGGGGTCAGGGTGTGGAATATCACCAGCAGAAATAGGATCAGAAATAAAGATTGTGGGAGGTGCTGGAGGAGTGTCTGAAGGAATAATGGGAGGAATGATGGGAGGATCAGAAAGTGAAATCTCTGGAACTGAAGAATCTGATGGAGGAGGTTGAGAGGAGGCAGGTGGTAAATCAGGGAAGGGGATATGAAGGTGAGTCCTGAGAGCATCCTCAATCCTCTGAATTCTCTGTGACTGCTCAGTCAGGCGCTCAAAAAGGAGATTGGAATTGTGATCCACTGCTGCCACTAAGATTGTCACTTGATTATTCACTTGATCAATCAGTTGAGCATTAGAGTTCTTCAACTGAGTGACTGCAGACTGAATGGCCTCCTGGATATATGTCTGAATAGCAGCCTGAGTAAAAGAAGGACCATGGGAGACTGCTCTAGAGGACTGTGCCTCATCCATCTTGGAGGGTGAAGGGTCCATCCTCTGGGGTTCTCTCTGGCTGGCCTCAGGAGGAGGTGAATGGCGTCTCTGAGGCTGTGATGATGCTCCATCAGGAATGGTAATTCCCATCCTAGTGAGGTGAATTTTCCCAAACTTGGGAATCCTCACAATATCTCCGTCAGGTGTCAAATGCCAAATATTGTGTAGGGAAAGGATGTAAGACACAAGCTGAGGATAGGGAATGGTAGTAGACCTGGATGAGTTGAACCTGAACCTCTTCATTTCTTGAAAGATGAGTTCCCCCACATTTCTTCTTTCCCTTGTCATGAGGGATGCCATCATCTGAAGATCTTTTCCCGTGATATGAGTGAAGTTCTTTGCCTTGTTAACCATACTTCGGGAGTAAATATAGAACAAGGCTCTCTGATCATTGGAAAGAGAGGCTGGGGAAGTGGGTAGAGGTACTCCAGGTTGTCCTGGTCTGAAGATATCAACTAATTCATGAATATTAAACACACGTGGAGGCCTCATAGGAACATCCTCTATCTCTAGATAGGTGTTGATAAGATCTCCAGACAGAAGAATTTTCTGATCTCTAATACTTGTTTCAATTCTCTCAGCAATGATGTTTCCTTGGTCATCCTTTACATCAGCAGTCTTCATGTTACAATAAAAATATTTGACAACCAAAGGATTGTATGACATTCTCAATCTCAGCTAAGGTTCATATTGTTTCAAATATGGGGTTAGATCAATATGAAATTTCTATTTTAGTTCCTCCAAGTCAACCCACACAACAGGACAGAAGGTTCTTTTAGCAAAGTGTGAGGCGAACACAATGGAGTTCAAGAGACTGAGGTTACCAGTGTTAAATCCAGAAGGAGGTTCAAGGAGCTCAGTAGGTTCTTCAGCCAGGGAGCCAGACTGTCGACTACCAGTGGCTTAACTTGCATACCGTGACTTCTGAGGCACAGAGGCTGCCAAGATATTCGTTGCCCGTGTGATTTTTCTTTGCAAAGTTGATTCTTGGACATTTGCTTCTCGCTGGGCATCAGATTTTTCTTTCCCTTTCCCTTTCACGCTGGTATGTGAACGGGTAGCCATTCCCGTGGGTTCCTCAATCCGAATCCCCTTGGATTTTGGTCTGGGTGGATTGGGTTCTGGTTCAGCGGGGGCTTTCGCCCTCTTAGACGGAGGTGGAGGTGGTGGAGATTGCCCGGGCCTTTTTGTTCTTGCCATGGGTACCGACACTTGGTGGAGGCGAAGGTTTTGACGACGGCTAGACAGAAATTAGACGCTGGGTAGGCTGTCGGAAGCAAAAGGCGAGAGAAAAGTGAAATGGGGACAGTCGGGAGTGAACTGCGAAAGATGAGACTGTCGGAAATGAGAGACAAAACTGTCGGAGGAAGGATTTAAACTAAAATGGGCTGGCTTTTGAGGGGATTTGTCGGTTAAGAGTAGTAAAGAGGGTTGCGGTTACTGGGTTCAAGCGTTTTCAGCGAATGGAGGTGACGGTAGAAGGTGAGCAGTCGCGAGAGAGAGAGGAACTGATATATCAGAGTTTTTTAACATTCACTCGAGTGATTTTTAACATTCACTCGAGTGATTTTGGTTTTCACTCGAGTGAAATATAAAAATCACTCGAGTGAAGTACAAAAATACTTCACAAAATCAGATATCATGCTGTAACTCCTAAATTAATAATGGAAATACTCATGTAACTTACTAGTGACAAATTTATCAATTTAATTATCTAATTTTACCTGTGATTGCAGTGTTTCACTTTTCACTTACTCTATTGTCTTCCTTCTCTGTTTGTCCCTGTTACTTGAGGATATTACAGAGCATCCTGCAAAACAACTTTGTAGAAACTCCGATGCTTAAATTAGTAATGGGATCATCAAAACAATTATGAAATCAACATTTATAAAGATTGAACAACTTACAATTCATTGGGATTTACCATTCCCAATTCCCTTCGTATGTGCATGAATTGTTCTCGGGCAAGAGGTTTGGTGAAAATATCAGCTAATTGCAAATGAGTAGGAATGAATAACACCTTGACATCTCTTTTCTGAATATGATCTCTAATGAAGTGATGTCTCACATCAATATGCTTGGTCCTTGAATGCTGTACAGGATTTTTCGCCAAGCTTATTGTACTGGTGTTGTCACAGTAAATAGGAATTTCTTTAAGGTATATGCCAAGATCCTGAAGTTGTTGTTTTAGCCATAGTACTTGTGCACAACAACTTGAGGCTGCTATGTATTCTACTTCTGTTGAAGACAAGGATACTGTAGTTTGTTTCTTGCTGAACCAAGAAACGACTGCGCCTCCAAGAAATTGACATTGTCCACTTGTGCTCTTCCTATCTGTTTTATAGCCACCATGATCAGAGTCAGAATAGGCAACTAAATATTCATTACCTCTCTTGGGATACCATATACCCAACTCTTTTGTGCCTGCCAGATATCTGAAAATTCGTTTCACTAATTCAGCATGTGACACTTTGGGACATGACTGAAATCTTACGCATAGACCAACACTGAACTGAATATCAGGTCTGCTGGCTGTGAGATAGAGTAATGATCCTATCATTCCTCGATATTGAGTTATGTTGAAATCGACTCCTTTTTCATCAGCATCCATTAGTACGGTTGAGCTCATAGGTGTATCTGTTCCATTAGCTTCATCCAATCCAAACCTCTTAAGCAATTCTTGAAGATATTTGGTTTGTGATATGAATATTCCATTCTTTCTTTGTTTAATTTGTAAACCCAGAAAGAAGGTCAATTCCCCCATCAGTGACATTTCAAATTCTCCCTGCATTATCTTAGAGAACTCTTTACACAAGGAATCATTAGTAGCTCCGAATATAATATCATCAACATAAATCTGAACTACCAAAATATCACTTAGTTTTCGTTTTATAAATAATGTTGTATCGACTTTTCCTCGAGTAAAACCAAATTCGATGAGAAATTTGCTTAATCTTTCGTACCAGGCTCTAGGTGCTTGTTTCAAACCATATAATGCCTTTTTGAGTCTGAAAACATGATTTGGTTTGGATACATCTTCAAAGCCTGGAGGTTGTTCCACATAAACTTCCTCCTTGATGTATCCATTTAAGAAAGCACTTTTCACATCCATTTGAAATAGTTTAAATCCTTTGATGCAAGCAAAAGCTAAGAGTACTCGTATGGCTTCCAATCTTGCTACTGGAGCATATGTTTCCTCATAATCAATTCCTTCTTCCTGATTATAGCCTTTGGCAACTAATCTTGCCTTGTTTCTGATAATGGCTGCGGATTCATCAAGTTTGTTCTTGAATACCCATTTAGTGCCAATAACCAAGTGGTCTTTAGGCCGGGGCACCAAATCCCAAACTTGATTTCTGTCAAATTGGTTTAACTCTTCTTGCATTGCTAACACCCAATCATTATCTGATAGGGCTTCTTCAATGTTAGAAGGTTCTAATTGAGAAATGAATGCAGAAAAACTTACTTCGTTTAAAACCTTGTTTCTAGTTTTGACACCTTCATTAACTCCACCTATTACTTGATCTAGAGGATGACTCTTGACATATTTCCAGGCACGAGGTTGATCTGAATTACTCAGTTCAACTTCTTTTTCACAATCGTCATCTTCAAGATGTGAAGAGTTAATGGGAGGTTGGTTTTTAGATATCTCATCATCAAAGTCTTTACTAGAGGATACATATTCATCGAATACAACATGAATTGATTCTTCTACAACACATGTTCGTTTATTAAAAACTCTAAATGCTTTACTATGATTTGAATATCCTAAGAAAAGTCCCTCATCAGCCTTAGAATCAAATTTTCCAAGATTATCCTTACCGTTGTTATGAATAAAGCACTTACAGCCAAATATGTGTAGATGAGCAAGGTTTGGTTTCCGTCCCTTGTAAAGTTCATATGGTGTTTTTCCAAGCTTGGTTCTGACATATGCTCTATTTGAGATGTAGCATGCAGTGCTCATTGCATCTGCCCAGAAGACTTGAGACACGTTCTTTTCGTTGAGCATTGCTCTAGTCATGTCTGTAAGAACTCTATTCTTTCTTTCTACTACACCATTTTGTTGAGGAGTTCTTGGTGCTGAAAAATTGTGATCAATGCCATTTGTATCACAGTATTCTACAAATGCTTGATTATCAAATTCTCCACCATGATCTGTCCTGATTCCTGCAATTGACATACCTTTCTCATTTTGCACTTTCTTGGCAAAGGTAATAAATTTGTAAAAGGTTTCATCTTTGGATGATAGAAATATATTCCAGGTAAATCTAGAGAAATCATCAACAATAACAAACGTATACAAGTTTCCACCGAGACTCTTAACTCTTGCTGGACCAATCAGATCCATATGCAATAGTTGAAGTGGTCTATTAGTGGTAATTTCAGTTTTTGATTTAAAAGAAGTTTTAGTTTGCTTACCTCTTTGACAAGCATCACAGACTAAATCATTTTTGAAATTGACATTAGGTAGCCCAATTACCAAACCCTTTTTGAGTAACTTTTGCAATTGATGCATATTAACATGGGCAAGTCGCTTATGCCAAAGCCAACTCTCATCAGTAGTACTCAGAAGACAACTTTCAGAAATATTTTCATTCATATCAAGAGTATAGCAATTACCTTCCCTTTTTGCTTTAAGTTTGGTTTTCAACTTTTTCTTTTCAATTTGTAGATCCTCCTTGCTGACTATCAGGCATTCTTCTGAATCAAATATCACCCAGTTGTCTTTATCCGTGCTTTGACTTACACTTAGTAGATTGTGACATAAGCCTTCAACGTAGTATACGTCTTTGATTTTGTCTTTGACTTCTCCAAGTCCTGCTATCCTTCCAGTTTGATTTCCTCCAAATTTCACCTTGCCACCTTCCTTAGGTACTAACGTGGTGAAGTTCTCAGGATCCCCAGTCATATGTCTTGAACATCCGCTATCTATATACCATTTGTTTGATTTGGATGTTCTGAGACAAACCTGCAATTAAGGATAATTAAGTTCTAGGTACCCATATCCTTTTGGGTCCTTTTGGGTTAGTACAGATAACTTCTAGTTCATGTTTCTTCTTAGGTATCCATTTATAGGTTCCTATGATTCCTTTCTTTTTATGAAAACATGAAGAAGTGTAATGTCCTTTTCTATTGCAGTAATTACAGTAAGCAAAAGGATTAGATGTGTGCACAGAACGTGTGAAATAACTTAGATAGGATTTGCTTCCTGTTTTCTTCTTACCCTTTCTTTTGTCGAGGTTCGGATCATATCCTATTCACATGACGTTGTGCTTTTAAAATGACATTTAGCATTTCACTGCCTTTTGTAAACTTCTCAAGAGTTTTGGTAAGATCAATATTTTTCTTTTCAAGGGACAAACACTTTTCGCAATCTCTATCCAAAGGGTTTTTAATTTCTTCTTCAAGAATTTTGTTTCTCTTTTTGCAAGTAATCAAGGTATTAACTATTTTGATGAATTCAGAATGTAAAGCATCATATTCATTTTGTAATTCATCATACGTAGGATCAGAATTCATTACCTCCTCGTCTGTTTCTTTTTGAGCAACCAGACATATATTGGCTGTCTCCTCATCATCGCTTTCTTCTTCTGAGGAGCTATCTCCCCATATTGCAGAAACGAATGCCTTCTTCCGGTTGAAGGATTTGAAGTTTCTCTTTTCTTTATTTTTCTGTACTAGCTCAGGACATTCTGATTTGATATGTCCCGGTTTACCACATTCATAGCAGATGATTTCCTTGGAGTCTCTTCTGCCACTTGTTCCACCTCTTTGAAAGTTTCTGAATCCTTGGCCTTTATAAAATTTCTTGAATCTTCTGATCATCAGGCCCATTTCATCATCATCGATCTCCTCTTCTTCTTCTTGGTTTTCTGTCTTCGCTTTTGTTGCACTTAATGCAAGACCTTTCCTCCTTCTGTCGCCAACTTCTTCCAATTCTCGTTTGAATTTTAGTTTACTTTCATATTCTGAAAGACTTCCAAACAAAGAAGCTACAGATTGCATTGATTCTCCTTTGGCCTCCTCTATTGCTGTGACTTTCGCTTCCCATTCTTTGGAGAGTATATTTAGTATTTTTCTTACTTGGACATTCTGATCATAGAATTTTCCAAGTGCTGCAAGTTGATTAACAATGTGAGTATATCTAAGTTCAAATTCAGCTATTGACTCACCTTCTTTCATACGAAGCAAATCAAACTCTGTAGTTAGAGTATTGATGCGATTTTCTTTAATTCCAGATGTTCCTTCATGAGCTACTTCAAGCGCTTGCCACATTTCTTTAGCAGTCTGAAGCGTACAGATTCTGAAATATTCTTTTTGACTTAGTGCACTCTGAATCATTAGAATTGCTTTGCTGTTGAGAGTCACTAGTCTTTTGTCATTGTCATCAAATTCTGCTGGTGATTTAGGAACTTTTCGAGATTCTTCAGTCTTTGTAGGTACGTAGTTCCCAGTCTCAATCACATCCCATAGTCCGTATTCTGTAGCCATTACGAACACACGGAACTTAGCTTTCCAGAAGGAAAAGTGTTCACCATTGAAACCAGGTGGTCTAGTGATAGAAGCTCCGTCAGGAAGGATTGCTTCACCTATGCTTGCCATCGGATCCTTCTAAGGTTGTTAAGCCTGAAATAGAAGACCTGCGCTCTGATACCAAATGTTAGAGCAAGCTTTTCACCCAAGAGGGGGGGTGAATTGGGTGATTACAAAATAATTGGAAAATCTAAAATCAATATACAAAACTTAAAGCACAGTTAATGAAAGAAGAGATATCACCAAAGTTGACACATGGATTTATACTGGTTCGGTCTCAAACACTTGACCTACGTCCAGTCCTCAGAAGTCCTTCTGAGCCTTTCACTATATCCTCCAAGATTCAGTGGGTTCTTGGCACCTCAGTACAAACAGCAAGTTCCTTCAGACACTTGCTCCCCTTTACACAAGGTAATTTCAAATCCCTACTTAAGGTTCCTCAACCTTAAGCTAATACAATTGAGAATGATTTAGTATGACTGACAATCTCTCTTTCAGAGTATGTAGATAAAAACTAAAGTACAGATGAAGTGTTAAAGCCTTTTTGAGAAGATATCACTTGTGGAAAGTTCAGGCGTATTTCTTCGTGTTTTTGTTTTTCAAAATGGCTGGACATATATAATAGAACCACTTTGAAGACGTTGTAAATTTGCCCGTTAATTCAAAGATGCTTCTGACAAATGTAACAGCATTTGTCTTCCGTTACTTTTGAATTTCTGCTGCTACCATGAATAGTTGTCGTTTGAGTGGAGTGATCAGTTACATGTTAAGTGCGATAGTGGAGTACAGCTGTAACACACTCATGAATATGACCGTTAAGCAATATTTGTATCTCAACAGATTAATATGGATCACTGGAGGTGTTTTTTAAAAAGAGACAGTGAAACCATAGAGAGTGATCCTATTTTCGCAACTGAGTATTATATCATGATTTTGAAAGCTACAGTAATAATAAAATTTCACTTAGCAAAATCATTTGTCGTTGATGAAGTTAAAAACAATTGGATCAAGGTTAATGTAGAAAGATGTATACTTGATCAATAAATCCTCATATGAGAAGATGCAATATCATTGGTAGTGAATATAATGTGTTTGGAAATGATTTTGAAACCTTTGAATATTTCTGACAGTGATTGCTGGTTCACTGGAAGTGATTTTGGAATTTGGCAAATATCACTCGAGTGATTTATGATCACTGGAAGTGATTTGGTGAACAGTGAAATCTTCTTGCAGTGATTTCCAATTCACTGGAAGTGATTTTGCGAAAATCCAACATCACTCGAGTGATTGAGGATCACTGGAAGTGATTTGAGAATTTTGGCTGATCACTCGAGTGATCTCAGCTTCACTGGAAGTGATTTGTAAAACAGTAGATTTTTCTTGAAGTGAAATCCTAATCACTGGAAGTGATTTGCTTCATCACTCGAGTGATTCACAATCACTGGAAGTGATTTGGCGCATCACTCGAGTGAATGAGAATCACTGGAAGTGAATAGCAAAACCGTGAGAATTTCTGGAAGTGAAAGCAAAATCACTGGAAGTGTTAGTCAGATCACTCGAGTGATTCACAATCACTGGAAGTGATTTGGCGGATCACTCGAGTGATTCAGAATCACTGGAAGTGATTTTCAAAACAGTGAATTTTTCTTGCAGTGATTTCGCGATCACTGGAAGTGAAATTGCGGATCACTCGAGTGATTTCCCATATCACTCACGTGATCTGTAATTTTCTGCAATCACTCGAGTGATTTCAGCGATCACTCGAGTGATCTTGAATATCACTCGAGTGATTAACAAAATCACTCGAGTGATCCACAATCACTCGAGTGATTCATTTAACCACTCGAGTGATCTTTCACAGATCACCAGAATGGATTGCTTTGCTGCTAATTATTCCATGAGCTTCCAAAACATGATTTGTTATCATCAAAACATGGAATCTAACAGTTTGCTCGCCAAAAGAGGAGTCAATCTTATATGAGTGAACAATCTTGTATAGAAGGTGCAAAAATTGTTACTATCGTTGTTATTATTAACTATTTAGTAAATAATGTTTATTACTTATGTGTGTTATTTGTATCTTACATGAGGAACTTCAAAAAAACAAGTCAAGGGATCCTTTAGATCGGAGGGGAGGAATGATATTTTGACCGTTGCTACTGTAAAACATGAGCATCTAGGCCATGTCAGGGGAGTTAGAGGAGGGGTAGGCATAAGGGATTACTTTGGAGCCCGCTCACGCCATTCTTCAAGCGTGGTGACTAGGAGGAACTGGAGCGTATGTTGGCCACTATAAGGGCGAAAGCAAGGGCCGAGGCAGAAGTATCATTTGATGCACTATTAGATGCTCGGTTAAGCAAGACAAGAGAGGAAATGATTGTCGTTATGAGCACAAGACAAGATATCAGTGCTCCCCTGGCATAATTACTTGCTCCTAATAAGCAAAGCACTAAAGAGAGTTGTTGCAATATTGGGTAGTCATCAAAGGGTCTTAGAAAAGAAATTGTTGAGCCTTGTGACATTTTTCTCAAGGATCCTTTGAGACGGTTAGTTGCACAGGGGAGTGTGCATAACCTAGGATCAACTGTTCACCACTAACAAATAAAAGATGATCAAGTCAGAGTGTCAATTGAATACGTTATAATTCAGACATACCTATCCCTATCCCTTCTGATGATTTCAATATTGTGAGTGATGTCCTGGGTACTTTCATCTTGTGGCCAAAGAACCTTATTATTATTCGAGCTGAGGAAACCCCTGACAGAGCACCAAGTCTAGCTCCCTTCACTCAGGAAGTTTCACAGCCTCTATTAAATGTCATGCAACAAGTAATTCTGATGGCATATGATACACCCTTTCGAATAAGAGATTGGCCTATGGATTCAGCTTTTGGCAACTCAGGGGTGACATGCTTTCTTGAGAGGGATGATTTAATGTCCCTAGTAGCTCCTAGACAATATGTTATGGTTGCGATTGTCTAACTATTTTTAATGTAAGTATCTTCTTCAATTAGAAGTAAATATTTTAAAAATTACGTCATTTAACTTTGATTTATGTGCTTGCGTTATTGTAGGTACATGAATCGTAGGTTAGTCTCTTATGACAATAGTGATAAATTTGGATTCATGTGCCTAGTTCAAGTCCAAGAGAAAGGGACTACTGCTACCATTAGACATAGATACTTATCATATAGGCTTAGTAAAACCGCAATTGAGTGTTTCTTGCCTCCGTATGTTTATGGATAAGAAACAAATTTATATTAAAAAAACATATAATGTTTTATATTTGCTTAACATTTATCTCATTTTTCAGGGATAATTAGCAATTGGTTCTTTTATGTAAGAATAGTTACACCGTCATCCTCTTATGCTCCCTCCACTTCAAACTAGGGAATGACTTGAAGAAGACCATGAACTCATAAGTTTTCTTGCATGCAAAGTTTATGGAATTTGTGCAAAATAAGTAATCTTTGTGATTTTGATGATAGGACTATGGTGACATTTCTATACGCTGCTTGTGGTAAACATGTTTGTGACTTAAAAGGCCTTACATAGATTATTCCAAATGTTAGTACATATTTGTTTTCTTTGAGATGTGTTCTATAATAAGTTATGTTTTTATACTTGCTTTAATAATGCCATGTTCTTTTTCAAAGCCGTCGGCAACTACCGGGGTCTAACTATATGGTTTGTATGTTTTGAGGCACATTTACAATATTATTACCCTAGGCATAACTAATTTTACTGAAGAGGTAAATGTATATTTCAAAAATTTTGTATTACTTTATTTTTTTTAAGTTAGCAAGTTAATGTTTTATCTGACTTTGTTGTTACATACAGATGTTTGATCTTGGTAATCCCTTTCTTAAAGAAGATATTGATTTCATCTGCAACTGTTATGTTGAATTCACCTATGAACTTTTACAAGAATAGTAAGTTTTTTAATCCAATGTTGTTCTAATAATACTTTTTGTTTTCATACCTAACATGGTTTATATCTCTGCGTAGGACAATTTCTAGGATATAGGTGATATAGGTTGGTTGCTAATACAAACATAGGATGTAAAGGATTGACCTCTGTACTTTTTCTTCCATTTGTTTCATTTTTTTTGTAAAACTGAGGAATATTTTGCACGTACTAAAGAATTTGTCTTCCCTTTACTTTTCCTTAGAAGTTTTAGAATTGAAAGTGCACAAAGTTGAGATTTTACTACTGTTATTGTTAAATTGTGGTTCATTGTTATCTTGATAGATTCAAATTGTGTTGTTAAAATGCTTGATGATAATGTGTTGATATTGTTGCTGAGAATTGAATGTGTTTTAAGTTGTCATTGGAATTGAATGTATTTATTTTCATCAATGCTTTTTATTCATATTGCTTCTGTGAAATGTAGGTTGTAGTAATGCTGCTTCTGATTATGTGTGATATGTGTTGTTGCTTCTATAGAAGATTTTCGTTGAAATGGTTAGCTAGCCTGAGTAACCTGATTAAAAGAGGAATAAAATTAACAAAATGGATTTTTTAAAACTAGTTGTGGCCACAAATGGTCTTAAAAGTGTGACTTTAAACCTATTTTACATAACAGGTCTTAATGCTAGACTTTTTAAATTGGTTGTGTCGACAACCAGTCTAAAAAGTGTGAATTTTTAGACCCGTTACTTAACCGGTCTAAAAAGTTATATTTAACCTGTCTAAAAAATGATTTTTGCAGTAGTGATATATCATGTTAGAATATATCTCAATGAAAGATAACCCTTTTAGGGTTCATGAGGCATCATTACATCATTTACAAGCCTTTTTAGCTTTATTTGATATGGATCTTGGATATAATCATCATTTTTAAAACCCTTAACTGTGTGATGGCCTAGGCCATTCGTAGTTTAATGAGCACTTTATTCTCCCTATGAGGTAATGGATCTCTTAAGGAGGTGAAGTTCTTTTTCTCAATATCCATCACCCATATCAAAACTTGAAGTGCAAGTCATCACTCTTTTATGTCTTATGAGGCATCCTTACATCATTTATTGGCATTTAACTTTATTTGATATGGGCCTTGGACATAATCATCATTTTTTAAACCCTTAGTCGCGTGATGGCTTGGGCCATTCACAGGTTAATGGGCACTTCATTTTCCCCATGAGGTGATGGATCTCTTGAGGAGGTAGAGTTTTTTTTTTCTCAATCTCTATCACCCATATCAAAACTTGAAGTACAAGTCATCACTCTTTTATGTCTCATGAGGCATCCTTGCATCATTTATTGGCATTTAACTTCATTTGATATAGGCCTTAGACGTAATAAACATCATTAAATAAGGAGGCAAGAAAAGGAAAAAATGAGCATGAAAATTAAAATAAAAAAAATGCAGTCATATTTTCAATTAATAATGTTTGCATAAACTATCCTTCCTTAAAAACGACTTCATTTTCCCTTATCTATGTCATCCCTCCTTCACATATATCCCATAAATGGTTGTTTCTTATTCCTTATGTAAGGCTAAGATTTTTGTCTCTCATTTCACATTTTGGAAACATTATTCTTGTTTAGAGGAAATTGTTGAGGGTTTAAAAACTTGTTTTGTACAAGTTGCTTGTATAGAGGTGATATCATTTTTCTAGAGATGCTTAGATTTGAAAATGACTTGACCCCACCTTAATGAGGTTAGTTTTAAAGGGTAAATTGTTTAACTTGGACGTAATGTGGATTACACAAGTCATGTGAGAATTGGAGCCTATTCATATGATTTCATTTTCATGTGTGTACCACTTATCCTTTACCCAATCTAAAACTTTGCATGTATCTTGTTTGAGGTCAGATTTAATGTTCATTTGCTTGATATAAATAAGACCAAGGCATTCATTTTTCATCCTTAATAAAAACAAAGCCAAATAGCCACCCTTACATGATAGCCATTCTAGCCTGTATGATATTCCTTTATTATCTCTTAGTATGCAGAAACCACAAATATGTTCCTTACCTTTTATTCAAGTTTCTTTATGCCTTCTAAGAGGACCCACTCTTCCTAATTAGAGGAGCATGTATACACTCTAAAAATTGTTAAGGATTTAAGGTGAATCTTGTTGAAAAATGAATAGTTGAAAGAAAAAGTGAAAAAAGAAAAGAAAAAAAGCTAGCTAAGTTGAAAACCCATAATGGCAGCTAAGGCAAAAGTTAGAGTAGGAAAAAAAGAAAAGACAAAAAGCTCGCTAAGTTGAAAACTCGAAAGGACAACTTAGGAAAAAGTTAGAGTAACAAAAAAGAAAAGAAAATGGAAAAAACAAATTAAAAGAAAGATGAGAAAATCCCAAGGGAAACATGGAAAGAACTTCATTTAGTTCTTCTTTTTGTTTTAAGGTCTTTAGAGTGTACACTTACTAGTTTGGTTCTTATTGCTCTTAGTTATAATAAGTATCTACTTTGATCCATAGATGTCATTTATCTTCTACTTACCTTTTATTCAGGGTACTTTTTTTTTGTTTCTAAGAGAACTCAATATTCTTGGTTAAGTGAGTGTGTGTAGGTTCCTATAATGTTTAAGGTCGTCAGTGTAATTTGTTTGTAAAGCTGCTTTCTTTTGGATATTATAAAAAAAGAAGAAAATAAAGAAAAAAAATAAAAAAGCTCACTAAATTAAAAACTTGAAAGGGTAGCTTAAGCAAAATTTAGAGCCAAAAAGAAAAGACAAGAAAAGAAAAGAAAATAGAAAAAAATATATCAAAAGAAAGATGGACAAATACCAAAGGAAACATGAAAAGAGTTTCCTTCAGTTCTTCTTTTGCTTTAAGAATGTACACTTGCTTGATTCTATGTTTGGTTCTTATTGCTTTTAGTTATCATGAGTATCTACTTCCATTTTTAGATATCATTTATCTTCTACTTAGGGTACTTTTTGTTTCTAAGAACACCCTACTTATTTGTTAGGGGAGTATATGTACATTCCTATAATTTTTGAAGCCGTCAAGGTAATCTAGTTGTAAGGCTGCTATATTTTGGATATTTTAAAAGTTTGAAAAGTGGCTAAAAATAATAAAAATCAAAGAAATAGTTGAAAAATAAAAGAAGAGAAAAAAAGGAAAAAGAAAAAAAAATCTCACTACGTTGAAAACCCAAAAGGGTTGTTTAATCAAAAGTTAGAGCAAAAAGAAGAAGAAGAAAGAAAAAAAATCAAAAGAGAGATGAACAAATACATAAAATATAATAATTGGATATTCTTCATCTCCTCTTTACCCTTTGTTTGTAACCGATGCCCACATAAAAAGTCCTTGATGTGATCTATGTTAGCATATGTATCTTTTAGTAATTGAGAACTTAGATTATTACCAAGTTTATGGAACATGAATTGAATAATTTGGACATAGAGAGCAAACACTAACCCTCAAACATTGAGTGGTGAGAGTAAAAATAAGCACTATACCTGGTGAGGGAAATTATTGGGGCATTGCACTTTTGTTAAACATTTTACCTTGAAAGTGGCTAACTTAAGGTAGGTGATATGATTTAGAAGGCAATGCATTGGTATATTTGTAGATCCTCTATTCTTGTGACTTGGACATGATCTTCTATGTTTTAATTCATTAGATTTCATAGCATGTTGTTAACACCTTCATAGGTTTCTTGAGTTATGCTTGGAGGTCTTTTCTCAAACATTTGGATAAAAAAAATCTTCCATTTCAATCCTTTTCTACTCCTAATGTGGCATGTGAGCTTTTTTTAGTTTTGTCACTTTATATTTGGGGCATTACCTTCATTTTTTCCTTTTAATAAAGGGAAACAAGTTGGAATTTGGAACTCCTCAATTCTATTGCTCTACCAATTTCTTAAGACAACATTGACATTGTTAAATAAAGTTTTTTAAAAAAATTTGTTTTGACTATGCAAGCATTAAAGATGAAGATATACCAAAAAACAATTATGTGCTACACAAATTAAAATAAGTCAAGAAAAAGTTGAATATTTAAAATTTAACTGATTGCTCAGAAGTCCTTTCATTTATCTAAAGTTAGCACCAAGTTATATCCAAAGGAAAATTGGAATGTCTTGTCAAATTGGGCAAGCTTTACTTGCACTAAATTTTGCATCAATCATACCTTCACTTTACTTAACATGCATTGCGAGCTATTTCACAAATCGGGGGCAAATTTAGAATTAATTTTTTCAACCAAATTAAAAGAGTCTCTATTGTAATTATGTCATGCATTGCCTCAAAAGGTGCTTTTGCTAAGATTGGGGCAAACTTAAAGCTTTTCAACAAGAATTATAATGGCCTAAACATGAATAGTATTCTACATAAACCAACGAGTAAGGGGATTCTTAGAAGGAATGAAGCCAAAGCGGGGGCAACATCATTGGTTAGGTAACTATTCATCATCATCATTTCCTCATGATCATCTTCATCTCCTTATCATCATCATCCTCATTGGCCCTTCATCATTTTCATCATCATCATCATCCTCATTTCATCATTTCCTTATCATGATCATCATCATCCTTATTAGCATTTTATTGTCACCATCATTGTCATCATTCTCATTAGGATTTTCTCATCACTATTATCATCATTTAACATAGTGCATATCTAGGCTACTATATGATTTATGTCCCAATACCGCCACCATTACTATTGTCATTTACACAAGCACTTCATCTTTATCATTATGTTTATCATCCTCATTAGGATTTCATCATCACTACCATCATCATTATCAGCGTCATCACCTTCATCATGATCATCTTCACCATTATCATAATCTCCTGATTATCATTTCATCATTTTCTTATCATTATCTTCATCTCCTTATCATCATTATCATTATCATCCTCATTAGCATTTCATTATCATCATCATTATCATTATTCTCATTAAGGTTTTCTCATCACTGTTATCATCATTTAACATAATGCATATCTGGGGTACCATATGATTAGTGTTAAAACACCACCACCATTTACATGAGCACTTCATCATCATACTGTCATCATTATCAGTGTTATCAACTTTATCATGATGATCTTTACCATTATCATAATCTCCTTGTTATCACGGCTATCACCATCCTCTTCATTATCATTGTTGTCATCCTCATTAGGATTTCATCACCATTATCAGTGTCATCATCTTCACCATTATTATAATCTCCTCATAATTATGGCCATTATCATTATCTTCATCTTCATCATCATTGCTATCATTGGTGTCATTATCATGTTTAGGGGCACAACATGCTTGGTGTCACACCACCACCACCATTATCATCATCTATGACTTCCCTATTAGGGCTTTACCTTCATCATCATTAGTGTCATTATCATATTGCATGTGTTGGGGCACTATGTGTTTAGTGTTGCTTCATTACCACCATGGTCATCCATTTATAACTTCCTTATTAGAACTTCATCAATATTTTCATCATCATTATCTCATTATGTGGGGCATCACATACTTAGTATCACATCATGACTATCAACATCGTCATTCATGAGATCATTATGAATACTTCATCATCATCTTATCACTATCATTCATGATCAATTTCATCATCTTCACTAGCATTATCATAAGTACTACTTTCGAGGGGCATCAAAAGTTCATTGTATCCCTTTTTAACGCCCTGTATCGGCAGGAACCCTCAAGCCTTGTATTGGCAGGCACCCTTAAAGCCCAGTAACAGTTGACACTCTTTTTCAAAGCCCTGCGTCGGCAGGTACCCTCAAAGCCTAGTAATGACTGTCAAGCACCCTCAAGCCTTGTATTGGCAGGCACCCTCAAAGCCCAGTAACAATTGACACTCTTTTTCAAAGCCCTGTATCAGCAAGCACCCTCAAGCTTAGTAACGGCTGGCATCATTTCAAGCCCTGTATTGGTAGGAACTTTTAAAGCTCAATAACAACTGTTACCCTTTCAAGCCTTATAACGACAAGCACCCTCAAAGCCTAATACGAGTGACATAATTTAAAACCCAATAATGGTTAGCACAATTCTTTTAAAGCCCTATAATGGTAGGCACATTTCTTTTAAAGCCCTATATTGGTAGACACCCTCAAAGCCCAGCAACAGATGACACAATTATTTTAAAGCTCTGTAACCACAAGCACTATTCTTTTAAAGCCTTGTATAGGCAGGTACCCTCAAAGCCCAGCAACAGCTAGCACAATTCCTTTAAAAGCCCCATAATGGTATTAAGATTAGGATTGATATTAAGATTAAGACTTTAAAACTAAGTTTGGTATGGAATAATATTTTAGATCAGGGTTTGCTAGTAAACATTAAGACTTTCACGATGATATGTGGTGGCTCTTTAGATCTACGTTCTTGGTGACACAATGGCTCCTTCACGATGACATTGATGGAGACAACTTGTAGGCTTTGATGGATGAGAATCAAATCTAAAACTCTACCAATACTAAAGGAAGACAACGACACTCTATAATGACGTTGATGGAGGGACAACATGGGGGGAGAAGGAGGATGATTAAATCTAACCTCATTTGCAATGTCAGGGTACTCATGATTAAATTTTTTTCCATTGAAGGGCATCTGCAGGGTGTCAATGCTTTGTGTCTTTAATCCTTTCATCTGCATGCCATGTCAACTACTTAGAGATCTCTACATTACTATACAGACGCTTGAATCTCAGAATAATGGGAAAATACCATAGGACCTTCAAGGGACTTTTTGCTTTCTTCTTCCTATGTAAACATGCATTGCATTTAGGAAACTTCTCTAATGTTGCATATTGTTTCTGAAATAATATGCAATCGTTAGGGCATGTATGTATATTCTCATATCCTATACCAGTTGTAGAGCAAATAATTCACTTTTCCCAGTATGTCTTTGTAGGAAGTACATTTTCTTCTGGAAGCATATTTTGCAGAAGTCAAAGCAATGCAATGAAACACGAATCACTCAACCCATAGCATGCTTTAAAGTTGTACAATTTCAACATTGCTAGCAATCTTGTGTATTTTGTAAAACCGGCATATAAGGTTTTCTTTGCATCACCTTTCAACTTCTCAAATTCTTTAGGATAGCTATGAAGTACCTCTTCAATTGCATTTAGCATTTCTACAAGACCATCATCTTCATCACACATGCTTTGGTCCAACTCATTCAAAGCACTACCTGTGGTATGCACCCGATCACTACAGGGGTCATTTGTCTCACTATGCCTTGTCCATCGTGTATATGTTTGATCAATCCCATGACACACTAAATGATCCAGCATATCAAGTGGACTAATCCACTGTCTATAACAATAAGATAAGCAGGGATACAAGATTTAGTTAGGATCTTTTGTATGCTCAATTGCAAATCTAATAAACTCTTTCACCCCATCTATATATTCCCTTAAACATTGATCAAATGACATCTATTTTCAATCCATCTATTCCTTCAACCTATTTTTAAATAGTGGTTAGTTGCTAGAATACTGCATTTACTAATTACTTTTATCTTCTCTAATTTATTTTAAAATAAATTCGACAACATAACATCTTAAAAATAATACATTAATTATAACAGCTAGGGGTAGGGTTTGCATTAGTCATAATCATATATAAAACCTCAATCCTTTTTGCTAAACTATCTCTATTTTTTATACATATTAAACAGTCATGATAATGTTAGGGTAAATTTATATAAAACTATAGATTTGAACTTATGTCCTAGGTCATATTAATGTAATGATAAAATAATTTAGAGTAAAAGCACCTAAGCACTCCAATAATTGAACATAAACAACTAAATCATGTAGTTAAGAAAATAATTTTAACAAGTCAAATAGCATAATATGGCTTCCTAATTTGGCAAAAAATAAAATGCTTCCTACAAAATAATGTCTATGTTAAAATACTGAAAGTCCAAAGGTTTATTAAATTGATTAAAATAATTCAAAGGGTCAATGGTTTAACTAAAATTAACATAATTATGATTAAAATAATATATAATGCAACTAAAATATATAAAATATTCATGTATAACCCTTACAAAAGAGTAAAGTTTTTTTAAAAAAAGACAATTACCCATAGATAAATAAAACATCCACGGATAAAATATACATAATCTAATAATACATAGTTAGTAATTAAGGCATAAATAAAATGGATTGTTATTTTTTCACTCATAACATTTTAGTCTTAGCAAGGAATAAAAAAATATAAAATTTAACCCAATCAACCCACTCAAAACTCTTGGCCAAACCACCCCATTGTTTAATTCATGGTCATACGACAAGAATATACTATTAACTGTCTTCCTTTATTCAATTGAAAAGGATATGCTCGTGTGTGTGTATGACAATTAAAAAAAAAGAAAGAAAAGAAAAAGAGCATGTATGTAATATCCCAAATTTTGGAACGAGAGGCTTGAGATTAAGCCTCGATCAAGAGAACTGTTATGCCCTGGTTTAGCAAGTGTCTTAGTAAAGCATGATTTTATCCCCTAAATTTCTTTATACCCTTGGGGGTATTAAAGAGAATTTGGAGTTACAAAATAAAGCAATTAGAATTCACACACAATATAGTAAAGTGGAACACAAAGTAGTATTGCTACCGGTGAAATTCCCGGTGTGGCAGTGGTAATTATGTGACATTTTTCAATAGGTAATTGATGTCAAAAAAATTATAAAACTTTCCAGAATAAAATTATAATTATCAAGATTTAATTTGATAGGTCATATAAGTCATTTGGAACTGTACACGAAGAGAAATGAATTTTTGAAATTAGCCCAGCGAAACTAGTTATTTTCTGTGGTAGCGTCCAAAGATTTAAATTCTGGGCAGAGTGAGATTCCAATTGATCAAAGGATATATTTTCACTTAACACTAGACTCAATAAGGGTTACATAACCTTTAGAACCACCCAAATTGGATATCTACATAATTAGATATGAATTTTCAAAGTTTGATAAAAATTCTGCCAAGTTTAGCATTATGTGCGAAAATGGGATTTTAGGACCAATGGGAACTTGACACTTGGCAAAGTGAATTGGTTAAATCATTTAACCATTCTTTCATCATCTTCTTCCTTATTCCTGTGTGTAGATATCAGAAATAGAGAGAGAAGAGAGTTGGATGAAAATGGAGAAAGGAAGAGAGAGAAACTTCAGTCCGCCGAAACACTACCGAATCGGCGTCTTCTCTCAAATTGTCCTTTATAAAAATTCTTCTACTCATCGCGAGCTTCGTTTCTACGGTTTTGGATTCTCATTTGGAGATGGTTGGTGCCATCTGACTAGCCAGAGTGTTGCCAAAATTCCAACCATCTACGGAAACGCGTAAAGGGCCATGAAGTGACAAAGAAAAGGCAATGGTTGGAAGATCAAGGTATAAGAGGAAGACAAAAATTCCAAAAAGGTAGTGAACTTACCTAGCCTACATGTATTTGATATGTATATTTTTGTATTGGTTTATGTGATTGCTTTGCCTATTTATGTTGAGCATAGTTGATTAATTGAAGCTCTGTTATATTATGCAATGGCCATATATATGTCATAACATTGAGCATGCAAATATGTCATTATGTTGGCATGAAGTTGTGTAGATAAGCATGTCATGCATTCATATATATCTTGCATGTATAGTGATATTGTTTACTACTGAGATTCTCTTGAATCTCACTTCTCCCAACCACCTATTTAGACAGGTAAAGAATGCATGGAGATATGCATGGAGGAGATATGAAGGAAGATTGAAGATCGTAGTGAGGCACTATTTTGTATTCAATGTAAAGATTTTGGTTGTTGTATGTGGTTATACATTTTTATGTATACATGATGAATGAATGTAGTTTAAGTAGAGAATAGCTCTAGTTTAATTAAAAAGAAAAACGCTCACATGTACCCTGTTATATTGAAATTAAGAGCCAATGAGTCATTAGTGACGTTGTGAGGTTTGTTGAATGATAGAAAAGTTTTCTACCCTTTGAAAATCCCTTTCGACCCTAAGTTCAAATCCTAAGTTGAGAGTGCGAATTTGTGAAAGATTTTGAAACTTAGGTAGTTCGGGTTCAAATCATGGTTCTACAATGGATTTCACTACTCTTTTGTACTCATTTGAGGCTATTAGGAATAAGGTGTCATATTTAAGCAGTGCAAGTGGTTACCAAGTAGCTCTTGGGACTCAACTTAAGCTCCAGGTTAAGTGTTCAAGCCCTTTAGGAGGCGTCTCTTGGGCGTGGAGTCCAGTAGAGTAAATCCCCTGTGGGGTGGGGATAATACCTGCGTTCTGAGCCCTATGGAGGGGTGGAAGTTGGCTAGACTTTCGTATGGCTGCAGCGTGAGCTGAGTGCCACTGCAGTGGGCTTAATGGGAGGGTCGTTACAATGTATGCGTGTGTGTGTCCAAGAGCACAACAAAAATTAAAAAAAAAAACAAGAAAAGGGGCCATGTATGCACATGTGTGTGTATAACAATTGAAAAAAAAGACAAAGCATGTATGCACATGTGTGTAAAAAGCATAACAAAAATTAAGAAAAAACAAGAGAAGGGGCGGTATAACAGAGCATGGAGTATATAACAATTAACAAAAAAAAGAAAAAAGAAAAAGGGCTCACAAGATCCAAATGTTAAGGTTCTCAATAAAACAAAGAAAAAAACATAAAGGGATGTATAACTTATAGATTTGCAGTGGGGACCAAATGTGACTTGGAGACTTGAGTGGGCACCAAAAGAGGAGAAGATTATGAACTGGATAGAGCTAATGGGGACCAACCGACCAAGAAATGTTGTAGGAAGGACGAGAGAGCTTGTGATGGTGAGTTGAGCCAGAGACAAAGCTCATGGTTGCGTGAGGGGAAAAAGAAAGAGGGAGTGAATAAATCGAGGTAAAGATAAAAGATAGAGAGAGTGGTTAGCAAGGAGTGGATATTTATCCACTTCCAGTCAATGATTTTGGGTGTTACTTTCCAAGGAAAAGGCCACCTAAATTGGGGTATTCGGTAGCGCTTATTTCAGTAAGTGCTACCCAATACAATTTTTTTAAAAAGAATGTATAAAAAAATAAAAAATTTAAAAAAAAGCAATAAGAAATACGGGCATATGGTGGCGCTTCTTTGATTAAGCGCCACCTAATTAAAAGTAATTAAAAAATAAAATTTATAATAAAGAACTGTAAGAAAATCAAATTTAAAAAAAAACACTATAGAATGATATTGGGTGGTGCTTTTTTGACCAATTGCCATCCAATAATAAGCAGAATCCAAACAGAAAAGGAAATTTATAATAAAGAAACTATAAAAAAATCAAATTTATAAAAAAAAATAACAATGTGGTATTGGGTGGCGCTTCTTTGACCAAGCGCCACCTAATAATAAGCAAAATAATAAAAAAAGAAAATGTATTATAAAGTGTAAAAAAACTCAAATTTATGTTAAAAAAACAATGTGGTATTGGGTAGCGCTTCTTTGATCAAGCGCCACCCAATAATAAGCAAAATAATAAGGAAAAAAAGAAAATTTATAATAAAGAAACTGTAAAAAAAATCAAATTTACAAACAAAAAAACTATAAAGGAACGTAGTATTGGGTGGCACTTCTTTGATTAAGCTCCACCCAATACCCAGATACAGTTGTGACCCTTCTTTTGGGAAGCGCCACAACTGCTAAATAATTTTTTTAAAAAAGGCTGATTGGGTGGCGCTTTCTTAATAAAATGTCAGTCAATTCCTCATGCAGTTGTGACCCTTTTTTAGGGAAGTGCCACAGCTGCTTTAAATTTTTTTAAAAAAAATTGACTACAAGTTGTGGCACTTCTTTAAAGAAGTGTCACAAAATGTGCGACACCTATCCACCTTTTTATAATAGTGAAGTGTCTATAGCTTCTCCGAAAGGTTCAAGATTTGGAGTAAGAGCCTCATATTCGGCCACTACCACAATGAGGAAATCGGTTGCAAGAATGATGGCGAGGGTGAACTTCTCACTACTACAAAAAATAAAAGTTGTGACGCTTATAACAACAATATTAGTGGCACTTGACAAGCATCACATATTGAAATGCCACTAAAACAAGTTGTGGCGCTCCAGCACAAGCGCCACAGTAGTTAATATTTTTTTTAACTAAAATAACCTAGGGTGACGTTTATTAAAGAAAGCGCCACAGCTTGTATGGAACTTCCTGTGGCGCTTTCTTAAATAAGTGCCACCCTAGGTTCATTTAAATATTTAAAAAAATTAATATAGTAAAATAAAATTATATTAATATATATATATATATATATATATATATATATATATATATATATATATAAGGTGGCGCTTTCTTAAATAAGTGTCACCCTACATATATTTTTAATATAATTTTATTTTACTATATTAATTTCTTAAAAATATTTAAATGGATATAGGGTAGTGCTTTCTTTAAAAAGCGCCACCCTATATATATATATATATATATATATATATATATATATATATATATATATATATATATAATTTTATTTAAATATTTAAATGGACCTAGGGTGAAGAAAGCGCCACCCTAGGTTTTTATTGAATTTTTTATTTTTTCTGTTAATTGGACCTAGGGTGGCGCTTACTCAAGAAAGCGGTTACCTTTGACTTATTTTTTTAAAATATATATTTTTTTATTTTCAATTCTGTCGTGGGTTTTTTTATATTTCTATTTGACATTGAGAAAGCACCACCCTATGTTTTTTTTAAATAAATTTTTCTATATTTTTGTCAGACCTTGCCTGTATCATGACAGTGAAAATAAAAATTTCTATACCCATGCAAACCACAATGAAATAACTAAATTGATACAAACATATAGCTAATTAACAAAATCACCTCTAAATATATATTTACTCAATTGTGAATATAAGACAGTAATTAATTTAGCTATTAAATCCATAATAACAGCAATAGGAAAATAAACAACCTAACACGTTTATATAGTATTGCTAGCTAGAATAGTGCCTCAATAGATATTCACACCATTTCTCGATGAGTTCATTGATTTGATTGTCAGTCAAACTGTTAGAATGCTAATCTTCATAATACTACACTAATACAATGATGCATAAAATGAATTAATATAACTAAACATTAATTATAATACAATTAATTAAATTTAAAACACAATATGTATTGTACTAAAATGACTTACTTTTAGTGGAACCTGGAGCTGATAATGAGTAATGACATCTTTCATGAATTTCATTATATAATACCCGCAATCATCATTATTGGGCTGGAAAGGGCACTGTAACAATATAATAAAATAGTCAACTAAATTTAAAAATACAATTTTGTTAAAATCAAAATGCTATTAAATTCATAAATCAGTACATGTATCTTCTTCCAAGTATAGCTATGGGCAGGATCTGCAGATCTAGAAAAGCTTAAGCTGGAAGAGGCTTTATATGCAGTCAGTGCACTAAGAAAAAAAATAAATGTTGATTACGTTAGGGTATTTAATGGCTTGCACAAATATATATTTACACACATATATACATGCATATATATGCTTACCTATTAATCAACCGCAATAAATGAGGATAGTCTAAAGGAACAACTCCATTTAGAGGATCTATATAGTAAATGCGAGGGCTAGAAGGTGTCACTGCATTGATCACAATCAAGATCTAATGTGCCCTAAAAGATTTTGAAAGTTTTTCTTCAACCGTGCATGATATAGTAAAAGTAATACAGTAAAGAAATGTAAAGTGAAATACGACCACTAATAATAAATTTATTACCCCGCATTGTATGGTACCAGAAATAACATATTTGAGTTTGCTCTTTGTCTAAAGTATTCTTTTAGATCATTGGATTTGGCATCAGGATCTACTCTACCCCCGTGCTATCCAATGAGATAAGAGCTGACAAAGGAGAACTGGACCTTTGTGCGCCTACCAAGATGTCATGGTACAAGTGCCTTTACAAAGAACAAGAAATGTGATGACGAAAAAAAATTGAAAGATGAATAATAATAACAATGATAAATTATGACAATAAAGTACATAATCCAAATGTTGATGATTGAAACACCAATCCATCCACGATTGAAAATTTCACTAAACACATCAGCAGGAATATGTTCCTCTATGCCCTGAACACCATAGATGTGTCTATCAAATGGTAATGACAGACTTCCTTCGTGTATCAACCAAGGTGCAATGCATGCCAACTGATTGCAATATGAGATTGTTTGTCTTATGCTCCGTTGGCTAGCTGAGGCTTTGGAATTCGACTGTGTGGTCGAACTGTAATACCCTATTTTTCACCAATACATTTATGTGTATATTTGATGTATATTTAATGGAATAAAAATGGTGAAAAATGATGAGAGTGTAATTATGAGAATTTATGGAAAATATTCTAATTGCCGGTTATGCATAAATTGGCCGAATAAGGGTATGAGAGACCGATAAAGGCCTAATATGGTAACCAAAATTCACAAAATTTAATAATATGGTTAATGGCATTATTTAAGCATCAAAATGAGGTTAATCCAAAAAAATGGGTGAAAGATGATTTATCTCGGTAAATCATTAAATGCAAGGGCAAAATGGTAATTTTGCCGAAAAGTGAAAAATAATTATTTTCCTCCAATTCCCAATGATTTGTGCTAAATGGGAATTAAAAAGAGCAAAATAACTAATTGATCATCAATGGACTAATTTTGGTAAATTATGGTAAAAAATGGTCGAATAGTGAAAAAGTCAATGACTTGGTCAACAAGTTACATATTGACACAATGGGATAATTGGAGATTCAGACTTTTCCTATATTTCCCATGCATATTTCGGCTGGAATGAGTGAAGAAAAATGGAATGGAATTAATTGGTAGAATTAAGTCATTTGGGCCAATTATATCATGCCAAGTGTCCCAATTAATTAAAATATGGTATTATATGAGTTATGATCATTCTCTTAAGCTCATTCACGCACAAATTAAATCAGAAAGAGTGAGAGTGAGAGCTGGAGACGTGAAGAACGATGAAAGAAGGAGAGAAGCTAGGGATTAACTAAGATTAAGGTAAGGTTCTTGAACCTTATGATTAGAGGTTTCTAATCCCTATATGATCTCTTCTCCTCATCTCCCTACCATTAATTTCCATAAAGAACGGCTGAATCAAGCGTAGGTATAGGAGAGAGAGAAAACATCCAGGAGAGAGAAAGTAAAGAAAATCAAGAGGTAACTTCCTAAACTTGTTCCTCTTGCTTGATTAAGGTTAATGGAGTTGTTTTAGGCTTGATTATGGTTCATTTGATGTGAGATAATTGAGAAAAAACAAAGTGAACAAAATGTGGAAATGTCTTTAAATCAAGTCCAATGAATGCCTAATCAATTAATATTGTGAGGATAAGTAGAAAGACAGTGATTAGGCCAAAGAAAACGAGAATCCGACACAACTTTTCTGATAATTTATTTCCCCTTCATTGTGTTGGATAAGGTAAATGAGTGAGAATTTGACCAATTCGATGCTTCCATTGGATTCAGGAGGCCGAATTATGTAGGGTCTTTGTTGACCCCGAAGTGAGAAGAGGATCAGAGAGTGAAATGACCAATTTGCCCTTTTTAAGCCTTATTTGAGGTCTGTCAAGGGTATTTTCATCATTTGGGAGTGATTTTCTCCAATTCGAGGTCGGAAATAAATTCTACACGTGAAAATGTGTAGGAATGGCCTAAATCATGATTTTGAGAAAATACTGATAATAAGGACCTAAGGGGTATTTTATTAATTTGGCACCAATAGGCTAAATTTACCAATGAAATGAGTTTGGAAAGGTATACGGATGAGTAATAACTCATTTGTAATGTTTGGCAATTTCAGGACTTGACAACCGGTTTGGCCTCAGAAGCTGTTGCTCGAGCTTGTATCAAGTGGGAACGTTGCGTAAAGTAGCAACCAAATAGTAACCGTCTTCATATAACATGACATGCATATGTATTGTTTGTTATCATCATCAAAATGTATAATATGTTTAGATTAAACAGAGTGAACACCCAGGGCCTATCGAAGGTCGGGTTGACACTCAGGCGAAATGTTCATAATTGCACGAGTGGGACCCGAGGCCTATCTTTGCACGGGCACCCCTCAAGGCCAAGAGAACCTGTCAAGCGCGATGTTGGTTATGAAGTCGCATTGTATGCGCTGTGCACAGGAACCCTTCAGGGCTAAGAAATCGTCTAGCACGAAGTCAGTTTATGAAATGCATGTTTGCACTGAATAATGTTTGATGATTTTGTTGATGATTTTATATGAGTGAAGCATACTTATGTGTGTTATCTTATATGTTTAATGACGTTACTACTGAGATTCCTGTGAATCTCATTCTTTTCCCAAACAAATCTCTAGTACATGAAGGAAGCTCGCGGGGCAAAGAGAAGGTAAATGTTGATGAGCCGAGGCCGAGCGGCAGAAGAGCTTAGTTTAGGTTGTAAATTACTGTTATGTATTTTAAGACTTTTATGAGTTTTAGGTTTTGTATATGAAGTGGAGTAAAGAGAGATTATAAGTGTTGTAGTATAAATTATGTATGAATGTGAATATTTATATCCAGCAGAGGCATTGTTTAAAGTTCTAGCAATTTTATAACTCTGATGTTGATAGTCGGTGAGCATTAGCTAATTAGTACTCTACCGTAGTGTTGGAAAATAAGGTATCACACGAACACTTTGAGACCTTACCATGCAGTTGAACTTGTTTTCCTTTAGAATGTTCAACCTGTAAAAACAAAGCGTGAAATTAAATGATATAGTGCATAGGAAAAATAGAAAGAATTGTGTTCTTGATTATCTTCTGACATGGCTCTATTAAACCTATTGGCCAAGCAACATAACCACCGACAACATCTTTAACCATTGTCTCGTCATTCAAAGAAGGGATGGGTAATAGCGCATCATCATCCGTGCATACGTCGACCCTTACTCGGATTGTGTTCTCCGGCAATGGTGAATTGTGGAGGGTATCATTGTCTGTATTGTAGGTAACACCCATCGCAACTGCGTGATTTCCAGAATGTTCAACATATAACTTGCACGCTAACTCGCCCTGTGAAAGATAGAGCAGTTTAGGATGTTATGTTATATACTAATTGACAATGTAACATTAATTAGAGAAGAAATTAATTACCACAGGGAGATGTACTTTAGAGATAGAAGTACAACTATCTCTCATACTTGGGATGTCACAATGAGGAATATTTGGCATTGCCTTAGACTGCACTAATTGATCAATGTTCACCCTCAGCTACGCGTTTTTCTCTTGCAACAAACGTATTTACGAATCAAATTGTTCTTGCATTTGATGCTTGAAGCTGTTCAGCTCCTCGCGTAGTTGCAAAAAGTTACTCTTATTCAAACGCTTCTGACGTCTGAAGTATGATGTTTGTGTCATGCCAAAACCAGTACCTTGAACACGACTATCATACTCAGGTACACCCAACACTCTGGTTAACAGATCATCACGGTCAACATAAGCCGCCAACTGTGGCACCTCTTGTATCATTGATCACTATCACAAAATAAATTACAACATTATTACTAGTAGTTAATATAAACCAGAATAATCTAAGCAATGATATTATTGCACATTATCATATGTTTCAATACTTACACAATATTATGCAACTCTTCTTGCTTCTTCACTTTGAATTTCCCCTTTTTTTGTTTGTGCAACCGGCTACCCACAAGACATGTCGTGGAACCTGTGTAATATCTGAAGTTAATTCTTCTATCTGCATATGAAAGTTAGTTGAAGTTAAAAATGAGTAACACAAATTGAAGAAATAATCATTAGTCCTTACCCTTTTTTGCTCTAACTTTCCATAAGATACAGGTCCTTGTGTGTAGCAGTATATCATATTGATTGCATTGGAGTAGTTCTTCTCACTTAGCTCC
Source organism: Albizia julibrissin (assembly GCA_037074505.1). Lineage (NCBI taxonomy): Eukaryota > Viridiplantae > Streptophyta > Magnoliopsida > Fabales > Fabaceae > Albizia > Albizia julibrissin. Next base: position 38,019,858 of record CM073487.1, read on the forward strand.
TGTTTACATCCAAATTATACATATTAATAAATATTAATTACAAACATATTACAAGTAGTTTATAAAGTATAATATCACATCACTTGAAATTCTTGACTTGTATGTGTTTTCACAAACTTATCTCATGTTTCTTGACTGATGATCCCGTCGTATAATTTCTGCGGTGTTGGAATGATATTCTCGTTATCATCCATCAAGAAATATTTCACAAGATCGGAACAAAACTTTATCATGAGTTTGCCGGCTTTTTTAAGCACGAAGTTCTCTTGATCAGCACCATCATTAACAAAATAAGACTGTGCCATAAAACCAAATCTAATTTGTTAGATTGTAATCATATGAAACAAAAAAACCTGAATAATAAATTAATTAATGTCTTACCTGGAATTCACCCCATATTTCATTCCCATATTATTTCTTCACTCGTCTCCAATCTTGAATTGTAATAGGAACTCTGTCTCGGACTGTAGTCCCAATGAAATTATTGAGGAAGCTACTGTTCGATCTAATTGGATTCCGTTTTTCATTCCAATCAAGTTCTAACTTAATACCCTTGCTTTTCATTTTGATCAACCTCGCCATTAGAGTCCTGCCACGGGCGACATGTTCAACAAATCTTTGTCTACCAACATACATGGGAACATTGTCATCTTCACGCGGAGAATCCATTTTCCTACAAGTTAAACAAATAAAAGAAAATATAAATGCATAGTGACAATCATATCAATCAAAGTAAATGAATTTGACATATATGGGTACAGGTAAAACATAAAAGTAAACAAATCAGGAACTCATTATCTTTTCCTCTTTCTTGTTAAACTAACAGTTGTGTATCCCTTGAGTCTCCTAGTAAATGGATTTGTAAGCCTAACCCAAGTCTCCTCTACATGATCATGTCTCATATACAAGGGTTCGTCTTCATCTTCATCTTCATATTCATCTTCATCTATACTAATATCTTCTGACCCCAAAAGCTCAAAAGAAGGATCTTCCTGAACAATATTCAAATAGTCATGACTTTCAAGATCAACTTATTCTTCACCATTATTGTTTGATGGGAGTACAATGGACCAATTCTTCTTAGCAGGATCGGGAATAAAGAACACTTGTTCTACTTGTGATGCTAAAATGAAAGGATCATCTTTGTACTAAACTTTAGAAAGGTCTATCTGAATAAAGCCAAACTCATTTTTTCCGCAATCTACTGTTGTTGTTCACCCACTTACATATGAATACAGGGACCCTCAACATAGAGTAATCTAACTCTTATATACGTTCAATGACACTAAAGTATGACATTGGTGCATAGACAGGATGTATGTCTTTAGCACTAGATCTATGCCAAGAATCAGCAACAAGTGTTACCCCACTATTCTGCATTATGCTTCGTGTATCCTGTTCTTGTGTATAGAAGGTGTAATCGTTGCTTGCATAACCATTGTAAGATAATACATTTAAGCTCGGTCCCTTTGACAACCATATCAATTTCTCAGAAACTGAATTAGGATTCTTCTTCATCTCATCATTAATGCACTTTTTCAACCAACTTGAAAAATGTCGATTGTGTTCTTTTCATATTAAGTTTTCATTCCTATCACCATATAATGATTGAAGAGATTCCTTGTGTTCATCAACAAATGGTTCAACCTTATTAGTGTTATGTAGCACATATGAGTGGGCTTGCTCCCAATCAGTTACTGCTATTCTGATTACATCCTGCCTGCTTGTTCCTTTTCCTGATATTCGGCCATCATGACGGGACTTTGAGATCCCAACAGGGTCAACATTTGATATAAAATCATAACAAAAATCACTTGCTTCTTCAACCATGTACCATTTAGCAATACATCCCTCTAGTCGATATCTATTTTTAATAAATCCTTTTAAAATTTTCATAAATCGCTCGTTCGGGTACATCCATCTTAAGTAGACTGGACCGCACAATTGAACCTCTTTCACCAAGTGTACAATTAAGTGAACCATAATATCAAAAAATGAAGGTGGAAAATACATTTCAAGTTCACACAGAGTACAAACAATTAGCCTTTATAAATGTCGCAACTTGGTTGAATCAACCACTTTACTACATATCAACTTGAAAAACATGCAAAGTTTAGTGATTGTCTTTCTAACATTTTTCAGTAAGATGGACCGTATACCAACTGATAAGAAATTCTGCATGAGCACATGACAGTCATGAGATTTAAGGTTTTTTAACTTCAACTCTTTCATTGAAACGAAGTTTTTAATAATTGAAGAGTACTCCTCTGGAACTTTAATTCCTTTTAGAAACTCGCAAAACAATTTGTTCTCCTTCTTAGATATAATGTAAGCCGCTGGAGGTAGATAAGTATGGTTTCCTTTTTCAACTGGTGCCAACTCTTCTCTTATTCCTAAATTAACCAAATCCAACCTCGCATTGACATCATCCTTACTTTTTCCTTCCACATTGAGCAACGTGCCAATTATACTATCACAGATATTTTTTTCAATGTGCATCACATCGAGAAAATGCCTAACATATAAGGACTTCCAATATGAAAGTTCAAAGAAAATAGACTTATTCTTCCAACCACTTGTCCAGGTTTTATTGACATATGGCTTGCCAAAATTGTTATGTAGCTCTTTCACCTTTTCAAAAACCTGAGCCCCGGTCAACATCTTTGATAGGCTACCTTCTTCAGGGTCACTATTGAAAGCCTTTTTCCACTTCCTCCAACGATGTTTTGATGGTAAAAATCTCTGATGTCCCATATAGATATTTTTCTTACAATTATCTAGTCGCACTGAATGAGTATCATCTTCACATATAGGGCACGCATAATATCATTTAATGTTGTATCCGGACAAATTACCATAAGTTGGGAAATCATTAATTGTGCCATACAACATTGCTTTGAAAGTGAAAATTTCTTCCCTATACCCATCATAAACACTGACGTCATCTTCCCAAAGTAACTTCAAGTCATCAATTAAAGGAGCCAAGTATACATCTATATCATTCCCAAGCTGTTTTGGGCCAGAAATTAACGTCGACAGCATCATAAACTTACGTTTCATTATCAAGTATGGAGGAAGGTTATAAATCATCAATATTACTGGCCATGTGCTGTGTGTACTATTTTGAACGCTATACAGATTGATTCCATCAGTTGACAGTGCAAGGCATAGGTTCCTTACCTCATTCGAAAAGTCAGGATACTTATGATCAATTTTCTTCCATTGAGGGGCATTTGCAGGGTGCCTCAACTGTATGTCTTCAATCATCTCATCTGCATGCCATGTCAATTGCTTCGATATCTCTACATTACTGTACAAATGCTTGAATCTCGGGATAATAGGAAAATACCATAGGACCTTGACAGGAATTTTTCCTTTCTTCTTCCCATATCAAGATGTATTTCATTTAAGGTACTTCTCTAACGTTGCATATTGTTTTTGAAATAATATGCAATCGTTAGAGTATGCATGTATATTCTCATATCCCATTCCAGTTGTTAAGTAAAGAATTCGCTTTGTTTCTTATGTCTTCGTAGGAAGTACATTTTCTTCTGGAAGCATATCGTGCAAAAGTTCAAGGAGTGTGGTGAAACCCAAATCACTCAACCCATAGCAGGCTTTAAAGTTGTACAATTTCAGCACTGCTAGCAATCTTGTGTATTTTGTACAACAGGTATATAACGGTTTCTCTGCATCACCTTTCAACTTCTCAAATTCTCTGGGACCCAAATCACTCAACCCATAACAGGATCTTTTGTATGCTCTATTGCAAATCTAATAAACTCTTTCACCCCATCTATATATTCTCTTGAATAACGATCAGATGACATCCATTTTCGACCCATCTATGGTTTCAATAACCTAGATTTAAATCATGGTTAGTTGTTATATGTGAGAAAATCATCTATGCCTTTAACCTATATACACACTAAATGAGAAAACTATCAGTTACAAAGGGTATGTGAGTCAATTTATACCAATTAGTCACGGTAGGTTTAAATGAAAAAAATAGACTTTGTTCAAGATACAATAAAAATTAAAAAAACACAAAAAAGGGAACTTATGTGAGATTATTTATGTCACTATAGAATCCAAATAAATAATTAATTAAATCCTAGGTTTTTTTGGTAAAAAAATCAATCCTAATTCACTTTGTCAATTCCACATATAGATGAAAAAAAAAGAATGTCTAAGATGCAACAAAAATTTAAAACAAAATAAAAAAGGGATTGCTTATGTCAGGTTGCTTATGTCACACTAAAATCCAAATAAAAAGGACAGCTGAATTCTTGGAGAAAAAAGTAGGTTTTAAAAGTTGTATTTTAAAAAGTATATTTTTTTAAAAAGTATGTTTTATAGCCAATGAATGAGGAGTTAAGAAAGCGATAATAATAAAAAATTTTAAACCTATATTAGTATGTCAATTGATTCTTGAGCAATGTTCCCTAATTCCTTATTTTTTTATTTTTTTTAATTAAGCTAATTAGCCATTATTATTATTATTATTATTATAGGCCTTGATTAAATAATATCAGGGGTACATGAAAAAAAGTTTAACTGAAAATAATGATAAATTCATAAAATTACTAAAATTAAAAAAATAAAAAAAAGGGCAGGGTCTCAATCATATTAATTAAAGAAAACAATACAGATATATTAAAAAAACAATAAAATACAAACTTACAGATTCGCAGTGGGGACTAAATGCTTAGACCAAAAAGGGAGCTTTTGCCTGGACTATAGGGACGCAGCTGATCAGACGCGAGGAAATTGAAGCTAAGCAATAATAAATGAATTGAAGTTCATCAGAAACAAGACTTAATTATAAGAGAAAAGGTGACTATGAATATAAGAGACCACCTTGGAAGTTGAGAGACGGTGGAGGGAGGGAACTGACATCGAACCTAAGGGAGAGAGTTGAGGGAGCATTATTGAGATGGGGAAGGGAGGGAGCTAAGGGACGGGGGGAGGGGGAGTTGGGGGAGGAGAGCTGAGGGACAGTGGGGGACGGGGGGGGAGCTGGGGGACAGTGGGGGATAAGGGCTGGGAGCTGGGGGCTGGGGGCTGGGGGACAGTGTGGGGGGGGCTGGGGGACAGTGTGGGGGGAGCTGGGGGCTAGGGTACAGGAGCTAGGGGATGGGGGGCGGAGCTGTGGGACCGGGGGGAGCTAGGGATAGGGGTTGAGGGATGGGAGCTGAGGGATGAGGATAGGGGAGCTGAGGGATGGGGGCTAAGGGACGGGGAAGGGATCAGCGCTAAGGGCTAGGGGACCGGGGCTTAGCTGAGGGGATTGAGGGGGTGGCGGTGGGGTCAAAAAAAGCTTAGGGCTGAGCTGAGGGAGGGGAGTATGGGGCTGGGAAATTGATTTGGGGGAGGGGAATTGAAATTATTAGCGGGTGTTTTGAGTTTTTCAGACATTGGGTGGCGCTTGTCTCAATAAGTGCCACCCAATCACCATTTTTATTACATTTTTATATTAATTAATATATTACAATATATAAATTACTAAAATTATATTATTGATAAATTATATAATATTAATATATATTCATATAATCAGTTCAGTAGACATTGGGTGGCGCTGGCGCTTTTTTCAATAAGCACCACCCAATCAAATTTTAATTAATATTTATTAGTTAAAAAATTAGATATAGGGTTGCTTTGTTCAATAAGCGCCACCCAATCATATATTTAATTAAATAATTAATTACAAAAATTAATATTAATCATATATAATTATTAATTAATATAATTTTACTAAAAATAAAACATTAGATTTCTTTTAATAAAATATTTTTTTAAGTGATTTATTAGAATGAATTAAAATGATATGCCTTTAATTATATTAATATATATTATTAATATTAATAAATTATAATTTAATTAAAAAATATAAAAATTAGATGCAGAGACGACTTTAATTTATAAAATAAAAATAAAAAATAAATGCAAGATATATACAGTAATCTATTACAATATATAAATTAATATAATTATATTACATATATAAATATATAATATAAATATTTATTAAATTTATTAATAATAATTTAATTATCATACCTTAGGTGGCGCTTGGTTCAATAAGCGCCTATAAATTATATTTTTTATTAATTTTTAATATTTAGTAATTAAATATAAATTAATAAATATTAATATTATTTATTCAATATGTAATATAATTATATTAATTTAATATATTGTAATAGATTAATGCATTTATCTTGCTTTAATTTCTTATTTTAATTTTATAAAATTAAAGTCATCACCGGATCTAATATTTTACTTCTTTTATAATTAAATTATAAGATATTAATATTAATATTATATATTTAATAATTAATATAGTTATATGAATTTATATCATTAAAGAATATATACTTCTACTAAATTATGTATTGTAAAAAAATTATTCATTAAATTATATAATAAATTTATATTTTTTCACATTCAATTTATTATAAAATTTGTATATAATATTAGAATTTATCATTTTTTATTTTATTATGGATTTTAATATTTATAATCAACAACCGCATGTATAATTTTGATTTCAATAAGAGAAAATATATAAAATATGATAATATCTTTAGTAGAAACTTTAAAAAATTATAAAATAGAAAGAATATTGGGTGACGCTTATTTGAATAAGTGCCACAACTTTTTTTAATTATATTTTTTTAAGTTTTTTTTGAGAAAAATACTTTAGGTGGCACTTTTTAATGTCAGTGACCAGTTGTGGCGCTTATTTAAATAAGCGCCACTTAATGTATTTTTACAAAAAAACAATTTAAAAACAACAAAGTTAGTTAAAGCTGAATAAGCAGCACAAAAGGTGCGCCACTAAATCTGTAATTTGTAGTAGTGTCTTCTCCATGGTTGGGGGGTGAGCGATCAAAGGGTTTGGGAAGTGGGAAGGAACCTTTTTTCAGAAACAGTGGGTGAGGAAGAAAGAAAGAGGGAGATGATTCAGCATAATGACTCGTTGACATGGAAGATGACATGGTGTGCCATGTGGGATGTTTGACTGATTTAATACTTAAAATTAACATTGGAGGACAGGATGGTGGCATTGCTATGTTTTATAAACTTTTAGGTAGCATTGCTCTAAAAAAAAACTTTCAAATATCCAATACTCCTTAGTGAAAACTTTTTGGGCAAAAACAGACTTTACCCTTTTATTAATTAATAATGTTAGGTAATCCATAATTTATTAAACATGATGTATTTTGACATATGCAAAAGGGTCTTTTAGTTATTTATATCTTCACTCATTTTTTCTCTCTCTATTTTCTCTTGTCCATCCAAACAAGATAGGTAATCATCATATTTTCTCTTCTCCCAATTTCTCTTCCCATTCTAAGGAAAGCTCTGTTGCGCCATCTGCATTCATAGTTGATAGTGTCATAAGCCCACAGGCCATATATAGACACAGTTTTATTGTACTCATCCATTAATCTTCCCTCTAAAGGAACAACCCTTACAACCTACGATATGGCGTCACACCCAAAGCAGCATCCATGTAGCCTTTCACATCCAAAGTAATGAAAGCATATTAAACAAATTAACTATGGTTACCTCCACTCCAACCTTAACTTTGAAAGCTAGAGAAGAAAATCCACAATTCACAACCCTGAGTCACAAGTTAATTAATCTACATCATTAATGTAGCACAATTTAATATAGATAATTAACCTAATTATACAAGTTTATCATTGCTGCCAAAAATTCTAATTCCACATTAAGTTCTCAATTATTTATTCTAATCTCAATTCAAATTTTTCTTCAAGCCTAACAGCTCATTCAAATCACAAATTAACCTCAATCACAATCAAAAGGTTTTACATTTTTCTTCACCTTATTCTCATCACTTGCACTATTCACACTGAGCAACACATAACATACTGATTTTACATATGTTTAGCTAGCTACAAATGGCTCCAAACCGAAGCCCATTTCTTTTGCAACCACGGAACTTGAAGAATTGAAAGGGTGAAGAAGAGAACTAAAACAGACATTACTATTGCGAAGAGGCCTCCAAAGTCGTCTTTCATCAAACCTCGAGTCTCAACGTAATTCTTGTATTCGGATTTGTCGATGGTGACAGGAAAGGATATTCTCTTCTTCATGCCATGAAATGTCGTCACATTTTGAGTGACTTGTAATATTGCAGCTGAAAAACTAGATACCAAGGTAGAATTCTTTGGGAATGCCTGAAAATACAATTATAGTACATCATCAAAGTTTTATAGGTAGGCCATATTGAATTTTGGGGAGACACAAAAAAAAATGGATTAGTGACAAAATTTGGTGACCGAATTGGATGCTTTCATCATCAAATAGACTGTTACTAATTAATTAACAAAAAACTCCATCACTAATTAAGTCAATTTAATGGCAGAATTTTGTTCATAAAGTCCGTCGCTAATTGATTGTTTTTTTAGTAGCGAGAGGAGAAGAGTACTCACAAAGGCAAATCCACCAGTTTTGTAGATTGGTCCTGTCATCTTACAAGAAGAGCACTTGGAAATCAAGAGCCTGAGATAAGGAGTTTCATCAAAAATCACACCAACACCTCCTTTTAACAACGCTTTATCGTAGTCTTCGCGACTTTCTAAAGACTTTAACTGATCACAATCTAATCCTATGTGCTTAGTCAGAAGCTCTTTTACCCATGAATTGCTTTGATATCCCACTTTCACATTGTTCCTTTTAATCTCTTGCACGTCCCTCCATGGAGAAGGCTTTGCCGTTGTCCTCTCTGATAAAATTGAAGTTAAATTTGCGGTGTAAACTTGCACTGCTATGGTCAACAAAAACGTGACAATTATCACCACCCATTTAGACGTGAGCCTTTTGAAAGACTTATCTACATCTGCAATAATCACACATAAAACATTGATAATATACGCTCCATATTGAGTGTGTCAAATCGAGTGTGAGAAGAACAAATTGATACAAATTATGACATGTAAATATGAACGAAGGGAATGATATATATAGTGCATGAGAAAAGAGAACTCACCGCTCATGTAAATAAGGAAGGGATTGCGGACAAACTGTTTCAATTTGGTTTCATCAACATTCCTCGTCTTTGTTCTTTCCAATATAATTACAATAGCAGTTGCAACCACAAAAATCGCACTAAGAATTAACCAAAGTGACTTATCAAATGGTTTGAGGAGAACCCACCCACTTTTGGAGTCGGACCTCACTTTCACCACCATTGACACGCTTGAATCTAAATACGGCATTGTGAAATCAACACAATCTGTGCGATTCTCTACAATTGTAATGTCTCCAATTATAACATCAACATCAACATTCTGCAATATTTTCAATGAAACGATACCAAATATCATGCCTTGACTTTCCTTTAGAAGCTGAGAGACAAAAAAGATTATAAAAGTAAAAAACAATTGAAAGCAACGGAACGAATGAAAACTTGCCTTGGTTTTAATATCTTTGCAGAGAAGATCATAATAGCTTGAGGGAGTCGGAACGAGCACAAAGTCATAAGTAAATTGCAAGACGTCAACCACTTCATTAAACACTTCAACAGCAAAGCCAGTAGCTGATGATACATTCTGCTCTTCTCCACTAACATTAACAAATTCAGTAAAATACGTTTTTATGACCCCAATTTTCAACTTTGGTGGTGTCTTTATTGTGTTACCCGGCCACGTTGGGTCCCTTAGTTTGTGTTTACTAGCTGTTTCACCATCTAGACGAAATAGTCCTACATTGGGTCGCCAATATCCAATGATATTTTCTCTTGGACCTTGCACATTGTATATTACAAATTGTGATGGTTCTAGTTGTCCTTTCCTCAAACTGAAATTCCCTGACCGACCTTTGAAATCGGCATCCTGAATTGCTTTGTGAAGTTCTGGGCCTGTTTTATTGCGAACATCAACTGTGCTTTCATTAAAATTGACTAAGCCATTAATGTGCTCTACCGCATTAGCCAATGCTGTGATAGTGTCATAAGCCCACAGTCCATATAGAGACAGACTTTTATTGTGTTCAGCCGTTAATGTGCTCTCTAAGGAAACATCCAATGAAGGCCTCAGACCCAAAACACCATCCATGTAGCCTTTCTCTTTTATGTCTTTGGCTTTTGGATCTAGCACAGGAGATAGGCCTTGCGTAAGTATCCAAGCGTATCCTTCACTCATCATCGCTTCCTTTTTTGCATGTTTCACAAGTCTTGACCAAAGGTCCACAGTCATATGAGCAACAAATACATATGTTCGCTGTTCTTTTGTCTTTTTAAGCTCTTTGGTGATTTGATCATCCGTGAAAACTTGACTAATTGCACTCATGTAGGGCACTCGAGTGTCCATTTCTCGCAAGGCGTAAGAGAGACATGGAACTAGGTCAATGCCGAATTCTGGCCATTCATAAATGGGGATCACAGACTGCCAGTTATAAGCTTTTATAATGGCTGCTATAGCTTCGAACTGAGAGCAATGGCTTCTGGACAAGTTGGAGTGGACGAAGAATCGGGTACGAGGTGGCAACAGAGATGGACCAGATGGAGAAAACCAAATCACAGGTACATTATAACTGGCACCAAGTTCTACAACATGCCTTGCTTGCTGTGAGTTTTGAGGTCCCAGGATTGCATGCACCTTTTCCTTATTTATTAGATCCCAAGCTGCTTAATGCCAAGATCACGAAATTAAAATGATACGCGCTCTATTCAATTTTGATTATTTTCTCAACTAATATATCATGGCAAGAAATTTTCATTCTCATGGACAATATTTTACGAACTAAACTACTCCTGAAAATTGTTACTGCTATCCTTCCACAAAGCTTCATCTTATTTGTCACCTGGTCAATATTAATTTGGCACATATTCGATATAACTGTTATCCTAAAAATCAATTTTTATGAATATATATCTTCAATATTTTATTTTTTATTGATGAATATTAAGTTTGTAAAAAAATTTATATTATTTGCTGATTTTCTTATCCATGGACTGTCCTATATATATAGACACACACAGAACAGAGGGAGGGAGGACACTGCAAAAATTAAGAATCCGTCCAGACTTTTATGCAAATAAGTTGTTAATTATTCTGTTACTTTGACGGAATATATTATGTGTTATTGACCAAATGAATAATTTAATTTTTTTATGCCAATAATTAACCTTCTCTTTATGCAAATAATTGACCAAATGAATAATTTAATTTTTTTCGGTCATGTGTCGATAACTTTTCTAAAGTCAGGTTAAAAAAAAAGATAACTTTTCTAAATTTTAAGTTATATACAAATAAAGTTTTTAATCAGATTATGTTATTGGAAAGAAACAAAATACAAACTAACAGCACAGGGTTACTTGCTCTAATTTTAAAAATTTGGGGTTTATTGTAAAATTAAAGGGAAAATGAAACCAAAAGAATGTTAAAAATAGTAAAGGACAAAATGATATTTTGAATATTTATAATATCATAGAAGTGTTAAGACTAATTTGCCCCTTTTTAAAATGAAAGGAAGTGATACAAATTCCCTCACACTTTTTTTTTTGGTTAAAAGAAAGTAATCCCACCACACCCCCACTTCCCACCTGCGACATACCTTTGTCGACATTGGAGCTCCAGTTTTCCAGCCCCCACTAGAGCTATGAGAGGAATAATTATTGGCAAAGTAATAAGATTTATTAAGAAATTTATGATATTTTATTAGATTTTAACAACTTACGTTTACAACTTATAAATTTATACTATCAAGTTTTTCACAAGTTTTATTAAGGAATTTAAAACATTTCATTAGGTTTTAACAACTTTCATTTACCAAGTAACAAATCTACACTATTAGTTTTTTCACAAGTTTTTTTAAGAAATTCATGACATTTCATTAGATTTTAACAACTTTTATTTACCAATATAAATGAAAGTTATTAAAATTTAATGAAATGTTATTAACTCCTTAATAAAACTTGTGAAAAATATGCAAGTGTAGATTTTTTAATTGGTGAATAAAAGTTGTTAAAATGTAATGAAATATTGTAAATTTCTTAATAAATCTTATTACTTTGCTAATAATTATTCTTGCTTCAGCTAGCCATCGGAGCTCCGGAACCATCATGGGCATATCACCGGTGGTTGGAGGCGGTGACTGGCAAGGGTGGGGGTAGGGTTACTTTAAAAAAAATGTGTGAGGGCATTTGTGTGATTTTTTTAATTTCAAAAAGAATAAATCAAGCCTAACACTTCTCTAATATTACGAATATTTGAAATAACCTTTTGTCTTTTGTTTTTTTAAAGTTCTTTTTCTATTTTTTTTTCAATTTTAAAAGTGGCTAAGGATATTTACATAATACATACAACCTAAAATTTTAGGAGGTTGTATAAAATTTAATTAAATAATTAAGTTGGGGGAGTTTTAACCTGAATCTAAATTAGTCTGTATTTTTCACTTTTTTTTATATTGAATGACCTGTTGTTTAAAAAATCACGATATGTTTGTACGTATGTATGTGCGCTAGGCCCATGGGAGAAGAACTGGAATTCCCAAATCGCCCCCACTGTCTGGGGAGGTGGGGTTGGTCATCTATTTCCATGTCATCAACAAAGAGAAATTAACATGGCAGAAGAACAAAGCTCAAACGTCTAGCAATTTGACAGACATTAAAAAATAACCCATTAATATCTTTATTTACTACACTTTTTTTTTTTTCCATAGGATGAGTAGTATGTAGTAGTTACCTGCAGCAGCCGCAGTGAGGAGATCGTTTCCAGAATCCCTGAGATGAAGTGTGAGGTTGGTTGTGTAGTTGGAATCATGTGTAGAATAGAAATCTTGGAGTGAGATGTTGATGCAGTTGCGGGATATGGAACCAAGTGATGAATCCGAATCCGAATCCAGAATCACTCCTACTGGTATAGATACATTTGAAGAGTGAGCTAGGGTAGCTAGGCATAATAAGCCCACAAATAATATGACACAATCTCTTCGCCTTCTCTCCATTTCTCCAATTCTCTGCTATTTTACCTTTACTCCTCGCTCCTCTCACTCTCTCTTCAACTCTTATTACTCTCATTTTATAATACCTTTACTTCCCTCCTATATAATATGTTTGTGAATGATAACTTTATTATGAGTTTAAAATGACATTTTTGCCCCTTTTAAAGTATTTTGATAGGGACAATGGAATCCTAAATTCTTAAATTTGGTTGAATGTTCCCCTAAAATTTAAAAATTCTAGCAAATTGTTGCTCCGTTAATTTCAGTAGAAGGTTGGAAAATTATATACAAGTACCCTCAAAATGAAAAATAAGTCTCCTTTTAAAAAGTTAATATTGATCAAGTCCGAACAGACCATTACAGTTTATCATCCATGTAAAAAATCCAAAGTACTCCCTCAGGTCTTGAATATAGGGTATAATTGGTGAGTTGGTCTTTGTCTTAAATATAACACATATTTCTCATCTTTCTTAATATTTTCCTAATATATATGCTCTCTTAACATAATCAAGTAAGAGAAAGAATAAGAGAATTAAGAAAGATAATTATGGTATTTTAAAAAAAGCATGTTAGATTAACTAGCCTTACTAATTAACTTTCTTAATCTAACCAAATTAGGTAAACATCTTAGGATAGAAAGAACTACCATTTCAATCAACTCATTTGACCAACTTTAACCAACTACTACGTACATCGTTGGACTGATTACCATCACTTACGACAGTCTTACTAAGTAATCATAAATTTATTTTAGTGTCACCAAAAAAAAATATTACTTTTGCATTAGTAATACTTTAATTCAATATCTAATAACATAAATATCCTACAGATAATGTAAGAATCTTATTGGTATGTGATATAAAAAACACTTTTGAAAGTGTTTTTCAAACCTAAGGCCCTATTTGGTGCGTAGCAATGAGTTTTGGTGAATTGTGATTGATATTGGAATTGGTATTGAGATTAGTAGTGGGATTGGGATTAAGATTAAGATTAAGACTTAAAAACTATGTTTGTTATGGAATAATATTTTAGATCAGGGTTTGCTAGGAAACATCAAGACTTTCACGATGACATGTGGTGGCTCCTTTAGATCTGCGTTAATGGTGACGCAATGGCTCCTTCACGATGACATTGATGGAGACAACTTGTAGGCTTTGATGGATGAGAATCAAATCTGAACCTCTGCCACTATTAAAGGAAGACGACGACGATCTACAATGACGTTGATGGAGGGACAACATGGGGGAGAGGGAGGATGGAGATGATGGAGGGATGACATGGAGGAGAGGGAGAAGGAGGCCGGAGATGATGGGTGGTGTGCCAAAGATGACGGGAGGCATGCCGAAGATGGCAAAAGGGATGGAGCCGACAGTAATGGCTTATCTGATGAGAAGAGTTGAGGAGGCATGGGTATTTTGGTCATGGAAAAAAAAATCAATCCCAGGATTGATTTTTCAATACCATGGGAGGAGGTGATATTGCCCAATCCCCTCTTGGTGGGATTGCCCAGTCCCAAGTATATTCCTTAGTGCCTCATACGAAACATGACTAAACGAGCTATACTGATGCCAATGCCAATCCTAACTTCCCCAATGGCTTGTACCAAACATAGCCTAAAGGTATAGTATGGGTACTAAGAATATAAAAAAGACTTTAACGGCAAAATTGTACTAAAAAATTATTTTAGGGTGGTGGATGTTACTGAAAAAATATTTTTATAACTTTAGATGTATTTAACTTAATGGACTTTTTGGGAATTAATAACAAAGGCAAAATTGTACATGAAAAAAAATACCTTAAAGGTAAATTTGCCCCACGTATATAATATCGGAATGTAATTAAGAAATAACATCAAGCTGCTGGAAACACCTTAATATAACATGATATTGGATGATATTTAATTAACCCAAAAATCTATGTAAGTAATACCTTAAAGTTTAAAAAGAAAAACGGAATATGAAGAAAGAAAATCAGAACGTACGTGCCTCTATCCTTTGGCAAGGGGAAAAAAACTGAAGTGGAATTTTGGGAGTACTCCATGATCGATTAAAATAAAAACATGAACACGATGACATAATGACATGGGATGAAGTGACGTGTGAGAGAGACGCA
The DNA here is from genome assembly GCA_037074505.1 of Albizia julibrissin. Classification (NCBI taxonomy): domain Eukaryota; kingdom Viridiplantae; phylum Streptophyta; class Magnoliopsida; order Fabales; family Fabaceae; genus Albizia; species Albizia julibrissin. The sequence continues at coordinate 38,034,951 of CM073487.1, forward strand.
ACACATGAATTATGTGGTAACTTTAACAATTTTATGTCTATCAAAAGGGGATACATTTACTTTATTGTTCCGGCACCTTCTGCTTTATTTCCCATCGAAATACCATCACCTTCCACTTAATTGGACCTTTTTTTTTCCGCCCGCACTTGGCCATTGGTATATTTACCCCAGGACCCCACCTTTATTCTTACCTTTATTCTTTTCATATATGGGAACATTGTCATCTTTCCGCGGAGAATCCATTTTCCTACAAGTTAAACAAATAAAAGAAAATATAAATGCATAGTGACAATCATATCAATCAAAGTAAATGAATTTGACATATATGGGTACAGATAAAACATACAAGTAAACAAATCAGGAACTCATTATCTTTTCCTCTTTCTTGTTAAACTAACAGTTGTGTATCCCTTGAGTCTCCTAGTAAATGGATTTGTAAGCCTGACCCAAGTCTCCTCTGCATGATCATGTCTCATATACAAGGGTTCGTCTTCATCTTCATCTTCATATTCATCTTCATCTATACTAATATCTTCTGACCCCAAAAGCTCAAAAGAATGATCTTCCTGAACAATATTCAAATAGTCATGACTTTCAAGATCAACTTATTCTTCACGATTATTGTTTGATGGGAGTACAATGGACCAATTCATAGCAGGATCGGGAATAAAGAACACTTGTTCTGCTTGTGATGCTAAAATGAAAGGATCATCTTTGTACTAAACTTTAGAAAGGTCTATCTGAATAAAGCCAAACTCATTTTTTCCGCAATCTACTGTTGTTGTTCACCCACTTACATATGAATACAGGGACCCTCAACATAGAGTAATATAACTCTCATATACGTTCAATGACACTAAAGTATGACATTGGTGCATAGACAGGATGTATGTCTTTAGCACTAGATCTATGCCAAGAATCAGCAACAAGTGTTACCCCACTATTCTGCATTGTGCTTCGTGTATCCTATTCTTGTGTATAGAGGGTGTAATCGTTGCTTGCATAACCATTGTAAGATAATACATTTAAGCTCGGTCCCTTTGACAACCATATCAATTTCTCAGAAACTGAATTAGGATTCTTCTTCATCTCATCATTAATGCACTTTTTCAACCAACTTGAAAAATGTCGATTGTGTTCTTTTCATATTAAGTTTTCATTCCTATCACCATATAATGATTGAAGAGATTCCTTGTGTTCATCAACAAATGGTTCAACCTTATTAGTGTTATGTAGCACATATGAGTGGGCTTGCTCCCAATCAGTTACTGCTATTTTGATTACATCCTGCCTGCTTGTTCCTTTTAATGATATTCGGCCATCATGACGGGACTTTGAGATCCCAACAGGGTCAACATTTGATATAAAATCATAACAAAAATCACTTGCTTCTTCAACCATGTACCATTCAGCAATACATCCCTCTGGTCGATATCTATTTTTAATAAATCCTTTTAAAATTTTCATAAATCGTTCGTTCGGGTACATCCATCTTAAGTAGACTGGACCGCACAATTGAACCTCTTTCACCAAGTGTACAATTAAGTGAACCATAATATCAAAAAATGAAGGTGGAAAATACATTTCAAGTTCACACATAGTACAAACAATTAGCCTTTATAAATGTCGCAACTTGGTTGAATCAACCACTTTACTACATATCAACTTGAAAAACATGCAAAGTTTAGTGATTGTCTTTCTAACATTTTTCAGTAAGATGGACCGTATACCAACCGATAAGAAATTCTGCATGAGCACATGACAGTCATGAGATTTAAGGTTTTTTAACTTCAACTCTTTCATTGAAACGAAGTTTTTAATAATTGAAGAGTACTCCTCTGGAACTTTAATTCCTTTTAGAAACTCGCAAAACTCCTTCTTTGATATAGTGTAAGCCACTGGAGGTAGATAAGTGTGGTTTCCTTTTCAACTAGTGCCAACTCTTCTCTTATTCCTAAATTAACCAAATCCAACCTCGCATTGACATCATCCTTACTTTTTCCTTCCACATTGAGCAACGTGCCAATTATACTATCACAGATATTTTTCTCAATGTGCATCACATCGAGAAAATGCCTAACATATAAGGACTTCCAATATGGAAGTTCAAAGAAAATAGACTTCTTCTTCCAACCACTTATCCAGGTTTTATTGACATATGGCTTGCCAAAATTGTTATGTAGCTCTTTCACCTTTTCAAAAACCTGAGCCCCGGTCAACATCTTTGATAGGCTACCTTCTTCAGGGTCACTATTGAAAGCCTTTTTCCACTTCCTCCAACGATGTTTTGATGGTAAAAATCTCTGATGTCCCATATAGATATTTTTCTTACAATTATCTAGTCGCACTGAATGAGTATCATCTTCACATATAGGGCACGCATAATATCATTTAATGTTGTATCCAGACAAATTACCATAAGTTGGGAAATCATTAATTGTGCCATACAGCATTGCTTTCAAAGTGAAAATTTCTTCCCTATACCCATCATAAACACTGACGTCATCTTCCCAAAGTAACTTCAAGTCATCAATTAAAGGAGCCAAGTATACATCTATATCACTCCCAAGCTGTTTTGGGCCAGAAATTAACGTCGACAGCATCATAAACTTACGTTTCATTATCAAGTATGGAGGAAGGTTATAAATCATCAATATTACCGGCCATGTGCTGTGTGTACTATTTTGAACGCTGTACAGATTGATTCCATCAGTTGACAGTGCAAGGCATAGGTTCCTTACCTCATTCGAAAAGTCAGGATACTTATGATCAATTTTCTTCCATTGAGGGGCATTTGCAGGGTGCCTCAACTGTATGTCTTCAATCATCTCATCTGCATGCCATGTCAATTGCTTCGATATCTCTACATTACTGTACAAATGCTTGAATCTCGGGATAATAGGAAAATACCATAGGACCTTGATAGGAATTTTTCCTTTCTTCTTCCCATATCAAGATGTATTTCATTTAAGGTACTTCTCTAACGTTGCATATTGTTTTTGAAATAATATGCAATCGTTAGAGTATGCATGTATATTCTCATATCCCATTCCAGTTGTTAAGTAAAGAATTCGCTTTGTTTCTTATGTCTTCGTAGGAAGTACATTTTCTTCTGGAAGCATATCTTGCAAAAGTTCAAGGAGTGTGGTGAAACCCAAATCACTCAACCCATAGCAGGCTTTAAAGTTGTACAATTTCAGCACTGCTAGCAATCTTGTGTATTTTGTAGAACAGGTATATAACGGTTTCTCTGCATCACCTTTCAACTTCTCAAATTCTCTGGGACCCAAATCACTCAACCCATAGCAGGATCTTTTGTATGCTCTATTGCAAATCTAATAAACTCTTTCACCCCATCTATATATTCTCTTGAATAACGATCAGATGACATCCATTTTCGACCCATCTATGGTTTCAATAACCTAGATTTAAATCGTGGTTAGTTGTTATATGTGAGAAAATCATCTATGCCTTTAACCTATATACACACTAAATGAGAAAACTATCAGTTACAAAGGGTATGTGAGTCAATTTATACCAATTAGTCACGATAGGTTTAAATGAAAAAAAATAGACTTTGTTCAAGATACAATAAAAATTAAAAAAAAACACAAAAAAGGGAACTTATGTGAGATTATTTATGTCACTATAGAATCCAAATAAATAATTAATTAAATCCTAGGTTTTTTTGGTAAAAAAATCAATCCTAATTCACTTTGTCAATTACACATATAGATGAAAAAAAAAAAGAATGTCTAAGATGCAACATAAATTCAAAACAAAATAAAAAAGGGATTGCTTATGTCAGGTTGCTTATGTCACACTAAAATCCAAATAAAAAGGATAGCTGAATTCTTGGAGAAAAAAGTAAGTTTTAAAAGTTGTATTTTAAAAAGTATATTTTTTTAAAAAGTATGTTTTATAGCCAATGAATGAGGAGTTAAGAAAGCGATAATAGTAAAAAATTTTAAACCTATATTAGTATGTCAATTGATTCTTGAGCAATGTTCCCTAATTCCTTATTTTTTTATTTTTTCTAATTAAGCTAATTAGCCATTATTATTATTATTAGTATAGGCCTTGATTAAATGATATCAGAGGTACATGAAAAAAAGTTTAACTGAAAATAATGATAAATTCATAAAATTATTAAAATTAAAAAAATAACAAAAAAGGGCAGGGTCTCAATCATATTAAAGAAAACAATACATATATATTAAAAAAAATAAAAGACAAACTTACAGATTCGCAGTGGGGACTAAATGCTTAGACCAAAAAGGGAGCTTTTGCCTGGACTATAGGGACGCAGCTGATCAGACGCGAGGAAATTGAAGCTAAGCAATAATAAATGAATTGAAGTTCATCAGAAACAAGACTTAATTATAAGAGAAAAGGTGACTATGAATATAAGAGACCACCTTGGAAGTTGAGAGACGGTGGAGGGAGGGAACTGACATCGAACCTAAGGGAGAGAGTTGAGGGAGCATTATTGAGATGGGGAAGGGAGGGAGCTAAGGGACGGGGGGAGGGGGAGTTGGGGGAGGAGAGCTGAGGGACAGTGGGGGACGGGGGGGGAGCTGGGGGACAGTGGGGGATAAGGGCTGGGAGCTGGGGGACAGTGTGGGGGGGGCTGGGGGACAGTGTGGGGGGAGCTGGGGGCTAGGGTACAGGAGCTAGGGGATGGGGGGCGGAGCTGTGGGACCGGGGGGAGCTAGGGATAGGGGTTGAGGGATGGGAGCTGAGGGATGAGGATAGGGGAGCTGAGGGATGGGGGCTAAGGGACGGGGAAGGGATCAGCGCTAAGGGCTAGGGGACCGGGGCTTAGCTGAGGGGATTGAGGGGGTGGCGGTGGGGTCAAAAAAAGCTTAGGGCTGAGCTGAGGGAGGGGAGTATGGGGCTGGGAAATTGATTTGGGGGAGGGGAATTGAAATTATTAGCGGGTGTTTTGAGTTTTTCAGACATTGGGTGGCGCTTGTCTCAATAAGTGCCACCCAATCACCATTTTTATTACATTTTTATATTAATTAATATATTACAATATATAAATTACTAAAATTATATTATTGATAAATTATATAATATTAATATATATTCATATAATCAGTTCAGTAGACATTGGGTGGCGCTGGCGCTTTTTTCAATAAGCACCACCCAATCAAATTTTAATTAATATTTATTAGTTAAAAAATTAGATATAGGGTTGCTTTGTTCAATAAGCGCCACCCAATCATATATTTAATTAAATAATTAATTACAAAAATTAATATTAATCATATATAATTATTAATTAATATAATTTTACTAAAAATAAAACATTAGATTTCTTTTAATAAAATATTTTTTTAAGTGATTTATTAGAATGAATTAAAATGATATGCCTTTAATTATATTAATATATATTATTAATATTAATAAATTATAATTTAATTAAAAAATATAAAAATTAGATGCAGAGACGACTTTAATTTATAAAATAAAAATAAAAAATAAATGCAAGATATATACAGTAATCTATTACAATATATAAATTAATATAATTATATTACATATATAAATATATAATATAAATATTTATTAAATTTATTAATAATAATTTAATTATCATACCTTAGGTGGCGCTTGGTTCAATAAGCGCCTATAAATTATATTTTTTATTAATTTTTAATATTTAGTAATTAAATATAAATTAATAAATATTAATATTATTTATTCAATATGTAATATAATTATATTAATTTAATATATTGTAATAGATTAATGCATTTATCTTGCTTTAATTTCTTATTTTAATTTTATAAAATTAAAGTCATCACCGGATCTAATATTTTACTTCTTTTATAATTAAATTATAAGATATTAATATTAATATTATATATTTAATAATTAATATAGTTATATGAATTTATATCATTAAAGAATATATACTTCTACTAAATTATGTATTGTAAAAAAATTATTCATTAAATTATATAATAAATTTATATTTTTTCACATTCAATTTATTATAAAATTTGTATATAATATTAGAATTTATCATTTTTTATTTTATTATGGATTTTAATATTTATAATCAACAACCGCATGTATAATTTTGATTTCAATAAGAGAAAATATATAAAATATGATAATATCTTTAGTAGAAACTTTAAAAAATTATAAAATAGAAAGAATATTGGGTGACGCTTATTTGAATAAGTGCCACAACTTTTTTTAATTATATTTTTTTAAGTTTTTTTTGAGAAAAATACTTTAGGTGGCACTTTTTAATGTCAGTGACCAGTTGTGGCGCTTATTTAAATAAGCGCCACTTAATGTATTTTTACAAAAAAACAATTTAAAAACAACAAAGTTAGTTAAAGCTGAATAAGCAGCACAAAAGGTGCGCCACTAAATCTGTAATTTGTAGTAGTGTCTTCTCCATGGTTGGGGGGTGAGCGATCAAAGGGTTTGGGAAGTGGGAAGGAACCTTTTTTCAGAAACAGTGGGTGAGGAAGAAAGAAAGAGGGAGATGATTCAGCATAATGACTCGTTGACGTGGAAGATGACATGGTGTGCCATGTGGGATGTTTGACTGATTTAATACTTAAAATTAACATTGGAGGACAGGATGGTGGCATTGCTATGTTTTATAAACTTTTAGGTAGCATTGCTCTAAAAAAAAACTTTCAAATATCCAATACTCCTTAGTGAAAACTTTTTGGGCAAAAACAGACTTTACCCTTTTATTAATTAATAATGTTAGGTAATCCATAATTTATTAAACATGATGTATTTTGACATATGCAAAAGGGTCTTTTAGTTATTTATATCTTCACTCATTTTTTCTCTCTCTATTTTCTCTTGTCCATCCAAACAAGATAGGTAATCATCATATTTTCTCTTCTCCCAATTTCTCTTCCCATTCTAAGGAAAGCTCTGTTGCGCCATCTGCATTCATAGTTGATAGTGTCATAAGCCCACAGGCCATATATAGACACAGTTTTATTGTACTCATCCATTAATCTTCCCTCTAAAGGAACAACCCTTACAACCTACGATATGGCGTCACACCCAAAGCAGCATCCATGTAGCCTTTCACATCCAAAGTAATGAAAGCATATTAAACAAATTAACTATGGTTACCTCCACTCCAACCTTAACTTTGAAAGCTAGAGAAGAAAATCCACAATTCACAACCCTGAGTCACAAGTTAATTAATCTACATCATTAATGTAGCACAATTTAATATAGATAATTAACCTAATTATACAAGTTTATCATTGCTGCCAAAAATTCTAATTCCACATTAAGTTCTCAATTATTTATTCTAATCTCAATTCAAATTTTTCTTCAAGCCTAACAGCTCATTCAAATCACAAATTAACCTCAATCACAATCAAAAGGTTTTACATTTTTCTTCACCTTATTCTCATCACTTGCACTATTCACACTGAGCAACACATAACATACTGATTTTACATATGTTTAGCTAGCTACAAATGGCTCCAAACCGAAGCCCATTTCTTTTGCAACCACGGAACTTGAAGAATTGAAAGGGTGAAGAAGAGAACTAAAACAGACATTACTATTGCGAAGAGGCCTCCAAAGTCGTCTTTCATCAAACCTCGAGTCTCAACGTAATTCTTGTATTCGGATTTGTCGATGGTGACAGGAAAGGATATTCTCTTCTTCATGCCATGAAATGTCGTCACATTTTGAGTGACTTGTAATATTGCAGCTGAAAAACTAGATACCAAGGTAGAATTCTTTGGGAATGCCTGAAAATACAATTATAGTACATCATCAAAGTTTTATAGGTAGGCCATATTGAATTTTGGGGAGACACAAAAAAAAATGGATTAGTGACAAAATTTGGTGACCGAATTGGATGCTTTCATCATCAAATAGACTGTTACTAATTAATTAACAAAAAACTCCATCACTAATTAAGTCAATTTAATGGCAGAATTTTGTTCATAAAGTCCGTCGCTAATTGATTGTTTTTTTAGTAGCGAGAGGAGAAGAGTACTCACAAAGGCAAATCCACCAGTTTTGTAGATTGGTCCTGTCATCTTACAAGAAGAGCACTTGGAAATCAAGAGCCTGAGATAAGGAGTTTCATCAAAAATCACACCAACACCTCCTTTTAACAACGCTTTATCGTAGTCTTCGCGACTTTCTAAAGACTTTAACTGATCACAATCTAATCCTATGTGCTTAGTCAGAAGCTCTTTTACCCATGAATTGCTTTGATATCCCACTTTCACATTGTTCCTTTTAATCTCTTGCACGTCCCTCCATGGAGAAGGCTTTGCCGTTGTCCTCTCTGATAAAATTGAAGTTAAATTTGCGGTGTAAACTTGCACTGCTATGGTCAACAAAAACGTGACAATTATCACCACCCATTTAGACGTGAGCCTTTTGAAAGACTTATCTACATCTGCAATAATCACACATAAAACATTGATAATATACGCTCCATATTGAGTGTGTCAAATCGAGTGTGAGAAGAACAAATTGATACAAATTATGACATGTAAATATGAACGAAGGGAATGATATATATAGTGCATGAGAAAAGAGAACTCACCGCTCATGTAAATAAGGAAGGGATTGCGGACAAACTGTTTCAATTTGGTTTCATCAACATTCCTCGTCTTTGTTCTTTCCAATATAATTACAATAGCAGTTGCAACCACAAAAATCGCACTAAGAATTAACCAAAGTGACTTATCAAATGGTTTGAGGAGAACCCACCCACTTTTGGAGTCGGACCTCACTTTCACCACCATTGACACGCTTGAATCTAAATACGGCATTGTGAAATCAACACAATCTGTGCGATTCTCTACAATTGTAATGTCTCCAATTATAACATCAACATCAACATTCTGCAATATTTTCAATGAAACGATACCAAATATCATGCCTTGACTTTCCTTTAGAAGCTGAGAGACAAAAAAGATTATAAAAGTAAAAAACAATTGAAAGCAACGGAACGAATGAAAACTTGCCTTGGTTTTAATATCTTTGCAGAGAAGATCATAATAGCTTGAGGGAGTCGGAACGAGCACAAAGTCATAAGTAAATTGCAAGACGTCAACCACTTCATTAAACACTTCAACAGCAAAGCCAGTAGCTGATGATACATTCTGCTCTTCTCCACTAACATTAACAAATTCAGTAAAATACGTTTTTATGACCCCAATTTTCAACTTTGGTGGTGTCTTTATTGTGTTACCCGGCCACGTTGGGTCCCTTAGTTTGTGTTTACTAGCTGTTTCACCATCTAGACGAAATAGTCCTACATTGGGTCGCCAATATCCAATGATATTTTCTCTTGGACCTTGCACATTGTATATTACAAATTGTGATGGTTCTAGTTGTCCTTTCCTCAAACTGAAATTCCCTGACCGACCTTTGAAATCGGCATCCTGAATTGCTTTGTGAAGTTCTGGGCCTGTTTTATTGCGAACATCAACTGTGCTTTCATTAAAATTGACTAAGCCATTAATGTGCTCTACCGCATTAGCCAATGCTGTGATAGTGTCATAAGCCCACAGTCCATATAGAGACAGACTTTTATTGTGTTCAGCCGTTAATGTGCTCTCTAAGGAAACATCCAATGAAGGCCTCAGACCCAAAACACCATCCATGTAGCCTTTCTCTTTTATGTCTTTGGCTTTTGGATCTAGCACAGGAGATAGGCCTTGCGTAAGTATCCAAGCGTATCCTTCACTCATCATCGCTTCCTTTTTTGCATGTTTCACAAGTCTTGACCAAAGGTCCACAGTCATATGAGCAACAAATACATATGTTCGCTGTTCTTTTGTCTTTTTAAGCTCTTTGGTGATTTGATCATCCGTGAAAACTTGACTAATTGCACTCATGTAGGGCACTCGAGTGTCCATTTCTCGCAAGGCGTAAGAGAGACATGGAACTAGGTCAATGCCGAATTCTGGCCATTCATAAATGGGGATCACAGACTGCCAGTTATAAGCTTTTATAATGGCTGCTATAGCTTCGAACTGAGAGCAATGGCTTCTGGACAAGTTGGAGTGGACGAAGAATCGGGTACGAGGTGGCAACAGAGATGGACCAGATGGAGAAAACCAAATCACAGGTACATTATAACTGGCACCAAGTTCTACAACATGCCTTGCTTGCTGTGAGTTTTGAGGTCCCAGGATTGCATGCACCTTTTCCTTATTTATTAGATCCCAAGCTGCTTAATGCCAAGATCACGAAATTAAAATGATACGCGCTCTATTCAATTTTGATTATTTTCTCAACTAATATATCATGGCAAGAAATTTTCATTCTCATGGACAATATTTTACGAACTAAACTACTCCTGAAAATTGTTACTGCTATCCTTCCACAAAGCTTCATCTTATTTGTCATCTGGTCAATATTAATTTGGCACATATTCGATATAACTGTTATCCTAAAAATCAATTTTTATGAATATATATCTTCAATATTTTATTTTTTATTGATGAATATTAAGTTTGTAAAAAAATTTATATTATTTGCTGATTTTCTTATCCATGGACTGTCCTATATATATAGACACACACAGAACAGAGGGAGGGAGGACACTGCAAAAATTAAGAATCCGTCCAGACTTTTATGCAAATAAGTTGTTAATTATTCTGTTACTTTGACGGAATATATTATGTGTTATTGACCAAATGAATAATTTAATTTTTTTATGCCAATAATTAACCTTCTCTTTATGCAAATAATTGACCAAATGAATAATTTAATTTTTTTCGGTCATGTGTCGATAACTTTTCTAAAGTCAGGTTAAAAAAAAAGATAACTTTTCTAAATTTTAAGTTATATACAAATAAAGTTTTTAATCAGATTATGTTATTGGAAAGAAACAAAATACAAACTAACAGCACAGGGTTACTTGCTCTAATTTTAAAAATTTGGGGTTTATTGTAAAATTAAAGGGAAAATGAAACCAAAAGAATGTTAAAAATAGTAAAGGACAAAATGATATTTTGAATATTTATAATATCATAGAAGTGTTAAGACTAATTTGCCCCTTTTTAAAATGAAAGGAAGTGATACAAATTCCCTCACACTTTTTTTTTTGGTTAAAAGAAAGTAATCCCACCACACCCCCACTTCCCACCTGCGACATACCTTTGTCGACATTGGAGCTCCAGTTTTCCAGCCCCCACTAGAGCTATGAGAGGAATAATTATTGGCAAAGTAATAAGATTTATTAAGAAATTTATGATATTTTATTAGATTTTAACAACTTACGTTTACAACTTATAAATTTATACTATCAAGTTTTTCACAAGTTTTATTAAGGAATTTAAAACATTTCATTAGGTTTTAACAACTTTCATTTACCAAGTAACAAATCTACACTATTAGTTTTTTCACAAGTTTTTTTAAGAAATTCATGACATTTCATTAGATTTTAACAACTTTTATTTACCAATATAAATGAAAGTTATTAAAATTTAATGAAATGTTATTAACTCCTTAATAAAACTTGTGAAAAATATGCAAGTGTAGATTTTTTAATTGGTGAATAAAAGTTGTTAAAATGTAATGAAATATTGTAAATTTCTTAATAAATCTTATTACTTTGCTAATAATTATTCTTGCTTCAGCTAGCCATCGGAGCTCCGGAACCATCATGGGCATATCACCGGTGGTTGGAGGCGGTGACTGGCAAGGGTGGGGGTAGGGTTACTTTAAAAAAAATGTGTGAGGGCATTTGTGTGATTTTTTTAATTTCAAAAAGAATAAATCAAGCCTAACACTTCTCTAATATTACGAATATTTGAAATAACCTTTTGTCTTTTGTTTTTTTAAAGTTCTTTTTCTATTTTTTTTTCAATTTTAAAAGTGGCTAAGGATATTTACATAATACATACAACCTAAAATTTTAGGAGGTTGTATAAAATTTAATTAAATAATTAAGTTGGGGGAGTTTTAACCTGAATCTAAATTAGTCTGTATTTTTCACTTTTTTTTATATTGAATGACCTGTTGTTTAAAAAATCACGATATGTTTGTACGTATGTATGTGCGCTAGGCCCATGGGAGAAGAACTGGAATTCCCAAATCGCCCCCACTGTCTGGGGAGGTGGGGTTGGTCATCTATTTCCATGTCATCAACAAAGAGAAATTAACATGGCAGAAGAACAAAGCTCAAACGTCTAGCAATTTGACAGACATTAAAAAATAACCCATTAATATCTTTATTTACTACACTTTTTTTTTTTTCCATAGGATGAGTAGTATGTAGTAGTTACCTGCAGCAGCCGCAGTGAGGAGATCGTTTCCAGAATCCCTGAGATGAAGTGTGAGGTTGGTTGTGTAGTTGGAATCATGTGTAGAATAGAAATCTTGGAGTGAGATGTTGATGCAGTTGCGGGATATGGAACCAAGTGATGAATCCGAATCCGAATCCAGAATCACTCCTACTGGTATAGATACATTTGAAGAGTGAGCTAGGGTAGCTAGGCATAATAAGCCCACAAATAATATGACACAATCTCTTCGCCTTCTCTCCATTTCTCCAATTCTCTGCTATTTTACCTTTACTCCTCGCTCCTCTCACTCTCTCTTCAACTCTTATTACTCTCATTTTATAATACCTTTACTTCCCTCCTATATAATATGTTTGTGAATGATAACTTTATTATGAGTTTAAAATGACATTTTTGCCCCTTTTAAAGTATTTTGATAGGGACAATGGAATCCTAAATTCTTAAATTTGGTTGAATGTTCCCCTAAAATTTAAAAATTCTAGCAAATTGTTGCTCCGTTAATTTCAGTAGAAGGTTGGAAAATTATATACAAGTACCCTCAAAATGAAAAATAAGTCTCCTTTTAAAAAGTTAATATTGATCAAGTCCGAACAGACCATTACAGTTTATCATCCATGTAAAAAATCCAAAGTACTCCCTCAGGTCTTGAATATAGGGTATAATTGGTGAGTTGGTCTTTGTCTTAAATATAACACATATTTCTCATCTTTCTTAATATTTTCCTAATATATATGCTCTCTTAACATAATCAAGTAAGAGAAAGAATAAGAGAATTAAGAAAGATAATTATGGTATTTTAAAAAAAGCATGTTAGATTAACTAGCCTTACTAATTAACTTTCTTAATCTAACCAAATTAGGTAAACATCTTAGGATAGAAAGAACTACCATTTCAATCAACTCATTTGACCAACTTTAACCAACTACTACGTACATCGTTGGACTGATTACCATCACTTACGACAGTCTTACTAAGTAATCATAAATTTATTTTAGTGTCACCAAAAAAAAATATTACTTTTGCATTAGTAATACTTTAATTCAATATCTAATAACATAAATATCCTACAGATAATGTAAGAATCTTATTGGTATGTGATATAAAAAACACTTTTGAAAGTGTTTTTCAAACCTAAGGCCCTATTTGGTGCGTAGCAATGAGTTTTGGTGAATTGTGATTGATATTGGAATTGGTATTGAGATTAGTAGTGGGATTGGGATTAAGATTAAGATTAAGACTTAAAAACTATGTTTGTTATGGAATAATATTTTAGATCAGGGTTTGCTAGGAAACATCAAGACTTTCACGATGACATGTGGTGGCTCCTTTAGATCTGCGTTAATGGTGACGCAATGGCTCCTTCACGATGACATTGATGGAGACAACTTGTAGGCTTTGATGGATGAGAATCAAATCTGAACCTCTGCCACTATTAAAGGAAGACGACGACGATCTACAATGACGTTGATGGAGGGACAACATGGGGGAGAGGGAGGATGGAGATGATGGAGGGATGACATGGAGGAGAGGGAGAAGGAGGCCGGAGATGATGGGTGGTGTGCCAAAGATGACGGGAGGCATGCCGAAGATGGCAAAAGGGATGGAGCCGACAGTAATGGCTTATCTGATGAGAAGAGTTGAGGAGGCATGGGTATTTTGGTCATGGAAAAAAAAATCAATCCCAGGATTGATTTTTCAATACCATGGGAGGAGGTGATATTGCCCAATCCCCTCTTGGTGGGATTGCCCAGTCCCAAGTATATTCCTTAGTGCCTCATACGAAACATGACTAAACGAGCTATACTGATGCCAATGCCAATCCTAACTTCCCCAATGGCTTGTACCAAACATAGCCTAAAGGTATAGTATGGGTACTAAGAATATAAAAAAGACTTTAACGGAAAAATTGTACTAAAAAATTATTTTAGGGTGGTGGATGTTACTGAAAAAATATTTTTATAACTTTAGATGTATTTAACTTAATGGACTTTTTGGGAATTAATAACAAAGGCAAAATTATACATGAAAAAAAAATACCTTAAAGGTAAATTTGCCCCACGTATATAATATCGGAAGGTAATTAAGAAATAACATCAAGGTGCTGGAAACACCTTAATATAACATGATATTGGATGATATTTAATTAACCCAAAAATCTATGTAAGTAATACCTTAAAGTTTAAAAAGAAAAAGGGAATATGAAGAAAGAAAATCAGAACGTACGTGCCTCTATCCTTTGGCAAGGGGAAAAAAACTGAAGTGGAATTTTGGGAGTACTCCATGATCGATTAAAATAAAAACATGAACACGATGACATAATGACATGGGATGAAGTGACGTGTGAGAGAGACGCAACACATGAATTATGTGGTAACTTTAACAATTTTATGTCTATCAAAAGTATACATCGAAAGGAAGGTATATGTAGAAACCGGAAAAGTTTGCTTTTGAGGTCCATGCAGTGCCATCTTTTTTTCATTGCCTTTAGTAATAAAGGTAGTGGGGGTATTAGAAAAAATAGATAATGCAAGGTAGTCGAATATTAAACAAATTAATTTACAGCAAGGTGAGGGAGTGAAAAAGCTATCAGCAAAGTATCTTTAAGTTATATATATACAAACAAACTTACTATAGGCTCAAAGAATGTTATGAAGATTGGTACTCCTCATGTCTTTAATATAAAATCTATTTATCTAATTTGATTAAATTAAGGAAGTTAATTGAGTTAGTTAATGTAACATGTATTTTCTAAAATGCCCTAGTTATTTTCCTTCATTCCATAATCTCCTCTCCTCCTTTATTATCATTGAGGAAGCATTAATAGGGTAGGGTTTTTTGGGTTGTCATGCCTAAGACTTTACATAACAAATGTGTCGATAAAACTGTTATTTATTTGATTATATTTCTTATAATTCTTTGTTAATAACCGTGAGTTATGTCACTATTTTAACATATACATATATCATGATTATTAGTTAATAACCATGAGATATATTATTTAAAAAAAAATTGGGCAGCAAAGTGCCCATATAATTACATTTTTATATTTGATAAAAATGAAACCAAAAAATATCACCCTCAATCTAGTAACTAGTTGTCTAATAGGTGATCTAAGGTCTACTGTGAATTTAAGAGCTTTTGATTCCTTCAATTTGAATGAATCAAAAGTTCCATAAATTGACAGCAAACCTTACATCATCACGCTACTCATCACCATAGGAGTGGCTTGAATTATCTAAGAGTATCTCAGGATCATGGTTGCCAATCTCATACTCATTAAGAATGAGATCAGCCTTCCTATTCATACTCGACAAATATATGGTCGGCCTCCTCACAACATGATCAATTCGTTCTATATGCCACATCATTGCCTCTACTTGAGGTGGAGGTAGAGGTTGTAGAGTAGTAGAAGGGGGAGAAGGAGGTGGTTGTGGTCGTAGTTGTGGAGGAGGAGAAGGAGGTAGAGGAGGAGGATGACACCATGGATTATCTAGCAAGTCTTCAACATGGCATTTCATCTTAGCGATTGAAAGAATAGAGGAGGATGAAGAAGACATAGTATGATAAACATAAGGAAATTAGGAGTTTATATAGATATTGAAAGTGATGGGTTTGAACCATCATTGCACATGTTGGAAGTTGAAGAGGAACAGTCGCGCGTAGTGGTGGGTAATAAAAGGGTACTTGGTTCTCGTGCTGATCATCGAAGAACGAAGAAGCATAAAATATTCTTATCATGAGCATGGGGAAGGGGAAGGTTGGAGCCATTTAGTTGACAGTTATTTAAGAGAAACCGTTATGTTGTTTTGCTGATATGAAGTTGGAAGATAACTCGTTTGTTTGTTCATTTAACATTTCATGACAGTTTTATTATAAGAACCGTCTATCTTGTGAGACAATATATGACAGTTACAAAATACAACCGTTATGTATTTGCATGGTAATTTAATAAGAGACGGTTTTTACTTAATAATCATAATGTATATACTTTTTTTTTATTAATTTTGGTGGTTGTATATGCAACCACCATTTTACAAAAAAAAGCACAAAGTAAATAAACAAACTAAAAATAAAAAGTTACAAATATGTTTTAAGAATATGATATATCATCAGATTCTTCCTTCTCCAGTAACTTGTCCACCTTCTTGATCAAAGAACAAACAAGAGAGGTAAGTTCCTTTAAATATTGGGCCATGCGTCCTTGCTCTCATAGTTTGTGTAGATGAGACCTTCAATGCTTGTTGGCGAAGGGAGTTCATCTTTCGATTTTTTGCCAGATGATGAATATGAAGTTCTTTTGCATTTGTTCACGTTGTTTTGCTGAAACAGAAGCTGGCTTTGAGAAGTTAAAATGGAAGTAGAGAAGTAAGGTTCAGTTTTCAAATGTTTATATAGAGAGGGTTTCATGGATTATTGAGCCGTCGTGTCTTTTAGTATTAAAGATCATTATATTTTATATATGGCGACGGTTAATTCTTAATAACCGTTATATATTAGACAAATTCTTAAATTTATTATTCACTTAACATTTATTAACTTAGAACTGCTATTTGTTTACATGGTCTTCTATTAAATGATGGGCTTTACTTAATAACCGTCATGTATTTGAATTGAGGATTTGAACCACGTCGCCCCCTCCGCCGTAGCCAACACCTCCACCCCCTCCGCTAATCCACCTGTTGCACAAATGAAAAGATGGCACAAGAGAAAAGAGAACTGAAGAAGGGTCTTGTTGTCATGAAGGAGGTTCGGAAGGCAAACTAAGAGAGAGGGGAGAAAACTTACTGTGAGATTGAACAAAAAAGGATAAATAGTGAAATCTAATAAGGCCAAAAGTAACATGTCGAGGTAGCTAATGAACTTGTTAAATTTCACAATTTATTCTTTCTTATTCCATCTCACAATAAGTTTCCTCCCCTCTCTCTTAATTTTCTTTTTGAGCTTCTTTCATGACAACAAGACACTTCCCTAGTTCTCTTTTCTCTTGTGTTATCTTGTCAT
Organism: Albizia julibrissin; assembly: GCA_037074505.1. Taxonomy (NCBI): domain Eukaryota; kingdom Viridiplantae; phylum Streptophyta; class Magnoliopsida; order Fabales; family Fabaceae; genus Albizia; species Albizia julibrissin. Next base: position 38,052,236 of record CM073487.1, read on the forward strand.
TATGTGCAATAGATAGATTGGCGGAGGGGGCAAAGGTGCTAGCTATGGCGGAGGGGGCAACGTGGTTAGGTTCCTCAGTATTTTAGCCATTTATTGCCACCAATAAACCTTAAGGAGAAGGAGGTGGTGGAGGACAGGGCGGCGGCGGCGAAGGAGTTTCCTAGGATCTTAAAATGATGGAGAAAAGAATAAGGCCGATAAAGAAAAGTAGTAAGAATCAGAAGGGTCAAGAAATAGTTGAGTTTAAATAGAGGTCTAACAGATTACGAAGGGTTATGAGTTATAACTTATGAAGGTCTAATAGGATTGCAAAGGGTTATGAGTTATGACATTGAAGGTTTGAAGGTTACGAAGGGTTATGAAAGAGTTAGATAACGGTTGTTTCTGAAGACCATTATGTTTTGGCTTCGCTGATATAAGTGTTGGAAGATGAATCATTTGTAATTTTTTGCATGACGATTGTTTCTTAAGAACTGTCATTTTTATTACTAAATAAATGACGATTATTTGCTACAACCGTTATTTATGTTTTCGTCAATTCCACCTTGCAATACATGATGGTGTGCATAATTAACCATTATGTTTAAGCGTTGTATATTCTTGCACTACCTCTGCCTCGACATACCTAACATTTATTAGTTGTAACCATTATATATTAAGTGTTATAAATATTCAAATCTATAGTAGTGTATGAATATAATATTACTTTATAATCAAAAGTCGCCATTTACTATTTAATGACCTCTAGATATTGTCAAACTAATTATAAATATAATTAAAAAATATTTGTGATAAAATCTGACAACTTAAAATAAGTTTAAATTATAGTTGCTAAAATTTAAAACAGAAAAGAAAAATGACATATTAGGACCCCTTAAAGGACATATTGACAATGAAAAATTGAAGAAAAAAATTGAAATAAAAAAGAACTTGGGTAAAAATAAATATAGAAGAAGAATTTGACAATAGGAAATTTTGTGTGTGAAATATATAATAGGAGATTTTTCATCAATTTTTCAAGTATTTACTAGTTTGTATCGCATTCTTTAGGAGATCAGAAGTTTCTTTAATATATAACTTAAAGATACTTTGATGAGATATAATGATATGATCCATTACCTTGCTTTATATCAGCTTTTTAATATCCCACTTGTTATGAAAATATGGATAATCTAAGAGAATAAGAGAGTAAGAAGAGAGAAATTTGAGGGAGAAATCAGAGAAAAATTCTCATTCAGTTATGTGTACATAATTCTCAGCCCAAGGCTCATATTTATAGGCAAAAAACGCATATGAATAGTGAAATACGCATATGAACAGTAACTGCTACAGTAAAACGCGTATGCACAGTGCTGCTACAGTAATAAACAGTATTTTAATCATTGATGAATAGTACCATATGATCTTATAGGCCTAGCTGACTGGGAGAGTAAATTGGCTTAGATGAAGGTTAATGGACATCCATATAATTAATATTCATAACACTCCCCCTTGGATGTCCATTATGAATGTGCCTCATTAAAAACTTTAACTAGGAAAAACCTAGTGAGATAAAAACCTAGCCAAAGAAAAGAGTACATCATTCATTGATACATTGTCCAGTGCTGCCTTATTAAAAACCTTTCTAGGAAAACCCAGTGAGACAAAACCTAGATAAGGGAAAAAGAGTACAACGTGTATCGACTCCCCCTCTTAATAACATCAATTGATATCTTTGAATCTCCGAAGGCCAATGTCATAGACAAGTTTTTCAATGATTGTACTTCGGAGTGATTTTGTGAATAAATCTGCTAAATTTTCATTCAAACAAATTTGCTGGACATCTATTTCACAATCCTTTTGAAGGTCACGAGTAAAGAAGAATTTTGGTGAAATATGCTTCGTTCTGTCTCCCTTGATATAGCCTTCTTTAAGTTAGGTAATGCATGCAGTATTATCCTCATATAGAACTGTTGGTACCATTTTTCCTAAAGATAAATGACAAGTTGTTCGTATATGATGTATTACTGACCTCAACCATACACATTCTCGACTTACTTCATGCATTGCTAGAATTTCTGCATGGTTGGATGATGTGGCTGATATAGTCTGTTTCATTGATCGCCATGAAATAGTTGTACCTCCACATGTGAACAAATAGCCTGTTTGTGATTTACCTTCGTGTGGATCAGATAAAAATCCAGCACCTGCATATCCTACCAGTTCATGCTTAGATACATTTGCGTAGTATAACCCCATATCCATAGTGTCTCTGAGGTAACGAAAAATATGTTTTATTCCATTCCAATGCCTTCATATTAGTGTGAAGAACTATATCTTGCTAATAAATTAACAGCAAAGGATATATCAGGACATGTGTGATTAGCAAGATACATTAGTGCTCCAATAGCACTAAGATATGGTACTTCTGGACCAAGTAGTTCTTCATCACCTTCTTCACTGATTACTCGTGGTCGGAATGGATCTTTATCTGGCTTCAGAGACCTTACAATCATTAGTGTGCACAACGGATGAGATTTATCCATATAAAATCTCTTTTGGACCTTTTTTGTATAAGTTTCTTGATATACAAAGACCCCATTTTTGAGGTACTCAATCTGTAATCCTAGACAGAATTTTGTTCTTCCCAAATCCTTCATCTCGAATTCTTTCTTCAAACAATTAATTGCCTTTTGGAGGAGCTCTTCAGGAGTTCCAATAATGTTGATATTATCAACATAAACAGCAATTATAGCAAATTCACTATTAGATCTTTTTATAAAAATGCATGGGCATATTAGATCATTTTTATATCCTTCTTTCAACAGATATTCATTAAGACGATTATACCACATGCGCTATGATTGCTTCAGGCCATACAGAGACTTATTTAACTTAATTGAATATTGTTCTCGAAAAAATTAGATGCTTCTAGAACCTTAAGTCCTTCAAGGACTTTCATATAAATATCATTGTCAAGTGACCCATATAAATAGGCAGTCACGACATCCATTAGATGCAGATCAAGCCCTTCTTTTACTGCTAAGCTAATTAAATAATGAAAAGTAGTCGCATCCACTATATGTGAATACATTTCTTCAAAATCAATGCCGGGTCTTTATGTAAAGCCTTGGGCTACAAGACATGCCTTATATCTTATTATTTCACCCTTTTCATTTCTCTTTCGTACAAAAACCCATTTACATCCAACTGGTTTTACATCTTCAGGTGTAAGGACTACAAGTCCTAACACTTTTCGTTTTTTCCAATGATTTCAATTCTGCATTAATGGCATCTTTCCATAGGGACCAATATTTTCTTTGTTGGCACTCGCTAATGGATTTTGGCTCATGATCCTCAATATTATTCATTACATCATTTGTTATATGATAAACAAAAATGTCGTCAATGTTGACTTTGTTTCGATCCCATCAGATTCCATTCATAACATAATTTATTGAGATCTTATTATTTTCACATATATCAGGTACTTGGGTATCTTCTGGGACTATAACATTCTCTTCTGGAGATATCTCTACTAGAGATAATATCTCTTCAGGAGATGGCTCTTCTGGAGTTATTAAATTTTCTTGATTATCCTCAATTTGACCATCTATATTCTTTACTCCTTTTCTTTTTTGAGGACTTCTATCTTTGGAACCGATGGGTCTGCCACGCTTCAGGCATGCTTTAGATTCATTCATAGTAGATTGTCCTTCAGGGACATTAATTTTAACAGGAGTATTAGCAGTTGGGACATGTGACTTTCTCACTTTCTTAGAGTCAGTAAATGCTTCTGGCATTTGATTAGCTAAATTCTGTAAATGAATTATCTTTTAAACTTCCAGTTCATATTGATTTGTACGAGGATTAAAATGAGCCAATGATAATTCATTCCAGCCAATTTCCTTACCCAGCTGTTTATTCTCTCCCCCTAATGTTGGGAAAAGTGATTCATCAAAATGACAATCAGCAAATCGTGCCGTAAATAAATCTCCTATGGATAGTTCTAAATATTTTATGACTGAAGGAGATTCATACCCAACATATATTCCCATCCTTCTTTGAGGACCCATTTTAGTACGTTATGGTGGTGCTACTGGCACATATATCGCACACCCAAAAGTCCTTATATGGGAAATATTAGGTTCTTGACCAAAAACCATTTGTAAGGGGGAAATCTTTAAGTAACTTGTTGGCTTGATGCGAATTAACATTGATACATGCAAAATGGCATAGCCCCAAGAAGAAATTGGGAGATTAGATTTCATAAGTAAAGGTCTTGCAATTAGTTGCAACCTTTTAATCAATAATTCTGCAAGTCCATTTTGCGTATGAACATGAGCTACAAGATGTTCAATATCAATTCCAAGGGATATACAATATTCATTAAAAGCTTTTGAAGTAAATTCACCAGCATTATCAAGACGTATTTTCTTGATAGGATAATCAGGGTAATGTGCTCTTAATCTAATCAATTAAGCAAGTAATCTCGCAAATGTCAGGTTGCGAGAAGATAATAAACACACATGTGACCATTTAGTTGATGCATCAATTAAAACCATATAGTACCTAAATGGTCCACATGGTGGGTGTATTGGCCCACAAATATCTCCTTGTATCCATTCTAGAAATGTGAGAGACTCACTTTCTACTTTGCTTGGTGAGGGGCGAATAATTAATTTTCCCTTGGAACATGCAGTACATGAGAAATCATGGGATTGTGGTATTTGTTTACACTTCAGGGTATGCCCACATGAATTCTCAATTATTTGTCTCATCTAGCCTTCGTTATAGGAGGTAAAACCTTCCATGTAGGTGGCAATCTATACTATCCATAAAGGAGGTCTACCTAAGCCTTCTAAGAAAGAGGCATGTAAGAAACAATACAATGCATGAAATTAAACTCTAAAATTGTGTATCCCCTTGTGTCTTCCACTCCTCTATTTATAGATGAATGGGGTGCAAAAATTTCCACTTATTAGGTATGAATCTTGACTTTAAGCCACCAATGTTGACCTTGTAGCAACCATGCTTCTTGATTGCAGCCAAATTTTAATTAGTCAAAATGTTGGATTTTTACATTTTTGTCTTCATGAAAGTTGTAGATCTGGATCTTAGCTTGAAAATGCATGTGAAAGTTCCTCATTTCAACATTTATAGCTCAAGTTATAGTCAAATTAGTAGGCAAAGGTTAGACTTGGACAACAAACATCTTCAACTTCTAAGAAAACTTTGAAACTCTTGAAGGTAGAACTGGATTTTGGCTCCAACATAAAAGTTGTAGGAATTTTTCTTAGCTTTTGATCTATATAAAAAATATCCCAATTCGAAATCTAAAGCTCCAAATATTTCCTGAAAAATTGAAACAAGGTTAAAATTTAGTATTTTTTGATAAATTCTATTTTATGCAAAAATCATTATTTATTTATTAATTACACCTAAAGTCATTAAATTAAACTCAAATATCATCCAAAAATCATCACATAAGGAAAAATAAATATGTAAATACTTTATTTATCATCGTCAGCATCAAGGCTGCATGCAAGTTGAACAGTATCTTCTCGTACGAGTCATATATGTCTCAATGTTGACATTCCATAAGTCCAGAAATTCTTGAATAAGTGGTTAAACGGACACATCTATATCATTACTCGGTGCCTTTTTGTCAAGAATGATCATAGACAAAATAAAAGAGCTTTGTTTCATACACATCCAACAGGCAAGTTGTAGGGAACTAAGACTACCGGCTAAATACTGTAACTTATGCTAAGATTTCCAAATATATTTAAGTTATCGGTCGCCAAAGTAAGCCAAAAATTTCTAGGGTCAACCACGAAAGCTAAAAAGTCTTAGTCTAATGCTTTCCAAGCTTCTGCATCTCGTGAATGTCTTAATTGACCATCTTCATTTTTGTCAACTTTATGTTACCTCATATGCTCAACTGTTTTAGATGAAATAAACAATCTTTGTAACTGCAGTTTTAAAGGAAAATACTTGAGAATCTTTACAAGTTTCTTTTTTTACTTTTTCCCCTTCTGAATTGTCTTGTATCTTGATGTATGACATTGCTTACAAGTTTTCCTGCTAGCATCATCTCCCTAATATAGCATAGAATCATTGAGGCATGCATTAATTTTTTGGTAGTTGAAGCCTAATATGTTAATAATCTTCTTGCCTTTATAGAACATTATGGGAATCTCCAGGTTGAGGAATGCATCTTGTAATAATTCCAGCAAAATCGACATTCCCTTAATAGTGATTCCACACAAGCACTTGACATGATACAATTTGATCAAGAAAGATAATTTCAAGTATTTTTGATAACCTTGGTATAAAGGACGATATGCTTTATCCATTAAGCTAAAAAAAATTTTGAGATGCTTCATTCTTCAATAACATAGGGTATAAACCCTGCACTTTTTTGTTGAAGTTGTCGTCTTGAAAACTAAACACATCACAAATAACATCAATAATAGGATCATCTTAATCTACTTGAACTGCTACTTGTAAACTTTGAAGAAGAGCATTATCATATCTTATACTGAGCTTCTCACAATAAACTCCCCATAATGTATAGTCTTTCAAGAAAGGCTTCACAAGCAAATATTCTTTAACAATTTCTTATGTATGTTACTTCTAGGTAAAAACTGCAACAAATAGGAAGAAAAAATAACATAAATGAAAATACAAATGTCCAAATTTTATTGCAATTGTTCCATATCAAAATACAACTGTCCTAAATCATAAATAAAGCTAACTAAGATATAACTAACTAGCATGAGGCTAATCATCATGTCCTTTCTTAAGGGGGTAAGATAATAGGGCTAATCAGAGTTAACAGCACCATCATTATTGACAAGAGGAGGAGGCGGCTGGATGATGAACCTAGGGATTGGCAGGACCTATGGATGCTCCTCGTCAAGAAACAACCAACTCTACGACTTAGACAGCATCAAGTTCATGACATCTCTCTACTGGGTCTACTGAGTGTAGAAAAAATCAGTTTGCACCTGAAGCTGCATGGCAACCTCCTCACGGATCTCCTAAACAGTCTACTCGCTCTGCCTTCTAACGCCGGAGATCCCTGCTCGAGAGCTGCAGCCTCAGAGGTGTGGCTCCTGCCGTAGCCATGCTAGGTCCGCTACCTAACCCCATAGCTCTATAGCATCCCGAGTGATTAACTAGGCCTAGACCAGCTTCCAAAGGTGCAGTAAGATCTACAGACCCTTATGACTCCTAGGTCTAGGTCTCTCACAGCTCAGCCTACTACTGATAAATTTGCTCCTACCACACGTCTTTTATGAAATAATAAAATAATAAATTATTATTATAAATAATAAATTATCTCATAATGGCCTCCTCTGCCTGCTGAGAGGTTAGAGTCCCATCTTGGTGCCTATGGTGACGATAAATAACTCCCCGTAGTCCCTCCAGTTGTTCTCTTACTAAGCCTTCCTCTCTTAAAAGAATTAAAACAATAAATTATTATTATAATCAATAAACCAATAAATTTATAATATAAAGGTAAAATTAATTTAAGGGTAAAGGTGCAATTATGGCCCTGAATTATTTTCAGAGGTGTAATTTTGGCCCTGAACTATTTTTGGGTGCAATTTTGACCCTGAAGTAATAAAATTGGAGCAATTTTGGACTTCAACTGACGGAAGTGGAACGGTGTTTTCCATGCCATCGTATTGTTTGGGGAAAATAACCATTTTGCCCTTACAATTTTATGAAATTTTGCAATTTGACCCTTAACAATTGTGTGACACTTTTAAATTAGTAAATGACCTCCAAAAATTCTAAAATTTTTCAGAAAAAAAGTAGGCATGATAAATTTTAGTTTGATAGGTCATATGGAATTTTATTTAGTCAAAATGACCATTTTACCCTTACAATTTTCGCAATACTTAAAAAATTGGCAGATTTGTCACTGAACTTTAAAAATTCATATCTAATTGTATAGATATCCAATTGGGGTGGTTTCAAAGCCTATGTGACCCTTATTAAGTATAGTTTCATAAAAAAATATAAAAGTTAGCTAATAGGAACATAAAAATTCCCATAATTTTTATTTTTGAAATCTGCTCCAGAAAAAAAAGTTAAATTCATTGGGAAAAATTCAAAAATTCATTTCTCCTTGTATATAACTCTAAAAATTCCATATGATTTATTAAATTAAAGCTTATCATGTCTAATTTTATTCTAAAAAATTTCAGATTTTGTGGAGGTCATTTATTAATTTAAAAGTGTCACACAATCTGACTGCCTCAACATGAAATCACATTGGCGGCAACTTCAACTTGTGCACCTGATAACTATGATGACGTGTCAAACAGACGTTTCATTCCCGTTAATTGAAAATAGAACCCTGAACTATTTTCTAAGGGTGCAATTTTTCCCCTGATGTATTTTAATTAGATTAATGAGGACATGTGCAAACAGAGTACAAACGTCAGTTTTTCACCTGTGTAAAAAAAACTTCCATGGAAGCATTGATCAGTTATTTAATGCATAAGTTGAAGTTGCCGCCAATGTGATTTCCTATTGAGGCAGTCAGATTGTGTGACACTTTTAAATTAATAAATGACCTCCACAAAATCTAAAATTTTTTAGAATAAAATTAGACATGATAAGCTTTAATTTAATAAATCATATGGAATTTTTAGAGTTATATACAAGGAGAAATGAATTTTTTAATTTTTCCCAATGAATTTAACTTTTGTTTCTGGAGCAGATTTCAAAAATAAAAATTATGGGAATTTTTAAGTTCCTATTAGCTAACTTTTATATTTGTTTATAAAATTATACTTAATAAGGGTTACATAGGCTTTGAAACCACCCCAATTGGATATCTATACAATTAGATATGAATTTTTAAAGTTCGGTGACAAATCTGCCAATTTTTTAAGTATTGCGAAAATTGTAAGGGTAAAATGGTCATTTTGACTAAATAAAATTCCATATGACCTATCAAACTAAAATTTATCATGTCTACTTTTTTTCTGAAAAATTTTAGAATTTTTGGAGGTCATTTACTAATTTAAAAGTGTCACACAATTGTTAAGGGTCAAATTGCAAAATTTCATAAAATTGTAAGGGCAAAATGGTTATTTTCCCCAAACAATACGATGACGTGGCAAACACCGTTCCACTTCCGTCAGCTGAGGTCCAAAATTGCTCCAATTTTATTACTTCAGGGTCAAAATTGCACCCAAAAATAATTCAGAGCCAAAATTGCACCTCTGAAAATAATTCACTGCCATAATTGCACCTTTACCCTTAATTTAATTGTAAAAAAATATCAATTATAAAATTAATTTAATTGTAAAAAAATACAAGTTCACTATAAGTAACAGCAAATGTCTTCAATCCTGCCGTGTGATGGATTCTCTTCTACCCTTGGCTCCTAATGTTTCTTTGCGAAAGAACCTGAAGAAACAACAAAACATTAAAATTATTAAAAAAATAATAAATGTTAAAAAATAATTATTAAAAAATTAGTTGTCCCTCTGAGCTCCTCTTGTACTGGGAAAAACTAGCCCAGTCATTAGGTGGGACACCGTCGAGCATGTTCTCAATCAATTGCTCTAGAGTTATCGTCCCATCCTTATTCAGGATGTAGCAGAGACGATTCCTCTTGTTCATCCAGTCATCCCCCATCTTTATCATTGTATATCTCTTCCTGTTGTCGCAAATAGCAAACTTATCTTGTATCATAATTGAATAAATAATAATTAAATATAATTAATTAATTAATTAATTAAAAATGACATAAACTATAAATATTTACATTTATAATATAATTAAATACAATTAATTACTTTCACAGCCTCGTCCCATGCTATATTCTTCGACGTCTATGGAACATTCTTTTATGTCTTAAAGTAGATATGGACACATCCAATTCGAGCCCAACTTGTTCAAATATCGGTTGAATAGGTGATCACCATTCTTAATTGGCTGGTCCGTGGCCTCATTCTACAAAACAATGACACATAGTCCGTAATCCAGGCTATTAAGACTGGCTATGCCTAGCCTCTTGGTAGATATATTCCCTTTCTTATATGCACAATTTACCATATACTTTAATTAAATTTAAATCTACATTTAAACCTATGGAATTTAAATATTAAATTTATTAATAGAATATTTAAATTTACCTTGAACTTACACATTAAATCCTATCCATCGTGAAGATGACCGTTGTGGGTTATTCTGGTCCTAGACCTCCTCCTCATCCAAGAACCGCTCTATGTCACTGAGAATAGGAATCTTGAAATCAAACTTCTCATTCTCATCATAATCGTTGAGACTGATGTCAGGACCCTCTGGCTAAACAGGCATATCTGGTAAGGTCACCTCCGATGGGGTCATCTACTGTGGCTACTTTGGGGTAAGCTGCTGTGGTAGGGTCACCTCCCGCGATGGCACATAGACATGTCTACCTTCGTATTGCCCCCTTCTACACCTACCACAATCCCCTTTACTACTGTTCCCCTATAGAATAAGTCTAGGGAGACGCTCAACCACTTTTCCCTTGCTCTTATCTCTCACGGAAGTCATAATAAATGCAGTTATTATTAAATAATTAAGAAAATTATCAATATTTATAACAAAATTAGAATAATAGGGGTAAAAACAAAATAAAAGAGTTAACTTTTTTAACCTCAAGTGCCTAACTCTGTAAATGCTTGAGCAGAACCTCAGATTTGAAGTAAAACCTTCGAAGCGTACGAGAGGAACAAATTTGCCAAAAGTGGTAAAATGAGGGGTGAAGGTTCTTTCATAGACTTGAAATTTATAGTGGTTTCTCAAAAAACCGCTACCTCGACTGCTACAGATCAAGAAACCATACCTCATGCAACGTGAAAGTTTGTAGCAGTTTTTATAGAACCACTACAAATATACAAACCCTCTATATTCTGTAGCGGCTATAAATTGAAATAACTACAAATATGCAAACCTTTGTATTATGTAGCAATTATTTTCTATAAACTGCAACAAGATAATAGCCACAAATGTGGTGCTAGCTTGGCCCCACATTTATGGTGGTTTATTTAACAAAACCACTAAAAATTTAGTTCCAGCTTGGTGCCAAATTTTATAGTGGTTTATTTGTGAAAATAACTACATATGTCATTTTCTAACCAATGTGCCACTTGGCATGAATCACACCATTACAAATTTGTAGCAGTTTCGGGAATATCACTACAAATTCTGATATTTCTAGCGGTATCACTATAAATTAACCGTCACGAATTGACAGTTTTTTTGTAGTGAATGAAGACAGCAGTGCTCATCATCCTGTTCATCCACCTCTTCCTCATTCTTATTATCAAAGAAGGAAGATGAAGGTCGGGTCAGAGTATTATAATCAATGTGAGGAAGGGAAAATGTTTTGAACCATCACTTCGTTTGTTGTTTCATGACGGTTTTTTCTTAACAACTTTTTTTGTGAGACAAAATAGGATGGTTGCTAATTTTCACCGTTATTTATTTGCTTGAACTTCTATTAAGTAACGATTTTTACTTACTAATCATTATGTATCTTAAGAACTAATGACATCACCCCTCCCCCATCGCCAGCGCCTCCGCCCCCTTTGCAAACCCTTCATTGCGCTGAATGATGAGATGGCACAAGAGAAAAGAGTATGAGGGAAGGGCCTTGTTGTCATGAATGAGGTCTAAAAAGAAAATTACAAGAGAGGGAAGGAAACTAATTGTAAGATAGAATAAGAAAGGACAAATTGTAAACTTGTTAGATTTCAAAATTTGACCTTTCTTGTTCTATCTACAATAAGTTTCCTTCCCCTCTCTCTAATTTTCTTTCTGGATCTCCTTCATGACAACAAGATCCTTCCCCAATGCTTATTTCTCTTATATAGAGGTGTTCCCTAGGATCTTAACATGATGAAGGAGAAGACCAATAAAGAAAAGTACAAAGAATCACAAGGAATAGTTGAGTTTAAATAGAGGTCTAACATATTGCAAAGGGTTATGGGTTATGGATTATGAAAGTCTAAAGGGATTACAAAGGATTATGATAAGTTATGGCATTAAAGAGTTAGATGACAGTTGTAAGGACCGTCACAAATATGAGCATAAATCTATCTTATGCTCTGATACCAAAACTTATCACGACCCTTAATACCAAAAATGTAGCGCACGTGTCCCCTTATGGGATAGTGCTCAAAGTAGCATAATACGGAAGAATTGTAGGGATCTCATCCCATCAATTATATTACTCTAAGTCACGATTACACAGCACAGGGCACATAACAATAGAATAACTAAACTGATATTATTATAACAACAATAATGACAATAATGCTTGATAATGCTACATAGTTTCTATAGAGGTATACAAATAACTACAACCTTAAAATCATACACAACCTTCAGATAACCAACATCTTCTTCTTGCTCTAGTCCGCAACCTGCAGTTGACGGAATCGTCTTCTTCGCTTATCAAGCCATCGACAACTGCTGGAAAGGGTGAGATTCGAGAGAATCTCAGTAGTAACATGCTTACATACAAATAGGATGTGAAATAGATATGCAATGTCATGGCATGTAAGATGATCATATGTTTGTGTGTACACTTGCCCAAGTGAAACTATACGTTCGCACCTTGGTCGACTTAGTGCCCATATCGGGTCCCCGACCGCAACATAGAAAATGGTTTTTTAGAACATTAGTTCATGCTACAATGGATGACATTCATAATAGTTATCACATAGTATATGTAAGAAAGAAGTTACTACCTGGAATACGACCTTTCCTTACTCGTCCTTGGTCCAACTCCAATTCCAGCTCGTCTATCAATATATCCTAAAATACACATTCAGGATAAATGAGTTATTAGCTGCTTGTAACTCATTATAGACTCATAGTGTTGGTTATCATAGCTCATAGTTGTAGAATTACCAAAATACCCCTAAGACTTGGCTTATGCCCATTTATACCCAATTATTGACTTAAGGTGATCCTACACAATTTTGCGTGTAAAATCCATTGGTGACTTCAGTTTACTCAAATTCAGGCCCTAAATGATAAAAATACCCCTTGACAGCCATTTCTTAGTGCTTAAAGGGCAATTCAGTCATTTTACACACCAAGCATTTTCTCACTCCGACATCAACATGAAACTTACTCATTTCGCTCTTTTAAACTCAATGGAATTATCCAATTGATGAAATTCCAATTCCTTCATCATGCCACACAATTAGTAGCAATTATGAGTTCTCGGAAGAGTTATGTCGGTTTCTTGTTTTGTCTTGCCCAATCATCTCCTTTTTACTTATAATCACATGATTAACTAGTTAGGCAAACATTAGATATCGTTTGGTCCATTAAAATGTATAATTGAATGAGATATAAATAGTACCCAACTTCTCCTATACTCATCTAATCAACAAACTGAAATGGTAGAAAGGAAGCATATACTTACCTTAACTCGTTTATGAATTCGGTTCAGAATTCTGGCGACACTCCCACCGGCGAGACGGCACCAACGGGCTCCAATCAAGAATCCAAATCCATAGAATTGAAGCTCATGATGAGTAGAAGAATGTTAGAAAAGGGTACTTGGAGAGAAGACACCGTTTTGATAGAGATTCGGCGCTCCAAAGATTTCTCTCTCTCCTCTGTTCTCGTTCCGTCCCTGCGTTTTTTCGTTTCCTTATTCTGTCTCGATTTCTCATTCATTCTGTGTTCTTATCTGATCACTTAGTGTAATATCCCAAATTTTGGGACTAGAGGCATAAGATTAAGCCTGGATTAAGTGGACTGCTAGACCCCGGTTTAGCAAATGTCCCTATGAGGCATGTTTAAATTCCCCAAAATTCCTTTATATCATTGGATATTTAAAATGAATTATATTGGTGAGCTAAAGAGCTCGGGAAATAACAAAACGAAGTGATTGGAAGTCACACACAATATAGTAAAGTGGAACATAAAGTAATGTTGCTACCGGTGAAATTCCTGGTATGACAGTGATGATTGTGTGACATGTTTTGATGGGTAAATGATGGTGAAAAATTATGAAACTTTTTAGAATGAAAGTAGACTTATCAAGCTTTAATTTGATAGGTCATATAATTCATTTGGAGTTGTACACAAAGACAAATGAATTTTTGAAGTTAGCCCAGCGAAATTAATTATTTTCTGGGACAGCATTCAAAGATTAAAATTATGGGAAGTGTGAGCTTCCAATTGGCTAAAGTTTATATTTTTCCTTAATACTAGACTCAATAAGAGTCACATAGCCTTTGGAATAACTCCAATTGGACATTTATACAATTAGATATGAATTTTCAAAGTTAATGAAAAAATCTGCAGAATTTGGTATTATGTGCGAAAATTCAATATTTGGGCCAATCAGGTGCTGACACGTGGCAGATGAGAAAACTGATCATTTAACCATTAATCCATTATCTTCTTCGCCATTTCTCACGGAAAAAGAACAAGAAGAGAGAGAGATCGATCAGGACGAAATGGAGAAAGAAGAGAGAGAAAATTCTTTCCTCCTAAATACTGCCTAAACGGCGTCCTATCTCAAAGTACCCTTCAGGAAACTTCTTCTACTCATCGAGATCTTCATTTCTACAGTTTTGGATTTTCATTTGGAGGTGTTTGGTGCCATCTCCCTTATCGGAGTATTGCCGGAATTTCGAACCGTTTGTGGAAACGGGTAGAGGTAAGCGTAAGCTTCCTTTTTAACCGATTGATTTGTCGTTTGGATGAGTATAAAGGAAGTTTGGTACTGTTCATGGATGGTTTAAATTAGTGTTTTCAATGGCTAAATCATGTCTAATGAGTGTTTAAATAGCTAATCACTTGATTAGGAGTAGCAAGGAAGTGATTAGGTAAGAGAAAACAAGAAAACAACATATTGCACCTGAGAATCTGATTTTCTGCCCTGTTTTGACGTGGAGAATGAGTAAGAATTTGATGATTTTTATGCTTCCATTGGCTTTAGGAGGCAAAATTGTGTAGGTATACAAGTGTTCATGATTTTTGGATGCTTGTATATAAATTTGGGAATTTATAAAGCATATGTGTTCATAGTGTTGATTTTCCTTGTCTGAAGCACTGTTACTGTGCGTGATAATTAAAGGAACAAAACTTGTCTGAAAATTCCTAAACTTTCCAGACGAAAATTAGACACAAATAACTTTAATTTGATAGGTCATAATGCTCAATTGGATTTGTGTGCTAGAAGTTCTATGTTTTTGAAGTTAGGTCATGCAAAACTGGAATTTTCTGGAATAGTATGTTTGTGGATGATATTTCAGGGAACAAACCTTATCCAAAAATTCCCAAAATTTCCAGAATTAAATTAGAGACATAAAGCTTTAATTTTATAGGAATTTTGTAATTTTTGGACAAGTATGTTGGGAGATATGCATTTTTGAATGTCTGCCCTATTTTCTGAAAGAACATCTGAAACAGTTGGTGTTTGGAAAAATTCTGGAAATGGTGTGGTGGTGGTGTTTAAAATCAAGTATTTTTATGTAAAACTAAACTTAAAGGGCTTCAAATAGAGCTTTTAACCACCTCAATTTGAGTTCTATAGAATTAATTATAATTTTCCAAAGTTTGGTCAAAAATATTGGTAGATTGAGTACCATGCGAATTCGAGTAAGAAATTGGCCAAATATAATTGGAATGAACTCCAAGGGTGAAAGTAAGCCTATAGGGCTAATGTGGGCCATTGGGTATTCACTTTTTATAGCTCTAACGATGTTATCACTTGCCTAGGGCCATGAAGTGATAAAGAATGAGTAATGGTTGGCAGATAAAGGGACAAGAAGAGAAGGACATAAAGTCTGAGAGGTAGTAAACTTACCTTTTCTGCATGTATGTGATATATATGTCTTGCATTGATTATGTGACTGCTTTGCCTAATTGTGTGGAACATGTATGATTGTTTGAAGCTTTGTTATATTTGTGCAATGGCCATATGTATGTCATAACATCGAGCATGCAGCATGTCATTATGTTGGCATGAAATAGTATAGGCAAGCATGTCATGCATTCATATATATATCTCGCATGTATAGTGGTAATGTTTGCTACTGAGATTCTCTCGAATCTCACTCCTCCCAAACAACCATTCAGACAGGTGAGCATTGGAAACATGCTGAGATCAGAAAAGGGGTATGCACGAAGAGGAATGTTGCTGGTTGTTTGAAGGTCTTTTAGTTATTAAGGTCTGTAAATATTGTGTAAATCCCTAGTGGGGAAACTTTTGTATTATAATCAAGTAATATTGTATTAATATTATCAGTATATTCATGCTATTCATGTGTGCCCACTGAACTACGCATTGTTACTCTGAGTAAGGTCAGTAATAAGGGATATATGAGGCGGGTCATTACACTTAGCATGCAAGAATGAATGGAGAAAGAATGATAAGTCATTAATAATATGGCTCTTATGTGGCTATACTCATTAGTTCACATCTTTAGCTTTCTTGCATGATAATTCATCTCCTTAGTCATGCTTCTTCATCCAATAAAATAGTGAGACTCATAAAGAGAATTATTATTTTCAAACTATCTCATTGTACCACCTTCATGTGGTTAATCATAGCCTTATCTTAATGGCTCTTTGTCTTTTCTTGGGTATTAATTCACTTAGTATTTGTTTCCCTTCCTTTTTAGTTCCCATCTCATTATAATCATTGGGAAAAATACATATTTCTTGCTTTATTGGAAAAATTACCATTTTGTCCTTGTGTTATTGGTGAGAATTACTCGGGCCTATTTAGGACACTGGCCAAACCAGGGCCTAGTAGTTCACTTGATTAGGCTTCTTCTTAATTCTCTTGTCTTAAAATTTGGAGTGTTACAACAATTGTTTATGAATACCGTTATATTTTGTCTTTGCTAATATAAGAGATTGAAAGTCCAATCATTTATAAGTGTTACATGGCAGTTGTTTCAAGAGAACCATCACTTTAGTTACTAAATAAATAAAGGTTAGTAACTTCAACCATTATGTTTGTGTTTTCACGAATTTTTCCTTTTAATATATGACGATGCGCATACTTAACCATTACTTTTAAGTATTATGTATCCTTATGTGACCTCCGCCTAGACATACATGACGTTTATTAGCTATAACTGTTATATATTAGGCGTTATAAAAGCTCAAATCTATAGTAGTATCTCCGGAAGTTACATCAAAATGTTTAATAAGGATGTGATGAATAAACTAGTTCAGTTTTACTGATGAGAGTCATACATGAACAAGCTCTATGAATAAACTAGTTCAAATGCTTCAAGAGTCATACACAACCAAGCTTTGTGAATAAACTAGTTCTTGTGACATATTGAATTACTTTTGTGAAGTTATGCTTTTTTTTGGAAATCCCATATTGCTCTGACTAAAGGTTCCTCTCTTATTTTTCTCTTGAACAGGTGGCACCAAATTAAAAACTATGAAATTCAATATTAAGATCAGTCCTAGACTTTTCAATGTGAGAGTTTCTGAGCTACTTAGTCTCTTGTCTCTGTATATATAATAGAGTAGTACTTCCTATATCGAGTAGCCATGAAATTTGGATTGATGAAGATTTTCCAAGCTTGATGACTAGAATCAATCGCACTCCTAATCTATATATATAATAATATAAGTGCTTACCTATACTTTATGTCTCTTCAGCAATTAAGCCTGGAAATCAAATGAAGATGGGGAAAAAACAAATACCCCGATAAGAAAGGGCACAGGGGGTATAAGTTTTTCCCCCAAAGTCCTTTGCTTTCTAGGGGTTAATTCTTGTAAAGAGACACAATTATATATAGGTCACTAGTTACATCATCACTTATATACGTCAACATTTGCCATTGATTCTCCCTACAAAGCTTGAAATTTCTTGATCCATGCCAAATTGCATATCTACTCGATGTGGAAGGTACTGTAATTCTATTATATATATATAAAGGAGGTCAACTAGTTCAAAAACTCTGACTTGAAGAGTCTTATATCCATACATGACGGTTTTTATATATAAAAACCGTCATGTATTATAAATGTTCATGGTTCATATTTATAAACCATTATTTATGAACTTAATACATAACGATTGTTTATGTGAGACCATTATTAAATTTTATAAAAGTTACAATTCTTCTACACAAACTGTTATGTATGTTATTAAATAAATAATAATTGTAAAATGAGACTATTATGCATCATGCAAGCATTACCCTAACGGTTGTTTATGTGCGCCCATTAATTATTATCACAGCAATGGACATATCATGCCCTCACCAAACCTTAATATAGAACAGGCGTTATATTATAACCATTATAATCGGTCCAGAACAAATAACGATTCAGAATTGTATTGTATCTGTACCGAGCTTTTATAGTGCCCAGATATATGATGGTTCAGAACTATAATATATGACAATTAATTATCGTCATATCGCGATTTTTTGTAGTAGTGTTATTTGACTATTATAAAATACAAGGGTAATAAATAATCCTAGGGCCCATTTTTATACTTGAAGTCCAAAAATCACTTGTTTATATTAGTTTAGTTTTAATAGAGGTTTATTTCATACTTCACTCAAGAAATTTGTGTTACTCAAATTAGGCCAAAGTGTAATAATCGATACTTGACCAGGCTTTAGAACCAAATCCTCGTGAAAATGATACTATACTTATCATTTTATTACTTGGCAGGATCCGTGCACTTGCGGTTCAAATAATTTACTTCCTCGGATTCTAAGTGTATTAAAGATTAAAAAAGTTAGTTAAATTAGTTATTTGTAAAATGTGTGTGTTGTTTTCCCTGAAGTACACCTTATGATTTATTTGCATTGAAAACGACTCACTTGATGAAAAACCCCTTAATATTATTAAGAGAACAAATTATTACAGAGTAGAAAATGAAATACGGGCGGGATGTACATATATAATTCAATAAATTGATACATAAAAGAAGATTGTGTGATTCTAATTGTGATATTGACACAAATCATCTCCAACGTGTCTCTTCTTGAAGACATTTATTAAAGTGCCAGCATTACGTATCCAGCTTGCTTCTAACTTGAAACCCACCAGCTTCTTACGCAACGATTCAATCACTGATGTATCACGCAACCATTTAATCACTGATGGAGTGGAAAGCCATAAAAAGAGAGCCACAACGGATAGCAGGACAGGGTAAAGGCCTCCGAAGTTAGTTATACTCAAACTTGGCGTCTCCCTATCACTTTGGTCTTCGAATTCCAAATCTTCAATGGAGGTGGGTAAAGAGTTTTTGGCCATCAGCACACGAAATGGCTCCACATCTTGAGTCACTTTTAAGATTGCATTTGAGAAATGCGAGACCAGGCTAGCTTTCTTTGGGAATTCCTGAACATACAATAAATATATAGCATCTCATTAAAGTTTTATCGACCGCTGGCTAAAAATTAAATAAATAAAAGTTTTAGTGTTTTTTTACTGACCACCCAATGATTATGGTTGGATTATATTTATTTGCAAATAATTTGATTGCCATTAGGTAAATTTATTGTACAAACCTTGTGCATTTACACACGCACACACACACTATGACAATGTTAAATAATTCTTAATAGTTGCAAGAAAAATTATAACTATGTAATTTGGGGATATATATTTATAGAGAGTGAAAAATCTACTCCCCACCTGTCCTATTATATTGCAAAGTTTTAAATTAAAGTCTTGCCTAGTCTTAAATATAGGGCAAAACATATATAGTAGTTAATTTTTTTTAACCTTGCCCTTCTCTTAGGTATATTAAGTTGTTGGCATGCATGCTTTAACTTAATTCTCAGATAACTTTTTATTGTGTTCGTTAATTTTAATAAAGGATAAAATCGGAAATTCACATAAAACAACCCTGATAAGCAAAGACAAATCTGGACGAGAGTTCATATCTAATTAGCTCTTCTTGTTAAGTACTATGCTTAGCAGTGAAACTGGTTCCTTAATAAGTTTAAAGATAACAATTTACAATTACCACTCATTAAGAAGATGAAGTTGGTTTAGTTTGCTTTATAATTAATACATAAGTAAGTACACACGTTATAAGGAAGAGTAGTCGGCAGAAAAACAGAAGAGGAGTAAGATAGAGTAGTAGACTTACAAAGGCAAATCCACCAGTTTTGTAGTCTGGTCCTGTTATCATAAAGGGAGACTTATATTTGGAGAGGAAGAGCGCGAGATAAGGAGTTTCATCAAAAACAGCAACCACTATTCCATTTGACAATGCTTCGTTGTATTCTTCACGACTTCCTAGAGCCCTTAACTGAGATGAGCTGAATCCTCTTTGTTTAATTAGAAGATCTTGGACCCACGACCCTTTTTGATATCCTACCGGCAGGTTCCTACTTTTAATCTCCTTTTCATCATTGAATAAAGGCTCTTTGATTTTTCCTTTTGTTAAAATTCGCTGTGTAAACTTGGAATAGGAATGACGTCAATATCACCATCCATCCTGCGGCTCTGCTTTTAAAATTCTCCACAACATCTGTGATATATATATCATTATACATACAACATTAATATCAAGTGTGTGATAGAGTACGTACTAGGCACTAATTAAAACATAATACACTTTGGGTCCTAAATGTTGAACCTAATTTATAGTTTTTTTTAATAATTTGTAGTTAATTTTACTACAAATTAGGACTTATAGTTAAGACTAGATGTAATAACATATAATCAAAGTATATATGTACTACATATATAAGAGAACTCACCGATCTTGTACACAAGGAATGGGTTGTAGTGGAATTTGTTGGTTTCATTGGGTTTGTTTCTTTCATGGGTTTCATTGGGTGCGTTTCTTTCATTGGGTATGTTTCTTTGGTTGGCATCCTTGGGCTTGTATTTTTCTAATATAATTATGATATTAGTTGCAGTAACAAAAACCCCTCCAAGAATTAACCACAGTGACCATTTGAAAGGTTTGAAGAGGATATTGGTACTTGTGGAGGCAGTCTTCACACTTACCACCATTGCTACCCTTGAATCTAAATACGGCAATGTGAAATCAACACATTTTGCGCGTTTTGCCACAATAGTGATGTCCCCAATTATAGCATCAAGATCCTGCAACACACACACAACATTAAATCACAACCATAAAAACTTAATTGAATGATGGAGAAATTAAATGGAGAGTTAATATTGTACTAAACTATCCGTTAGAAACCAATAAAAAGAAAGGAATGAAAACTTGCCTTCATTTGGTTGCAGAGAACATCTTCATATATGGGAGTATCGCTTCTACTTTTGTTCGGCATTAAGGGAACAAACTCATAATTATTTAACGGAAATGGCAACACATCGACAGCTTTTAAGAACACTTCATAAGCAAAGCCACCAATCATCAGATCATGCGTACTAGGATTATATGCTCTCACAAATTCAGGAAAAGAATTTCTTTTCGGCACTCCAATCCTCATCATTGGTGGTCTATCCAATGTGTCACCTGGCCACCACTACAAAAAAATAGGGAATTAGAGACGGAAATTAGAGACGGAAAAAATTCCGTCGCTATTCCGTCTCTAATTCCGTCACTAACTTTAGAGACGGAATTAGAGACGGATTAGAGGCGCAAATTAGCGACGGAATTTTTCCATCTCTAATTTCCGTGGCTAAATGAATTTAGGGACAATTTAGCGACGGAAAAAATTCCGTCGCTAATTTCCATCTCTAATTCGTCTCTAAATTCCGTCACTAATTTTAGGGACGGAATTAGAGACGGAATTAGCGACGGAATTTTTCCGTCTCTAATTTCCGTGGCTAAATGAATTTAGGGACAATTTAGTGACGGAAAAAATTCCGTCGCTAATTTCCGTCTCTAATCCGTCTCTAAATTCCGTCACTAATTTTAGAGACGGAATTTTTCCGTCGCTAAATGAATTTAGGGACTATTTAGAGACGGACTACATTCCGTCACTAATTTCCGTCTCTAATTCCGTCTCTAAATTCCGTCACTAACTTTAGTGAGTAATAAATTTTAAAAAGAAAAAAATCTTCAAATTAATATGTGTGTGTGTGTGTTTCTAAATATATAACAATTCATTACGCTGAAAATACAACTAGATAGTAGTGGTAGTACTAATTTCTTGAACTTTATTAGACTGACAATCAATTTATTTGTACACTCAGTTATTAGTATTACCAATATGATTTCTTTACCAAAATAAAAATACAACAGTTGTTTTGGAAGCTATATATAGTTATGAAATCCTTAAATAAATAAAAATTAAGCAAAAATACAAACAAAGAACATTAATATATAAAAGTTAAAAGTCATAACAGCTCATGACACAATTTACAAAGTATAAAAACACAACTTGTTTCTTGAGTTTTATGTAAAGCACATGATTTTCTTGTTAAAATATAAAATTTATAACAAATTGTAATTTAAAAGTTAAAAGTTCAATCTTGCAGCTTATCTAGCTATTTCAAAATATAAGTATAGTCTAATACTTAGAATTGTATTATTATTTTTAGAAAACTTAAACTAATAGTATTTATTTATTACTTGGGGAAAATTGTATATAAAGTTGTTTGAACTAAGAAAATTGTAAATGAGGTTGGTAAATTCAATAAATCTTTAATTAAATTATCGATCCAATTTAAAATTTCAAAATTTAGATTAAATAACTTTACTACTCTCTTATAGTCTCTTCTCTCCTCTTAAAAGGGTTTCAATAATTTATAACTTATATAAACATTAATATATAATAAAATAATGTGCAAAGTGAATGTGCAGAGTGAATGTGCAAAGGCTATCAAAGAGTTGACAGAAGAGAAGGAACAAGTACGAGAGCTTACACTGGAAGTAGAGAAGATTACAACTTCCATGAGAACAATTGAGGAAATAAGATTTGCAGAGAGGAGAGAACAAGAAGAGTATAATTTGGTTGCTTTGTGGTTGTTAACTTATTATGATTTTATAATTTGGTTTGAATTTGTTTTTATTTATACTCCATACTCCATCTAATTCAATTTTGGTTGTTAATTAATATACATATATTTTCTAAAACACCATAGTCATTTTTCATAATTCCCTCATTCCCTCTCCTTCTTGATTATTGTTGAGAGAGCATAAATAGGGTGAAATTAGAAAAATATTGATAAATACAAAAAATATATCTTACATTTATAATCAAAATTAACTTTTTAAATATGTCCTATATTAAGGACAAAAGATAATATTTCCAAATCTAAAAATATTATTCTGCATAATTGTTCTAATAACATGAAAATAAAAAATAGGATCAACATTTTTTTCCAACTCTCAATGATTTACTCTAACAGCATGACATATAACATTAGTAGTACCCTACTCTTAAATCTATGAAAAATGGAGAGTTAGATGTTAAATCACTATTCTATTTTTTTAAGGTATTCTATCAAATTTTAACCCGAAATATTTTGAATTTAGCTCCAAATGATCTGCCAAAATATTTGGCTCCTAGATCCAAATGTTCCCCCCCCCCAAATTGCTCTATTCTCTCGCCGTCTCACTTCATTGTCTCTCACTCTCATCTCATCTCATCTCTGCCGCTCCTCATTGAGTCTCTCTCATTCTTGCCCTCCTCTGTCTTTCACTCACTCATCTCGTCTCCGCCTCTCCAGTCTCTCGCCTTCTCTTGTCTCTCATTGAGTCACTCACTCTCGCCCTCCTCTGTCTCTCACTCTCACTCTCGCCCTCTCTCGTGAACCCTAATTTCAGACTTCAGCCATCTTCTCCTCTGCTCTCTCTGTCTTCTCAGTAACCGATGTCTGCTCTCCGGCTTTGGTAAGTAATCGATGTCTACTCTTGCCATCTCTCGTGAACCCTAATTTCAGACTTGCCGGCATGCGATATACAATGGAGCTGTCATCTCACCTTGCCGATGAAGGATCTGTGGCTGGCGGTCTACATTGCCAATGTTGTGCTCGTGTTCTTCGTTATCCCCTTTGCCATGTTCTACTACGAAGGGGACCAGGACAAGTAGGTAGTTCTGGGTTGTTGTATCAATGTGCATGTTTTTGTGCAAATGCATCTATGTTTTGCCGCTTCTATTCGGAGATATCTTATTGCGGGGCATTTTTGTTGTGGTTCTATAATCTGAGTGCAGGAGTGTTGGCAAACGGATTAAGAGTGCGCTGTGTTGGATGGTGACGACAGCTATTGTGTGCGGTCTGGTCCTGGGTATCTTATATGGTGAGTTCTTGTTTACATTCTTCTTCCTGTTATAGCTTCTTCACTTCCTTAGTGTCTATGTGTATCTGATTAACGTATCTGAGCCGATAATGGAAGGTGTTCCAAGGCATCCTAAGTTGAAGTACCAAAAAAAGCAAAATAGAACCTCTATTTTTGTGCTTTCTAGGGATGGTTTAAGCTTCAATAGATAAAGTAGAAAAGGTTTAAAGTGGATTAGTTGTAGGAAATAGGGGCTGGATTTCATAGAGAAGAATTTAAAATAGCGTTGCTATGAGTGAATTCATGTTGAGTATTTTGGGATTTGTAACTCAAGATTTTAGGTTGGCCTAGCTGGAATGAGTTTTCAGCAGCATATTATTAGAAGAAGAATAAGAAACAATTGGCTTAGTTTGGGATTGGAAAATCTACCTTAAAGTTTCACTATTTGAAAACATTTTTTAGAAGTTCTTAGCAAGTCTGAAAGATTTGAACATAAGGTGATGGGGAGCACGCCTAATGATTATGTCTCGGGGCATATTGCTTTAAAGTGATTCAATTCAATTCTTGACTTCGAAACAAGAATTTCTGTGGCCACATTTCATTCACACATTGTCATCAAAATCTCCTACTCCTTGCTCCTTTGACATTCAGCAGTATCCATCATTATGCACCTCACATTTGGGCTCTCGTACCAGACGAGTTTAAACTATCCACAAATCGCGTTAAAACTAAATGCGCTTCATGACATGGTAGAGCTCATCAGGATTCAAAGAGAGAAATTTCTTTCCAAAAATCTCACTCTGTGCGCCAGGAAGACTCATACCTTTTGTAGTAGTGATCTGGTCAGAAGCTATCTCATGTATCTTCTTTATAAACAGATTCGAGGAGGGACGCTCGCTCTTTTCAAGGAACGTAATGGTTTAAAGTTGTTACATATATACATGGTGCTTGCGTTTTGGTATTCGAGTATCGACTCAGCTTCTGCCATGTAAGTTTTCTTCCCCAGCATCTGCCATCGTCTTAAATACTCTCTTGAATCGAGTATCAGCCCAACGTTGGGCATGCATTACTCTTGGCTTAGCTAGCTATTGCATTTTAATTATCTGGGATTAGTTATATATATATATATATATTGATACTAAATAAACCTATATATTACCATTTGCCCTGTGTGTGTATCTGCGCACGCATGCAATTATAAACTTAAACTGAGCACAGGATGCCACAGGATGAGGATGTCAGGTGTCACTTCGGTTGGTTTTGTGGCATCATTTAGGAAGACTGAGGCCTAAACTTTTCTACTTATACTATTTAATTACTTCAAGTTCTGAAGTTATTACCCAATGCCGTCGAAGCCAAAGCTTTTATCATAGATATGTTCACTTCCACTGTACTGTAATGACTTTGCATGATCGACTCCGTCCCCCTGAAGGGTTTCTTTGACGAACAATTGATAAGCTGCTCTTAAGTTTTAATTTGACTTGTATCTGACTGTGGTTTTTTCCTTTGAATGTTATATTATTATATTAGGCTGATAAGCAAAATCAGGGATCAATATTACATGCAGTTTTTAATTAAAACAAAAGACTAGGTTGAATCCTTTGGTAGGATGGAATGAAGAATGTTTTAAATTGCGTCGTATCTCTGTGACTCATTTTTTCTTGCGTGTTTTTGCTGCTGTATTTGCTTCAAAGATCATGGTATTTTATCATTTTTGTTGCTTCTATAACTCGTCTTTGGTCAAGAAAGGGTATGGATAGGTTCATTGTGTTTTGTCAAGAAAGGTAGGAGTGATGTAGTACACACACACATTAAAATCATGTTATTATATTATCTCCAACCCCCACCTTGAAGTATAAATTACTTTTATTCCATAAAGTGTAACTAGTTATATATGGATTATATTTATTATTTAAGCCTATTCACTTTTTATTATCTTAATAGTATTATCCAGGACCATATGCATCGTGTCAAAATAAGATCTTATGTTAAACTTATTGATATATTTTGACTATTTGTACTCATTATTCTCTTTGATAGGGTCATTACATGAGGATCAATGCATCTAAAAGTTCTAATACAGATTCTCCAAGTGATGTTCAATCAAATCAACTAGATGAAGAAGAAATGCACATATATTTAGAGGCTGCAGGTGGTAAGAACAAGAAGGGTCGTGTATTTGGCTTAGGGTCTGAAGCCAAAGATGTTGATTCCTCATCTTATTCTTATATGTCTTCTCCTTCCATCAACACTGTGCTCCAGCCTGATGTTGAAAATGTTGTCACAGAGCTTAGACAGGAGAATCAAACTCTTAAGCAACAGAATGAAATCATCTTAACTAGGTTGGAAGCACTGGAGCAAAAACTCTCTGAGGCTGCAAACAATTCTAACCCTCAAGCTGATTACACTCATGATAGCACACCATAAGCTATGTGGTTATTAGGTTGTTTGACTACATTAAACATCTTTGATTTGTTTGACACATTATCTACATTTTCACCTTACTACTTTTGTTGCTTTGTGGTTGTTAACTTATTATGATTTTATAATTTGGTTTGAATTTGTTTTTATTTATACTCCATCTAATTCAACTTTTAGCTTTTTTAAACCATTATTGAGGTTGACTTATAGTTAAATTTAAATTAATAGAAAATATTTAATGGAAAGAAAAAATTAAAAAAGATTAGAGATGGATTTATGAACGAAATTACATCACGACGTTATTTTTTCAAAAAAACTGAAAATTAAGATTAGCCACGGAAATTCCGTCGCTAATCCATGAGAAACTAGTAATGGAAATTCCGTCCCTAATCAGTGAAAAATCAGTCTCTAAAATTAGTAACGGAATTTCCGTCGTTAATCCGTGGTAAAAAAAGGAATAGGCATATCCACCAATTAGTGACGGAATTATTATTAGCGACGGAATTTCCGTCGCTAATCCGTCACAAATTTGTAAAGTCTCTTCAGACAATTAGTGACGGAATCAGTTCTTAGAGACGGAAATTAGCGACGGAAATTCCGTCGCTAATCCTTGTGTAAATTAGCGACGGAATTTCCGTCGCTAATCCGTCTGTAAATTAACGACGGAAGTTCCGTAGCTAAATCCGTCTGTAAATTAGCGACGGAATTCCGTCTCTAAATCCGTCTGTAAATTAGCGACGGAATCACTTATTAGTGACGGAATTTCCGTCGCTAATTAGCGACGGAAATTCCGTCTCTAATCCGTCTCTAATTTAGCGACGGAATTTCATAATCCGTCGCTAATTGAATTAGTAACGCCATTTTTAGCGACGGAACTTTTTTCGTCTCTAGTCCGTCGCTAAAAATTTAGAGACGGAATTAGCGACGGAAATTCCGTCGCTAAATTCCGTCTCTGATCCCTGTTTTTTTTGTAGTGCATAGTGGATCCATTAATTTGTATTTATCAAATAGCTTACCTCCTTTATGATTTTTAGCGAGTCCAGTTACAGGGCTCCAATATCCGATGATCCTTTCTCTTTTTCCTATCACATTGTATACATCATGCTCCGATTAATCTAGTTGTCCATTAATCATATTAAAGTTTAGCCCTGACTTGCCTTTGAAATTTGTATTCCAAATTTCATTGCGAAGTGTTGTGCCTGACTTATTTACTGCCATAGCTAATGCTTCGGCTGTGTGATAAGCCCACCATCCATAGATACTTAGGCTACTTTCCAAGCTATTCCTGAAATAACTCTCACTGTCCCTACGAATCTTTTTGTTCGAAAGTCAAATCCTTTGGCTTCACTCCTAACGCACCTTGCATGTATTGTTTCAAAGGGTTTCGAATTGAAAATCTAGGATCTGTCAAAGAAGATAGCTCTTGGGTAAGTAACCAAGCATATCCTTCACTCATCATCTCTTTACGTCGTGCAGCCAAAATAAATATTTTTCCCAGATCCATGCTCATATGGACAAGAAATAAATGTGTTCGCATAGAGTTTAACATGTCAAGAATGGATAAAATTTCAGGATATGTTGAATTTGAATCAATGGCAGTTACGTTAACCATTCGTATGCCCATATCTTTCAATACTTGGGTGAGGCATGGAATAAGGTGGCTGTCATATTCAGTCTCTTCATAAATGGGGACAATTGAATGCCACCCAACAGTTTTAATAACGTCAGCCATAGCTCGGAACTGATGAGAGCAATTAAGGCTTTGATCGGGGTATGGGTATGGAGGTGGCAAAAGAGAGGGACCAGTTATGGGAAACCAAATCACAGGTACTTGGTATTTCTCACCAAGTTTCACTATATACCATGCTTGCTCTGAATTTTGGGGCCCCAATATGGCATGCACCTTGTCTTTCACTATTAGATCAGAAGCTGCAATTGCAAATCAAAGGGTGTCTCCAAGTTCTATCTAGCCCCCTGATCTCTCCATGTTAACACAAAGTAAGCCTATTTTATGACAAAATAGGTCTACTCTACGTTAACTTCGAGAGTCAGGGAGACAGGTTTGGAGATCCCCCAAAAAGAAAAAACCATATTAATAAATAATATGATATCCCTATTTATGATTACCCAAAACTTTAATGAAGGAATGTTATTTTAGGGCCATTATATTAATTTAATATTCAATTGGGAACAAAAAAATATATTAAAGTTTTAGGAAAGGACTTCTGTTTTTTAATGATAAAAATAGTTAATATAATATTTAGTCGTTATAGTCTTTTTTTCATTTTGTTTTTGGTCCTTATAGTTTTAAACTATAGATTTTAGTCACATATAAATGAATGTAACTTTTACTTGGTACATGAAAATAAATATAATTATTAAATTATAAAGAGATATTTTTCTTGATGAACTTATGTCTCTCTGTAATAGTTCCTTTTAAATCAGGTCTGAGGCCTAATCAACCAGGGTGGATTAATATATTTTAAGAATAAGAGAATCACATATTGAGAACACCAGAAACTCTTCCGCTGTTCATGAAAGTACATTATCTTCTGGAAACATATCACACAATAATTCCAATAGTAATGTAAAACTACTATCGGTCCATCCACAAGTTGCCTTTAAGTTCACCAAATGCAATGTTCCCGTCAGTCGTGTGTACTTACTCCCAGGGTATAATGGTGTCTCCGCATCACTCCGCAAGCTGTCAAATTCATGTGCCTGGGCGAAGGATTCAACCTCGGCATCGTGAATCATTTTCTCCATTCTATCTTGTTCCATAACATCCACTCCTTCCTTCTTGTGCGACGGACAATCAGTAATTACTTCCTCACCATGCCATATCCACCTTGTGTATCAAAGATTTATTCCATCACAAAGTATGTGATCCCTTATATCATCAACATCTCGTCGACTCTCGTTTAAACAATTCACACAAGGACAAAAATACTTCCCATTTTTAGTTGGAGCATTCCTTCTAGCAAATTCAATAAACTCTTCCACCCCATTCTCATATTCTTCACTAGTTCTCAAAGCATTCATCCAACTATGATCCATTGTTTTACCACCTAAACCATTCCCAATAACACTCAAGTTTATAACAATTGTTAACTATGAGATTGCCTTTTATCACTTTTTTCAAAAAACATTTCGGGATCATTTCCCATTAAGTGTAAGATCCCACAATTGTAATAACAAACCATTTCACCTTAATTCAAACAAAACAAAACAAAAATAAAGTAACTTAGGCAATTAAGGACAATATCAACAATTTAAAATATCAATTTTTCTTTAGGGAACTAATATGTTTAAATTAGTCAAGTTAAAAGTTCTATGCACCTAGCTACCTAATATATTAAAAGTTCTATACATGTATTCATTATTTCAAACCAATAAAAGTTCTATAGCACTCAGAGCTTCCTACACATGTTTTATATAATTAAATAAATTATATACTTATTTAATCTAATAAAATTAGTTAACTAGAAAAACTCCTATATGTACTTATGGAATCTAGCATACATATGTACTTATGGCATATATGAGTGGCTTATAGTTTCTAGCAAAACTACTACTTTAAATTAAACTGTCGATCATGACATTAACTAAAGTGAAATAAAATAAACCAAAATTAAAAAAAAAAGCTTACAGGTTGAAAGAAATTAAAATGGCGTGATGATGAAGAGGTTGGGAGGGAGGAGGCGCGCTAGCCACCGTGAGAGAGGGAGCTCCGATGCTGCAAACAATGAAAAGATCAAGGAATATGAGGCTTTCACTGGTGGGGATAGCTGATTAGCTAGTTCGGGAAAAAAAGAAAGAAGAGATCGAACTGTACCGTAATATATATATACCTTCTCAGCTGATCAGCTCGCTGGAACAAGTTAGTAAGGCGGCGGAAGAGAAAGATACAGGGGGTGAGTATTGAAGTGAGATGATAGAAGGAGGAGATGAGAGAAAATGAAGAAAGAGGGATAGAGCGGTGGAAGGGATATTCGGTGGAAGGAGGCTAAGTGTTTTTGATCAGAGAGGGAGGAAGAGTGACGAAAGGAATGGAGGGAAATGATGAAAATGTGGAGGGAAATATGTTTAGGCGTCCCTTCTCTAAGAAGGGACGCCTAAACATATAAATAGGCGTCCCTTCATAGAGAAGGGATGCCTAATGTAGGGACATTAGGCGTCCCTTCTCTAGAAGGGACGCCTAAAGTCTCCTTTAGGCGTCCCTTCTTCAATAAGGGACGCCTAAAGATTAATAAGTCTCTCTTTATTTACGTAAATGCCACCGCGTACACTTTTTACTTCCCTTTTCAAAGAAGGGACGCCTAATTGTGACGTTAAATCCCTTTTCTGTAGTAGTGTCATCATCTCCTTCCTCAAGAGAGAGCTAACGTTGTCGGGAACGAAGCTACAAGGAGGTCGCTTTTTCGTCACTAGAGATAATCATTTTTGACCTTCTTCAGCAAGGTGGAGTCAAAGGGAAGCTGCGACTGGTTAAGTTTGATTCTAATTTACATGGCTTAATTGATTTCATAAAGTTTTGTTTGTTGACTGATGAATGTATGGGTCGCGAAGAGGTTGATGATGGTGGAGATCAGAATGAAGAAGTAGAAGAAGAGAATGTGAAGGAGTTTTATTAATTGATTTCAAGGAGTCGCCGACGGCATTCCCTCTCTCTCTCTCTCCATAAAGAAGATGATGAACAGAGGAAGAGCTTCAGGCGTTCTCTCCGTGATTTTTTTTTTTTTAAGATGCATCCAGGATCCCATATATTTTTAGAGGTGTAATCAGCATCATAAAGTATTTAAAGTTGCTTAAACTATTTTTAGAGATGCAATTATCACCCTAAAATATTTAAGGGTGCAATTAGCACCTTAAACTATTTTTGGAAGTGTAATTAGCATTATAATGTATTAAAAATAGAGCAATTACACCCTTCCACTAACAAAATACTAACTCCGTTTTCTGACATACTCTTTCCTTTCATTTTTCATCGATCTTTAAAATGTTCATCCCTTCTTTTTCTTTTTTATTATTTCAACAAGTTTCCCTTCCCTGAAAAGAACTCCTTATCACAGCTAATGAAAGGGTGTAATTGCTCCATTTTTAATACATTAAGGACAAAATTGCACCCTTAAATATTAAAAGAATGGATGAACATATTGAAGATTGATAAAAAAGGAGAGTGTCAGCAAATGAAGTTAGTATTATGTTAGTGAATGGGTGCAATTGCTCAATTTTTAATACATTAGGATGCTGATTACACCTCCAAAAATATATTAGGGTGGTGATTGCACCTCCAAAAATAGTTTAAGGTGCAACTTTAGAGTACTGATTGCACTTTCAAAAATAAATCAAGGTGTTGAATGCACCTTTACCCTTAATTTTATCACTTACCCACCTAAATTACAAGAATCACAATCAACTTATACAAATATCATATTTAACACCATTAAGATCCTTATTAAAGTACATGCACTAATATTATAAATGAAAAAAGAATTGAAGGATCAAAATATATGATTTTAAACTATAGGGTCCGAAATCAAAATAATAGCAAACTATAAAAATCAAACATTATATTAACCCATAATAAAATTACATAACTACCCTTTTCATTTTAAAATGTTATATAATAACTTTTGGAAAATTAGTTGCAAATTAAATTGTTATATGAAGATTAGTGAATTATGGATTGATGATGAGTGTCCACAAATTTGCAACGTATGCAACCAAAATTCCACTTTGAATTTTTGAAATTTTAAAGGACAAAAAACGATTTTACAGAATATAAAATGTAGAAACAAATAAAAATTGTTCTACTTTTTTTTTATATTAAGAATAGATTCTTAATTTTCATAAAATGGTACCTAAATAAAAAAATAATTACCAAATAATTTTTTCATTTTTTCAAAAAAAAAAGATTGTTTTGAAAATATCAAACCAAAAAATACCTAAATTTGAGAATATGGGAGATTGGAGCAGCGGTGTTAATTACCTGCTTCTGCAGCGGCGACAACGTCGTTCTGAGAAACATTCCGGACTTTAAGATTGAGTCTGGCCTCTGTATCCTTATTATCCGAATACTAATGTTGGATAGCGAGGGCGATGCCGTTGTGAAGCATGTAACCAAGTGTCGAATCCAGATCAAGAATGACCCCTACTGGTACTATTCGTGTGGCCGCCATGGAAGGTCTTGCTGTGAAGCTAAACCATAACAGTAACACCACCCTTAACAGACAGGAACCTTTGAATAAGCTTTTCTGCAACTCCGCCATTGATCTCAATTATCTCCTTTTTCTCTCTTCACTCTTCCTCTTTTTATATATGCCCTAACCTCCATTATTATGCCCTTTTCACTATTGTCTTGTCTTTATATCATTTTCTTTAGGGATTTTTTTTTATTAGATCAAAGTTTTTCTCTCAAGACTTAAAGGGTAAAAAGTTTCACCTATTCCAATAAGTATGTTTTTTAGAATTCAAACTTCTTTACCACCTTAACCAATAACTTCTTAGTTTTTTGAGTTAATTTTTAAAAAATTACACGAAGGTCCCAATTAGAAACTAATATCATAAAAGTCTTAAGTGAGAGAGCTATTATTAATAATTTAAAGGGTTTTTATATATGATACTACTTTTCTTAATTGATATCTTATTGTGATTTTCCATTAATTTTTAACTTCTATTCTTGCACTCATACATATATTCCTATATACAGAGGTTATTATGAACGAACATTCTAATTTTTATCATCATTATGCTTATCCCCTTGTTTCCTCACTGTTAGATTTCTTCCTCATCATACACGTGTTAACGGTCACGTCAAGCATCGAGGGCATAATGAGAAGCTTTTAAAAAAAGACACCTATCCTTATTCGTTTATATATATATATATATAAAGACAAATTTCATTAAACACACAATAAAATGATTATGAGAAACTTGAGCTACAGTAAATCAGAAGCGAAAGCAAAACCAAACAGCTCAAGACAACAAAGTAAAAAAAACAGTAAAGAAACAAACAAACAAAAACAAAAACTAAAAACAGTACATATGAAGAGCATAGAAAAACAAAGCAGCAAATGGCTTCTGCAGACAAGAAGGTTTACAGCCACCAAGAACCGCCAAAAACACAGATAGAGCCAGGAAGGGTCGAGTAGGATATAACGGAAGGGAATTGCAGCACGTCTCCCAGAGGACATGGGCCACCCGAGTGAGCCAACACGGTTCGAAACTTTCCATAGGAAGAGTTATATCCATATATAATTTTTCAATACTCTCATTTATTAATTCATCGGTATAAAATATAAGTACTCGAAAGTCGTATGTTTCCCGTTCTTATGCAAAATATATATAATCATACTGCCGTGTCTAGACATTTTGAGGTAATTGTGATTCATGTTTGCAAATAAATAGTAAAAGTGTATTTACACCAAAAAAATAGCAAAAGTGTAAAATATTTTAAGATAATTATTCTATAAATATTTTGAAGAACCGATAGGTCTTTTATAATGCCATTGATTTATCCAGCCGCTATTTACATAATTTATAGAATACATGAGAAAAGCCTAGATACTGAATCTTAGCATAACAGAATCGGTTTAGCCTGCTGCTAAGATCCTAAAATATCGGGATGACTACTACAGAAAGCACTTTTAACATCTATTTTTATGTCTTTTCTAAGCCCTTTTTTAGGGGGACATCTATGTAAGCGACGTAGTAAAATCTGAGAACAATATCTATTAAAAAAGGGACGCCATAAGTGACCCACTTTAGGCGTCCCTTTTTTAAAATAGGGACGCCTAAAGTGGGTCACTTTAGGCCTCCTTTTTTTAAAAAAAAAAGGACTCCATAAGTGGGTTACGGAGTCCGTTTTTATAAAAAGGGAAGTCGTAAAGGTTTTTTTTTAAAGAAAAAAATTCGTTTATATTTTTCACTCCTCAGCAACTAAAACCTATAAAAACAAGATCCAACAATTCTTGATGCTCTTATAGCAATTCTTCTTATTTTTCTATCTCACCGATCCTGTAGCTCTTCAACTTTCTAGTAGCTTTTTTTTTTCCTCCTTTCTCCTCAGGTTACTAATTCCTTTTTTCTTCTCCCTAAAATGGTGTCACTTCCTTTCTTAGTCAAACTTCTAAATTCAAAAATCTATTATCTTCAGAGAAAATACTATGCGAGCGACAAATAAATACTTTTAACGTTCATTTTTAGGGACTTGTAACGTCCGTTTATGGGGGACACCTATGTGAGCGACGTAATAAATAATGCATTTAACGTCCGTTATGAAACAGACGCCTAATGTGGGACTTTAGGCGTCCCTTCTGCCAAAAGGGACACCTAAGGTAAAAGAAAAACAAAAAATTTTGTCTCAACCCCATTGTCTCATAAAACAAATTTGTTAATGCCTATTTCACTCAGCATATACAGATTTATAAGGAAATTATGGCCTCAAATTCTTGAAGCTCAAAGACTAATAAAGCAAATAAGATACTCAGCATCCTCAAGCAAACAATATCAGTTCAAGCTTAAATGATCCATGCTACAAAACTTACTCAAAACCACAGTGGCATCACACTACTATTATAATTAAACTCCAATCTAATCTAATTAAACCTATCTGAAAGAAGAATACACACACACATATAGATATATAGAGGCATGCACTTACCTCAGAAACGAAGAACACAGGTAGATTAGAGGCACAGGGAACAAAACTCAGACATGGGAATTTGGGAATCTGACGAATAGAGAGGAGAGAGTACAGAGTACTGAAGTAGTCAACAAGATTACAAAGAAAATGAGCTTCAGAAAATCTGGGAATCTGACGATGAACAGGAGAAGACAATAGAGATTGCTTAGCTGCACATTCTGAAATTTGATGGTGAGAAGAAACAGAGATGGCCGGTGGAGCTAGAATTTTTGGTAGTGGAGTTAGGAGATAGAGATGGAGAAGTGACGGAGAAGGATGGAGAAAATGGTGATAGCTTGTGTAGTGTTGTGTTTGTGTTTCCCGAAGAAGGAGAGTGGGTGTGAGACAATGACTAAGGGAAGGGGAGGCATGAGTTGATGAGAGAGGGGGAGCTACCTTAGGGGGTTGTGCATGTCAGTTAAGTAGCTGACATGCACAGCCCTCTAGGCGTCCTTTCTTTGAGAATGGATGTTTAAATTGTCTTTTTAAGCGTCCATTTTTATTTTTAGGACGCTTAAAGGGACCAAAACTCTCATATATTTACGAAAATATCACCACTTTTAGTTTTTACTTTCTTTTTTTTAAAAAGAAACGTCTTTTAGGAATATAAAACCCCCTTCTATAGTAGTGTTGGGACCACTAGTGCAAAATAGCATTTTTAGACCGCATTATTTAGACCGGTTATTGTGGATAAGGTCTAAAAGAAACACGCGGTGGCAATTCCATAATTAAAAGCAATTTTTTAGACCGGTTGTCTAAAAAACCGGTCTAAAAAAATCTTATTTAGACCGCTTATACAAACAACTGGTCTCAAAAACACATTAAGACTGGTTGTTTAAATAACCGGTCTTAAAAGTCAATCATTTAAGACCGATTATTTAAACAACCGGTCTGAAAACAAATCATTAAAATGAATAAAAAATCACGATATTATTAAGACCGGTTTTCTAAATAACTGGTCTTAAAAGTCAATAATTTAAGACCGGTTATTTAAAAAACCGGTCTTAAAAACAAATTATTAAAATGAATAAAAAAATCACTTTATTATTAAGACCGGTTATTTTAACAGCCGGTCTTAAAGATCAATAATTTAAGACCGGTTATTTATATAACGGGTCTTAAAAGTAATTAGTAAGACCGGTTATTTAAATAAACGGTCTTAAAAGTCTAATTTTCAAACCTAGAACGGCCGCGAAAGTTCATTTCATCAGTTACGTTTCACTTCCCCCTTTGCTTCCACCGTCGCGAACTGCTCACTTCCAACGCAGTAGGTGATATTCCACCGTATTCTCCTGCCACCCTTCCAGTCGCCGCCGCCGCTTCCACCTTCTTTCCCATATTCTGTTGTCGGCGTTTGAAACTCCCTCCTTCTCCGTTCGTACTTGTCGTTGCTGCGAAGAAGTCACCGTGAGTACCATCGTGAAGGGCGGCTGAGCATCTTATTTCTCCAGCCTTTATCTCACTCCGGCGTGTTTTCCAGCCACTGCTGCCCCTTTCCTCCTGCGCCTCAAGCCACGGTCCAAGTTACGTCAAACAGGTAATTTCCCCTGCCTCAAGCCTTTATCTCACATTGTTATTGGTAGGATCCCCACCTTCTTTAATTAGTCAAGTAGTAGGCATCTATATATGTTGTTGTGGAGCAAAGCTCCGTGTACTATAATGAACTTGCATGCTATAGTAGAAATTTTGGAAATTCTGACTTGCATAAGAGACTCTATTGAAATCTCTATCAATCACTTAATATTTTGATTGCAAGAGATATATTATATATGAGTTAGAAATAATGTATTCATATTCAATATTATTGAAATTATTTGGTGAGGCGTTTGTTTATATGTGTTTTAAAGCTTTAAGAATGTGAGTCTCCTCGCATTCCTTGCTTATCACCCTTAAATTATTGGGATGTGACAACAATAACCTGAGACTCAGGACAGAAACAATTAAGGGTTGATTAGAAACTTAGCTCACAAGCCCCACACTATGTTGAACCCCATAAGTGTTAGTTCTCAAATATGTTTTGATGATAACTAATCTTGATAAACAATTAATACTTTGTGATTCAAGTGAGTTAAGAAAATTTTTGAAAGTTTAAAGTATGTTTGAGACAAAAGAAATTAATTTAGAAAGAAACTTGAATCAGAAGATATCCATCCTTCAGTGATCTTAGATGATCACTCGAGTGATAGACAATTCACTTGAGTGATGATCTTCAACTTTCAGTAGTTTTGCAAGTCACTCACTAAACGTTGGAAAGTGAGGAAAAATCACTTGAGTGGCTAAGCCTTCACTTGAGTTATTCCCCTTCACTTGCGTAATCTCAGCAAGTCACTTGCGAGGTTATTGAGAGTTGAGAAGGGAGGTCACTCGAGTAGATAAGTGACCACACGAGTGACAAGAGATCACCTGTAATAGCCTCTACAAGTCATGCCCCAAAAGCATCTACAAACAATAATAATGAGCCAACCTGTATTAGGGAAGTCAGTTATAACTTATATGCATATTTAATATATAGCTATTTTATAAATTACTAACTCAATAATTTATCTTAACAGTACAATGACGGATCTGGTGCATCCTACAGCCGAGGATCAGGTGCATCCTACAGGCGAGGATCAGGTGCCTCCTATAGCAGAGGATCAGGTGCACCGTACTGCTCAGCACAGCGAGCCTCAGAGTGTTAATCAGGGGCAGTCATTGGGTGAGCCGAGTCACCAGCCTAGAAGGAGGGGCAGAACGGCCACACGGTTGAGGGATGTTTCCTTGAGTCGGTCTGCCGGGGAGAGGATACCGATCCAGTTTGATCAATACTGGAAACCGATCGGGCCGAATGCCAGTCGTTTTAGGAGTTTTGTCGGCCTCCTCGCACGGAATAAGCCTAGCATATTGATAGAGGAGTGGAGGAATGTCGACAAAAATGTGAAGCAGCATATTTGGGACACTATTCAGGTATAAAATTCCCTCTGTATGTTTCTTTTATCAAATTTGTTTCATTACTGTCACTAACTCCTTTCATTCATGAATAACAGCTCACCTACGACGTTCCTCAGAGTGAAATCTTGTATCACAAGACTATGACATATTGTTGTGAGCGCTGGAGGAAGTTCAAGACGAGTCTGGCGAACAATTACGTACATATCGAGGTGCCAGCTGGTAAGCCACGTCCTACTCCTTGCAGCAAGTACTCGTACATCGATGAAGCAACATGGCAGGAGTTTTTTAGGCTTCGAACTATCCAGAGGCTTTGGTGAGATAACTTATTTTGTACTTTATTTACTTATCTTTTGTCTTTACTGTTTGTAACCTTTTTTTTCCATTTCCTATTCGCAGGCAAGAAGGCAAAAGGCACAAGCGAGTGGCAGGAAGAATGATTGCCCCCACACAATGTCTCGTAGGGGATACACAAAGGCCGAGAAAGACTTGTTGGCGGCCAAACAGAGGAGATTGGAAGAAGCATCTCAATCCGATCCTTCTGTTCTGCTATCTCCACCATCTCCGATACGGCGTGAAGAGTTGTGGTTGCATGCTCACCGGAAGAGTGGTGGATCCTATACGAGTGACCAGTCTCGTATAGTCGGTGAAAAAATTATAAGTATCGTTGTTCTTATTAACTATTTAATAAACATTTTGCTTTACTCATGTGTGTTTTTTGTATATCTCACAGGAGGAACTTCAAAAAAAGAAAGCCGAGGGAACCTTCAAGTTCGAGGGGAGGAATGACATTCTCACTGTTGCTACTGGAAAACGTGAGTATCCAGGCCGCGTCAGGGGAGTTGGAAGAGGGGTGGGTATAAAGGATTACTTTGGATCCTCCTCACGCAGTTCCTCCTCCAACGTGGTCACGAGAGACGAATTGGAGCATATGTTAGCCACTGCGAGGGCGGAAGCAAGGGCCGAGGCAGAAGCATCATTTGATGCACTATTGGATACCCGATTGAGCAAGATGAAGGACGAGGTATATGCCATGGTGAGCACAAGACAAGACACCGCTCCTGTCCACACACAATTGCTTGATCGCCATAAGCAGAGCACCAAAGGGAGTTGTTGCAATGT
Organism: Albizia julibrissin; assembly: GCA_037074505.1. Taxonomy (NCBI): domain Eukaryota; kingdom Viridiplantae; phylum Streptophyta; class Magnoliopsida; order Fabales; family Fabaceae; genus Albizia; species Albizia julibrissin. The sequence goes on from CM073487.1 coordinate 38,091,568, forward strand.
GGGACAGTCATCAGAGGGTCCTGGAAAGGACGATGCTAAGCCTTGTGATTTATATGTTGAGGATCCTCTGAGACGATTAGTTGCACGGGGGAGTGTGCACAACCTAGGATCAACTGTTCACCACCTCGAGATGACAGATGATCAGGTTAGGGTGTCAGTTGAGGAGGTTATTATCTCAGACGCACATGTCCCTATCCCTTCTGAGGAGTTCAAGATTGTGGCCGATGTCTTGGGTACTTTCATATCATGGCCTAAGAACCTTGTTTCTGTTGGAGCTGCGGATTCCCCGATCAGAGCCCCAAGTCCAGCTCCCGTCCCTCGTGAAGTTTCACAGCCTCCACCACTGAATGTGATGCAGCAAGTGATTCTGATGGCATTTGATACATCTTTCCCGACTAAAAATTGGCCTATGGATTCAGTTGTTGGACCGTCAGGGGCGGCATGCTATCTTGAGAAGGATGATTTAATGTCCATGGTCACTCCTAGACAAAATCTTACGATTGCAATTGTCCAGCTTTTTTTTATGTAAGTATCTTCTTTAATTGGAAGTAAATATCTTAAAAATTACCCTCTGTAACCTTAATTTGTGTGCTTCCATTTTTGTAGGTACATGAATCGTAGGTTGGTTTCCTCTGGGCAGAGCGCTAAATTTGGATTCATGTGCCCAACTCATGCCACGGAGAAAGGGACCACTTCTGCCATCAGACATAGATATTTATCACAGAGGCTCAGTGAAACAGAAACTGACTGTTTCTTGGTTCCTTATGTGCATGGGTAAGGAACATCAAATTTATATTCCGAAACATCACATATAATGCTTTATATTTGCTTAACATTCATCTCTTTTTTTCAGGGATCATTGGCAATTGGTTATTCTGTGTAAGGCTAGTTACACAGTGATCCTCCTCTGCTCCCTCCACTTCAAACCGGGACTGACTTGAAGAAGACCATGAACTCGTAAGTTTTCTTGCTTTATTACCTTTTGTGTGAAAATTTTGTGTGCAGAATAAGTAATCTTTGTGATTTTGATCATAGGGCTATGCGGACTTTCCTACACGCTAAGTGTGGTAGGCATGTTCGTGACTTAAAAGACCCTACATGGATCACGCCAAAGGTTAGTACATATTTGTTTTCTTTAAGATGCGTTTCATAAGCTATGCTTTTATGCTTGCTTTGATGATATCATGTTCTTTTTCAGACCCGTAGGCAACCACCGGGCTCCAACTTATGTGGTCTTTATATGTTGAGGCAGATTTACAATATTATCAGCCTAGACACGACTGACTTTACCGAGGAGGTAATAAATGTATATTTCAAATATTTTGTATTACTTTATTGTTTTTAAGTTAGTAAGTTAATGTTTTGTTTGGCTTCGGTGTTACACATACAGATGTTTGATCTTGCTGATCCCTTTCCTGAAGAAGATATTGATTTCATCCGCAATTGTTGTGCTGAATTCATTTATGAGCTTTTACAAGATTAGTAAGTTTTTGAATCTGATTTATGTTGTTCTAATAATACTTATGGTTTTCATATATATCTAACTTGGTTTATATCTCTGTTTAGGACAAATTCTTGGATATTGGCGATACTAGTTGGCTGTTGATTCAGGCAGGGATCACTATTGTCAATTTTCCTCCACTTTTTTTATTTCTCTGTGAAGCTTACGAATTTTTTCCATATAATGAGAAATATTGTACTGTTTCTGAGAATTGAATAAGTTGATCATGTGTTATTAGTAGTCATTGGAATTGAATGTGTTTGTTTTCAATAATTTTTTTCATAATGTTCATTCTTTGATTGTTGAGAGTCGAGTATTGTGTATTGGTAGTTTCTGGAAATAAAAATGCTGTTGTCACTGCTTCTGATTGTCAATATATACATATATGCATGTGTATGTAATGTGACAGGGGGAATGTTGTTGAATATGGCTTACTGGCCTGGGTAAGATTGAAACAAATAAAACGAAAAAAAAAAACAAAATTTTAAGACCGGTTCTCTTAATAACCGGTCTTAAATATATATTTAAGACCGGTTATTAAGAGAACCGGTCTTAAAATATTAAACTTTAAGACCGGTTCTATTAATAAACGGTCTTAAATATATATTTAAGACCGGCTATGTAATATCCCGAATTTTGGGACTAAAGGCATAAGATTAAGCCTGGATTAAGTGGACTGCTAAGCCCCGATTTAGCAAATGTCCCTATAAGGATGTTTAAATTCCCCAAAATTATTTTATATCATTGGATATTAAAATAAATTATATTGATGAGCTAAAGAGCTCGGGGAATAACAAAATGAAGTGATTGGAAGTCACAAATAATAGAGTAAAGTGAAACACAGTAATTTTGTCACCGGTGAAATTCCCGGTGTGGCAGTGGTGATTGTGTAACCTTTTACGATGGGTAAATGATGGTAAAAAATTATGAAACTTTCCAGAATGAAAGTAGACTTATCAAGCTTCAATTTGATAGGTCATATAAGTAATTTGGATTTGTACACAAAGAGAAATGAATTTTTGAAGTTAGCCCAGTGAAATTAATTATTGTCTGGGGCAGAATCTAAAGATTAAAATTATGGAAAGAGTGAGCTTTCAATTGACCCAAGGTTATATTTTTCATTAAATCTAGACTCAATAAGGGTCACATAGCCTTTGGAATCACTCCAATTGGACATTTGTACAATTAGATATGAATTTTCAAATTTAATGAAAAATCTGCAGAATTTGGGTATTTTGTGCGAAAATTTAATATTTGGGCCAATGAGCTTCTGACACGTGGCAGCTGAAAATATCTGATCATTTATCCATTAAATCCTCATCTTCTTGCTCAGATTTCCCGTGAAAAAACCAGAAGAAAGAGAGAGAAAAGAGAGAGAAGGAAATGGAGAAAGATGAGAGATAAAAATTATTTCCTCCGAAACACTGCCGAAACGGCATCCTCTCTCAAAGTACCCTTCAGGAAACTTCCTCTACTCATCGAGATCTTCATTCCTATGGTTTTGGATTTTCATTTGAAGGTGTTTGGTGCCATCTCCCTTGTCAGAGTGTTGCCGGAATTCCGAACCGTTTGTGGAAACGGGTAGAGGTAAGCGTAAGCTTCCTTTTTAACCGATTGATTTGTTGTTTGGATGAGTTTTGGGAAGGTTGGGTACTGTTCATAGCTGGTTTAAATTGGTGTTTTCAATGGCTAAATGATGTCCAATGGATGTATAAATAGCTAATCACTTGATTATGAGTAGTAAGGAAGTGATTAGGCAAGAAAAATCGAAGAAACAACAAACTCCTTCTCAGAATTCAATTTCCTTCTGTTTTTTCCCTGTATTTTTCGTGTAGGAGGAGTTGGAATTTGATGATTTTAATGCTTCCATTGGATTTAGGAGGCAAAATTGTGTGGGTATACAAGTGTTCATGAATTTTGGACACTTGTACATGAATTTAGAAATTTTAGAAGTTAAAGGGTAAATGCTGTGTATTCCGTTTTCTGGAGGCAGTGTTATGGTGACGTGTTTTTGAGTAGTCAAATGTTATCCAATGGCCATGAAACTCTCCATTTTGAAAGTAGACACATAGACCTTTAATTTTATAGGTCATAATGATCAATTGGATTTGTTTGTATTTAGATATGAATTTTTTAATGTCTGCCCTTTTTTCTGGAAGAACATCTGAAACAGTCGGTGTTTGGAAAATTTCTGGGAATGGTGTAGTGATGGCGTTTAAACTCTAGTATTTTTATGTAAAACTAAACTTAAAGGGATTCAAATAGAGCTTTGAACCACCTCAATTGGAGTTCTATAGAATTAGTTATGATTTTTCAAAGTTTGGTCAAAAATACTGGTAGTTTGATTACCATGCGAATTTAAGTAAGAAATTGGCCAAATATAATTGGAATGAACTCCAAGGGTGAAAGTAAGCCTATAGGGCTAATGTGGGCCATTGGGTATTCACTTTTCATGGCTCTAATGATGTTATCACTTGCCTAGGGTCATGAAGTGATAAAGAAGGAGCAATGGTTGGAGGATCAAGGGACAAGAAGAGAAGGACATAAAGTCCACCAGGTAGTGAACTTACCTTTTCTGCATGTATGTGATATGTATGTCTTGCATTGATTATGTGACTGCTTTGCCTATTTGTGTGGAACATGTATGATTGGTTGAAGCTCTGTTATATTTGTGCAATGGCCATATGTATATCATAACATCGAGCATGCAGCATGTCATTATGTTGGCATGAAATAGTGTAGGCAAGCATGTCATGCATTCATATATATCTGGCATGCATAGTGGTAATGTTTGCTACTGAGATTCTCTCAAATCTCACTCCTCCCAAACAACCATTCAGACAGGTGAGCATTGGAAACGTGCTGAGATCAGAAAAGAGGTATGCACGAAGATGAATGTTGCTGGTTGTTTGAAGACCTTTTAGTTATTAAGGTCTGTAAATATTATGTAAACCCCTGAGGGGAAAACTTTTGTATTATAATCAAGCAATATTGTATTAATATTATCAGTATATTCATGCTATTCCTGTGTGCCCACTGAACTACGCATTGCTACTCTGAGTAAGGTCAGTAATAAGGGATATATGAGGCGGGTCGTTACAGGCTATTAATAGAACCGGTCTTAAATTGTTATTTTTTTATGATGAAATTTCCCTACTTGTTCCTTAGTTAAACTTTAAGACCGGTTGTTGTAGAACCGGTCTAAAAAGTTCATATTTTAGACCGGTTTTTTAACCGGTCTAACAAGTTTAATACTTTTTAGACCGGCTGTATCGAGACCTGATCCAGAACCGGTCTAAAATATCATTTTTAACTGGTCTTAAAAGTGTTTTTTGTACCGGTGGACGCCTAATCTTTCAAAATTTATTACATAATTATAAAAAATGTCTCCACCTTTATGTTTTACTTCCCTTCTTAAGAAGCATACGTCCTTTAGGGTAATAAAATATATATCTTGTAGTAGCGGACCTAGATCCTAGATATATTCTATCTAATCTATCCGATATTATCTCACTAATATATTGACATTATAATATTTAATTATTTAAATAATTATATATTATCAACACTCCCCCTCAAGTTGGATCATAGAAATTTATCATGTCCAACTTGGCTATGAACCGTTCAAACACATCTTCTGACAATCCTTTGGTAAGAATGTTTGCTAGTTGTAGTTTTGTAGGCACATAAGACAAGCACACAACTCCTTCTTCTACCTTCTCCCATATGAAGTGGCGGTCAACATCAACATGTTTTGTTCTGCTATGTTGTACTGGGTTCAGCTCCATTCTTAAAGTTTCCTTGTTATAATGTACAATAGAGTTTTATTAGAGAATAAATATGTACTTGAGCTTCCTCAGTCACTTTTTTTAACCATAGTCCTTCCATGATTCCTTAAAACAGTGCTTTGAGTTTAGACTCAACACTACTCTTTGACACGACCCTTTGCTTTTGACTTTGCCAAGTTACTAGGTTTCCCCAAATAAAAGTACAATAGCCTAATGTTGATATGCTATCTTCCCATGACCCCATGATAACTCTCCAATTTTAGTATATTTAAAGGATATTTTAGAGATATTTGGAGAGTTATCTAAACAAATTTTGAGAGATTTATTTGAGATCATGATAAGATATCGATTTGGCACATTATTTAGGGGATTCCAAATAAAATGTCATAATTTCATATTAAATAGGATTAATTAAAATTAGGTTAAAGAATAAATAAAGTTAAGAAAGTTTTGTTGGCTGTTTTTAGCATTGGTTTAAATAGTATTGGTAATTTATTTTAATTCTTGAAATTTAGTATTTTATATGATTTTGTTTTTCTTTCTTTTACTAGCCAAAAAAAAAAAGAGCTACAGCATATTGGGCCAGAGATTGAGAAATAGAAAAAGAACTTTGGGCTGGAATCTAAAAGAAGAAAAAAAACAGAGGGGGATGACAGCGTTTTGGAGGAGGTCACAGGTTGGTTTTGTAAAGCAGCTATTGTTGATGGGCTGAACCATTGTTGGGCTGCCAACACAAGGAAAAGAAGACGAAGGTCACAGACTGGTGAAAGAAAGAAAGAGCTGAGACGGAGGAAACCAGAGGGCCGCTGGGATCTGAAAGAAGAGAGCGGCGGCAGATTGTTCTGGAGGAGAGGGTTTCGAGTTGAAAGGAGCGGAGATTGAATAAGGAGGAGGCTACCTCCATCTCCATCATCCTTCACGATTCCACCATTACCACACCACCACCATCATTCCACTACCATCAACCTTAGCATCATCGCTACACAGTTTTAGATCAGAAGTTACAGCAGAGGAGAGACAGTAACGCGAAGGAGGAAGGAAGGCAGCTGTGACAGTGACGGTAAGCTTCGTCTTCAGCTGAACCAGAAAAACAGACTACCGTCTTCTGAGAGTAGAGAGCAAGTGCTGAGGGAGAGAGCTGGAATGCATCTCCTATAGCTGGAACGAAAAGAGGCATCTGGAGCAGCTGAGAATGGAGTGGCAGCGTGGGCGATCTTGAGAGCAGAGTGCCGCTGGTTCTGAGGAGTAACCGAGAGCAGCGAAAGGTGAGGATGGATCATTGAGGAAGCTGTTGTTTTGGAGGGAGAGCAACGCCGTTTGTTTTTCTTCATGGTACCGTCATCATCGCTCACCTTCTTGGAGCTTCACGAGGGATCAGAAATCATTGCGACTGATAGCAGCAGCGATTTTGGAGGCAGCCCACACTGTTAGAGCTTCATCTTTAGAAGCTCAGTAGAGTGACCGAAGCTGAATCAGAAAAGAGGAACGAACGAAAGAACAGAGGCAGCTACTTGAAGGAAGTCTGGAAAAAGGAGGAAGAGCCGCTGATTTTTCATGTTGGAAGGAGCTGCCGTGAGCTGAACCAGAGGAGACAGAGCTGAGATGCGAAAGATAACAATGAGCTTAATGGAAAAGACAAGCTGGAGGCGGCAATTGGGAGGAATGAGAGCAGAGTACTGTAGCATCCATTGCAGCGTCACTGTTCATTTCGCACTGTAGCTTATCACTGTTCTCGTCACTTCTGGGCAGTTACACTCTGTTTCATATTCTTCATTCTCCTTGTTTTAATTTAATTCCCAACATGATTTTGGATTCTGAAGCCATTGTAGTTGTAATGGGATTTATTGTGAACATGTTTGGCTAATTGTTCTTGAACCTAGAGTAGCTATGAACTAATTTAGGGATTTGAGCATGTATGAATCAATTAATTGTGCTTATTGTTATTTTAGTTTACTTAATCTTGTATTGTTTTGTCTATTTAGTGCTTGATCACCACTAAGTATGATTTGGGGAATTTAGATTAGCCTTGGAAGAGGGATCTTAATTGGACCATAGGATTAAGTAATCTGATATTAGAATTTATTCTAATTTGCCAATAGGATAGGAATATACCTATTGGACCCATATAATCATATTAGAGTGAAATTGGACATTTATTGCCTCTTGAGTAAATTAGTTAGGAATAACAATTTTAACTTGAGAGAAGGGTATTAGTAATTGGAAGATATTTATATCCATTTAAACTCTAGATTAACAAATTAACATTAAGTGCATTTAATTGGGTAAATACATGCTCTAACCTTGAAAAAGGGATTAGCCACTCTAGGTTGTTTTTTCTCCACTGAAATTTCAAAAATATTAAATTTAGGACTTTTGCTTTTGTTTAAATTGATTTTCAAATTATTTTCTTCCTTGATTTGCTCAACTTAAATTAACATGGGAAATTTAATGCCTAATCATTAGTTTAATTGAATCTCTGTGGGATGACCTTGATTTGCTACTATACTATTTCCACGGCCCGTACACTTGCGGTGCTTATTTAAAATTCAGTAGCATCAACTTTTTGGCGCCGTTGCCGGGTATTCAAGGAAATTAGTGATTAGAATTAAAAATCCTTTAGTAGTTTAAGCTTGAGTTTTGTGAATATTTTTATTTTCATTATTTCTTGTTTGTCTTTGAAAAAAAAATTAAAAAAAAATGGATTATTCACAGCATTCATTTGGTTCAATGAGTGATAAATTATGCTATCTTGGTTCTTTACAAGGAATGCATGTGGATGGAATGAAACATGAAAATATAAATGCCGGTTGGATTGAAAATGTTGATTCTTCTCAATATAATTACTTTTCTTATGTTTATTGTGGAGAGAGTCATTCATATGAGTATTGTCCATATACCACTACCAATCATTATGTGAGAGATGATTTCATTAGGCGCCAAACTTGTTTTGATTATCCTTTTTGTCCTAGTGGAAGTTCAGAGCAACAAGAGTTTTGGGATCCACATTTCAATTTCAATTCAACAAATATTACCCCATTTTTTCACTCTCATCCTCGTTTTGAAGAAAACACCCTTGAATATAAAGAGAAGTCTAATTTAGAAAGATTATTTGAGGAGTATGTGGAATCATCAGAGAGATTTAGCAGAGAGCAAAGGGAATTTGTCACTGATTTTGAATCAAGGGCCCAAAATATTGGAGTATGTGTGAATCAAATTGTTTCGACCCTTGAGACAATGAGGCAAGATAATTCTTTAAGCATGATGACCACTTCTTGTGTTGATGATGATTATTGTGAGGAAATTGAGGATGTGCAATTGCATGAGACTTTTGATAATATGCAAAATGAATGTGAGCCAAAAATTAATTTGGAAGGGGCTAATGAGGGTAGTCTAAAAGAGGTTTCAATTGTGGAACCTACTTTTTGTCATTTTGATGTTGAAATTGATATGGATGTCCCAAGAGCTATTATTCATGATTATCCTATTAACTCTTTGACTCTTACTGATGAGAGTCAAGTGGATTTTGTGGGATGCTATAAATTGTTGAAAGCTCCTAAATCTGTTTGCAAAGATGTGAATGTTGTGTTTTATTTGAATTCAGTGAATACTTGTACTCTTAAATTGTCTATGATTGAAGAAGTACAAGTAAGTAACTTGAATGATCATTTCTTGTGTCTGAAACCTTGTTGCTTGAAAAGAAATGAAGACAAGGTAATCCTGGTGTTTGATACTTATGATTAGTGTTTGTTTTGAGAAGTCCGGCTGAAGACTTTAAACTTAGCGCTTCTTGGGAGGCAACCCAAGGTGTGGTTTAATGTGTTGTTTTGATTTTGTAGGACTTTTGGTAGCCCCTGATGATGTCTTCCAGATTGGTGTCCACAAGCTAGAGCATTCAAAAGCACAAGACAAGGATTGGAAAGGGAGTATTCTTCTACTTTTCTTTGTTTTGTTTGAGTTGATTGTTAATAACATGTTATGGGATATGAGTGCTGGTGATAGTCTAGTTTTGCAGGTGATTGATATTTGTTGTGACTATTGATTTGAGTGGTGACATTTGTGAATTGTGCTTAATTGGTGAACATTTGAAATCTTTGAAAATTTTGCTACTCCTACACTTGGATTTGGTTATTTCTTTATTTCCATTACTTAGTGTTACTTGTTCACATTGAGGACAATGTGACATTTAAGTGTGGGGGTGAGAGATACCATTGATTTTGTATAACTTGTCCTCAAGTTTGACAAATTTCTTTGATTTTGCACATAAATAGAAAAATTTTGACAAATTTTGAACAAAAATTTTGTTTTTCATGGAAGCCTGGATTTTACTTGTGCACATTGGCAAAGTTGGGTTGATTTGAATTTAAAAGAATTGAGTTTTGTTAGAATTCAGTTTTATCTTCTTGGAATGTTAGTAAATAGGCAAGTGATTTGGCTTAGGTAAGTGACTTTAGGATGTCAAATACCGGTGAGAAATTTGAGTCTAAATATTCATTTCTTTCAAGAGGGAGTACACTTATTGTGATTTCATCTCTAGAAATTGTCTTGAATCTCTTTTGAAGCTTAAAATCCTCTTGCATACACAAAGATGATTTAGGCATTCATTTCATAGCTAGTTAAGCCAAATGACCATCCTTATCATATGAAAATCCTTTGTTTTACCCTATTTGAGCCTTAACTTGTTTCTAAAAGAAAATTACATAGAGTAAATAGCCATTTGTTTGAGAAATTTAATTTTTATATCTTTTCCTTTCCATTTATTTGTTACTTTAGTTAGTGCTAAGTAAAGCAATTTTTGAACAAAAGGGAAGGGATTAGGAAATCAATGTATGCGAATTGGTGTGGATACAAAAAAAAAAAGAAAAAGAAAAAGAAAAAGTGAAATAGAAAGAAAAGAAAGATTGAAAGAAATGTGGATATGAAAAAAAGGGTAAAAAAATATATATATTGAAAAAAATGAAGAAAAAAAGAGAAGGAAAAAAAAGGGATTGTACAAGTTAAATGAATAAATGTTGTTTATAGTGTAAGTGAGTTTGTTTTCTTTAAGTGGATATTCCTTCATTTTTCATCAATTTCATTGAATTGCTTGGCACTAATTAAAGTATTCCTCCATATCATTTGCCTACTTTCATTTCATTATCCTACCCTATTCATCATAACCCTTAGAAAAGTCCTTTTGATTTCAGTATGCAATGGGATAATGTAGTGGAGATTGAGATGATAAACAAGCCTATGGTAGATGGGTTGCAATAGGTGGAATTAAGTGAAACACGAGCCATTTATTATCTTGAGAGATGAGTGCAAACACATACCTTGTGAGGGGCATTCTATTGTGATTTATCTTTATCAAATTAATTGCCTTGCTACTTGCATTTTTAGAAGATGGAAAAGAGTTCTAATAAAGCTTTATTCTTGAAATTTTGAATTAATTCCAATTTTATATTACTTGCTTTAAAGTCTTGCTTCCATGAGCTTCTTTGATTGTTTTAAACTTTTGAAATCTTGAGGACAAGATTTGATGCAAGTGTGGGGGTGTGATAACTCTCCAATTTTAGTATATTTAAAGGATATTTTAGAGATATTTGGAGAGTTATCTAAACAAATTTTGAGAGATTTATTTGAGATCATGATAAGATATCGATTTGGCACATTATTTAGGGGATTCCAAATAAAATGTCATAATTTCATATTAAATAGGATTAGTTAAAATTAGGTTAAAGAATAAATAAAGTTAAGAAAGTTTTGTTGGCTGTTTTTAGCATTGGTTTAAATAGTATTGGTAATTTATTTTAATTCTTGAAATTTAGTATTTTATATGATTTTGTTTTTCTTTCTTTTACTAGCCAAAAAAAACAAAAGAGCTACAGCATATTGGGCCAGAGATTGAGAAATAGAAAAAGAACTTTGGGCTGGAATCTAAAAGAAGAAGAAAAAACAGAGGGGGATGACAGCGTTTTGGAGGAGGTCACAGGTTGGTTTTGTAAAGCAGCTATTGTTGATGGGCTGAACCATTGTTGGGCTGCCAACACAAGGAAAAGAAGACGAAGGTCACAGACTGGTGAAAGAAAGAAAGAGCTGAGACGGAGGAAACCAGAGGGCCGCTGGGATCTGAAAGAAGAGAGCGGCGGCAGATTGTTCTGGAGGAGAGGGTTCCGAGTTGAAAGGAGCGGAGATTGAATAAGGAGGAGGCTACCTCCATCTCCATCATCCTTCACGATTCCACCATTACCACACCACCACCATCATTCCACCACCATCAACCTTAGCATCATCGCTACACAGTTTTAGATCAGAAGTTACAGCAGAGGAGAGACAGTAACGCGAAGGAGGAAGGAAGGCAGCTGTGACAGTGACGGTAAGCTTCGTCTTCAGCTGAACCAGAAAAACAGACTACCGTCTTCTGAGAGTAGAGAGCAAGTGCTGAGGGAGAGAGCTGGAAAGCATCTCCTATAGCTGGAACGAAAAGAGGCATCTGGAGCAGCTGAGAATGGAGTGGCAGCGTGGGCGATCTTGAGAGCAGAGTGCCGCTGGTTCTGAGGAGTAACCGAGAGCAGCGAAAGGTGATGATGGATCATTGAGGAAGCTGCTGTTTTGGAGGGAGAGCAACGCCGTTTGTTTTTCTTCATGGTACCGTCATCATCGCTCACCTTCTTGGAGCTTCACGAGGGATCAGAAATCATTGCGACTGATAGCAGCAGCGATTTTGGAGGCAGCCCACACTGTTAGAGCTTCATCTTTAGAAGCTCAGTAGAGTGACCGAAGCTGAATCAGAAAAGAGGAACGAACGAAAGAACAGAGGCGGCTACTTGAAGGAAGTCTGGAAAAAGGAGGAAGAGCCGCTGATTTTTCATGTTGGAAGGAGCTGCCGTGAGCTGAACCAGAGGAGACAGAGCTGAGATGCGAAAGATAACAATGAGCTTAATGGAAAAGACAAGCTGGAGGCGGCAATTGGGAGGAATGAGAGCAGAGTACTGTAGCATCCATTGCAGCGTCACTGTTCATTTCGCACTGTAGCTTATCACTGTTCTCGTTACTTCTGGGCAGTTACACTCTGTTTCATATTCTTCATTCTCCTTGTTTTAATTTAATTCCCAACATGATTTTGGATTTTGAAGCCATTGTAGTTGTAATGGGATTTATTGTGAACATGTGTGGCTAATTGTTCTTGAACCTAGAGTAGCTATGAACTAATTTAGGGATTTGAGCATGTATGAATCAATTAATTGTGCTTATTGTTATTTTAGTTTACTTAATCTTGTATTGTTTTGTCTATTTAGTGCTTGATCACCACTAAGTATGATTTGGGGAATTTAGATTAGCCTTGGAAGAGGGATCTTAATTGGACCATAGGATTAAGTAATGTGGGATTAGAATTTATTCTAATTTGCCAATAGGATAGGAATATACCTATTGGACCCATATAATCATATTAGAGTGAAATTGGACATTTATTGCCTCTTGAGTAAATTAGTTAGGAATAACAATTTTAACTTGAGAGAGGGGTATTAGTAATTGGAAGATATTTATATCCATTTAAACTCTAGATTAACAAATTAACATTAAGTGCATTTAATTGGGTAAATACATGCTCTAACCTTGAAAAAGGGATTAGCCACTCTAGGTTGTTTTTCCTCCACTGAAATTTCAAAAATATTAAATTTAGGACTTTTGCTTTTGTTTAAATTGATTTTCAAATTATTTTCTTCCTTGATTTGCTCAACTTAAATGAACATGGGAAATTTAATGCCTAATCATTAGTTTAATTGAATCTCTGTGGGATGAACTTGATTTGCTACTATACTATTTCCACGACCCGTACACTTGCGGTGCTTATTTAAAATTCAGTAGCATCACCCCACCCAATCAGCATCTGTATATCATCTGTATATATTTCAATCGTTCTAAGATCACTTTTGTTGAAGAAGAGTCCTCGACAGGGAGTACCTTTTAGGCACTTTAAGATCTTATATGTTGCATCCATATACATCTTTTTCCATGAATGCATGTGTTGGCTCGCTATGCTCACCAAAAAAGCAATGACTTGCCGTGTATGTGACAAGTAGATTAATTTCTCTACTAATCTATGGTAGTGTCCCTTGTTCGTTGGCATCTCAACTTTTTCTTCCCTTTTTCTTTTCTCAACTTATTTTTCTATCTTTGCAGGGTTCTTATGCTTCCTGGTTTTCCTTTTCTTTGTACTGATTGGTACTTTGCTAGGTTTGCAACCTAACAAGCCAGTCTCTTTAAGCAAGTTCAAGATGTAATTTTATTAAGAAGCATAAATTCCTTCTTTGGTCCTAGCAACCTCCAACCCCATAAAATACTTTAACTTCCTAAGGTTCTTAACTTCAAATTCTTTGTTCAAAGCTTCTTTAATTCTGTCAATTTCCCTGATATCATTCCCAGTAAGAATAATATCATCTAAATGGACTATGAGGATGATGCTTATGGTCCCATTTTATAGGATGAATATGGAATAATTAGACAGGCTCTATTTATAGCCTTCAACTTTGAGGACTGTGGAGAACTTATCAAACCAAGCTCGAGGTGATTGTTTTAACCATATATAGACTTCTTTAATTTGCATACCTAGTTGGGTCTACCTTTATCGAAACCAAGTGGAAGTGTCATGCAGACTTCCTCCTTCAATTCACCATTAAGGAACACATTTTTAATGTCAAGTTATTGGAGTAGCCAATCAAGATTAGCTGTAATAGATTAGAAGGACTCAGATAGTATTCAGTTTTGCCACTAGTGCCAATGTTTCATTATAGTCAAGCCCATATGTCTAAATGAAACCTTTTGCAACTAACTGTGCCTTGTATTTGTTAAGAGTGCCATCAGAGTTACATTTTTAGGGTAAACACCCACTTGTATCCCACAATTTTCTTTCCTCTCTGTAAGTCAATCACCTCCCATATGCCATTCTTTTCCAATGCCTTCATTTCTTCCAATACTACATTTTTCCATTCTGGTACTTCAAGGGCTTCACCAATATTGTTAGGCACCTTGACTTCATCCAAATTGGTGACAAATGTGCAACAATTTGGAGAAAGGACAACATATAATACATACTTTTTACTAGGGTGCTTGATACACGCATGAAATTGCTTTCTCGATGCAATAGGCAAGTTCACATCATCAACTACTTTTTGTTGATCATTCACTCTCCCAAGTTTAAGATCAATCACTAGGTTAGAATCTGGCACTACCTCAGACATGATGGGTTTACTTGTTTTTTGCGTCCACCGCAAGTAGACCTTGTATTGCTGGTGGTTATGAGTGATAGCAACCCCCTTTGATTTCTCATGACTTTCCAAAGGATGGTTCAGGTTGTCAGAGGTAGGACTTGGAACCGTAAATAGTGGAGGAATAGGTTTAATAGGATTATCAGGTTATCAGGATTATCAAGGTTATCAGGTATTGACTCCAAGGACTAAAATTCACTCCAACTCTCCCCCTGAATTGAAGACTTGGAGAAATAAGGTATATGTTCAGAAAAAGTGACATCGTGACTGATAAACAACCGCTTAGAAATGGGATCATAGCACTTATACCCTTTTTTTAGAATTAGACTACCCTAGAAAAATGTACTTGACAACTCGAGGATCAAATTTTGAAGGAGGATTATATAAGTGGAAGAGGCAGAGCAACCAAAGATGCTGAGAGCAAGGGGATGATCAAGATAGGTAAGAGAATGACTTTCCTGAAGTTTTTTTGGGGGAGATAAATGGGAAAGGATACTTGTCATTCTATTGAAGAGGTGAGCAGCAGTGAGGATGGCATCCCCCCATTAGTATTTGGGTACGTGACATGTGTATATAAGGGAAAGGGAAATGTCAAGTAAGTGTCTGTTTTTATGCTCGGCAATGCCATTTTGTCGTGGGCTGTATAGGCATGGACTATTATGGACAATACCATGTGACTTTAGAAAATTGGTAAAAGTTTGATTGAAGTACTTGGTGCCATTATCAAAGTAAAGGACCTAAATAGTGGTATTAAACTGATTAAAGATGTGGTTAAGGAAGTCAATGGTGATAAAAGAAACATTAGATTTATTTGGAAGAAGTTTTACCCAACACAACCGAGTATGGTCATCGATGAAAGATATAAACCACTTTGCATTGTGAATGACTTGGAATACATACGGGACCCTACACAGCACTATGAATGATAGAAAGCGGGTGAATAGGTTTATAGGGGGATGGAGGAAAGAGAACACAATAATGCTTTGCAATTTGATAGACATCATAGTGAAAAACAAAACTTTTATTGAAATTAAATTAAGGAAACAAATGTTTTAAATAGGAAGGACTTTGATGACCCATCTGTTGGTGCCATAACAAAGCATCTTTATTATTAAACTTAGAACTAGAGATGAGACCACTCGGACTTTTGGAACACCAGGCACTCACAACAGACACATCAAGGTAGTAAAGACTATCAATCTATGTAGCCATACCAATCCTCTTCCCCGATGAGAGATCCTAAAAAATACAATGAGTAGAAAAGAAGTAAGCAGAATAGTTGGCTTCTAGTTAATCTACTAACGGAGAGAAGGTTGCAAGCCAAGTGAGGAACATATAGAACAGAATCAAGATGCAATGAATTAAAGATATGTATTGTTCCTTCGCTAGCAATATATATATAATGTGCCATTAGCAATTCTGATTTTCTTTTATTTCTAGTACAAGGGAAGTATGATACAAACATGTGTGCCTCATATGTCATGTGATCAGAGGCACCTATGTCAACAATCCACTTAGACAAGAATGGGGTGGTATACAAAGCAAAAGGATTATTACCTCGGTGTGCCACAGAGGCTAATGTAATAGGAAAACTTTGGAGAGTCTTGAGAATGTCTTACAATTGAGTTAGTTACATAGAACTAAGAGCACGAATCTATTCAAATTGAGGAGTCTCAATTTCTTGATTAGCAAGATAACCCTGTGAATGACTCTTGCGAGGCTTCCAATCTGCAGGTTTCCCATGTAATTCCTAATAGCGATCTTGTGTATGGCTGGTCTTCTTACAATGAGTACACTACACCTTATTCTTGGGACTAGAGGAGTTTGAACCTGACATTAAGGCGTTCCCGGCAGTACAACCATAGTTGTTGGAGTTGGTTCCTTTGCTAGCTAGTGCAAAGGAATCCGAATATGAGAGTGGTGGCACAGGCATCATCACGTGATGCCAGGAAGCTTCACGATGAACTTCTGAATAAACCTCACGAGGTGAAGGTAGTGGGGAGCGACCAAAGATATGACTCTGAAGTTCATCGAATTTAGGGTTTAAACTTACAAGGAAGTAGAAGACACGTTCTCGCTCAACACGTTGCTTATGACGGATAGCATTGCTTGGTATAAAGGATCCATCATCATTGAGGAGACCTTCTTCCTGCTTAAGAGCAATAAGCGCCAACCAATAGTCAGACATATGACGATCACCTTGACGCAGCTTCCAGATTTTATTTTTAATATCAAAGAGACGAGAAAAATCGGCTCCATCTGAGTAGCATTCACGAACAACCTCCCAAATGTCTTTTGCAATAGGGAGATACATGAAGCTTCATTTGAGGTTGAGAGACATGGCGTTGATTAACGAAGAAGAAACAAGAGAATTCTCGGTCAACCATTGTTGCATAGCAGGGGATGAACTATCTTCGGGAGCTTTAGATGCTCAGGTGAGGTAACCCAGTTTATAAATAACACTTATTTTTAAGAATACTATGACGTTTGGGAAGCACTATAGCTTCCAGCACCATAAAAGAAAGCTATGGTGCTTCTTGAATATATAAAAGCTCCATAACTTTTTTTTTTAAAAAAAACAAATAGCTTCCTATGACACTTCCTAAGGAAGGTCATAAGAAGTATACTTCCTATAGCCCTTCCCTAGAGCAGCGCCATAAGAAGTATTTTTAAAAAGAAACAAATAATTTTAAGTAATTTTTTCCTTTTCCTAATGAACCCTATATTTTACACTATAAATCCATAGTTAAATGAACAAAACCAAATCAGAATCAAATCAAAATAGGTTGAAATAAATCCAAAGAAATAGCTAATTCATAAAATCACTACATATCATAGTTAAATTAATTGGTTACATTACAAACCAACAAAAATACAAGTGTTATAATTATTTCATTTATGCAACTCATCAATAACAATTACTATAGTAGCTAAAAATTATAACTACTACACATATCTTCACATATACAACCTATATATAGTAACATGTAATATTATCTCAATTAATTTTCAACATATACAATTGAGAATAATTTTTTTAGATTTCATAATAAATTAAATATAAAATACATTGAGCAAATTAAACTAGTAACAACTAATAAAATTATATTTGTAAGCTCAAAAATTAAAAAACTTATAATGTAGGAAGTTTAACAAGAGAGAGTTGTAACTTCAAGAAAATACATGGAAAAAAATTATAATCACACATATGATAAAACTATAAACTAAGATTTATGGCAAATTTTTAAACTTCAAAAAAAAAGGAAACTATAGTGCCAATTGACAAAAGCTTCTGTATTAAAAAAAAAAAGGCTTACAAAGGAGTTTCTGTAGGAAGAGACAAGAAGGAAAAAAAAGTGGGAGACCAAGCTTTCTAGTGTCGATGGAAGTGAAGACCAAATGTTGAAGAAAAATAGAAGATTAGGAGACAATAAAAAAAAAGTGGGGGACCAAGGAAGTTTCTACAATTGCCACCATAAAAATATAGAAGAGGGAGTAGGGACAATGCCGCTGGTTGTTAGTGAAAATAGAGAGGAAGGAATGGTGACAAAGTATTTAGATAATGTCCTAGATCTAGATCTAAAAATGATGTCCCAAATATAGATCTGAAGATGAAAAATAGCTTTGGGCAACTATGGGTAAGCGCCGTAGATGACCCTTTATTTTTTTTAGAAAAAAAAAAAGCGGGGGCAGCTAGAAGTGGGGCACAAAAAAGGTGGGGGTGGACTTCTATGGTGCTTCCTAAAGAAGCACCATAAGAAGTCACATACTTCCTCTAGCACTTCCTTAGAAAGCGCTATAAGAAATACTTTTTTTTAAAAAAATAATTTTACGTAATTTTTTCCTTGTACAAATCCACAGCTAAATAAATAAAATCAAACTAAAATCAAACCAAAACAAAATGAAATAACTATAAAAAAAATAACTAATTCAAAAAATCACTATATATCATAGTTAAATTAATTGGTTGCATTACAAGCCAACAAAAATACAAGAAGAAAAAGGGCTTTGGGCAGGAAAAAAAATAAAGGGAAGCTATGGCGCTTGCCTAGGCAAGCGCTGTAGCTGACCCCTTTTTTATTTTTAAAAAATAGGCGGGGGCAAGCTTCCTATGGCGCTTCCTAATAAAGTGTCATAAGTGGGGCGCCACTAAATCCCTCTTCTATAGTAGTGCCTCCAATAGCTAATAGAACAACATGAGCCCACTCTTGGTAATTAGAGGTCATGATTTTATCGGAAACAATGGCAGATGACCCTCGCTACCTAGAGGAATCGCCAGCTTTATGCAGATAAAAAAGCAAGGACCCATCTTGAAGAGACCCCATTGATGCATGAGAATCACCCTAGGGGTGTGGCTAAGGGTGCTCAACGTTTTTTTCTATCATGGTCTTCCCTTCCCGATCCCGAGTTAATCAGGAAAGGAAAAAAATCGGGATCAAGATCGAGACTTCCTAATCCCACACACACACACACACACTCTCTCTCTCTCTCTAAAATACCTAAGTGAAGTGAAGCACCTCTAAAATAAGAACAATGGTTAGTTTGTTTAAATCTTTTTAATCAAATTGTGCTTTTTAATGAAAGGAATCCACTATTTAATCAAGTCTTTTTCAGATGTTGAGACAAATTTTAATAATAGATTTGGGCATCTCTATGGTGCAAAGGGAAGACCAATTTCAAGCTATTATGCAAATGATTGTAGTTGATTTCTTTCTTTTTTAGAAAGAGCTTTTATTGCTTCCAATCTTCTCAAACAGTTACTACCTTTTTCTCCATTTACGAACCTCTTCTTGGAACGAACTGCCTCTGCCAGAGAATCAACCTTTGACCCCCGTTTCTTACTGGATTTCCATAATTTTTTAGAGCTACTTTTGTCTCTGGTGATACCCCAAAATGAAAAAGATTAACTTCTATTGTAGTCTCTCACAATTTTTTTTTGGTGTTAATACCACCTTATTCACTCATATTAAGAGTATCCTCTAAAGACTTTTCTTGTTCTTTCATTTAGTTTAATTTAATCTTAGGGATTATCATTCAATGAAGAGGAAATGAAGATATTCAATGAAGAGGAAATGGAGAGAAGGATCAATGGAGATATTCCTCTCCGTGCTTTTGCACATGGTGGTTGTTTTAAAAAGGCAGCTATCTTTATTTATTTATATTATTAATTTGTATACATATATTTATCATTCATCCTTGTAAAATATAACTCTGAAATCGCTAACATTGTGATTATATTATGATTTCTCACAATGTAGGCAATATATATAATAATGTCCGGACATTTTTAGGTAATTGTGATTTATGTCTGCAAATAAATGAATGAGCACAACCATACAAATTGTTTTAGATAATTATACTAGCTCAGTATTTTTATGATATGAATTATATATACTCCCTTTGGTTCTTTTTATAAGCAACTTTTATCCTTACTGCATAAAACAAACTGGCGATTAAGATTAGTTAAAAACAATAAATTTGTCAAAAATGTCATATTTCTTCCAAATCTACTCCTATTTATTAAAAAAGTCTAGGAGAGAGAATGAGTAAGAAATACGAGAGAGAATGTGTAATAAATGAGTAAAAGAAAGAGAATTAGTGATGAGTAATGGATAATTAATAGAAAGATGTGTATTCAATAGGGGTAGAAAAGGAAAAAATAGTTTAAATTTTAAGACATAAGGAGAAAGTTACTTATAAAAAAGATTAACCCCAAAAGAGATAAAGTTGCTTATAAAAAGGACCGAAGAGAGTAACTTTTAAAGATAAGAGATGTATGGCTATTAATGTGATGATCTCATTAATCAATGATATATAAATACTTTTGTAAGCACTCTTTGATTCTAAAGTCATATCCTAATCCAATAAGTCATCGAAATCCAACTCATCTAAACTTTTCTTAACCAAAATATTGTGATAATTTATTTAGGGAAATTCCTCAAAAAGTGCTCTGAAAATATCAAAATCACAAACAAGGCTTCAAATCATTAACAATCCCAAATTAGTCTATTGTACCAAAATGAGATTTTGAAATATGTGTTTTTACAATATTGCTCCTTTGCTTACACTACTACAAAAAATACAAAAAAATAATGTTTATTTTTACAAATACTATGGCGTTTGAGAAACACCATAGCTTACAGTGTCATAAAAGTAAGCTATGACGCTTATTCAATTTCTAAAAGTGTCATAGCTTGTGTTTTTATTTTATTTTTTTCTAAATAATGCATAAGCACTTCCTGTAACGCTTCCACTGGAAAGCGCTATAGGAAGCAGGAACCTCTTATGGCACTTCCCCGGGGAAGCGTCATAAGAGGTCTGGGATTCCTATGGCCCTTTCAGTAGAAGCACTATAAGAGGTTAAAGCCCATGCTTTTTAAAAAAAAAATTAAAAACAAAACGACAAATACTTTAAAAAAATCAAAAATATCTTGGAAGGCGCTTTGCATTGCAAGTGTTGTCCAAGGGTAGGCCTTAGACGGTGATTTTAAAGAAAGCGCCATTAAAAGCACCATCTAAGGCTAAAGAAAACGACGTCCAAGGCTTATGCTTGCCAAGGAAGGTATAGACCTTAGCAAACTCTTGCCAAGGCCACATGCCTTGACAGCCTTGGATTCCCTACAAAGGCCAAATAATTTGGCCTTAGATTCCCTGCTAAGACCACATAATGGCCTTGGCAGGCGTCAAGGCAAATGTATGACCATAACTGCTAAGGCTAGTGTGTGACTATGACTACCAAGGCTACTACGTGACCTTGGATTTTTTTTTATAATTATCATTTTAATTATTTAATTAAATCATCGAGTCACATTCATTAATTGTTTGTTTCATCTTACTAATTCAAATCATCTTCCAAAATAATAGATAACTAAAATATTTTAGTAAGAAATTAATTGTTTGTGAAAATCTTGACTTGAAATTAAGTCCTTAAAATTTAAGTCATATTTTCAATAAATTTTTTCTTATTCCAATAATCATATGATAAATCCTAATTTTCATAAAAAATGCTTTTATTCAACTCAAATCAATGTTAATAACTTTTTACTGCTTATAAACTTTGTATATAATCCTTCATAAGAAATAATTTGATACCTTAAAAAGAATACAATTCAACTCCATTTATCTTGTTTTAGGATTTTTCTATAAATTTTCAATTAATTTTCCCTATAAATTTTTAATTATATTTCATTCATTTTTCAAATATTATATTCCTAGAATTCAAGAAATGAATTTATTTACTCCAAACCTCAGGTTAATTAATAAATCTCAAACAATATTACTAAAATTTTAAAAAAAAATTGGGGCCATTATAGCTTTGGAAGGCGCTTCTATTCTAAGGCTATATTCATATACCATTGGAAGCGGCTTCCAAGTTCACTTTTTTTTATATTAAATTAATGCTAGATATGACGCTTTCTAACAAAGCATCATAACTGGCACTTTATTTAAAAAAAATAAAATAAAGGTCTTGTATGGCGCTTATTTAAAAAAAATATCACATAAGCATAACATCACTTGTGACACTTATAATAGAAAGCTCCATAGCTTCTAAATTTTTTTTAAAAAAATATCTATGGCTATTCTTTGAAGAATTGTCAAAAGAGGGGCGCCATAAATGCCTCTTTTATATTAGTGTTAAAATAACCACATCAACACCTATTATCAGCAGCCAATCACTAGAGCTCCAAAAATCCTTGTTTGCCACTGGCAAAGTCAGTTGCTATCTCAAGAAAGTGTTGTCATTTTACTAATCAAGTGTAGTAAATATAACACCCATCTTATATACCCCTTATTTACTTACACAGAAGCGTTCATTATTTTTTTGTTAGGGGTAATTACTTATTCACAACTTATTTAATCGTTATTCTTACCAAATATCAGAGTAAATTCTTATTCTCAATGATCCCTATTACAGCTTGATTCAAATTCGCATGTATTCTTACAACCAAATATTCTCTGTGCGCAAATAATGATACACATAGTAATTTAAACACAATTCGATCTTCAGTTCTTCATCTTCTTTCCTTCTGAATCATCTTCATGTATTCTTTTCTGTCCTACTCACGGACCTATATGGTTGGTGGGGGAGAGTGAGATTCGAGAGAATCTCAGTAGCAAACATACAAATAATGCATGTAAGATGAATGCCAATGCATGATATACTTGCCTTATATAGGCCTATGTTCTCATAATGATGTTATGCATGCTCAATGTTTTGTGCAACATACATATGGCCATAGTAAAAACAAAAACAAAGATTCATTCATTCATACATGCTTCACATAATCAAGAAAAGCAATACACAGAATAAACGTCACATACATTAAAGTAAGTATATTTACTACCTTTTGGACTTGGCCTTCTCCTCTTGTACTTTGATCTTCCAACTATAGCTTCTTCTTTGTCACTTTGTAGCCCTAGATAAGTAATGACATTATTAGAGCTATGAAAAGTAAATGCTCAATTGGCCACATTAGCCTTAAAGGCTTACTTTCACCCTTGGAGTTCATACTAATTACATTTGGTCACTTTCTTTCTTAAATTCGCATAGTAGACAAAGCTGCTAGCATTTTAACCAAACTTTGAAAAATCATAATTAATTCTATAGAACTCTAATTAGGGTGGTTCCAAGTCCTATATGAAGCTCTTTCAATATATTTTCTCATAAAAATCCTCAATTCTGGCCATCACATTCCCAAAATTTCTCCAAATATAACATGTTCTAGATTTTATTCTAGAAACAGGACACAACTTCAAAACTTCATATCTCCCAATGTACTTGTCCAAAAATTACAAAATACCTATCAAATTAAAGCTTAGGATATCTACTTTAATTCTGAAAAGTATTCATAATTTTTGGACAAGTTTTACCCCATGAAACATCTCCGACAATGTCACTATTCTAAACAGGGTAGATCAACAACATGTACATTCAACTTAAAAAATTTCCAAATTCATATACAAGCATCCACACTCATGAACACTTGCATACCTATACAATTTTTCGTGTAGAATCCAATGGAATCATCAAAATTACAAAATTCATACTTCTTCATCACGTTATGTTCAGACCAGAAAATCAGGGTTTTCTACAACAATTCACCAATTTAGAATTTTGTTCAATAACTTGGTCCAATATCATCATAAATCATCATCTAACCATAAATACATGATTAAACCTCAAAAATACCCCTTGGATTAAAAATGAACAGTACCTAACCCTTACAAAAACTCAGCTAAACAATAAATCAATCGGTTCAAAAGGAAGCTTACGCTTACCTCTACGTGTTTCCGCAGTTGGTTCAGAAATTCGGCAGTATTCTGGCAGGCGAGACGGCATCAAACACCTCCAAATGAAAATCTGAAACCGTGGAAATAAAGCTTAGGATGAGTAGATGAAGGTTTGTGAATGGTACTTTGAGAGAAAATGCTAATTCGGTAGTGTTTCGGCGAATGGAAGTTCTTAAAAAATCCTATTCTCCTTTTCTCTTTCTTTTTTCAATTTCTCCCTATTTTCTCTGATTTTTCCTGCGTTTTTTGCTGTTTCGAAAAAATCTAAAGGCATTTAATGGTCTTAAAAATTTAATTGCCACATGTCAAAATCCAACTGTGCCACGTGTCCGATAAACCGATCAAACGGTGATGTGTTTCTAGCTTTTTGGTCTTCCCTTTTTCTCTCTCTTAGGTGGCGCCATAATTGTCATGGGAAGGGAGAGGCCTGACAATTTCCTTGGACTCTCGGTTCAGTGTTCAGGAAGTCAAGTACGTGACCGAGTCGAAGATCGGTGGATTTCCTTAACCATTACGCTAGGTGTCACTCTCTTGTTGTGACAACTCAAAAGGCAAAGTTACTTTTCATCATGAGAGGACAAGTGTCATGTTCTCATTTAGCCAACACAAAAGTTGTGTCATGATTACTTATTTTATTAAAATCACTTTAATAAAGTTACTTTATCGATGTCTACTCGGGATTCTACTTGTGACTTACTCATGATTGCATCATGCATATCGAAGCCAGTCATACGACACCAGGTCAGGGTGTGTATGTGGGCCCCACATGGCGCCACATACCAACATCCACTTTAAAAACGCGAGGCACACATGTACATCTTGAAAATGGCATGTACACACCTACACCAGCCTATTTCACCCGACTAATCGGTCTCTTACCTCATTACATAGTTGGATGACGAGTTTCTATCAACCCAATGGAACCGTATATGTGTTTTGTGCACCTCTACACCAACATTCTAATTATAATGCCAATAAATACCAAGCTCTCTGATCGGTGAGGCCAAATCGCATAGTCCCTGAGAGTCTTTCTATATCTCATCATTCTTGGGACTCTTCTCAAACTGGGCTTAGGCGTCTGCCTAATATAGGCTTATTCTTAAGTCTTTAATCTCAAAATTTGGGATATTACAATCAATAATTGGTGAAGTGTAAAATTAATATTTACTACACATTATTTCCTGCTCATGTGGCCCCTTCCACATTGACTGACCATTTTTCTTCTATTAACAATTGTCCTTGTTTTTTTTTTTGTAACTAATGCATGGTGCAGTTATTTTGTTAATATTATTTTGATTATTAAAAAAAATTGGCAACAAATATCAAGAAATTTTGCAATTGAATGTTTCAAGATATTTAAGCATATTTCATTCTTGAAATGTAGTAAATAACTAATCAAATATTGTAAATAGTTAATAAAGTATAGTAAATTAAATATCCCAAACAACCAATGGTGAGATTTGTTGAAATGTGCCACCATTTGTAAATAGTTAATGACTAGTCATCGATACTAGAGCTCTAACGATCGTCAGCAATGGATGATGAAGTTTTTTTTTTTTAAGAAAAATGAGGAATGTGATTTTTTTTCTAACTTTTCAAAATTTTAAATATGTCTATGTGGAGCAATTTGGTATTTTATAAATTTGAAACCCTAATTTGTCATCTTCAATTTTCAAGTTATGTTCTGTCGTTTTCCCTTTTTATCTACACCTGCTGTACTTTTTTTGTCCGGAAAAGCCAGATATTTTACCAGCCTCAAATTATGCGCTAGAGTGCTGCCATCTAACTTCTAACAATATCTTTTCAGGTAAATCTAATTTTATCAGGAATGTGTTGTATTAAATATTTTGAAGTATTTTTTAGGCACCTTAAATTACTTTTTTATGTAATGTTTCTCATAATAATTTGTGTAATTTAGTATGTTAGATATACTTAAAAAAATACTTCAGGGTATTGTATGTGTAAAAAAATAATATAAGATTTTGAATACACCTAAAAAATTATTTTAGAATGTCGGACGCACTTGAAAAAGTACTTTAGGATGTTGTTAACCATAAAATACTCTAAAGCATTTTATGCCCTTGAAAAAAATTCTACTTCAAAGTACTTGATGCACTTAACACTTTAAGTATTTCTCCTTCTTACCTTTCATATAAGATCTATTTATGTAATTTAATTATATTAAGAAAATTAATTAATAAGAAATTTTATTTTTCTTAATTCCTTAATTCTCTCTCCTTCTTAATTATTATTGATGAAACATCAATAAAAATAAATTATAAAAAAATTGATCACTATAAAAAATAAATTTTATATTTAAAATAAGATTAGTTCTATAAATAAATATTATATTAAGATAGGGAGAAGTACTCTATAGAAGAAAAAGTGAAGCCCCATAGAAAGAAAGAAAATCGGACAAAAAAAAAAAAAAAGACGGACGAAGTGAAATTTAGGGAGTGCTCCTTGATTGATTAAAAAAGAGAAAATTTTAGATGGCCCCACTATAGCAAAATAATTTCTAATTGCCCCTATAAAAATCTGAAACATCACTGCACACTTTTGGAAGAAAATGAAATTAACTTGGGGAGAGAGTTGACAAAAACAACCCTGCTGATAAAAAGAATGAATAAGTAAAGCTTGCAAGTCGCATATACATGTTTACAAGATCATCTCGGTAATGTACAAGACAACTAGATAAGAGGCATATTCACAATAAATTATGTGAGAATTTATAAATTAAATATATTTATTATAAAATAAATAAGTAAAATTATAAGAATATGTCGACTATATATATACAAGATAAATGATATAATCATAAGAGCACATACTATTTATAAGACAAATATTCATATTTATACAACACATGTATGAATTTATATGATCATCTTGGCCAAATACAAATCAAATACATCAATGTCTTTAATTTTAGCAAAAAAAATTAATTTTAATTTAATTTTAAAAGATACAGTGAAGTTTTAAGAAATTTTGAAAGCTGTTTGATATTAAATGTGTATAAGGGATAAAGTGAAGTTTCCCCATTTAAGAAGGGAACACAATGACATGGGCTGGATGACGTGTGAGAGAGACGCAACACATGAATCATGTGGTAACATCAACAAAGTGATGTAGCTTGGATCAATGGATGTCTGACGCGCATCTTCAATTCCATGCTTTTACTTTTTAGTAAAAATTCCCTTCTTATAAAACCATAAAATCGTGATTTTAAAAATAATCTTTTATAAACTGAGATAAAATTTTTTTTATATATTTACTTTATAATTTATAAAAAACTATTTTTTAAAAATTAATCCAAACGTACATAAAGTACAGTTTAATGGTAGGTAGACTAGTCATTTGCCCAAAAAAAATTGAGGGGCTATTATTCATATTTTTTAAAAATAATTTAAATAAAGTAAATCAATATTTTTATGTTTTTTTGGGTAAAACACGAGGACCCGAACCCAATTCATTTTCTTAGTAAACATACATGTGATCTCTTCAATAGTTTTTTATCTTTCTAAGTGAAAAATATAATCAATAATTTATATGAATTAATATTTTATTATAAATGGTCATACAAATCATAATTATATAAAAGAGTCAGAAGACACTAAATTATCCATTATACTCATGTATATATAGTTATACTCATATATACATAATGATCCAGTCCATTTTGAAGTAATGTATAATATTAATAACAACGATAGTGAATTTCTTTTAGAAAGTACTTCTGTGATGTGATCTATAAACTAGAGATAATGTTAGCTTTTATTTATAGTTGTGTAGGCCGGCTTTATTCTTGTGATATAGTATAAGATTGAATAGAGGTAAAATTAAAAAATTATTAAATTTTAGAGTAGAGTTAGAGGTTGTTTGTTATCACTTATCTGAATCGGGCTTATATAATAAGCCCGATTTACGTAAATCGAGATAAATCTCCTCCACATATTTATCTCGTAGACCGTGAAAGTATTTCGTAGACCGTAAAAGCTACTTCGTAGACCGTAAAAGTTACCTCGTAGACCGTAAATTACAATTTATAAGTACTTATAAAATTTTCATAAGCTATTTCAAACAGCATCTTAATTAGATTTAAAGTTGCTTTCAATTTCAGTAAAATATACGGAGATCACTTATAAATAAATATTAAAATATGAGAGGAGTTCTTTATAACATCTCTCATTCTCTCGTCTATTATGTATAAAGCACAAAAGGACGCATTAATTCCCTGAATCAAACAAGAATCAGAGGAGGGGGTATACTTTGTCCCTTTGCCTTTGGTGAGGGAAGCTGTGAGTGGGGGGCATTCACGTGGAGGCCTTCTTATCAAATTTGACTGACAAAAAAAGCTGAATCAGTCAAATTTTAGGGTCTCATCATAATAAAAATATTTTTTTTAAATAACGTCAAAATACTAATTAATATATATATATATATATATATATATATATATATATATATAGTTGATGGTAGTTATTTCACTTATTAATTAATGATTGTTTCTTTATTTATTGATAAATTATGAGATTTTTTTAATATTTTTTTTAAATTTTTTATATTTAAAATTTTTTTCTAAAAACATTTATAATATTATTACTCTATCTATGGTCTTTCTTTTCTTTTTTCTTTTGTTGCCAAACATGGTCCATGTTGAGAATATTAAATTATTGATGAATTTGTAATTTTAATTCACTTTAAATGTTTAATTAAACAGGCCAAAAACCCGCATGCACGATGGAATAAGGTTCAGATTGCGTAATCGGGGTTTCTGTTTGGACCCTGAGACTGTGAAGAATTGACCCATATTCCCAGCTTTAATACCAACTTAACTTAATGGATGTCAGTCTGCATGTCATTTTATATGGCTTTTATAAATTTAAAATGTTTTATTGAAAAAATCACTGACACTCTGATTTTTGTCTCTCATCCTCCCCCACACATCACTCAAAATTTATCTCTCTTCTCGCACAGCTCTCCTCATTCCTTGTTTCACAATAATAGAAGGGATTTTTTTAGATGAGTTTAAAATTATTTTATAAATATTTTTTTATATAGGTTGAAATAAAAAATTTTCTCACCTTCTTATCTTGTATATCATAAATCATAATTAAAAAATATTTTTAAAGATTTCAATCGTTATTCTAAATAAATTATGAGTTGTAAGTTAAATTATTGTTATACTCACTCCACTCATTTTTATAATCAATTTTCTTTCTCTTAAATTTAGTCATTTTTATAAATAATTTTTTTCTTGTATCTTAAAATTTAAAGTATTTTCTTCTTTGTTATCCTATTAAATATATATATTTATATTAATCATCACTCATTCATTACTAATTCTCTTTTATTTAATCATTTATTACACATTCTCTCCTATATTTTATTTTATATTCATACTCTCTCATATTTATTAATCATTCTCTCTTGTATGCTCATTTTATAAATATGGGCATATTTAAAAGAAAAATGACATTTTTAACATATTTATTATTTTTAATTAATCTTAATTGATAGTTCATTTCATGTAATAAGAATAAAAGTTCCTTACCGAAAGAATAGGAGGGAATCATTTATATAGTCACTTAGCTTATAAACCCAAGAGCTTAACTTGTAAATTGCATATGAAGACTGGCAAATAATAATGATGTTTAAGTTATTAAATATACTAAACTACTATTAATATTTTTATTTGGAAAAAAATTATTAATGTTTTAAAAAAATATTATTAATACAAAAATCGTATTTTTTTAATTAGTTACCGGCTAGCTAGTGATGTGATCCGAATTCCGATAATTGGTTGTTGGTTAGTTCCTTCGTTATTTTTCTTGGCTCAACCTTTTCCTTTCTTTTTTTTTTTCCTTTCATTTGTTCCTTCGTTGTTTGTTATTTTCCCTTTTTTTTCCTTTCCTCCCTAGCATATATGACATTTTCATGGCAAGATATAAATGCTTATGTGGAAGAAAAAGAGGAAAAAACAGTCTTCGATAAATCCAGAAGCCATTCTTCGATAAATCTTCACAACGGTTACCGCTCGAAACCCATGAGCATGCGGCGAGACCGTGAAACACAAAAGAAGACAAAGAACATAGGTCAAGAGAGTATGCGTGAGATGAAAATAGGGAAGAAATGGAAGGCAAGGGGAAATGGGACGAAGGAGTGAGTAAATGAAATGGGAAATTGTGGAAACGAAGGCTGTAGCTTTGATGGAAAGAAATCAGATGAGACAGCGAGAGACAATTAATTAACTTCCTTCCCATATGGCTTGTTCCTGTAAATATAAATGGACCCGATGCGTTTTTAATAAACTTGAAAGGAATCAGAGGTTCAAAGGTTCAAGGATCTTTAATGGAGGACGGAGGAAGGCCTGCTGCGGCTTTCATACGGTGAAATGGAGAAAAGACAGGTGTAAAATATGCGGAATCCACCTACACTAAAGTAACAGCCATTTTGATAAAATTGCTGCAATTTATAATATTTATGTGTATTTATAGTTATCGGTACACTTGCCATAAAAATTTGTTATTAAAATTGAACCTCCACGCTAGTTTTAAACGAGTCACTTTGCAAACATGCAATAGTATCGCATTCTCTTTTTTCCACAAATGTGATTATTAATTGTATTGTAGAGACAGATCCTATAATGAAGAAATTTAAAGTAATATAATTATGCAATTTACCATTTTAGTCATGTTAACTACTTTTAACTATTTTTCTTAATTATTGTAAATAATTAGTAAAATTAATTTATAATATGGACCAAATAGCATCACCTAAGCAAAGTTTTGGAAGAAACAATATTGTAAATAAAAAGTTACTCCTTCTAGTCTTTATTATAAGACATCAACAAACAAATGTTCTTGATCTTTTTATAAGGCACTTGCATGTTTCTAAGATACATTTAATTTATCTTTTCATGTCTGATCTGTTCACATTTAATAAGGGTAGAAGGAGAATAATAATTTATATGATATTTGAATTTATGGTAGTTAGTAAAGTAATATTAGAAATTATTTTAATTTTAAGATAATTTTAACACTTTTAACTGATTTTATTAATTTGTAAGGATTGATAGTTATTACCTTATATTATAAAATATAAGATTAGAGGAGTATAATGTAACTCCCATTTGATCATTGAGAATTTAAGATTGATAATAAATTACGATGGTGGTTATGAAAAGGTGTGGCCGTTGCGAGAGACACGTGTGGATGAAGGAGAGGAAGAGAGAAGAAAATGGGAGAATAGGTTAAAAAGCAAAAGCAGAACAATTTGGAGGAGAGAATAGACATTTTGCATTCGAGATTTGTGCCATTTTGTCATCTACCGATACTTTCCACCTCAACACTTTATTTGTGGAGAGAATTTCAGCCAAGTCGTCCCTGACTAAATTTCTTTCAACTGATGGACAAAAATAAAAATAAGTTTTCCAGTAAAAAGATAATAGTATTCCTTATTTTAATTTTTTAAAAAAAAAATGTTTGATCTTTGCTAGAGCTTTGGCCATCAATCTCCGACAACCATACGGGAACAACTATCTTCGGCCGGCCATCGAAGCTCTGATGCTAATTGGTTAGAGTTCCAACCATCAGAAATTAATGTATTGTTTATAGGAAAATTTTATTTGTTCATGAACAGTTGCACATTTATAAATGCGACTTATTGAATTTATGTTGCTTATTTGCAAGTGTTAAGCTCCTCGTAAACAAGTGAAAAGAGGCATATAAACAACATAAATTAATAGGTTAACAACAAAATTTATCATGAACAAGTCCCATTTTCAAGCGTCTAGCTCTTTATGAACAAAGGGATTATAGATATAAACAACACAAATTAAACAACCTTTTATTTGCAAGTGTTCTATTCCAATTCTTATGAACAAGTGGAATAAGCATATGAATAACATTAATTTTCAGTGGTTGGATCTCTAGGCAGTCGGCACTGAAGCTTCAATGACTAGCTAGTAGTATCCATTATTTTTTTTATCTAAAAAAACTTATTTTCATTTTAGTCTTTATGTCTACAGTAAAATTTCAAAATGTTATGATTTTTTACTGAAATAAATTTGGTATTATCCCATATTTATTTTAATTATTATAGGGATGGAGCTTTAAATTTTATCAAGATGGAACTCGCGACTTCCCATTTACAAGAGAGCTTTTATATTACTACCAAGTTATAGGTTAATTGGTATACATTTAAATTTAAATTATTCTCTAACGAACATTGTGGTATCGTGTGTGTATCATGAATTGTTAAATACAGCTGTAGTGAAGCTATTGAACTTTTTAGAACGTTGCAATATTTTATCTTATAGGGAAGGGCCCACCAAATGTTGGTTAGTTTTTTTGATACATGAGTTGCTTAATGTCAGCATACAAACTGACCTCTTCCTCCGCTCTTCATGATATCTATACTCTTTTACCAAATTCGATTATGGGTTAACGATAAAAAAATCCTCATGAATTTTTATTAAAAGTGTATTTAGCACTATATATATTTTAGAGGTATAAAAATACACATAAATATTTAAAATGAAAGAAAAATGCTAGTACTGTTAAATTTAACTTAACACCGTTATATCTACATATATTTTTACTCATATTTTAAATGTTTATTGATATTTTTACACCTTCGCCAATTGTTTATCATTGGCTACTTCAATTTCTAACTTACCTTATTCACGGTTATTTTCAATTTGTTTTATGAGTGCTCTCTTTTGGTCTTAATAACATCTTAGCTAGGTGAGATGTTTATTTTTAGTCTTAAATATAAAATTTTAATATATTTTTCAATTTAGCTAATATATTTTTAGTGGGGTAGGAAAAACCTACCATTTATTTTAAAAAAAATTAACTTCAATAATTTTTTGAAATATCTGTAAATTAGTTGTCAACTCCGCCTATGTTTATAGCCGGTCCCAAGCCCGGGTAAAGAAGGAGGGTTATGTTAGTCCCCGACAGCCAACGTAAAACCATATCAAATCTCTTATGAACATAGATCAACGAAGAAATTGTGTTAATGCTAGGTCGTTGCCTGTAAGTAACGCGCTTTATGGCTCGAGTACAGTGAGAAGTGAGCGAGAGCCGCTGCATCGTCACCCGGATGTAGTATCAAATGAGCAAGGGCTACCGCTCTCTTCTGAACGGAGATGGCTAAAGAAGCTAGTTCATGAGAATAAGATTAGATTTGACACTTGGAACATTGAGACTCTAAACGGAAAATCTTGGGAGGTGGTAGGAGTAATGAAGGATCGGAAGATTAATATTCTGTGTCTCCAAGAAACTAGATGTCCAGGAGAAAGGTATCGGGAAATTAATAGTTTTAAGCTTTGGTATACATAAAAGGTCAATTGAAGGAATAATATTGATATCATCGCTGACAAGGAGTGGAGGAAGAATGTGGTGGATGTTAAGAGGATTGAGAATAAAATTATTTCCTTAAGAATGATTGTTGGGAAGGATACTATAAATATTATCAGTGCGTATGCACCTCAAGTAGGGGCAGAAGCACATCTTAAGGAAAAATTCTGAGAAGATTTGGAGGGGCTAATTCAGAGAATCCCACTAACTGAAAAGATTTTTATTGGAGAAGATCTTAATGGACATGTTGGTAATAAGGAGGCAGGACCTCATGAGATAAAACTTGAGATATGGAGACAGACTTTGGAATTAAGGGGCTTTCGTCTTAGTAGGAGTAAAACTAAATATATGCTTTGCAAGTTTGATAACAGACAAGGCCAAAGAGAAGTGTAAGTTAAATTGGGAGGGCAAGTTATCCCACAAGTGACAAAAATTAGATATTTGTGATCAATTATACAACAAGATGATGAAATTGATGGAGATGTCAATCATACAATTCAAGCCGGATGGTATAAATGGAGAAAAACTACTGGAGTTATTTGTGATCGTAAAGTACCTAATTAGGTAAAAGGAAAGTTCTATCGCACTGCTATAAGACCAGCAATGCTATATGGTAGTGAATGTTGGGCTTTAAAGGGACAACATGAACATAAAATGGGGGTAGCTGAGATGAGGATGTTGAGATGGATGTATGACCATATAAGAAAGGACAAGATTCATAATACTCATATACGCAAACGAGTTGAAGTGGCCCCTATTGAAGCAAAAATGGTAGAACATCGTTTGAGGTGGTTTGGACATGTCTAGCGAAGGCTATTGAGTGCTTCGGTGAAAAGGGTTGATCAAGCAGTATGGAGTCCTGTTAGACGAGGCCGAGGAAGGCCGAAGCGAACGCTCAATGAGGTCATAAAGAGAGACCTTTTAATTAATAATATATCAAAATTTATGGTTTTTGACAGAGCATAGTGACGCCGTATGATCCATATAGCCGACCCCACGTAGTGGGATTAATGCTTTGTTGTTGTTGTTTTATTTGTAAATTAGTTGTCAATCTCCTACATTCAAGAATTAGAGAGGAAGTACAATATTTCTTGTTGGCCATGAAAAAACAAGAGGAAAATTTATTCATCACAGAACTGGAGATAAGAAGCAAGGAACTTTATACATACACATATCATATGTTTAATAACCGGCAACTGACTAACTAGCAAGTCCTACTATAATCAAGCATTGTTAGCTTACTTGAAAGGCTGCTTCTTACGCCACCAATCAATCACTAATGATGGATTACGCAACCTTTTAATCACTGGTGGAATGGAAAGGCATAAAAAGAGAGCCACAACAGATAATAGGACAGGGTAAAGGCCTCTGAAGATATCTATGTCCAATTTTGACGTCTCTATGTCACTTTCGTCTTCAAATTCCAAATCTTCAATGGAGGTTAGTAAGGAGCTTCTTGCCATCAGCACATGATATGGCTCTGCATCTTGAGTCACCTTTAAAATTGCATTCGAGAAGTGCAAGCCCAGGCTAGATTTCTTTGGGAATGCATGAAGATACAATAAATACCAAATGATCCAAGTCAGTAAAGTTTGCCTAATTAGAATAAAACTTATTTAAGTTGCTTTTATTCATTAAGTCATATTCTCTAATCACTTGTTATTTTGATATTATTAGTTGTTAAAATGTGTATGGGCAGTTATAAATACATCTATAAACTCAATCTAATTGATGTAAACAACTTGAACTATGGTTTGTGGGTCTCACTATCAAAACTATGAGTAAGAGTAAGATGGAGTAGGACACTTACATTATCCGGATGTTTTGCTTTTGGGGTCCATGCATTGCCATCTTTTGTTCATTGCCTTCAGTAATAAAGACAGTGGGACATTAAAAAAATGGATAATGTAAGGTAGTGGGATATTATCATATTAAAATTTTGATGGTAGTTACTGGCCTGGAAAAACTTTGATGGTAGTGGTGTATTAAGAAAGTTAATACTAGGGTAAAGCAAGGTAATGGATTAAAAAGATCTTATCAAAGTATCTTTTAATTAAAGTCATATATAAAAACAAAACTTCGGTTGACCAAAAGAATGTTATGACCATGGCCAGCTTGTAATTTTTTTCCCCTGGCCTGAGATCAGCAGGTTGTAATATAACATTTGAATATATCAAAGAATGAAGTGGTTTTTTTAATGATAATCCCAGACTTACATTACATCTATACAAAATTTGAATTCACAACCTCACATGTAAAAATAAAAAAATTAAGAGAAAAATTTAATATTATTGAGCTATAAGGCTCCGATAAAGAATGTATAGCAGTTGATAGCTTATAAACAATACTTGTAGGAGATTTTTATAGGCCTATTGATTTGTAGATTTTTTCAATCGTTAAAACATAAAATATTATATAAAATTTCCCCCCATAAAATGAAACGGATAAATTTTAGGGACAGTTGGTAAACAAATATCCCCCAATTAATATGAGGATCTTATTACTTAAGTGCTTTTCAAATTTAAAGGCATACACTCAAACAACTAACCTCAATTTTTTTTTACCTATTTTATCTATCTCTCCCTGTATCCCCCCCCTTTAAAGCACCTTCCTCAAATTATGTACTGTTGTCATCTAACATCTAACAAACTGTCTTTATTTAACGTTAAAGGAATAAATTTTTGTTACTAAATTACCTTAAAAAGAAAAAGAGAATATCTTAAGAAAGAAAATCGGAACGTGCCTATCCTTTGGGCAAGGGGATTTAAAAAACTGAAGTGGAATTTGGGGAGTATTCCATGATTGATTGAAAAAAACTACACAATGACATAGGCTGGAGTGACGAGTGAGAGAGACGCAACACATGAATCATGTCGTCGCATTAACAAAGTGATATAGCTTTGATCAATGGATGCGTGACTCCTATTTTTAATCCCACATGCTTTTAATTAATTAAGAGTAAGTGCATGATTAAAGGGAAAAAGTATATTTTGATGTCTACCAAATAGTATTTTAATTTGGTCTTATCTTATTTATAAGTCACTCTCAAGTCTCAACATGGGTTACCAAAATTAAGTGAAACCTTAAATCTCATTAGTTGTATCTACAAATTTAATAAGTTTTTAACTTTATTCTTATTAAATATACGTATTTTGCTTATATTTTATTAAAATAATCAATATTTACTAGGGTAAATGAGTAAATGTGAAAGAAAAAGGCAATAACATGCCTTATTATGCCTTATAAACAAGACCAAAAAACTCATTCTGCCTCTTTCTTATAAATAGAACCAAGAGTATACT
Source organism: Albizia julibrissin (assembly GCA_037074505.1). NCBI lineage: Eukaryota > Viridiplantae > Streptophyta > Magnoliopsida > Fabales > Fabaceae > Albizia > Albizia julibrissin. Next base: position 38,128,060 of record CM073487.1, read on the forward strand.
GAAACATATGTAGATTTGTCATGAAAAATGGAAGGAGTATTATTTATATTTTAAAAAATAATTTAAATTACAAAAATCAATATATTTAATTTGAATAAAGTATATGTTTAGTTCTTTAAATTTCCATCAACTTTTAGTTTAGTCCCTTAAGTTTAAAAAGTAAGCTTTTAGTTCTTTAATTTTAACACCATTAGTTTCACTTATAAACAATATTGACTCAGCAAATTCAAATGGTGATTTTGCAATTAAATGATGCTAAAGCATGTTCAAATTTTAAAACAAAAATGATTTAAGCATATTTGTCATCATTGAATTGTAGAATCACCATTTGAATTTGCTAAGTCAACATTTTCTGTTAAATGAAACTAACTTTATGTTAAATAAGACTAACGATGTTAGAGAATCAAATTGAAACTTGATAAAAATTTAAAGGACCAATGTATTTAGCCATTTAATTTTCTTAATAAGGGTATACCTTATCTTTCATTAATTTGTGTTATTTTTTCTAACTGAAAAATACAATGAAGAATTTATAAGAACTAATATTTATTATAAATGGCCATGATATTAAATATAAGATATTTTTAACTACCTCGTTACATACAAAATGTAGTTAAATTGTTACTGTGGTTTCAAAAAGAAATATTAGTATTTTTTCACTTTTACCGATCTTTAAAAAAAAACACACACACACATATATAATAAAAATATACAAACCATAAGAAATGGATAAGAGTGATGTTGGAAAAATTTAATTAACATTCTAATTTTGTTATACAAAATGACTAATAACTTTTTCCCACTCATTCTCTCTCGTCACTTTTTCTATTCATTCTCTCTCCCATACACCTTCTTTATAAATAAGGATGTTTTAAAAAATGGGTTGCATTTTTATATATTTATTATCTTTAATTAATTTTAACTCACTTTTTTATCTACATAATTCAGTTATTTATATCTTATAAAAAGAAATGAAAGGAAGTAATATGCTTTTTGAGTGCCAATATATATATATATATATATATATATATATATATATATATATATATATATATATTTGGCAATTGCCAAATGTTAGTATTTATAGCAATTAAATTTAACTGCTATAAATGTACCGCTAAATCGTCATTTTTTTTAGGTAATGCAAGCTAGGAGGCGGGAGGAGTAGGGTAAACTTTGTCCCTTTGCCCTTTGGTGAGTGGAGGTATGAGTTGGGGTTTGGGAGCATTCATGTGGACTTGTGAGGCCTTCGATCTCAGTCCACATTCTATGTATGCTTATTATAGTGATGAGTATTTAATTTTTTTTATTAATGAGCACTTAATTTTTTATTACTGTGATGATATCTTAATTGTTGAAATTTTAATCTGAACAATTAATATTTTTCAAAAATAAAAATTTATTTAAAATATAAAAATTAAATGAAATTAAATCTAAACTGTCTAAACTTAATCTAACGATAAAGATGAGTCATGAGTATAATGTGCTCCCATCGAGCTCCAATTTTGACAGACAAATGGCTAAATGAGTCAAGTTTTGGGGTTTCATCATGATTGAGACTGGCTTTTATATATTTTTTAAAAGAAAATTATGAAAATACTTATAATATTATCTTTTAACAAACATTTTTGGGAAACCAGATAAGTCTGCTTTTTGGGGTCCATGCGTTGCCATCTTCTGTTCATTGCCTTTAGTAATAAAGACACGGGGTATTAAAAAAATAGATAATGTAAGGTAGTGGGATATTATCATATTAAAAATGTGATGGTAGGTACATGGCCAAAAAACACTTTGATGCTAGTGTTGTTTTAAAAAAAAATTAATACTAGGGTAAAGCAAGGTAATGGATTAAAAAGCTCTCGTCAAAGTAACTTTTAATTAAAGTAGTTTTATATAAAAACAAGACTAATGTTGACCAAAAGAATGTTATGATCGACGACTTAAACCACAGTACAGCACTTGCGGACCCCATTATACTTTCTTACCACCCAAACCAAAAAAAAAAAAAAAGGACATTGGAAGACCATAAATTTATGAAATTGCTAGAAAACAGTAAGATCAAAAGATGAAAATAAATGGATATATAAAAATATTCTTATGCGATCAATAAAATAGTTCAATTATAAATTCTAGAGGTGTAGTTGCAAATATTAGAGCATTAGCTGTAGATATATTATAGGTTGCGAGAGTTTTTTAAAATTTTATAAAACACAAACTTATGTCCATTTGCTTATACATATCCATTAGGTCTAATTTACTAATCAAATTTTGCCATGTATTATTTTTATTATTAATGACACTTCAACAAAACTTTGAAATTTTCTCTATATGAACTTTTATTGTTAAAAAACTCATGTGCTAAGATTTAATTGAAGAGTTCAACCTAATAGTTGTAAGCAAATAGCTAAGGTTTTTTCTATAATAATGAGTTTATGGGATCATGACACCTTTTTACTCTTTCACTCAAGATTGTGCCACTAAACTCTTGATTTTTTGGGCCCTTGAATTGTGGGATGGCCCAAGTTCCAGAGGGAGCCGAGAGGATGATGAATGAAATGGGCCCAGTTATAGGATAGTTTCAAACTTTCAATCAAATTGGAATTGAGGTTACAGTTGGGTTTAGTAAAAGGAATTAGTTACTCATAATGTGAAGAATGAAGGTTTGAATCTCGTTGGGAGAAATACCCATATTTAGTATTTTATACTGCCTTGAACATGATTGCCTCCACTAAAATGATACATGTGTTTATTAAAAAAAAAGTTGAGATCAGAGTTTAATTATAAAAAATTATTCTCTACTTTGAGCAAAAAAAATCAATTCTCTCCGCAAAATTATATCATTTACATGTATCAAGAAAATTTTATCAAATCTATGACTTTTTTTTTCCATCTTTTCACTTTTTCCCTCAATTGATGCTTACTATTTATGTCTTTTTTTCTTCTCCCAAAAAAATGCTTACTATTTTAGATTAAAATGTATCCAACAATCTAAAGTATTTTTCAGGTGTATCTATCATCCTAAAGCATTTTCTGATACATCTAGTACCTTAAAATATTTTTGTGTGTGTCTAATACTCAAAAGTATTTTTGCGCGGCTTGGGAATGTGAGGTGCTAGATAAACCAAAAAAATATTTTAGGTTACTAAACACACCTAAAAAATACTTTAAGGTGCTAGATATCAGAAAAAAAAAAAGATGTTAGATGCACCTAATAAAATATTTTAGGGTATTGGATGTGTCGCAAAATATTTTAAAATACTGAATGCACTCAAGTGTTACATGCACTCTAAGCCAACTAGTTTTTAAACTCTAGCCCAAGTCTTTTTATTCATTGATTAAGGGTATTTAAAAAATTATTAATTAATCCTGAAATATTATAAATTATCCTAGCAACGAAAGGAGTATTTTTATTTTTAACATTGATTTTAACTATTCTTTAATATATCAGTATTTTTGGAAATATATATGGTTATGAAAATTTGTTAACAATTTATCAACGGTAATCAATTCAAGTGATTTGGGGCTTATTCTGAATGCACTTGAAATAATATTTCAAGTGTTACATGCATTTTAAGCCAACTAGTTTTTAAACTCTAGCCCAAGTCTTTTTATTCATTGATTAAGGGTATTTAAAAATTATTAATTAATCCTGAAATATTATAAATTATCCTAGCAACGAAAGGAGTATTTTTATTTTTAACATTGATTTTAACTATTCTTTAATATATCAGTATTTTTGGAAATATATATGATTATGAAAATTTGTTAACAATTTATCAGCGGTAATCAATTCAAGTGATTTGGCGCTTATTCTACTCAAGCAAAGTCATTATTCAATTACATCCATGTGATTTTTTTTATAATTAATACGATTCAAATTAATCACAGCTTAATGTGATTTTTGGAGTTCTTTTGGTATTAACAAGAAAAAGAAGTTTTTCAGCGTAATTCAAATTTCAAAGCGAGCCCTATATATCCTCACACACGGTATCCTCGCTTGGCACACAGCCACACCCTATCCTTTAGCTCCAATCATAATGTAATATTAATATTTAATTAAATATCCATATAATAGATGAATAGATAATAGTCGATTTCCAATGACTAAAAGATTGTTATTGCAGGCAATTTCAAAAGACATATGTATTAACCATATAAACGGTTGCCTTTGAGCTGAACAAATAATAAGCTATCTGAAGAGAAGAGAGAAATGAGAGAACTTGAACAGTAATTTATTACAAAATAACAGATAGGATAGGCATGGATTTTTCCCCAATTAAAATCAAAGGGTCTTAAAATTTTAGTATTTCATCACATTATTCTTATCACTTGAAATATTCACAGTAAGCCAGACAGACATAACATGTTGATTTTACACATGTTTAGCTAGCTTTTAATGAGTATAACTCCGCCGGAGGGACTTAAAAATGAAACAAATTTGTTATGCAACCAGATAGCGATAGATGTAATGACTTTAAGAATTGAAAGGATGAAGAAGAAAATTAAAGCAGAGAATACTATCGGGAAAAGGCCTCCTTTCCAAAGTCGTCTTTCGTCAAACTTCATGTCTCAACATCACTTTTGTATTCAGATTTGTCAATGGTGACAGGTAAGGATATGCTTTTCTTCATGTCACGAAAAGTCGTCACATTTAATATTGCAGTTGAAAAATTTGAGACCAAGGTAGAATTTTTTGGGAATGCCTGAAAATACGACACCGTACAACATCATCAAAGTTTTGTAGGCTGTATGGAATATTGGAGAGATTTAAAACAGTACTCACAAAGGCAAATCCATCAGTTTTATAGATTGATCCTGTCATCTTGCAAAAAGAGCATTCAGAAAGCAAGAGCATCAGATAAAGAGTTTCATCAATAATAACATCAACTCCATTTTTGGGTCCTTTTGATAATGCTTCTTTGTACTGTTTGCGACTTCCTAGAGGCTTTAATCGATCTTCGTTCAGTCCCATTTGTTTAGTTAGAACCTTTTTCACCCAAGAATCGTTTTCATATCCCACTGACCGATTGTTCCTTTTAATCTCTTGCACGCCCCTCCAAGGAGAAGGTTTTGCCGTTGTCCTCTCTAATAAAATTGATGTTAAATTTGCTGTGTAAACTTGCACTGCTATGCCCAACAGAAACATCACCACCCATTTAGACGTCCCACTTTTCAAAGACCCTACATCCGCAATCATCACGCACAAAAACATTGATAACACACATCTTATTATTGCATAAAAAAATAAGAACTTCTGAAATATTATTAATTCCGAAACAAATGAGAATACAACTAAGCCTTTATATAGATAAACCTAAGGCTAAACCTAGAATATAATTTAATCAAATTGAAATATCTAAGATATAATCCTAAGATATAATAGATATTCAATGATAAAATCAAATCTAATAATAAAATAATAATTAACTAAATAATCTAAAATATCTCATAAGGAGCACGTGCATGAGTTTTGAAGCATTACTCGACATAGTGAGTGTATCCAATAGATACTACCCTGTGACTTGTACATATGAACAAAGTGAGTAACACACACATAATTATTAGTGCATGACGTAAGAGAACTCACCACTCATAAATAAGGAAGGGATTGTGGACAAGGTGTTTGAATTCACTTTCAGCATCATTCTTCGTCCTTTTTCTTTCCAATATAATTACAATAACAGTTGCACTAAAAAAAATCACACCAAGAACTAACCAAAGTAACCAATCAAAAGGTTCGAGGAGGATCCAACCATTTTTGGACTCTGACCTCACCTTTACCACCATTGACACGCTTGAATCTAAATACATCAATGTGAAATCAACACAATCTGTACGTCCCTCTAAAATTGTAATGTCTCCAATTATAACATCAACATCAACATTCTGCAATATTTTCAATGAAATTAACCCAATATCATGCCTGAAACTTAAACAACTGAAAGCAATAGAAATGAATGAAAACTTTCCTGGTTTGTGATGTTGCAGAGAATTTCATCATAGCTCGAGGGAGTAAGCTCTCCATTAGTATTGTCCACGGGTACAAACTCATAAGGTAAAGGAAATGGCAAAACGGCAACCACTTTTTGGAACACATCAACAGCAAAGCCAGTTGCTGATACATGTTGCCCTTCCACACTAACATCAACAAATTCAGTAAAATGCGTTTTTGGGACCCCAATTTTGAACTTTGGTGGTCTCTCCGTTGTGTTACCCGGCCATATCATTTCACCGGCTGCACTTTGATATCCTGTTTTGGGACTCCAATGTCCAATGATATGTTCTATTTGGCCTTTCACATTGTACACTGCAACTCGTGATGGTTCTAGTTGTCCTTGCCTCAAACTGAAATTCCCTGAGAGGCCCCTAAAATCAGTATCCTGAATTGCTCTGCGAAGTTCTGGGCCTGTTTCATTCCTATATCTGGAAGTAGAATAGAATAAGCCGGAATTCTCTACCGCATAGCCCAGTGCCGTGATAGTGTCATAAGCCCGCAGGCCATATAGAGACTGCCAATTATAAGCTTTGATAATGGCAGCTATAGCTTCGAACTGAGAGCAATGGCTTCTGGTGGAGTTGGAGTGGATGAAGAATCGGGTGCGAGGTGGCAAAAGAGAAGGACCAGGTGGAGAAAACCAAATCACAGGTACCTTAGCAACGTTACCGTGTTCTACAACATACCTGGCTTGCTCTGAGTTTTGAGGTCCCAGGATTGCACTCACATTTTGCTTATATATTTGATACCAAGCTGCATAATTTCAAGATTACCGAGTTTAAAATATAAAATTAAAATGATATGCGCTTCTATTAAATTTTAAAACTTGTAAAAAAATTAGGAAAGTCACAACAAGGTCCCAATTAAAAAAAAATAATATCAAAAAAGTCTTATAACTTGTCAATAGTAGCTCTATCACTTGTCAATGGTTACTTTTCACTTATCATTAACAAACTATGAAACTTTTCTGATATTAATTTTCTTGATTAGAACCTTGATGTGATTTTTCTAAAAATTAACATATATATGGGTTTTTGAAATTTTAACCCATACACAAATAATCTTTTGACATGTAGTTTGATAAGGAATCCCTCTAAAGTTTTAGGGCCTGTTTGGTTCAAAGGGAGAAGAGGGGAGGGGAGGGATCGGGGGTCACCTTATTTGGTTTGATTAGAGGGAGGGGAGATAATAACTAATGTAGTTTGATAAGGAATCCCTCTAAAGTTTTAGGGCCTGTTTGGTTCAAAGGGAGAGGAAGGGAGGGGAGGGGAGGGAATGGATAGGGGTCCACCTTATTTGATTTGATTAGAGGGAAGGGAGGGGAGGGGAAATAATAACTAATGTAGTTTGATAAGGAATCCCTCTAAAGTTTTAAGGCCTGTTTGGTTCAAAGGGAGGGGAGGGGAGGGGAGATAATAACTAATTTACCATTTTACCTTTATATGTTAGCTTACATTTTTTATGCTTATATAAATAATTTAAATTAATTTTTTTGAAATGAAATCTATTTAAATTAGTTTACACCTCAATATAAATTAAATAAATTATCAAAATTTAAATTTATTTTACCAAGCGAACACAAATTTATTTTAATTCATACTGTTGGAATTACTAAAATAATTATTAGTAAAAAGAATGAGATTAAAATTTTGTGCAAAAGAAGCATCAAAATTTAAATTTATTTTACCAAGCGAACACAAATTTATTTTAATTCATACTGTTGGAATTACTAAAATAATTATTAGTAAAAAGAATGAGATTATAATTTTGTGCAAAAGAAGCATCACAGAAGTTGTGAAAGACAATGTCAGAACTTTATGAGTACGTGTTTTTATTTTTTGTTTAAGAAAATCAATGAAAATATGAAAAAGTCATGAGGGCTAAATAGTCAAATATTTTGTTTCCCTCCAAATCCCTCAAATTTGGAGGGAACAAAAATGAGGGGAGGGGAGGGATTTGGAGTCCCTCATTTGGCTCCCCTCCCCTCCCCTCCAATTTTTCATACCAGATAAGAGGAAGGGCTCATTTTTCATCTCCTCCCCTCCAACCAAACAGACTCTTAAGTTTATATAAGGAACAACTTACCATTTGGGCTAAGGTGTAAAAATGTTCATGAGTTTTTATCAATAGTGGGTCCAACATCACATACTTTTTGAAAGTGTAAAAATCTCCATGAATATTAAAGATGATGGCAAAAATGACTTGACCATTAAATATAACCTAAAAATACTATACATGCATATAAAAAAATAGCGAGAATCCCACTACAAAAAGTAACGGTCCAAACATTTTTTATCTTATTTTTAATTTTCATGAGTATTTTTGCAATTTCAAAAAACATATGGTGTTGAACACATTTTAAATAAAAATATATAGGTATTTTTACACCTTAACCCTTAATTATCCTGTAAGTTTAACAGAGTATATTATATATGTTGTTGACCAAATAACGGATTTAGTTTTTTTAACATAAATAACCTCCTTAAATTTTTTAAATCATATGCAAACATACTTATAGTGCAATTATATTATTTAAAAGAAGAAAAATACGTTGATGACCTTGTGACTTGTATGTAAGTGGGAGGAGTGATTGATCCCACTTATAGTTTGCTCCTTTAAATACGAAAAGAGAAACAAACGACAAACTGATAGTATGGGCTTTTTTTTTTTTTTTTGCTTTAGAGGTTGATATGAGGTATTTTGAGGGGAATGGAGGGGGAAAATTTTGAGTTAAATTTTAAAAAAAAATTAAAAAAAGTGAAGTTAAAAGTTTTTAACTAATTTTTATTAATTTTTTATGTTACACCTTTTCTTTATTAACATTTCATAACATCATTTATTCATTTTGTTTAAATTAAACTTATAAGAATTTTTTCTCTACTCAATTTCCCTCCAGTCAAACATACATTTTATTTAGTTGGTTTTTTTTTTAAGGAAAGTGTAGGTGTAGGGGGAGAGAAAATAAGCGTGTCTGGTTGGTTGGAAGAAAAAGGGAGGATGTAAATAATTTTGCCTTCTAGTTCTCTCCTCCCCATCAATCCTTAAAAAGTGGAGTTTTTTTTTTGGGTAAAGATGTAATTATGGCCCTGAATTATTTTCAGATATGTAATTTTGGCCCTGAACTATTTTTGTGTGCAATTTTGACCCTGAAGTAATAAAATTGGAGCAATTTTGGACCTCAGCTGACGGAAGTGGAACGGTGTTTGCCACATCATCGTATTGTTTGGGGAAAATAACCATTTTGCCCTTACAATTTTATGAAATTTTGCAATTTGACCCTTAACAATTGTGTGACACTTTTAAATTAGTAAATGACCTCCAAAAATTCTAAAAATTTTTAGAAAAAAAGTAGACATGATAAATTTTAGTTTGATAGGTCATATGGAATTTTATTTAGTCAAAATGACCATTTTACCCTTACAATTTTCGCAATACTTAAAAAATTGGCAGATTTGTCACCGAACTTTAAAAATTCATATCTAATTGTATAGATATCCAATTGGGGTGGTTTCAAAGCCTATATGACCCTTATTAAGTATAGTTTTATAAAAAAATATAAAAGTTAGCTAATAGGAACCTAAAAATTTCCATAATTTTTATTTTTGAAATCTTCTCCAGAAAAAAAAGTTAAATTCATTGGGAAAAATTCAAAAATTCATTTCTCCTTGTATATAACTCTAAAAATTCCATATGATTTATTAAATTAAAGCTTATCATGTCTAATTTTATTCTAAAAAATTTCAGATTTTGTGGAGGTCATTTATTAATTTAAAAGTGTCACACAATCTGACTGCCTCAATAGGAAATCACATTGGCGGCAACTTCAACTTATGCATTAAATAACTGATCAATGCTTCCATGGAAGTTTGTTTTTTTTTACACAGGTGAAAAACGGACGTTTGTACTCTGTTTGCACATGTCCTCATTAATCTAATTAAAATACATCAGGGGCAAAATTGCACCCTTAGAAAATAGTTCAGGGTTATATTTTCAATTAACGGGAATGAAACGTCTGTTTGACACGTCATCATAGTTATCAGGTGCACTAGTTGAAGTTGCCGCCAATGTGATTTCATGTTGAGGCAGTCAGATTGTGTGACACTTTTAAATTAATAAATGACCTCCACAAAATCTGAAATTTTTTAAAATAAAATTAGACATGATAAGCTTTAATTTAATAAATCATATGTAATTTTTAGAGTTATATACAAGGAGAAATGAATTTTTTAATTTTTCCCAATGAATTTAACTTTTTTTTTCTGGAGCAGATTTCAAAAATAAAAATTATGGGAATTTTTAGGTTCCTATTAGCTAAATTTTATATTTCTTTATAAAACTATACTTAATAAGGGTCACATAGGCTTTGAAACCACCCCAATTGGATATCTATACAATTAGATATGAATTTTTAAAGTTCGGTGACAAATCTGCCAATTTTTTAAGTATTGCGAAAATTGTAAGGGTAAAATGGTCATTTTGACTAAATAAAATTCCATATGACCTATCAAACTAAAATTTATCATGTCTACTTTTTTTCTAAAAGAATTTAGAATTTTTGGAGGTTATTTACTAATTTAAAAGTGTCACACAATTGTTAAGGGTCAAATTGCAAAATTTCATAAAATTGTAAGGGCAAAATGATTATTTTCCCCAAACAATACGATGACGTGGCAAACACCGTTTCACTTCCGTCAGTTGAGGTCCAAAATTGCTCCAATTTTATTACTTCAGGGTCAAAATTGCACCTAAAAATAGTTCAGGGCCAAAATTGCACCTCTAAAAATAATTCAGGACAATAATTGCACCTTTACCCTTTTTTTTAGGGGTGAGAAATAATTTGACATATCTTAACCAGATTACCCATACTATTTTTCTAATATTCTAACACTACCCATCGCACTTCCCAGTCGTTCGCCTCTGTCTTGTCTTTGCTGTCGCCTCTCCTTCTTCACACTCTTGATGGGTGAGGACAAAGGAGGGAAGACGGTGGATTTTTTCGATAGGGTTTCTTTATTCTTCCATAGGGAGACAGTGGCTTTTTTATTATTTATTTTATAAATTTATAATTTATAAATATCTAATATTTATAAAATGTTGTATTATATTAATATATTTATCTAATAATTATAACAAGATATTATTAGTATCACATTTCTTATTTTCTAACGCATGGAGATTAGAGAGTCATGCTATATGGTTCGGGTCTTATCTCCTTTTCTCCAAATCAATTTTTAATTTTTATCATATTTTATAAAACAAAATATTTTTTAAAATTATAACAAAACTAATAAGATAACATGTAACAGGTTTTTTAATAAAAAAAATTAAAAAATAATAACTTTGTTATAAACATTATTAAATGAGAAGAAGGAAGCAATTAAAATAAAATGATAATAATATAAGGATATTTTTATCGATTTATAATTAACTCCTTACCCTACCTTTATGAATTAAACAAGAAAATAAATCAAATCTCCCGTCACATCTTTTATGTAATATCACAAATTTTGGGACTAAAGGCATAAGATTAAGCCTAGATCAAGTAGACTGCTAAGCCCCGGTTTAGCAAATGTCCCTATGAGGTATGTTTAAATTCTATATCCTTGGATATTAAAATGAATTATATTGGTGAGCTAAAAAGCTCGGGGAATAACAAAACGAAGTGATTGAAAGTCATACATAATATAGTAAAGTGGAACACAAAGTAATTTTGCTACTGGTGAAATTCCCGGTATGACAGTGATGATTGTGTGACATGTTTCGATCGGTAAATGACGGTAAAAAATTATGAAACTTTCCAGAATGAAAGTAGACTTATCAAGATTTAATTTGATAGGTCATATAAGTCATTTGGAGTTGTACACAAAGAGAAATTAATTTTTGAAGTTAGCCCAGCGAAATTAATTATTTTATGGGACAACATTCAAGGATTAACATTTTGGGAAGAATGAGCTTTCAATTGGCCAAATTTTATATTTTTTCTTAAATCTAGACTCAATAAGGGTCGCATAGCCTTTAGGATCACTCCAATTGGGCATTTTTACAATTAGATATGAATTTTCAAAGTTAACGAAAAATCTGCAGAATTTGGTATTTTGTGTGAAAATCAATTATTTGGGCCAATCAAGTGTTGACACGTGGCAGATGAGAAAACTGATCCATTTATCCATTAAATCATCATCTTCCTCCTCATTTTTCACGGAAAAATCTGAAAGAAGAGAGAGAAAGAGTGCAGGATGGAAATGGAGAAAGAAGAGAGAGAAAATTCTCTTCTCCGAAACGACATCCTCTCTCAAAGTACCCTTCAGGAAACTTCTTCTACTCATCGAGAGCTACATTTCTACGGTTTCGGATTTTCATTTAGAGGTGGTTGGCACCGTCTCACCGGCCGGGGTGTTGCCGGAATTCCAAACCGTTTGTGGAAACGGGTAGAGGTAAGCGTAAGCTTCCTTTTTAACCGATTGATTTGTTGTTTGGATGAGTAAATTGGAAGTGGGGTACTGTTCATGGCTTGTTTAAAGGATGTTTTAATGGATAAATGATATCCAACGAGTGTTTAAATAGCTAATCACTTGATTAGGAGTAGCGAGGAAGTGATCAGGTAAGAGAAAACGAAGAAACAACAAACTTTTTCAGAGAATCTAATTTTCTGCCCTGTACTGTGATGTGGAGAAAGAGTGGGAATTTGATAATTTTGATGCTTCCAATGGCTTTAGGAGTCAAAATTGTGTTGTTATTTAAGTGTTCATGATTTTTGGATGCTTGTATATAAATTTGGAAATTTAGGAAGTTTGTATATGCATCATGTTGATTCTGCCTTGTCTGTACAGTGTAATTGTGCGAGATTTTTCATATGATAAAACTTGTCCAAAAGTTCTAAAATTTTTCAGACTTAACTTAGACATGTGGAGCTTTAATTTGGTAGGTATTTTGTAATTTTTGGATATGTATAGTATGAGATATGAATTTTCGGAGATATACCCTGTTTTCTAGAAAGAATCTGAAACATTGATGTTATGAGGATTTTTTCATAGGGAAAACCTTATCCAAAATTTCTGAAAATTTCCAGAATTAAATTAGAGACATAGAGCTTTAATTTTATGGGTATTTTGTAATTTTTGGACAAGTATATTGGGAGATATGAATTTTTTTAATTTCTGCCCTGTTTTCTGGAATGAAACCTAAAACAGTGTGGTTGGGCAAAATTCTGAGAATTTTTTGGTTGTGGTGGCCACAATTTAGTATTTTTACGTGAACTTATATTCAAATATATTCACATAAGAATTTGAACCACTCAATTTGGAGTTTTCTAGAATTAATGGTGAATTTTCAAAGTTAATCATGTTAACTGAAATTCTGAAACAGAGATTAGAAAGGGGAAATTTCATGTTAAAGGGGTTCAGATATAGCTAATGGATATATGTTCCTTTGAGAATAGACCTAAAGAGGGTTGAATAGAGCATTGAAACATGGCTCTAATAATGTGATTGGTTATATAGGGTCATGAAGTGACAAAAAAAGAAGCAATGGTTGGCGGATCAAGGGACAAGAAGAGAAGGACATAAGTCCGAAAGGTAGTGAACTTATCTTTTCTGCATGTATGTGATATGTATGTTTTGCATTGATTATGTGACTACTTTTCCTATTTGTGTGAAACATGTATGGTTGGTTGAAGCTCTGTTATATTTGTGCAATGGCCATATGTATGTTATAACATCGAGCATGCAGCATGTCATTATGTTGGCATGAAATAGTGTAGGCAAGCATGTCATGCATTCATATTTATCTGGCATGCATAGTGGTATTGTTTGCTACTGAGATTCTCTCGAATCTCACTCCTCTCAACCAACCATTCAGACAGGTGAGCATTGGAAACATGCTGAGATCAGAAAAGACGTATGCATGAAGAGGAATGTTGCTGGTTGTTTGAAGGCCTTTTAGTTATTAAGGTCTGTAAATATTGTGTAAACCCCTAATGGGGAAACTTTTGTATTATAATCAAGTAATATTGTATTAATATTATCAGTATATTCATGCTATTCTTGTGTGCCCACTGAACTACGCATTGCTACTTTGAGTAAGGTCAGTAATAAATGATATATAAGACGAGTCTTTACATTTTAACCAAACAAAGCGGCGATAACCTCTCCTCCCCTCCCGCACCTGTCTAATGAAACTCTCATGCCCTCCTCTGTGGAACCAAACACATTCTTAAGCATTGTTTGATTTTTTAATTTTTTTTAAGGGGAGAGAAGAGGAAGCGATGAGTGGTAATGAGAATTGTGTGCTTGTTTGGTTTAAAAATTGGGATTTTTGGAGGAGTGAGAAATAATTGATCTTGACCAAAATTTCCGTGTCGTTTTTCTAATATTTCACTTATAGCCATGGCAGATTCAGCCACTGTCTGTCTCGTCTTAGATTGGTTGCCTCTCCTCCTCCGTCGTTGCTGCCACCATGTGCTCATCCCGTTACCGCCGTTGGCATCTACTCCTCAAGCTGCCGTGGAAGCATCTCAGCCCATGAAGCAGTGGTCAATTTGAACTCAGATCAGTAACTATAATGGCAACGACAGAAGGAGGAGGGGTTGCTGGAGTTTGCGACTGGGAACCAATTAAGTAGATAGCGAGGAGATTTGGTTGGGGCTAATAAGAATAACAAAGCTCAAACTTCTAGCAATTTAACAAACTTAAAAAAAAGGCTTAAACATCATCATGATTAACGTTACATATAGGAAGTTGAAGTCATACCTGCAGAAGCTGCACCGATATCGTTTTCAGATTAGTAGGAGCCTGGCTGTATATGAATCATGTGTGTCATAGAAATCTTGGAGCGCGATGTTGAAAGCGCTGTTCACAAGTGATGAATCGGAATCCAGAATCACTCCTACTGGTATAATGGATATAGTTGCAGACTGAGTTAGGGTAATTAGTCATAATAATAAGCTCACAAATATGAGAGATTCTCTTTGCCTTTTCTGCATTCTTCCAATTTTCTGCTATCACCTTTACTTTTCTATCCCCTCTCTCACTCTCTCCTCAACTCTTGCTATCACTGCATATACCCTTTTCCTTCCCTCTTTAACAACCGTTTAATAGTATATATATGCTTATTGTTCATGATAATTTTATTAAGAATTAGAGCAGATTTTTTCAAGCTTCAAATCTCCGCCTGCAATATATATATATATAGTGGCTATAATGTCTTGAATATGATTGCTTCTAATGAGTGGTTGTTTGGGAACCCAAAAAAAAACACATTTGAAGTACTTTTTCGCAAGTTATGAAAAAACTCCTCTCACATGTTTACTTCGTAAATTATAAAAGCACTTCTATAAAGGCAAAACAAACCGGCACAAGAATAGGAAGATATAAATACCTAATAGGGTTAAGGTGTAAAAATACACATGAAATTTTTTCAAAAATGCGCCCAACACCAAACATTTTTGAAGAGCAAAAGTAATTATGAACTTTTAAAATATATGCAAAAATACACATTTTTAAGGGTTAAGATGCAAAATTACAGATGAGATTTTCACAAAAGTGTGCTTGACACAAAATTTTTTTTTTTGGATAAAAATAACTATGAACTTCTAAAAGAGGGGAAAAAATACATATTGACCTTTCATTTAAATTTTTGACTGAAAATGGTAACATAGAGAGGATGTCATGGATGATTAAGAAACAACTCAAAATAATAATTTACTGACATGGCAAGAGAAATTATTTTTCACCTAACCCTTTATCTCCACTTTATCACTTTATCTCTACCTAACCCTTCCTCTCCCCTCCCTCTTTCTTCTGAAAAAAATGATGAGGAGGAGATAAAGGGTTAGGTGGAAATTAATTTTTCTTACCCAGTCAGCAAATTATTA
This sequence comes from Albizia julibrissin, assembly GCA_037074505.1. NCBI lineage: Eukaryota > Viridiplantae > Streptophyta > Magnoliopsida > Fabales > Fabaceae > Albizia > Albizia julibrissin. Next base: position 38,143,926 of record CM073487.1, read on the forward strand.
TTCAAAGTTTGAGAAGTACTTACATACTTTAAAAGTGCCAATTTATCTGAACTCTATCCAATGAAAACATAACACACTACTACAGAAAACAGTTTTACATCCCTATTTTGGGCCTTTTAATGTCATTTTATTGTGGGACACTTATTCAAGTGACGTAGTAAAGAAAGACTTTAGGCGTGCCTTTAGAGACGCCTAAAGTTGGGACTTTAGGTGTCCCTAAGGAAATTAGGGACACCTAAAGTCCCTAAAATTACCACTCGTATGAGACTTTAGGCGTCCCCATTACTCTAAAAGGGACGTTTAAAGTATCTTTAGACGTCCCTATTGCTTATGGACGTAAAAACTAATTTTTTTAATAAAAAGTTTTGTTTATAATTTGGTTTGCCCAAAAATTGAAAACCACATAAACAAGATTGAAGAATAATGCATAATATCCTTACAAATGGTAAGGAAACATCCAACAGTAGCTAATTAATTACTACTACCATCAATGTACAAGAACTACAACAAAGTGTTGTAAAAAATGTTGTCTATACTACCTAAAATAAACATACACATTTACTGATCTATATGTTGAAGAAGTTGCCCAGTCAAAAAGTCTCTGATCAAATTAATGTCTTCATGTAAGTAGGCAGCTTCATTATAAAAAATCTACAAATTAGAAAATAAGATTAGATGAAATCAGTAAAGAATTCACAATTCAATTACAATACCCAAAAATTTGATTACCTGCTGAAAATCATTTGTGACACTACTCTGAATGATGTTATATATGTAAAGGAGAATGTAGTAGCGGCATTCAGTGGCCCCTGGTTGTCAAGGGCATTATAAATCAAAAGCAGTTAGTTAAAATCAATAAATTCATATCTAAAATGACTGTCAATGAAAGAACTTGAATTAAAACCACATACTATTGGATAAAACCACTTTAGGTTTCTAACAACTCTACCCTTGCGTGACCCACCAAGCATTCTATATGTCTGGGTCCCACTACCATTAAGATGTAAAACCACAAAAATTAGAATAATTCAATTAAGTCAAGAATCAATGAAATAAAAACAAAATAACTTACATATTGAAGACGGATTTTGTTTCCTTATCTGGCTTTTTACTCAAGGAATCAAACCAATATACGTGGTTGATGCGAGGACAAACAACACACAGACTTCAATGATAACTACAACAACATATGGATTAAAATGAAGTTAGATGACAAAGCAATTATTTCTTAAACTTCCTACAAAATCAAAATTATAAGTACATACCCTTGAACAATTGGTGCTAGATAACAATGAAGTTTGGTTTCTCCCATTATGTAGCCTACATAATGTGTCCTTTTTTACACATTATTGCTATCCCTTGTTGTATTTATCGGACACAAAAATCCGTATAAATTCTCCTTCCCCATATTGATGCATGTGTAGTTAAAGGACCTAAAATAGAAATCAAATGATAAATGAAATATTGATCAACGTATGAAACCAAAAAACCATTATATTAATTGAAGGAAAAAAATAACTAACCGTATGGCAAGTTTTACCCATCTTGCATCTATCTCCTCCAAATGCATAAACTCCCTGATATCTTTATTGTCAATCGTGAAAGGATACGTCAATTGTTGACCTACAATCCTTGGAGGCATATGCAAGTCAATCTGATGAACACCTTTATAAATCTGTTGCAGTCGTGCCAAAATGGGCCATTTCCCTGCATTTTGCTCATCCTATGATCATAACATAAAAAACTGATTATTAGTAGGATGCTAATAGATATCAAGTAATACGAAGGTAGTTCCTACCATTGGAGGGGTTGCGGATGTGCCAATAATATTATGAGGTCAAAGGATAAAAGATTCTATCGTTTGACCCAGCATGGCAACCTCTTCGTTAAGGACAAGGATGGTTGCACCTTCTTCCCCCTCTTGAACACATATGACTGTCACCCTACATAAATAATGTGTAATTTGATTATGATGAAGGATGGTAACTTGTCTGTGAATGAGAGCATCAATAATAGCACGAATTAGTGGGGCATCCAAATAGAGGATGCAAGGTTCTCCTGGCTTCAGAGTAGGGAAGACTGGTCCAGTGGTTCCGGAATGGCAGAACGTTGGCCAAGGGGTTCCTTTGGTGGGTGGTAACTTCTTTTGGTGCTGGGGAAGGCCAGTGATTCCTAGGTTCTATGACCATCACTTTGCATCTTCGAGTCAAACATAGATTTCATTTCACCACATAGCTCTGCCAACAGCTCTTCTCGAAGCTTATTGCGAAGTTTAACCTTGAGCTTTTGTTCGATCTTGGCTATAAGCTCTCTACTGGGTTCAGCTTGTGGTGAATTATATGAGGCTCATCCAAAAAATTTCGCTACATTAACTCTCCTTACCTCCCCTCAAACTCGATTGGGGTTATCATGCTTCCCAATAGCTGTTAACAATATGTCCATCCCTCTACTAGGAGTGAATGAACATTGGCTGCTCTGCTCTTCAAGTTCATCCGATAGCATATAATTTATTGTAAACAAAAATTAAATACTAGCAATACAACAAAATTTCAAAATTATATACTTATATTTTAACTACTTACAATTTTCGAGGCAACCTCAGCAATAGCATGATTTATGAACTTCCTACCTTTAATTATCGCTGCTTTCTATTTTTTGTAACGTCGAGGAGGAGCCGGGGCCTGCACAACAGCGCTAGGATCTGATTTGGCTACTTCCTTCATTTTCTCTAACTCTTCTTCCATCATCCTCCACTCAAGCTTTCGATAACCACTATGAGACATGTAATGATGATACTGATTTGCTGCTTGCCTCTCAGTACTCACTGCACTTACTTTCTGTGAAAGGAAAACAATGAAAAACGAGTTAATGTTGTCAAGTATATTGAAATAAAAATTTCTATACTACGACGAAAGAAAGTTTACCAAAAATTCAAGATCTTCTCGTGATGCCACGAATAACCTCCAATCCTCTGGAGGCAAATGTGAATAATGTTGACATGGGTCCTCACCCCTCTTTTCCCCTTAAATATACCTTTGTGTGAGCTTGTTTTTGAAATCTTTCCATCGCAGATGCACCTCCCCCCATCCAGTACTTGTACATCTCTGTGGTGTCTAGGATATCGAACGTTTACTGGAGGTATAAAGGAAATTATATTTTAAGCAACAGGAATAAAGATCAAAATATAGATGTGTCCAAATTGATGTACCAAAATTTGTTGTCAAATCATAGCTTTCATCTTTGGGGGAACCCACTTCCAATCATCATAGATGATGCGAACTTTGCTTTGACACAAATAACCTAGATAGCTAATGAAATGGTCTTCCTCAGGACCAAGTGGATTCATGTTGGCATCGAAGTCCACATGCAGCCTATCCTATTGATGTTGATGACGTACAGCCAATGCAGGCATCTTTGTGAAGCCTCTAATTTTCTCTCAACGGGTTGACCACCTTCCATTTGATGCTCCCTATCACTTTGTGAGTTACTAGAATTATCCATATTCCTATTTACACAAAAATCACTGTCAGAGAGGTAAAAAAGTTCCAAATAATTGAAAAAATTAACCAGGATTAAGGAAAAAACTCGTTTATATCATAACCGGTCCAAGTAATAACCTGAAATGAAGGCCCCCAAGCTAGCCATTCAATTTTCTCAGACACACCGGTCTCATGCGAAACATTATCCTCAAACCACGCTATGAATGTCTTATTTTGCTTAATAACTATTGCATATCACTCTTCTTTGGATTCATGTTCTTCAAACTATTTTTTGTGTTCATCTATGTACCGTTGAACTTCTTCCATATTATTCAAGATATACAAGTGTGCTTGCAACACCTCTTCACGAGGCACATTTTTCACTTTCAGACCTCGTGTTCCCTTGCTTCTCCCATCTTCTTGCCGAGATTGTTCATTCCTCCCTGATAGATAATCTTTATAAAACTACATTGCCTCTTTAACTATATATTGCTTAACTATTGAGGCTTCATGTCGACAAGGGCTTTAGAATACCCTTTTAAGATCTTCATGAATCGCTCAAAAGAGTACATCCACCTCAGGTAAACTGAACCACAGAGCCTTACCTCCCTTACTAAATGAACTATCAAATGCACCATGATATCAAAAAATGAAGGAGGAAAATGCATTTCTAGTTGGGACAAAATAATATAACCCTCATTTTCCAGTTCATCCAAATGTTCAGTGTCAATGACTTTATTACAAATAGCATTAAAGAAAACACACAATCTTGTTACAGTAGTTTGCACTTCATCCTTCATAATGCCTCTAATAGTTACTGGTAATAGTTGTTGCAATAATACATGATAATCATGGGACTTCATTCCCACTAACTTCAAATCGTCCATTGAGACACACATTCTCACATTAGAAGAATACCCCTGTGGTACCTTAATTTCATACAGACACCCACACAAACTTTTTTTCTCCGCTTTTGATAGGGTATGCGGTGTTGGCTCCATGTATGCCCTCTTACCATCATTTCTTAGTTGTGGATGTAACCGTTCTCTTATTCCCATATCAAGAAGGTCTAGTCTCGCACTGATTCCATCTTTAGTCTTCCATGGTATATGCAAAAACATACTGATAAAACTATCACCAACATTTTTCTCCACATGCATCACATCAATACTGTCAAACCCCTTATTATTTTGACATTTATCAGAGTATTCAAGCGCAATTCAATGGGCATACAAAAAAGTACAATATATTGATATAAAATTTATTGATTACATTACAGAAAATCCTCACAAGGTTTGTATAATACAAATTTTCAAATTCCAAATACATTGGGGACTAGTAGAAAACCAACAAGAAATCTCTTAATCTGCACCAGACCCACTGTCATTGGTATCCATTACTTTTCCCTTTAAGCCACTTCTTCTAGCTGAATAAATTTTTAGATTATGGAAAGAAGTGAGATTTATATGAATCTCAGTAGTAACAGAATATCAATCATATAAAATGTGAAAAGTAAACATGCAATGCAGCATTTATCATGATACAACCATCAAAATGCCAACGCCTATCTGACAATACTTAGAAACCAAATGATGATTTTGTCTGGATGAAAATGATCATCCGTTTCTAATCTGCAATATCATATCCCGTACATAGGAATTCAACACGGAATTCACCTATGTAATGTGATCACATAACAACTTGGAACAGGCCTATACATGTCCGTGCATATATTATCTTGGAGCAGGCCAATACATGTCCGTACATATCAAGTCACTCAACTGGATCCACCTGGCCACATGGTACCCCAAAGGTTCCATAGGGTGGTTTAACTCATCATCCACACCTAGAGAGTATCAACACCATAAGCAATACATTGAACATATCATGGAAACCATTACATATTCACATTCACATAGTATATGAAAGATAGGGTTACTACCTGGGCTCCTTTCCATAGCCTATTTTCTACTGGTCCTTTAACCTTCGTCTGGCTCAAGCAATTACCAAATCCTAAAATTCCCAAAGTAAGCACAAATGAGTTATTACTCATTCATACTTTATTTTAAAATTTACAAGTTGATTATCTTATCCTAAAATTGCATATTTACCAAAATACCCCTAGGGAACCTGATCTAATTCCCTTTTGATCTGGTGTTTTTGTACTTTTCCAAAAATTATGACCCGGGCTATTCCTACAAAATTTCGTGCGTAGAATCCATTTTTGACCTTAGATTAAGAAAATTACAGCTTAAATTATAGATTTACCCTTGGCAGCCCTAACTTGAGGTTTTAGGGCCAAAATTGTCATTTTACATTTTGGGCATTTTCACACTTCGCAGTCAACTTAAACCCTACACAATTTTCCCTTCTAAACATCATGGACTATTAGATTCATGAAGTTCATGCTATAACACCAAATTTCAGACATGGCTGAAATACTTCACAATTTGAGGGAAATGGTATTTTCATGTATTCTCTTCCTAAAGTATCTTCTTTCCACTTATATTCACATATTTAATCATCTAATAATCAATTTAACATAATCAATAGATATTTGGGAAGCATCTCCCTTTAGAAATTAAACATCCCAAATTACAAATTTTAACATAAATCAGCCATATCCAACTAGACAACAGTCGCAACTATAGTTCTAACAAGAATTTCAAAGTTTTCTTACCTTAACTTGATTCTCCTTGTTCTTCTCCTCCAAACCATCACAATTTTTCTTCTTCCTTTAAGTCTCTACTTGTTTAATGACTAAATCAAGATGATATAGAGGTTAATAAGAGGTTTCATGAACCATAATACAAGAACAAGTAGGAATTTCTACCTACTTACCTTGATCTTGCTTCATGATCTTTGTTCTTCTCTTCTCGCTCTTTGCTCTTCAAGATCACTTCTCCCTCCTTCCCCCTTGAGTTTGGACGAAATTTATGGCCTCATGGAGAGTTTTAAAGAGTTTTCTAGAACAAACTTAGGTGTCCCTCTTTATTAATATTTAATTTCAATTCCAACATATGTCAAAATCATATTATTATTTTATCTCATGATATTATCCTAATGATAATTCCATAAGCTTCTTCCATTTCCTTCCTTCCATCTGTCCATTCCCTCTAAAATATCAGATTTATTTATTTGATCGAAGTGACCATTTTGGCCCTTGCAATATTTCCATTTTCCCAATAGTTGAAAAAATTGGCAGAATTTATGTGACTCTGAAAATTTATATCTACTTGTATACATATCGAATTGGAGTGATTCTAAAGGCTATGTGACCCTTATTAAGTCTAGTTTTGGGGAAAAATATAATATTTTTCCAATTAGAAGATCATCATTTCTAGAATTTCCATTTTTGGACGCTGCCATAGAAAATTCCCAGTTTTGCTGAGCTAACTTCAAAAATTCATATCTCCTTGTATGAAACTCCAAACATTCCATATTACATTTATAATTAAAGCTTATTATGTCTTATTTCATTTTGGAAAATTTCAGAATTTTGAGACATTATTTACTATTTTAAAAATTTCGCATAACTTGACTGTCTCATAGAAAAATACACTAGCAGCAACACTAACTTGTGTACCAAATAACCATATTGTGTGTGACCTCTAATTGACTTGTCTTTTCTCTTAATGTACTCTTTAATTCACCATTGTATCCCCTTTTATATCACCAAGGCATAGAGGAATTTTAATGATTGAAGTTTGGAATTTTACATTTCCTTACTCCCATAGTCGGTGTTTAGGATAGTCGGACATGTGTCATAACCAAAGGTTGGTAGGTACTGCGAGGTGCCTTGCTGACTCAGCATCCTCAATTATGCTAACTGCAAGGTACCCCGCTGACTCAGCACCTTTAATTATGTCAAGGCCATACGGCGGCTTCTCATTGGTCCACCCAAAAGCTACTTTTTAAAAGTAACATGCTGACTCAATGTTTGTAATTATGGCGAGGTCACATAAGAGCTTTTTATTGGTCCGTTAAAAGTTGCTTTTCAAAAGTCACTTTAATTGTCATCATTACATCTTTATGTCAACATTTCTTACTTTATTAAAGCTACTTTAATAAAGTTACTTTATCGATGTTTAACCGAGATTCTACTCAGGACTACGACAAGCATATCAAGGCCCACCAAATGACACCAAAAATTCATCATTTTTATTCAATAGAATATAATTAAACTTACAAGGAATTTTGGTGTTTAAAATTTTGGGATATTACAAATACCGTGTCTTACATTAAGAATACGTCAATATGGAAGATCAAAGAAAATTGATCTCTTCTTCCATACGTTCTTCTCACCTGTAGTCCTATGATTCTTACCGAAGGTAATATTGATACATTCCACTCGACTATAAACTTCCTCCCCGATTAATGCCTTTGGAGCCATTCCATGCTCCGTTAAACCATTAAAACGCTTTCTTAACCTACAAAACGGGTGGAACCGATAAAGAAACCTCATATGACCAAGGTAGACTGTTTTTTCTCATGCTTAAGTTGATGGAAGTGTGTTTGCTTCACAGATCGGACATGCTTTATTACTGCTACATAAGACACTTTTAACGTCTATTTTTATGCCCTTTAGACGACCGTTTTCATGAGGACGTATATGCGAGTGCCATTGAAATTTTTAAAATAGTCATTATAAGAGACTTATAACGACCGTTTTTTCAAAAAACGATCGTTATAAGTGAAAAAGATAATTAAAAAAATAAAACTAGACTTACAAGGACCGTTTTTGAAAAAACGGTTGTTGTAAGTGAAAAAAAAATTAAAAATGGGGACTTACAACGATCGTTTTTTGAAAAACCAATCGTTCTAAGTGAAAAAATAATTAAAAAAATTAAAAATGAAGACTTACAACGACCGTTTTTGAAAAAACGGTCGTTGTAAGTCATTTTTTTAAAGGGAAAATGACTGAAAAATACCTTAAATGCAAATTAATTGCTAAATGGTACCATGCGTGCAAACAAGCATTCGTCATGTGCAATAGAGCTTCCGTTGTGTGCAATCATCCTCCGTGTGTGCAAACATCTTCCCTACGAAAGTGCAAACATCTTCCGTGGTGTGTAAAATATCTTCTGGTCGTGTGTAACATATTATCCGTTGTGTGCAACAAACCACCCATAGTAGCATTTGGTAATTAATTTGCCCCCAAGGTATTTTTAAACAATTCTCCCTTGTTTTTAATATATTATTCGTATTTTCTTCGCACAACCTTTGAAAAACCACCAATTCCTAGAAAATATGCATGTATATACCCAAAAAATAACACTACTAAACAAGTATATATACATCTAGTAGTTCATAAATATAATCAAGTGTTCCAAAACTAAAACATGAATCAACTTAAACAAATACAATCAAGTGTCTAAAACTTCTCTAAACCACTACACTATGTAAAGGAAACCTCTAACCATCATTATCTATCTTTTGTAGAAGTTTTGTTAGTTAGCATACTTTGTCTCCTAATATCCAAAACAAGATCATCAGGTGACACGTAGATACTGTCTATGTCATCAAAACCTAGCAAAAGTAAGTTAACATACCACCATCAGGTTTCAGATTCTTTTATTAGCTTCATAAAACATAAAAATTGGGAGATAGGTTCATCTTATATAGCATAATCACAGGCATTGCATAAGGAGAGGCAAGTTTTTATTATCTCAAAATCATAGTTCAGCAGAAAAATGAAAAAAAGAAGAAGCATACAATCTTTGTATGAGATTAGAACACAATCCGCATTTAGAAAAACTTAAATGCAGACCCGGTAATTCAGACTTGATCCTTACCGTCGTTACTGTTGCTATCCAATGCTGGTGGTGGAGCACTCGATGAGTTTGACAACAATATTCCTAAATCCTTGCAATCCAAGCCAAGAGAAGGCAATAACATTAAGAAGATTGTAAAACCCAGCATCGCAGACACAATTGTAAGAGAACATAAATGTCTTGTTGCAAGATCCGCCTCTACAATCAACCCAATGACAAACTACATATAAGCATATAAAGATAATTTTATACAACAAAAACATAAAATAAAACAGAAAAATGAGATCCATTAGCTATATTTGTCAATTACCATCCAATATTGACCCAGTGTCATTTTTTACTTTCTCTTAAGCAGGGGAAGGTGCGTTGGAGCAAGAGTGTTCAAGAGTGCCTATAAAGCATATTAATACAAATCTGCCAGCACCCTAGAAAACAAACAAAACTGCACCACATAAGCAACAGTGAACTGTGGAAAGCATAAAGGCAACAGGTTGCTAAGAATTCGATTGTCCAAAAATATCAATGCAGAATTTTCGATGAAAACGAATTAAAAACAATTAACACTGACTTGTTCATGGTTTCTTTCAAGAATGGTTATGATTCCATAGGAAACTATGTATGCAGCTAGCCATCTTAGGACAAAACTTAAGGTTACAACAGTTCAAAAAAACAATTCTTTCCTTGAATGCAAAACAAAGGCTAGAGCTAAACTACTTCTATGTGTAACTTTAATCTTCAACTTTGGAAACTTATAGATGTAAAGTTGCCCATATGCATTCAACTCTTCCTCCTAACCCAATGTTTACATATATTTTTCAACCATCAGCTTTAGCTTGCTAGATAAACAACCCAATGTATGGGGCCAGCTTTTGATTGCACAATCAACAAATGCCTTGGGAACCTATCATGAGGCATTCGGTTAATAGCCCATTATTTCCATAAATTACTGTACTTGCCCCTGAATTTACAATAGTTTTGACTTTTGAATATCATTATGCTAACATAGAATTCAAAGAATTAACATAAAACAAGATGGGACATTGGTGGATAATTAAATAGCTAATCACTATTATATTGACAGAGATACAATTGTACAATGGATGCAATAAACATCATGGAGCACTAAAAATTGCTACATGTAAGTTCTCAGAATTAGTTACAACTTTATGTTCTATTAGACTGATTTCATGCATAAAAAGAATTCTTTACTCTTATTTGATTTGTCATGTGCTACTAGTCTATTTTGCTGCTGACTTTATGTAATAAGTGCGTTTATCTATTTATTCATGGCTAGTCCGAATCATTTGATCAATCAAACTTTGCAGAATTATGGTGTATTGCTATTCCAAAGAATCTTTTACTCCCATTATTTTAATTGTTCTCACGTAATATGGGTACCTTTAGTATCGCAACTTGCATATCCCATGTTTTCCTGCTAAAAATGGTGGATTGCAGGATATTTATAAGCGGTAAACTTAAACATGAGCAATTTTTATCAGAACTGTGACCGTCACTGGATAATCAGACATGATTATGTAAAGAGAACAATTCAGTTGCAAAAGTGAAAATAGAGGATACATGGGTTTTTCAATTATTTTTTTATCTACAATCAAAGTTCCAACTTTTAGAATGAGACAGCATAAAAGTCTGCCAGGAATCAGAGAGGGTACATGAGAAAAAAATGATTATACTTTATTGAAACAATGAATTTGAATAGACTTGAGGACAAGGAAAAGATCCAAAAGAAGGTCTATAAGATAAATCCTTGCCAGATAGGTTATACGAACGCAAATCCAAGAAAAATTGAAAACAACAAGAGGCTAAGAATGAGGTTGATGGGTTTGTGCATCTGAATTCCTAATCCCCTGAGGAATATGTGTTGTAGATCTTGATAGTGTTGTCAATCTTATGATAATTTTTTTATTACAATACTACAAATTTTAATCATATCGTCTAAAGGGTCTGGTTGGTGAATATTCCATGTTTGATTCAATTGAGATAGCTAAATATAATATGCAGAAAGCAACTTAGAGATGAGAAATATATTAAAAAAAGTACAATAACTTAAGCACAATCATGAACTCCAGTTGAACAATAGACATGATTTTGTGTGATAGCGAGAGCACTGAACACATAGGAAGTAGATGCACATAAAGATTTGATGGATATACCATTTCAGCAGTATCTAAAGCATTAATTCCGTGTCCAAATGCATAGCTAAGCATATCATGAGCTTCTTTCTCTATATTCTGTTGCCCAAATGTCATATGAAATGTTACATAAATCAACCATAAAAAAACTACAAAAGATGCCACTAAATATAGTAACATCGAACTGGTAGAAGGAAAACATGGGATATGCAAGTTGCGATACTAAGGTACTACGTGAGAACAATTAAAATAATGGAAGATACACCACAATTCTGCAAAGCTTGATTGATCAAATGATTCAGACTTGCCATGAATAAATAGATAAACGCACGTATGACGTAAGTGAAAACCTAGTCTTAGCACCGATAGCTAATCACACATGGAAACACCATCATTAATATTGTTAGACTTTTTAGAGATCAGAAATGTATGAGGGTTTGGGATCTAAGAAGGCAGAGAACAGGAGAAAAGGGATTTTTTTTAAAGTGATTGATTTTTTTGACGTGGATTGTGGGTTTGTTCTGTATAAGTTTTTAAGTTTTTATTGCTCAATTTCAGCTAGTGCTTAAATCAGGTAAACGAATAAACTTTGAGCCTTTTATGCTTTCGTTTTAGCAGTTCTCCATATCCTCCTCTCTGACTAATCATGTTCCTTTTCCAATCACAATTCTTGTAAAATTTGAATAGATAATAATTGAAAATAAAAACTAAGTGCTACCAGTTACCACAATCAACTATAACTCGGAAAAGTAGCAACGAAACGAAATATAAACAGAAGGGCGGAAGGCAGATAAGAAGATATTGACTAAACGCATTGAACCAACTATGATTCCGAAAAGAACATGGGAGAGCTTAACATTCTTTGGCTCACATAAGGGATATCAGATCCGCCAAAATAGCTGAGAAATAAATGAATAAGACAAAAACTGTGATGCAGAAGTGAGAAGGAAGACGAACTGCAGAGAAAGAGATAACCCTTGGCTTGGCCATTCCTTGATGGTTGCCTACGCTTAACATGCCGACGAACAGACTGATAAAATAGCCATCAAGACCCAAGCACTTGGTGTCACTGCCGATTACCCAACGGCCTTCGGCTTTATAATAAACCCTTGGCAATAAATAGAGGACAAGGGGCTTTCTAGGAGGAGACCGCCGAGCTCAATTGTGAGTCTGTGACGGGGAGAAGAAGGCCGCTGAGCTCTGATCTTCTGATCTACAAAGGCGGAGGAATTAACATATAAATTTAGGGTTTTGAATTTTTGTCAAAAAAACAGAAAGAAAATTTTGTCTCTTTTAACATCTGTTTTTTTTTTTAAAAAAAAAAAAAGACGCTAAAAACCTTTCTCTTTCACGTCTATTATTTAAAACAGATGTTAAAATCTTTTGTTTTAACGTCTGTTTTTAAAAATGGAAGTTAATAACCATTTATAACGTCTGTTTTTTTAAAAACAAACGTTAAAACTAAGGCAAAAAATTATGAATATGCCACCACTTAAATTTTTATATCTGTGTTAAAAAAACAGACATTATTTACCGACGTTAAATGTGTATAATTTGTAGTAGTGTATGCCCTTTCACACTGTACCTGACAAGTTTCCATCAAGTTTCCATATGCAGGGAAGTTGTTTTATTGTGGTGAAAATCATTGCACGCAGCTTGAAAGGCTCCTTATTCTATGTATCAAACATATCTACGCCTTCCTCCCACAACTTTTCAAGTCTTCAATCAAAGACGCCAAATACACATCGATGTCGTTCCCTAGCTGTTTTAGTTTAGATATCATCATAGAAAGCATTACATACTTGCGTTTCATACATAATCAGGGAGGTAAATTGTATATTACAAGGAGAACTGGCCACGAACTATGTGTGCTAGTAAGAGTTCCATACAGATTGATTCCATCTATACAAAGCCCAAGCTGAAGGTTTCTCGGCTAGTTGCCAAATTGAGGGAATATTTTATCTATTTTCCTTCACTATGGAGAGTCATTTGGGTGCCAAAGATATTTTCCGTCAGATATTTTCTTATCAAAATGTCATCTCAACTCCTTTGCTTTCATTTGACTCGCAAAGAACCGCTTAAACTGCGGTATTATTGGAAGATATCATAACACCTTTGAGGGTTGCCTTTTAGTTGTCCATTGGCCACAACCAACATCTTTCTTCACTTTGTATCGTGACGTTTTACACTTAAGATACTCACTAAGACCTTCATACTCCTTTCTGTATAATATGCAATCATTAGGGCAAGCGTGTATCTTTTTATACTCCATACCCATCGTAGACAAGATTTTCTTGGCTTCATACATAAGGTTTGGAAGTACATTATCGTTTGGAAACATATCACACAACAATTCAAGTAACAATGTGAAGCTATTATCGGTTCACCCACAAGTTACCTTTAAGTTGACCAAATGCAATGTTCCTATCAGCCATGTGTACTTACTCCGGGGGTACAAAAGTGTCTCCGCATCACTCTGCAAGCTGTTATATTCATGCAACTGCGTAATGGATTCTACCTCAACATCGTTAAATCATTTTCTCTATTCTATCTTCATCTATCACATCCAAAACTTCCTTCTTGTGAGACGGATAATCTGTTACTTCCTCACCATGCCATATCTACCTTGTGTATATAAGATTTATTCTATCACAAAGTACATGATCCCTAATAACTTCAACATCTCACCGACTCTCATTTAAACAATTGACACAAAGACAAAAATACTTCCCATTTTTTGTTGGAGCATTCTCTCTAGCAAATTCAATAAATTCTTCCACCACATTCTTATATTCTTCACTAGTTCTCAAAGCATTCATCCAACTATGATCCATTTTATTGCCACTTAAGTCATTCCCAATAACACTCAAGCTTAGAACAATTATAGGGTTTTCTTTTTATTATAATTTTTTTAAAAAAAATTTGGCAACATTCCCCTTAAACATGAGACACCCCAAAATTCCAATAACAAATCATTTCAGCTTAATTTTAACAAAACTAACTAATTAAGGCAATTTGGAACTGTTTTAGGCACTTATAATAGAGGAATATTCATGAAATTGTGTTATGAAAAGGGCATAGCACAAACAAGATATAATAAGGTCATGTCCATATATATCATGTTGTGATGTTGAATAGGCTTGGTTCCCCACACACACACACACTCTAACTCATAAGTCATAATTCACAAGCTATTTAGACAAAATTCATAGAGTTTCCTATACCCACAACAATAATTCCAGAAAAATAATTCCAACGTAAGTTAATATTTCAATAATTCCAATGGTTCCTATTAATCCAATCGAACTACCAATATCCTTAATAACACAAATAATTCTAGAGAAACAAATGAAAGCGCAAAGATTTCTAATATATTTAATAATAAGGGAAAATAAACTGAATTACGTACCAAGAATTTAAAAAAAGCGTCAATGTTTGAGTGTTATTTTGCGTCTTCCATCTTGCAAGATAGCCGTCTGTGTAAGCATGAGGACGGAGTGAGGAGAAGGGTGGAGAGAGGGAGTAAGGACTTTGTGTATGTGTATGTAATATCTCGAATTTTGGGACAAGAGGCTTGAGATTAAGTCTATATTAAAGATATTGCTAGACTCTGGTTTAGCGAATGTCATGGCGAGGCATGATATTATTTCCCAAAATTCCTTTATATCCTTGGATATTAAAGGGAATATTATGGTGAGATGAAGAGCATGGAGAAATATGAAAGGTAAGGGCAAAATGGTCATTTGACCAATGAGATTATTTCCCTATTATTGATGCCCAAATTAGTCAAATGAGGAGGGAAATAATGGAAAGAAGCCAAAAATGGATTATTATGATAAATCATTAAAGGTGAGGGTAAAATGGTAATTTTTCCATAAGATAAGAAATTATGGTTTTTCCCTAATATTCTCAATTATTTGAGTTGAATGGGAATTAAAAGGAGGGAAATGACTACTTGGTAATTAATAAGCCTAAGTGGGTGAATTATTATCAAGCAAAGTCAGAGAGCCAGAAGCTTAAGGCTTGGGTCAACCACTTTTTTAATGACATAATGGGATAGTTTAAGAGTGAATTATACTATCTTATTTCTCATTAATATTAGTGGAATGATGAAGGAAAAGAGAAATGAAACTTGTTATACAAGTAATGAGATAGATAGACCAATTGGTCATGAGCCACTTTGGTGACTCATTTAATTATCATCATCCATCATTCCTTTTATTCTTTTCCCATTTGTTTAAAATAGAAAGATAAGGGAAGAGAAATCAGAAAGAACGAGAAAGAGAATGAGAGGCAGTGGGGAGAGAAAGGAGAGAGAAAACTTAAGATCGTCGGAACTTGACTGAAACGGCATTTTTTCTCAAAGTACCCAGTAAAAATATTCTTCTACTCATCCCAAGCTTCGATTTTATGATTTTGGATTCTTTTTTGGAAATGGTTGGTGCCGTCTCACCTGCCAGAGCGTCACCAAAATTCTGAATCAGATTCAGAAGCATGTA
Source organism: Albizia julibrissin (assembly GCA_037074505.1). NCBI lineage: Eukaryota > Viridiplantae > Streptophyta > Magnoliopsida > Fabales > Fabaceae > Albizia > Albizia julibrissin. The sequence goes on from CM073487.1 coordinate 38,159,828, forward strand.
GAGGTAAGCATAAACTTCCTTTTGACCATTTTGGTTTGTCATCTAAATGAGTATTATGAGAGTTTGGTACTATTTATCTCTCATTCAATCAGTATTTTGGAGGCCGAAACGATATCCAATGGATGTCTAAATAGATAATCATGTAATTAGAAGAGAAAGGAGGGTATTAAGTCAAAGAAAGGGAGAAATTGACACAACTTTTCTGAGAACTCTATATTGGCTACCTTGTGTGTGGCATGAGGAAAGAGTTATAATTTCATCGATTGGATGATTCCATTGAGTTCAGAAGAGCAAATTGTGTAGGGTTCATGTTGATGATGAAGTGAGAAAAGGCCTAGAAGGTGAAATGATCAAATTACCCTTATAGCTCTAAATTGGGCTATTAAGGGGTATTTCTGTCATTCAGGTCTGAATTTGACTAATATGAAGTCATAAATAGATTCTACACATAGAATTATGTAGGATTAGCCTAGGTCATAATTTCTGTAAAAGTACAGTTGGGGCATGCGTCCGGGGGCATTTTGGTAATTTAGCATAATTGGGCTAAGTTATCAACTAATACGAGTCTAGAATATTATAAGGATGAGTAGTGACTTATTAAATGCATTTGGAATTCTAGGACTCGACGGATGGTGGTGCCCGAGCCGGAGTAAAGATGATGGTTTGAGGACAGACGTGAAGTCCGATAGGTAGTAGACTTACCTTGCCTGCATGTATATGATATGTATGTCTTGCATTGATTATGTGATTGATTTTCCTATTTGTGTTGAATATGTTTGATTGATTGAAGCTCTGTTATATTTGTGTAATAGCCATACGTATGTCATAACATTGAGCACGCAACATGTCATTATGTTGGCATGAAATAGTGTAAGCAAGCATGTCATGTATTTATCTATATCTTGCATGCATAGTGGTATGTTTACTACTAAGATTCTCTCGAATCTCACTCCTCCCTACCAACCATTTCAGACATGTTTAAGAGTGTAGGGAGATGTCCACGGATGAGTTATGGAGACTGAAGTGGAGATCGTAGTGTGCGGCATTACCTTGTATTTTGATTTGGTAGTTTTATGTAAAGTTTACACATTGGATATATGTATATGAATGTATAAATGTTGTAAAGAAGAGAATAGCTCTAGTGTAAATAAAGTGAATGACTTTTAGTTTATTTAAAGTAATCGCTCGCATACTCTGATTTGTTAAAACTAAGAGCCGGTGAGGTAATGAAAATGAGGTGTCACTTTGTGTGTGTGTGTGTGTGTGTGTGTGTGTGTGACAACGGAAAAGGAGTGCACGGAGTGAGGACCATGTACGTGTGTGAGTGAGTGAGTGTGTGTGGAAGAGAGGTGGACGAAGAGGGAGTGAGGACCGTGTGTGTGTGTGTGAGGACGGAGAGAAGGATGGAGGAGGGAATGAGGACGCAGAGAGAGGGACGAAGGAGGGAGTAAGGATGGAGAGAGGGACTGTGCGTGTGTGTGAGGAAGAGAGTGATAATAGAGAGAGAGAGGAGGGAGTTAACAGAGAGAAGGGAGTAGGGTTTAGGCATCCCCATCTATTTTTGGGGACGCCTAAACTACCTTTATGCATCCCCAAGAATCATTGGGGAAGTATAAAGGTTCTGCAGGTTCCCATAAAAGGACCTACAACCTGTCATGGTTGTCTTATAAGCCATGACAGAGTTTTAGGCGTCCCCATTATAAATGTTTTAGGCGTCCCCAATTTTTTTGGGATGCATAAAGGATTTTTCCAGTGCCAAATATCAATTTTTGGAGCCGCTTAGGCATCCCATTTGTGATTTAGAACGCATAAAGTTTAAAATTTCCCTTCCAAAATTGCATAAATGCTACCATGTTAGCTTTTTACTTCCCTTTTTAAATTAGGGACATATTTTAAGGAAGTAAAATGTATTTTTGTAGTAGTGACAACTCATATCATTTTAATTCTAGTTAGCTGATGAATTATCTTAAAAAAATTCAAATTTTATCTTTTTTTAATAAATAAATCTTAATTTAAAAAAAATAAAATAAAATGATCACTAATATTTTTCTTAAAAAAAGATAAAATTTAATTTTTTAGATGAGTCATCAGCCAACTAGGATTAAAATAATATGAGTTGTTATATTTTTATTGGATAGAGTTTAGATAACGTGGTACTCCTAGATTATATAAGTATTTATCTCTAAGTTTTTTCTTAATAATCATCCATGTCATTCTCAATGTCACAATTTTCAGTCAAAAAATTTAAATAAACAATCAACTTATGGCTAATGTGTGTGTGTGTGTGTGTATATATATATATATATATATATATATATATATATATTGGAAGTTTATACTTACTTTTAAACTATTGTTATCAAAATTGGACCGGACAAGTCAATTTGAGCCAGAAACCGACCAATTAGTGGTCCAACTGGTCTGATAAGGTGGACCGGTTTGATTGATTTAACCTGTTTAAAATTAAAAAATAAATTAATACATTTTTTAAAAAAATTATTCAAAATTTCATATATATATATATATATATATATATATATATATATATATAACTTTACAATCTTTATTTCCTCATTGGTCTAGCTTAAGGTTAGCTCCGATTTAACTCTAATCTGACCCACTAACCATTGACCTAATACTTCGACCGGTTCAGTAGCTGGTCTAGATATAACAACCTTGCTTTTAACCCTAAACAAAGCATTTGTGTTGGATGAACTTCTAGAAAGATCTCATGTGTATTTTATACCCAACCCTTAAAAATTAAACATACAGTCAACTAATAGTCAATATGTATTTTTGCACTTATTTTGAAAGTTTATAATTACTTTTGCCCCTTAAAAAAGTATTTAATATTGGGCACACTTTTGAGAAATTCTCATGTATATATTTACAAATTAACCCTACTTATTAAAAGATAAGGACATTTTTACCCTTAAATTTAAGTGAGTGGAATGTCATTGCTGAAACCAAAAAATTGTATCAAACAATTAATTTGAAGGTTAGCACGTAGAAAAAATAAAAGATATATACCTTTAAAATTACAAATAAGGACCCTTAAAATTACAAGTAATTCCCATTTAAAAATTTAATATCGATTAAATGCCAATTAAATATAAGTGGATACATATAGTTTGTTATCCATGCAAAAGACTAAAATACCATTTTGACCAAATTTAACCAACCAATGACCCATAGTCAAATTACCATCACTGACACCAACAGTCCTAATAAGTAATTAAAAATACTTGTCACCAAAAAAAATTAGTTTTGTAATAATAATACTTAATATTGCTCTTGATTATTAATGTAAGTGCTAGTTAAGGATGTATTTAGTCATAAGTATAAGATTTTAGTCAATTTTATCTATCAAATTTATAATATTTTCTAAAGTTTAATGCAATTTATTGCATATATTAAGGGGTTACTATTCAAAGATAGTTACAATAAAAGATGGTATTTTAAAACAAATAATATATATTTATTACAAATAGCTAACATAATTAATTTCTTTAATATAATTCTAGCCAAATTAATTAACTTACTCTTAAAGCTAAAGGTAATATATAATAACATAAATATCATTATTGTTTATAAGACTTTCTATGAAATTTACAGGTCAACGTCAACATGTGTTTTACACTAATTGAGTTGCATTTTTTTCTTTTTTGCCAGAATTGAGTTGTAAATTAAACTAGTGTGACGATCACTTATAAACCCAAAAGCTTGACTTGTAAATTGTATGTGAAAACTTGCAAATAACAATGATATTTAAGTTACTAAATACCAAAGAATTAATATTTTTTTTGACAAAAATGTATTAATATTTTAAGAAAATATTATTAATAAAAAATCGTATTTTTTTAATTAGGTACTCGCACTGCTGCTTGTTATGGTGATCTGATAATTGATCGTTAGCAGGTTAAAGTTGGTCAAATGGGGAAAATAATAATTTGTTTTTTTACATTGGTAAAAAACTACACAAGTCCTAGAGGACTTAAATCGGTATTACTTTTTTATAAAGAGAATTTATTTGTAATTTTGAGGGTTTGTATTTGTAATATTTTAGGAAAATTTCGGTCAAGTCCTAAGCAAGAGGCAAAATAAAAAATGGTCCCTTGAAATCTCAAAATGAAAAAACAATTCGAAGAATTTGTCAATAGAGCCGCTGGACTTATCAATGACATGCTCCTGGTATTATTAATGGAACTATTTTTACATTTTGAGATTTCAAGGGATCTTTTTTTATTTTTACCCTTACTTAAAACCTAACTATAATTTTCCCTAATATTTTTTAGCCTGTGCCATTCAAATTAACATCTTGATAATCGCGGGCAACACTACAACAATTTTTGAACTTTAGAGATATCATTGCAACAACTTAAAAGTTTAACCCTTTTAATTTATTAATCCTGTGTTAAATTGGTTTTAACGAGATTTGTCTTTTTTTCCTTTAATTAAACATTTTAACTAGCAAAAATTTACGATTACCGATTGGAAATATAAAAAAACATTTAAACTGGTTTATTGTTTCCTTAGTTGACTTGTGAGTGTTTGTGTAACCTTAAAACGGTGGTTTTAAAAGTCATTTTCTATAAATTAAGATAAAACTCTTCTAATATATTTATCTCGTAAATTATAAAAGTTATTTTTTAAAAATTAATCTAAAAAGAACATGGGAAGAGCGGCTCCTTCGGATATTGGAAATGCCAATAGGGAGGATTTTTTTTTTTCATATGTACAATTGATTCTTTTTTAAAAAAATTAATTTAAAGTTTAGTTTAAATTTAGAAGTGTAGTTTTATTTTAGAATCATTGTTAATTTAAAAATAAAAATAATTTATAAATTTTAAAATTATTTATTTATTCGTATATTTAAAGTTAATATTACCTATTCCATTCTATTATATTGAATTTTAATAATGATAATTAAAAATAATTACTATATCAAATTTTTTAAAACTAAAATTTTAAAAAATAACTTAAAAATTTTAGTTGAAAAATTAAATTAAATATTTAAGGCCATTAACATAGATATAATCATAAATAATTAATTTAACATTATTAATAACAAAAAAAACTAGTTTTTTGGGGAAAAAAACTAGTTATCTCAAAAAAACTAGTTATCTTAAAAGGGCATTAAAATCATTTACTATTCATATCACCTCTTCTCGTTACATCATCATTTTCATCCGGCTAAAAATACACCAAACTAATTTCCATTCCAATGTCTGCTAAACATATTAATTAGTGATCCGAATTTTTCCATTCCCTTCCCTCTATTTCCATCAAAATAATAAATAATAGGGAAAATGACAATAAAATACCTCCTAAACTCGAAAAACCAAAAAATGTCCATTGAATAAAGAAAAGGATAAAGAAGTGTTTAGATAGGGATATGAGTTTTGAATGTTTGGGGTAAAAGACAGAAGTGCCCTTTCTCTTATTCCATCTGTCTTCTCTCCAGGTTCTCTCTCCTAGTCTTCGTCAACAAATTGCATGAAGCCTTTCTGCCTCACTTGTTGGGATTCGTACACACAGTAGAAGAAATTAACCGTTTAAAAATTTTTGAATCCCAAACACGGATTTATCAACAGCGTTTAAACTGAATAGTCAGAATCGTACCTTTACGTTTTACATCTTGTTCGATCTCTAGGAGCCAACTGCACGAACTAGCCCCCTTTGCTGGTATCAACATGAACAGGATCTCAACACCGGTAGCGTGCTAGTACCTCTAATGCCTCTTTCTAGAGTTTTTTTTTCTTGCAACTCTCTAATCGCTTCTCATGCCCTAGGGTTCTCTAACCCTACGTTTTTATAAAAAATTGTGGGCCATATTAGATATTCAAAATTAATCTTAATTAATTTTGAAATTCGAATTGGATTAAATGAATTTTGATTTAATTAAATCTGTCCAACATATTTAATCTAATCTATTTATTTAATCCGAATAAAGAGTCAACTGATTTAATTTATCTTTATAAATTAAATCTGAGATACGATATCTCTATTAGTTTTAGTTACTTAATTTATCAAATAAATTAAATATAAAACTAACATTACATAATAATATTATTATCTATATATGATATTATTATTATTTTTGAATTTTATATTATATATATATATATATAATCCGTCCTCCCTAGATTAAACATTGTATTCATTGAATCTTAGACACATCTTAAATTTAATAAATCTGGACATTATAGCTCGTGTTGGACTATTCTTGTGTGCGACCCTGTAGGCCCACATGAAGTTGTCAATGGGCCAATACTGTACTAGCCTACAAGTCGCAAGCGGCTTCTAATAAGACATTATGACTACCTAAATCACATGAAGATCGATGATACGATGCAACCTATCATACAACCATGTCACATCCCTTTTGTCACACGATACTTTGGTCAATGATGAAGCATGGATAGTGTTACCTCCTGTTCTTGACCATTACTTTCTTGATTCTTTAGTAGTCTGACAATTGAAATGAAAATTTTTTTCCATCATAGTATGACCATACATTTCTCCGACTCACTCATTGATTGGCCCATTAATATCTCTCTACTAATGTGAGGGACAAATCTCATCTTGACCATTCACATTCTTCTGCATGAAAACCACTAAGCCCGATCGAAACCTTTATCATCACCCGATTAAAGGTGATTTTAGACTAGGTCAAAGATTAGCTATTCTCATGTAGAAATTCATGATGATCTTAGGTCAAAGGGCATTGTGACGTGGTTATACATGAGATAAGCTTATAACTTAATCCATGCAGCTTTCTCATGAATGAGTCGGTCCAGCACCTTGTACTCTTACAAGTACCTAAGACTTTAATTAATATCTCTATACCTTATCAAAGTCATACTGGTCTTATTTCATCTTTGCTCCCGTATGGATAACCGACCAGGGACAATTTAGGACAATCTTTATGATACGTCCAAGGATATAGTTATCATAATAAACATGCAAATGATACGATAATAAAATTGGAGAAATTTTTCAAATAACAATAATGTTTAAAGTACAATGATTGGCCCCTATGGTACAATTTCCAACATTACTGTCGATGGCCTATCCCACAAGTACATGCTACATCCGCTGCCATTTCTCCTATGATCTCACGTCATCTATTTTCTTTATAGTTTCCACATAATCGTATCACTCCTCCAACTACTCTTTATTGTTTTTTCGACAATGGCACACTCAATCTCTGAAATGCTCAGAATGCTGAACACAGTCATTCTTACACTCACACATTTTGTCAGTACTTATTGGTTTTGTCAAGACCATTACGAATTTTGTCAAAACCATTAATATTTTAGTAAATCCTATTACTCAATTTGTTATAGCCCAAAACTATTAGCCAATTCTTTCACACATTTTGTCATTTCTTATTAATTTTGTCTAAAACATTACAAATTTTTCTAAAATCATTAATTTTTTAGTCGATCCCATTACTCAATTAGTCATAGCCCAAAACTCTTGGCCAATTCTTTCACACATTTTGTCACTACTTATTGATTTTGTCTAAAACATTACGAATTTTTCTAAAATCATTAATTTTTTAGTCGATCACATTACTCAATTGGTCATAGCCCAAAACTCTTGGCCAATTCTTTCACACATTTTGTCAATACTTATTGATTTTGTCTAAAACATTACGAATTTTTCTAAAATTATTAATTTCTTAGTCGATCCCATTACTCAATTGGTCATAGCCCAAAACTCTTGGCCAATTCATTCACACAATTTGTCAATACTTATTGATTTTGTCAAAACAATTTACGGATTTTGTCAAAATCATTACTATTTTAGTCAATCTCATTACTCAATTAGTCATAGCTCAAAACTCTTGGCTAATCCTTTCACATTTTTTGTCAATACTTATTGATTTTGTCAAAACCATTACGAATTATGTCAAAATCATTAATGCTTTAGTCAATTCCATTACTCAATTGGTCATAGCCCAAAACTCTTAGCTAATTCTTTCCCATTTTTTGTTAGTACGTATGAATTTTGTCAAAAACATTACAAATTTTTTCAAAATCATTAATATTTTAGTCAATCTCATTACTCAATTACTGTCATGAAGAATCTGTTTTTTGTAAATTCCAATATTGTACTTGTCACTACCATTACAACTTTTATTAATGGTGACACTTTTTTTTAGTTAATGTAGAAATGAAGGAACGTGTTTTTTGGGGTTCATGACTTGTATGCATTAGGTGTAGGTGATGTTCATAAGCCATTTGACCATTTGCTCGATAGTTATTGTCATGAACATTTGTGATTTTTTGTCAACAGCATAACTGAACTTGTCATTACTATTACTAAACTTTTCATTCATATTAACAAAATTAGTGAACACAATAACTAATTTGGTCAATATGTCAGGCATTTATGAAAACCATTACGAATTTTGTCAACACCATTACTAATTTAATCATTCCTATTACTAAATTGCTCATAGCCCACACCTCTTGGCTAAACCTTTCACACATGTGGTCAGTAGTTCAAGCATATGTGAAAACTATTATGAAATTTGTCAAAGCCATTATTGATCAAGTCATTCCCATTAAAAATTTTGTGAAAACCATTATTCATTTAGCTATTCTCATTACTCAATTTGTCATAACCTACATCTTTTGCCAAACACTTCAACATATTTGGACGTCATGCAGTATTTGTCATTCCTATTGAAACTTTTTTGAAAACCATTATTCATTTAGTCATTCCTATTATTCAATTTATCATAGCCACACCTTTTATCAAACACTTCAAGACATTTGGACGTCATGCAATCTTTGTCATTCCCATTGAAAATTTTGTGAAAACCATTATTCATTTAGTCATTCCTATTACTCAATTTGTCATAACTCACATCTTTTGCCAAACACTTTAACATATTTGGTCAGTACATCATGCAGTATTTTTCATTCTCATTATGCATTTTGTCAAACCCATTATACATTTAGTTAATACCATTATTTATTTTCACACAATTGTTCTTGATTTTTTGAGTTCATATACAAAAAACGTGTATAATAGCATAATTTTGGAATAAAGGGACTAAAGCTTTAGTTAACTTCTATACACTAACAATACATTACAAAAGACCACAGGTTTTTATCAGTATACATGATCAGTGACCAAAAATGTGCACCCACCATTGTTGATTCAAGGATATCAACGCCAACTATGATAGCTTAAGGAAGAAGAAGTTTGGAGCATGTGATGCGATACCCACAGTCAAATATCCTTAGTCCTTACTTACTCTCACTCTCCCTCAAGCGCATATGCGATGGATTATACCCACCATTGCCAATTTAGGGACGCTGACACTAACTTTGACAATTAGAGAAAAAGGAACTTTTTTCAAATGTCTAGAGGATGAAGAAGTTGAAGTCACTCTGTGTTTTGAATTTATTAAATCTTAAGAGTATTTTGGTCTTTCAGCCAAAATATTAAAAACCCAGATTCCCGCACATCCCTTATCTATCTTTTGCAAGTATTAATGGTGTTTTGTGGGTTTTGCAATTTCATATGATATTTAACTGTCATTTTCCCATGATAATAATGATTTCATTGGATCCAACTAAGAGTAAAAAAACAAAAGATTGAGAAAAAGTAAAAGAAGATAGCGACTTCCCTTCATACCGAGTGAAGTGGGAATACAAACAAAATAAATATGAATTAGAGACTACCACGCTCCTATCCTTAATATAAATTATCTTTTAGAAGGTTTTTATAATTTTAATAAATAGAAAAAATATAAAAAAATACAACTTAAACTTCAAAATTCTAAATCAATGATTTTTTGTTAAAATAAATTTTCAATTGCGATACTCTTATAGTCAACATCTATACTTTTATAGTCAACAAGATTAATTTAAGATTTTGAAGTTCAAATGATATTTTTTTTATATTTCCCCTTTTAAATATAAGTCATTTTATAGAAAGTTATATCATTAAATTCTTCTTTTTCACAAATACCATTACCAATTACTCTCTCCATTTCTTTTTATAAGGAACATTTGATCAAATCTCGCAGCTCAAAATGTCAGCTGAGGATAAATAATTTGTCAAAATTATAACGTTTTTTTGACTAAAATGTCATTATTTATGAGGAGATAAGGAATAAGAGAGAGAATAAGACAACTATTATAATAAAAAGAATTGTAGAAGAGAGAATAAGGGAATAAAACTCTAGGCCTTTTAGGAGTTGTGGAAATTTATTATATTGACTTAAACTAGGATAATTAAATATAGGCAAAATAAGAAAGTAACAAGTAAGAAATAAGATATTATTTGAATGCTTCTTATCAAAATGATCGAACAGGCCATGCGTGATGGTTGTTTTTTAATATGGTAAAATACTTGTTAAGATTCAATTTTATCTAAAAAATTTTCACATGAGTTATGGATATCTAGAATTTTTTGGGGATCAATTTTGATTTTAAAAAAATGTTAAAAAGAAGTAAAGTAGTTGCACTAACAGTTAAAAAACTAATATGAACCTTTAATATTTTTTAAAATAAAAGATAACATTGCTCTTTTTTTAATATTTTCAAGATGAAATTGACGGAGAGAAAAAACTTCCAAATACCCACACCTTCTTATGAAAACTTTCAGAATATAATTACACTTTAACCCAAATACCTTTAACTACTTTTCTTAAGTCTTATAATGTGGTTATAACTCATAAGAAACAATATTATAAATAAAAAGCTATGATAAATAAATATGATCCTATTTACTATTTAGTATTTACTAGGATTAACTCACATTTTTTTGGACCAGGAGGAGTTACTGACATTTGAATGATGGGGACTAATTAAAAAGGGAAAATTTCACTCCACTCTCTGTAACAATTTAATATTAAATAGCTCTCAAAATTTTCAAAAATTTCATTATACCCTTTAGGACTGAATTAAAATTAAAAATTTATAGGTGAAAAAACAATTGTGCTCTTACTTTATGAGTTAAATATGATCATTTATAAAATATGTGGGAATTTATAAGTCAAATATACTTATTTACAAGATAAATAAGTGAAATTGCAAGATCATCTAGGCCATGTATAACACAATGAGCATATTTACAATAGTATATATTATTTATAAGACATATTTAAGAATTTACAAACCATATCTCCGCCCTATACAACACAAAGGTATAAATGTATTTTCAATAAAACAAAAAACCTTAATTTCAATTTGTCACATAGGGTGTAGTGAAATTTTCCAAATTAAATATGATGGTTGTTACGATAAAGTGTGACCTTTTCAATGTGTGGGAAAGGAGTGGAACTAAAAAAAAAAAAAAAAAAGCAAAAGCAGGATAATATAAGAATTAAAAGATAAGAAATGGAAAAGGAGAGAACAGATACCCGGGCCACTGTGCTGCCCCTCCATGAGTCATGACATCGTCATTTTGCTGTCGAGATTTGTGCCACTTTGTATCTGAACCGTGCTTTCCACCACACCACGTTACTTTTTTTTTTTAATTTCTTTTTAATTAGAAGGATATGGTTCAAGATTTGAAGCAAAATTCAACTCACGGCCTCCCATTTTCGAAATAAATGTCATGCCCCACTAAGTTAATTGGTACCACTTTAAAATTTAAATTATTTTTTAATAACTAAAATTTAAAAAAAATTGTCTATAAATACCACATTAGAAATTTATTTACTAAATGGGACCTTCATGTATGAACAATATTCTCCCTGTGTAAAACATCTTTCATTGTATTTAAATAATATTCTCAGTGTTTAATATATATCTTTCCTATGTGACATTTTCTTGTATTCGAACAATATTTCCTTATGTGCAGAAGATTTTCCGTTAAATGGTTTCAAGTCTCATTTGATAAATAAGTTTTCAATGAGGTATTTATGGACAAATTTCCTAAATTTAAATTATTATCTAACAAACGTTGTAGTATAGTATATCATTGTTGAATGGTGTAATGTATGTAGCAATGGAATTTTTCAGAAAGTTGCAATCCTATCCCATGGAGAAGGGCCCAGCAAATATTGGTTTTTATTATTTTTATTTTTTTATAGTAGGTTATTTTTTCGTTACATGTTTGAGTTGCTTATGTCCATACAAACGGATTTCTACTTCCGCTGCAGAAACTTTCTCTTCTTCTTCATGGGATCTTACTCTGTTTGTGATTTTGAGTAAGGAAAGCGTGGTTTACCTTCAATATGGACGATACATCTTTTACCAAATTCGATTATCTCCTTCAATTTCTAATTGGCCTTAATAATCTTGATGATGATTTCCAATGTGCTATTCTTGATTATGAGTGATGGATGGTATGTGCCCCCCTCTTCCTAGACATATGATCTTTGTTTTATGAGTGCTTTCTTTTGTCATAAACGGATGAGCTAGCTAGTTATGAAATTTTATTTTTAGTCTTAAATATAAAAGTTCAATATATTTTTCCTTCCAAATTTTTAATTTTTTAAAACTACCTTTGTTGAACTTAATTGTATATGTTAAAAGGGAATTTCCATTAGTGTGGTAGGGAATACCAACATACTATAATTTTTTATAAATAATTAACTAAATTTATATTTTAAAAATATCTGTAAATTAGTTATCATTCTCTTATATTCAAAATTAGAGAAAGTATAATGTTTCTTGTTGGCCATGAAGAAACAAGAGGAAAAATTATTCATAAGAGAACTAGACATAGGAAGCAAGGAGCTTTGCGCGCGCGCATCACATGTTTAATAAGCAACAACTAACTAGCAAGTCGTGCTATAATTAAGCCTTATTAACTAACTTGAAAGGCTGCTTCCTTACTCCACCATTCAATCACTGTTGATTGATTAGGCAACCTTTTAATCACTGATGGAATGGAAAGGCAAAAAAAGAGAACCACAACGGATAATAGGACAGGGTAAAGGCCTCCAAAGTTAGATATACTCAAACTTGACGTCTCTATGTCACTTTCGTCTTCAAAGTCCAAATCTTCAATGGAGGTTGGTAAGGAGCTCCTGGCCATCAACACACGATATGGCTCCGCATCTTGAGTCACCTTTAAGATTGCATTCGAGAAGTGCGAGCCTAGGCTAGATTTTCTTGGGAATGTCTGAAAATACAATTAATACGATATGGTCGAAGTCAGTTAATAGGTTTGTTTCATAAGGACAAAACTTTAGTCAATTGCTTATGTTGCTCAGATCAAATTATTCAATCAGACTTGTTAAAATGTATACGTGTATTTATAAATTCACCTATGAATTTAATGGAGTAGGGGTGAGTACTGACCCCTGTTGCCCCTAAAAAATGAGGGCTTCCCAAGTTTTTTTTTTGGTATTCCTTTTTTATCATTAAATTATACATAAAATGAGTGACATTTTGATATCTTATAATGAAATTATTTTCAATTTTTTTATGTTTTTTCAAAAAAAAATTCAGAAATATGGTGTGATTTTCTTTTTTACTTTAAGCATTGAATCTTTGAAAAATCATAAAAAATTAAAAAATTTATTTTTTTTACCTAAAATATATCAAAATGTCACTCATTTTATTTAAAATCTAATGATAAAAAAAAACATGAAAAAAAAAATTGGGAAACCCCTCATTTTTTTGGGGGCCGCACCCACCCTACCCAAATTTAACCTAATAAATATAAGCAACTTAAACTAAGATTTACCTATCTTATAATTAGAACTCCAAGTAAGAGTGAGGTGGAGTAGTAGACTTACAAAAGCAAATCCACCAGTTTTGTAAATTGGTCCTATCATCATAAAATGAGACTTGTATTTGGAGAGGAAAAGAGTGAGATAAGGAGTTTCATCAAAAATAGCTTCCACTCCTCCTTTTCAGCTCCACATGACAATTCTTCTTCATACTCTTCGTGACTTCCTAGAACCTTTAACTGATACGGCTTGAATCCTATTTGATCAATCAGAAGCCCTCTCACCCATGACCCATTTCGATGTCCCACGCTCACAATGCTACTTTTATTAATCTCGTTTTTGTTGTTAAATAAAGCTTCTTTCCTATTTCTTTGTGTTAAAATTGAAGTTAAATTCGCTGTGTCAACTTGCACTATTAAGATGAATAGGAATGACGTGAGCATCCATCCTGCAGCACTGCTTGCAAACTTCTCCATAACATGTGTGATATTATCAAGTGTGTGATTAAATACAAGGCGCAAATTGAAACATAATACTCCTTCGGATCTTTAATATAAGACATATTTGGGGAGTTGATATTGATTTTAAATATAAGAAATTTTTTTCATAATTATCAATCTTTTCTTAATTTATCCATGCCGTTACTCCCTCAACAATAACCAAAGGAAGAAAGGGAATAAGTGAATTAAGGAATGTGACTAGGATATTTTAAAAAATACATGTTATATTAACTAACTTAACCAACTTTCTTAATCTAATTAAATTAGATAAATATATTTTATATTAAGAATAAGAGGAGTAACATATAGAGTAATCAAATACAAATGCTACATATAAGAACTCACCGATCTTGTAAACTAGGAAGGGGATCAAGAGAAATTAGTCGACTTTGTTTCTTCCGTTGATTTTGGTTTTGTATTTTTCTAATATAATTATGATAATGGTTGCAGCCACAAAAATCACACCTAGAGTTAACCACAGTGACCATATGAAAGGTTTGAAGAGGATCCCCGTACTCGTAGAGGCATTCTTCACCCCGACCAACATTGCTACACACTCGAATCTAAATATGCAACGTGAAATCAACACAATTTGTGCGACTAGCCAGAATTGTGATGTCTCCAATTATAGCACCAAGATCCTACAATATTTTCATACACACAAGCAAGGTTATAATATATATATATATATATATATATATATATATATATATATATATATATTTATTTATTTATATATGTATATATATTTATATATGTATGTGTATATATATATATGTATGTATGTATGTGTATATATATATATGTATGTATGTGTGTGTGTGTGTGTGTGTGTATATGTATGTATGTATATATAATCCATTCATAAGTGTACCAATATCATAACTAGCTTTGAATGAGAAACTAAAAGAAAAATGGGTAAAATGGGTTAAGGTGTTAATTTGCCTCATAAGATTTTTTTAAGTGTAATATTGTCCCTTATCGTTAAAAAGTTAATGTTCAATGTCAATTTTTTAATAGTCAATGTTAGTTTTTAATAGTATAGGACAAAATTATTACATTTTAAACTTTCAAAATGACATTGAATCTGAAAAAACTTCCAGGTAACATTGCTCCATTACGAAAACTTACCTAATAAATTTGCACCTTATTCTAAGAAAAATTGATAAAAAGTAAAACAAGTTAGACAGAAAAGAATGAAAACTTGCCTCCTCTTTCATTTGTGTGCAGCGCATATAATCATAGGTGGTGTCATCGCTTCTACTTCGGTTCGGCAAGGGAACAAACTCATAATTTTTAACGGAAATGGCAAAACATCGAGAGTTTTTAAGAACACATTATAAGCAAAGCCATCAACCCGAAGCTTACTGAAATTATATAAACTCACAAATTCAAGAAAAGAATTTGTTCTTGGGACTCCAATTCTCAACTTTAGTGGTTTATCCAATGTATCACCCGGCCACAATGGATCTTTTAGTTTGTATTCACGGCCACCATATGCCTCTTCACCACCACCACCTCCTTCACTATAATCTTGAACAAGTCCCCTATTAGGGCTCCAAGATCCGATGATCCTTCCTCTTATTGATATCACATTGTATACTTCATACTCCGATTGATCTAGTTGTCCGTTTGTTAAATCAAAATGTACCCCTGACTTGGCTGTGAAATTAGTATCCCGAATTTGACTGCCAAGTATTAGGCCATTGTCTGTGCTGCCTGGCTTCTTTAAAGCCATAGCCAATGCTTCGATTGTGTGATAAGCCCACCATCGATAGATAGTTAGGCTACTATTGAATCTATGCTTGAAAATACGCTCTGAAATCCTATGAAAATTTTTGTTGTTCGAATCCATTGGCCTCACTCCCAATGCACCTTGCATGTATCCTTTCAAAGGAACTTTATCAGGCATGAATGGAGGAAGTTTCGAAGATAGGTCTTGGTCAATATTCAATTTTCTCATAACCTTAACTTGAGGATCTGTCAGAGAAGATAGCTCTTGGATAAGTATCCAAGCATATCCTTCACCCATCATCTTTCTTCTTTTTGCAGCCAAGATAAAACTTGTTCCCAAATCCATGCTCATATGGACAAGAAATACATGTGTTCTCATGTTGTTTAACGTGTCAAGAACGGTGTTAATTCCAAGATCTGTTGAACTTGAATTGATGGCTGTATGTTAGCCATTTGTATGGCCATCTCTTTCAACACATTGGTGAGGCATGGAACAAGCACTACAAGAAAATAGAGTTTTAGTGGCGACATTTGGCGGCGACCTATGAGGTGGCCGCTGAAAGTCCAACTTTCAGCGGCGATAATTATGTTGCCGCTAAAAATTATGATCTTCAGTGGCGACATAGTTTGTCGCCGCTGAAAGTGTTATAATCAGCGGCGACATCATGAAGTCGCCGCTAAAGGTTCCACCTTCAGCGGCGACTTCATGATGTCGCCGCTGAAGGTTCCACCTTCAGCGGCGACAAAATATGTCGCTGCTGAAAGTATGTTTCAGTGGCGACTTCCAGGTCGCCGCTAAAAAGTCTTATTTAATAATTTTAGTTCTTTTTATATAACTTGAGTCTTTATGGGACAATCTTAATTTTTTTTTACTATTTTCATAACCTGTACACTTACAGTGTTTGATTAATTTTAGTTGCATCACGGGTCATTCTTTTATGCTCAATCCATAAGTGTAATCCTTGTCCAAAATGTTATTCTTCTAATAGATAAACTGTGAAAGGTAATGTTCATTAGAGGCTTTTTAAATGGATTTGGTGAATAAATTGGATTTCATTTTGGAAGTTAAAATATATTCCTAAATATTCTATAAAAATTTATATTAGTCCAAAATCATATTTCATATATAATATAAAAACCATAATGCAGTAAAAGTTTATAATAAAGCTATATGAGGTGGATCCATTATTCAGTTTTAAAACATTGAATTACATCTGCTGTTTAGGTAGTGGCTTTCTCCAATGCCATTATCTATAAATTACGCTTTGAAATATCATGGGTAACAATATTGAAAACATTTTTTTTAAAGTAGTTGTTATTCAAAATTCATATTTCATATTTTATTTTAAAACCCGATTTTTAATAAGTTGAAGCAAGTATGTTCTATATCATATTGGTTACTATTTCAAACTTATATTCCACATTTAATTTAAAGACCCTAATATTTATAAGTTGAAGAAAGCTTGTTTTGAAACCTAATATTTCATTTTTGAAAATATACTAAATTCTTGTTTCATATGTAATATTAATTAAAATCTTAATATTAACTACCAGTTTAAAACTTGAGCGATTAAAATTAAAATTGGGTGACACTTCAAGGTCTAAAAGT
The DNA here is from genome assembly GCA_037074505.1 of Albizia julibrissin. Lineage (NCBI taxonomy): Eukaryota > Viridiplantae > Streptophyta > Magnoliopsida > Fabales > Fabaceae > Albizia > Albizia julibrissin. Next base: position 38,177,325 of record CM073487.1, read on the forward strand.
GATATTAACCAAGAAATAATTAAATTAAGTTTATTTATATATTTTATAATTAATTAAGATTTACTTTATTTTATATTTTAATTCTTTGTTGTTAAAGTTGATGAATAAAATTTGTCAAGCGATTCTGCGCAATTAATATTAGTTGCTTGATCATTTAGGAGATTTGCGTTTGATTCTGCGCAATGAATGGAACTTGAGTGGTTTTTCCTTTTTTCAAGTGATGCTAATTATTTAATAAAAAAATATAACAGCATAGTATGGTGTAAGGATTCGAACCCGCGTAGCTAGCTAATTCAACACGTCACTCTTGCCAATTGAGCCAATTGGTTATTGCTACTACCGGTGAAAATTATATAACTTATATAATATTTAATTGTTAAAATCCTGAAACCTAAATCCCCAAATTTTCGTTCCAGCGCGTCAGTTTTTTCATTCAGCGCCTTTTCTCTGTTCTCTGCGACTCTACCACAAGTAAGTTAATCTGAACAATCATCAGGATATCTCTACAATCCTATTACATTACGATTCTCTCCTTCACTCCTCTCCTCATCTAGCAACCTCACCACTATCTGCTTCTCCATTCAGGTAATAATTCATTCATATCCAAAATATACAGCATTTCGGATATTATCTGTAGTTTTGTTCCTGTAGTTCATTTTAGTTGTTAGTTCAAAAATTACAAAGTGAATGGCTTGCCTTTTGAATAAAAATCCTGCAGTTATATAGTGCTTTAACTTTGTTTCTCTCAATCAGTGTTTATGATAGTGAGATCTGTTTATAGTGTTGAACCCTAACTACATGAAAAAACTTGATTATTTGTTTATGTTGTATTAAGGATTCACTGGCTTTATATGGTTCTTTCTTTCATTTGCTACATTTAAATCTTGTTTAATTGAAAATATGTTCAAACGTAAAAAGGTGATGGGCCAAAGTTTGGTAGTAAAAAAAAGCACAAAGAAGCAAAGGGTAATAGCTGTGTGTTTGTAGCTGTGTGTCTTGGTTGTCCTTCACAACAATTCTGTTTTAGTAGCATGTAAAAGAGTTGTAACATACTTTTCTTTGTCTCTCTTCTTCTTTCTCCTTACCATGGATTGATTTTGCACATTGCTTTTTAATTTTGGACTATAAACCCATGACGTGATTCCTTCTAGAGAAAGATACAAAAAAGAAAAAGTTAATTTTAGATTATGATGTGATTCCTTCTAAAGCAGATTCCTATTCACTAGATGGGAAATTTAGCATTAGGATAAATTAAAGTATGCGAGTAGCTATCTGGGTATGGGGAAAAGGGCCCTCTTTCAATGCAATCTTAGTTCAAAATTGAAGCAGGTTGAGAAATTATATTGATTATCAGTCGGGTGCAAACAATGTTATATCCATCATGAGCCAACACTACCAAAGAGAGCAGATTTTATTATTTATATAAGCATATGAGATTGCATGAGTTTATTACTGATTATTAATTATGATTAATAATATGCTTTACCCTGCCTTAAGTTACTACTCCTAGTACCTTTTAGCCTAGGTCAGTCCTAAAACTTATGATTCAAGTGAAGAAGTTGGCATTGTCTCTCTTTCTCTCTTTTTTCCCCTTAATTGCGTTTCATTCTCCCCTGTATACATACACCCCCATTAAGGAGGTACTTCCCTCCTCTTTTTATATCTCTTTTTTTTTTGGTGTACTGATTGGTTTCTTTAAAATACAATCATGGGAGAACATAGATACTGATCAGTAGGCCTAGAGAGGCTGCATCTACCTAGAAGCCATAATGGAATATATATGTGTGTGTGTGTACAGATGATATTAAACATTTAAATCTTGTCTTTTCACATTTGTTGTTTTTGTATTCTTTTTTTTTTTCATCTATGAAATTTTGAATTTTTATTGAAATAGGAATGGATAAAAGTTGGTTAGATATTAAAGACAGAGGCAACCTAGCATACATTAGAGGAGTAGACAATTTTCTACAATGGGCATTTACTCAACATGGTGTGACAAACAAAATACGTTGTCCTTGTAAGAAATGTAGGAATGTTTCATTCAAGGTGAAAAGAGATGTCAGGGCGGACTTATTGATTAAGGGTTTTTGGGATAGTTACAAGGTGTGGGACTTGCATGGAGAAAATATTAGATTTCAAAGTGGCTGTGAGACTTCAAGAAGAGTGGTAGAAAATGATACTTATGAGGATGAGAATCTTGTAAGGATGGTATGCGATGCATATGGAGTTCCTTGTATGGATGATATGAACATTGGATTAAATGAGAGTGACGAGCCTAATTCCCATGCGAAAAGGTTCTTTGACTTGTTAAAGGATGCAGAGAAAGAACTTTATCCGGGTTGCAACAAGATATCAAAATTGTCTTTCATTGTAAAGTTGCTTCAATTGAAATGCCTTAACCATTGGACCAATAAATCCATGGATCTACTATTGGAGCTATTGAAATTTGTTCTCCCGGATGGAGCATTAGTGCCAAATTCATTTTATGAAGCTAAGAAGATAATTCGTGATTTGGGTTTAGATTACAAGAAAATTGATGCTTGTGGGAATGATTGCATATTGTATTGGGGAGAGCATGCAAATGCAAAATCATGTCCTAGGTGCAACATGCCTAGATGGAAGTTAAATAAACAAAAAGGCAAAAAGGTTCCACAAAAAGTTTTGAGGCATTTTCCAATAACACCTAGGCTTCAAAGGCTTTATATGGCAAGAGATACGGCTAAAAAAATGATGTGGCATAAAGAGAAGAACACCAATGATGATGTATTGAGACATCCAGCTGATTCACTTGCTTGGAAACACTTTGATCAAAAATACCCTACCTTCTCTGTTGATCCAAGGAATGTTCGTTTAGGCTTGGCTAGTGATGGATTTCAACCTTTTGGGAATATGAGTGCCAATCATAGCATTTGGCCTGTTGTTTTGGTACCATATAATTTGCCACCTTGGCTTTGCATGAAAAGCCCATACTTTATGATGACACTTCTTATTCCTGGTCCAAAGTGTCCAGGTGATGAGATAGATGTTTACTTACAACCAATGATTGAAGAGTTGAAACAACTATGGGAGGTAGGGGTGCAAACATATGATGCACACTCTCAATCAAATTTTATCATGCATGCGGCAGTGTTGTGGACAATAAATGACTTCCCCGCGTATGGAAACCTTTCTGGGTGGTCAACCAAAGGAAAGCTTGCATGCCCATGTTGCCACAAAGACACACATTGCATTTCATTAAGGAACAAATTATCTTACATGGGTCATAGGCGCTTTCTTCCACAAAATCACCCATGGCGTAAAGATAAGGCCTCATTTGATGGGAAAGAAGAACACAGGGCTCCACCAGTTCCATTAACTGGAGAAGAAGCACTTATGCAACTAGAACGATTGGGTAATGTGTCATTTGGAAAAACCCAGAAACGAAAGCGTCATACAAACACAAATGCTTACAACTGGAGGAAAAAAAGCATTTTTTTCCAATTGCCTTATTGGAAACATTTGTTGATACGACATAATCTTGATGTGATGCATATAGAAAGAAATATTTCTGATAATATTGTGTCGACAGTAATGGATTTGGTTGGAAAGACAAAGGACACATTGAAAAGTAGGTATGATTTGATGGACTTGGGAATTAGGAGAAATATGCACCCAATTAAAGTTGGTAATAATATTTCTAAGCCTCATGCTCCTTACACTTTATCCAATGAAAAGAAACAAACCCTTTGTGAATTCTTAGCTAACTTAAAGGTACCTGATGCTTTTTCATCTAATATATCAAGATGTGTCAACATTCAAGAGAGAAAGATATTTGGGCTAAAGTGCCATGATCACCATGTGCTATTGCAAGAAATATTCCCAATTGCAATCCGTGGGCTATTACGTCCTCAAGTATGTGAACCAATTATAGAATTGGGAAGATTTTTTAAGAACCTTTGTTCAAAGAGTTTGACATATGAGCAAATTGACAAACTTCAAAGTGAAATAGTATTCACATTATGCAAGTTGGAGACTATCTTCCCTCCTGCCTTCTTTGATGTTATGGTTCACTTGCCAATACACTTAGCGGGAGAGGTAAAAGTTGGTGGACCAGTTCAATAGGCTCCTCTCATAGGCTCCTCTCATTCTCTCAAAAAAGGTCGAGGAGTGTACAAATACTTTAAAGTGGACTTGAGGACCAGATTTGGAGCAAAGATACCAGTGAAACTTTCAGACTCCCTAACACGAGCAGTAGGTGCAGAAGCGAGAAACCTTGTTAATTATTGTGGTTATGTTATTAGGACCACAATCTCTTTCCGTTATGGTGCTGAATGGAAGAATATTTGTGAACAATATAGAGATGAGATGATTTTGAAAGTAAAGGTATACTCTTTCTAAATATTTATATATATCTTTGTTTATTTATGTTTTCATAACATAATTATGTTTTCATGCATTTTAGGATAAATTTGAACCTTCTGATGCAATCAACGAAGAGAAGTTCAAAAAAACTATAACAATGAACTTGAAAAATGCCTTTAGAAATTGGAAGACCAACTTACACAAACACTATAACAAATATGCTTCTGATGAGGATAGGCTGGCTAATCCTCCTCCAAATCTTAGTTCTGAAGATTGGGAGTTGTTACTAACATACTTTCAGACTGAAGGTTTTAAGGTACCTTTTTATCCTTTTAAATGGATCATATATTTATTTTAGTCACTAATTCCTTATTACTATTTTTTTTGTAGAAAAAAAGTAAAAGGAACAAGAAAAACCGAGAAAAACAAGTAACAAAGCATACTTGTGGTCCTCGATCATTTGAGGAGATTAACTTCGCTACAGTAAGTTTAATCTCTCTTTACTTTAGTTTATGTTTTCAATCCTTTTTTATTTTAAATTGTACCACCTATCGTCTTTGTATATTATGCTTTATAGAGGGACCCTACTACTGGACAACCTGCACCCCCTGACCAGTTTTGGCAGATCACACATACTAGGAAGACAGCAGATGGACAGTTAGTGTGGGCAGATCAGCAATCTGAGCAAATTCATGTATGTGTTGTGTTTTTATATGCTACATTAAGTTCAAGAATTTTTTATCTCATTTTTTTCATGCTTTAATTCTAGACTGACTTGCAAGAACTTCTCCAACAACAACAAGAAGAGGTAGAGAGTGATGCTCGAATGACCTCTGATGAAATATTGACAGCTGTTCTTGGTGAGAGATCAGGGTATGTAAGAGGAAAAGGGTATGGAGCAGAGCCTTTGAGAAAGAGAGGTCGCTTTCAATCCAATGATAATTCAGCTGTAGAGAATGTGCGTACCCAATTGCATGAGGAGTTTGATAAAAAATTTCAGGAGGAGCGTGCAAAGATGGAAGCAAATCTTGCAGAAGAACGTGCAAAGATAGAAGCGGAGCGTGCAAAGATGGAAGAAGAGCGTGCACAATTTCAGCACAAGATGGAACAAATGGAGCAAAGAATACATGCTCAACTAGCTATCTTGATGCAACAGGGGCAATTAACAACTCCTACTTCATCTATTCCTAGTCTTGTTGACCCACAAGCTGGTCCTTCTCTATAGTTTACATGTTTAATGTTTCTAATAGGCAATCCTTAGACTTTGTACAAGAAATTTAAATACTTGATCTTAATTTTAAAGCATTTTGAGAATCAGATGTTAGTTTTGAAGAATTGTGTTAATATCATTGCTAGTTTAAAATTACTTTTGATCTTTACTAATAGAGTACAGGTTTTAATTTCAGCAATTTATATTAAAAAATTTTTAAAAAAATTATAACTTTCAGTGGCGACAAATGTCGCCGCTGATACATGCTTTAGTGGCGACAAAATTATGGCCACTGATAAGAGTTTTTGTGGCGACAAAAATGTCGCCGCTGATAAGAGTTTTTGTGGCAACAGAAAATGTCGCCGCTGATACATGCTTTAGTGGCGACAAAATTATGGCCACTGATAAGAGTTTTTGTGGCGACAAAAATGTCGCCGCTGATACATGCTTCTGTGGCGACAAAATTATCGCCAGTGATAATACTTTCTGTGGCGACAAAAATGTCGCCACTGATACATGTTTCTGTGGCGACAAAATTATCGCCACTGATAAGTGTTTCTGTGGCAACCAAAATGTCGCCGCTGATTCATGTTTCTGCGGCGACAATTGTCGCCACCTATACCCCACTTTCAACGGCGACCCTTGCTTTGATGCATTCTCTTGTACTTTTAGCGGCGACAAAATGTCGCCACTGATTGTCTATTTTCAGCGGCGATGAACAAATGTCGCCACCAAAAGTATCAGTGACAGTCGTTTTGGCGGCGACATGTTGTCGCCACTGAAAATGCTTCAGTGGCGACTTTTATACTTTCAGCGGCGACAAAAGTCGCCGCTGAAAGTTCATTTTTTTGTAGTGAAGGTGACTGCCATATTCAGTCTCTTCATAAATTGGGACAATTGATTGCCACCCAAGAGAGCTATAGTGGCAGCTATAGCTTGGAACTGATAGCGATTAAGGCCTTGACCGGTGTAGATGGAAGAAGGCGATGGAGGAGGCAAAAGAGATGGGCCAGTCATGGGAAACCAAATAACAGGTTTGTGAAATACTCCCTCACCAAGTCTCACTATATACCTTGCTTGCTCTGAGTTCTGCGGCCCCAAGATGGCATGCACGTCATGCTTCATTAGTTTATAAGCTGCTTGCATATCAAATTAAAGGTTCTGGTCTCCAAGTTCTATCACCCTGATCTCTCCATGTTAAGATAAAATAAAGCCTATTTCATAACAAAATAGGTTGACTCTACGTTAACTTGGAGTGGCAAGGGGACAATATTGGAGACAAGGAAAAACAAAAAAACCATCTTAGTAATAGGAATTATTATTATTTAACTAATTTGAGTAGATTAAGTTTTGTAAAAAGAATTGGGTTTATTAAGAAGATAAAATAAAGGGTTAATGTGCAAATTTAACAATGAACATTTAGAGAAGGAGCGCCTGGCACATTTCTGTTTTGTTGGAGGCAAAAACAACAACCAACAATTAAAAAAGGGTGCAAATTTAACAAAACCGTTAAATTTGACCTAACGCCGTTAAGGGTTTTCTTCTATGATAAGTTAACTTCGTTAGGTTAAATTTAACAGGTTTGTTAAATTTGCACCTTTTTTAATTGTTTGTTGTTATTTTTTCCCCCAATAAAATATAAATGTGCCAGGCCCTCTTTCGCTACAAATTCATTGTCAAATTTGCACCTTAACCCTAAAATAAATGGGTTAATTTAAACAAATGTGAGATGATCTCTCACTAAAATACCATTTTATATCATTATATTATAAGTTAAGTAAATTAGTTTGGCAAAAACTTATAGATATAAGAGGTAAAATGGATAAATTTTATATGTTAAAATGACACTAAAATTTCAATTAAAAAAATAATATCAAAAAAACCCTATAACTTGTTAATGATAACTCATATTATTCTTTCATTTATCCTTCACAAACTATAGGATTTTTTTACATTATTTTTTTAATTAGGAACTTAGTATATTTTCCCATTTTATATTTACAATCATATCTAACAGATTTTATATCAAGCACAGTACGGAGTAAAATGATACCCCTATTTAGACTACCTAGACCTTTAACGGGGAATGACATCTTTGGGCCATTGCATCAATTTAATTTTAATTCAGAACCAAAAAAATTAAAAATTTTAGTAAAGAGATTTTGTTTTTTTAATCATCATAAAATTACATAACTACCCTTTTCCTTTAACACGCATTACATCTTAAATTTTGAAAAATCTATTTCAAATTAAATTATTATATATAAACAGTTGAAAATTATTAATGATGAGTGTCACATTTGCAACTGATTTTTTCAATTCTTGACATGAAGGATTAGAGAGACTTGTAGTTTATGATTTGTGGGGAGGGAGATCGGAATAGTGGTGTTACCTTCTGCTGCCGCCTTGGCGAAGTTGTTCTGAAAAACATCCCGGACTCTAAGGACAATCTTGGTGGTTGTATCCTTATGAACGGAATAGTAATCTTCGACGGCAAGGGTGAGGCTGTTGTTAAGCATGTAACCAAGAGTTGAATTCAGATCAAGAATGACTCCTACTGGTATTTTTCTTTTATTCTGCTCATTGGCCGCCATGGATGGTCTTGCTGTGAGGTTAAGCCATAGTAATAGTAAGAGAAGAAGACTCACACTTGAGAGAGAAGAAGCTTTGGAGATTTTCTGCACCTCTGCCATTGTTCTCACTCTCTCTCTTTCTCTCACACTCTTCACTCTTCCTGTATTATGCCCCAGTCTCTCTCCAGTATTATTATACCCTTTTTCACTATTCTTTTGCCCTTGTATCATTTGCCCTTCGGATTAATTTTTAACTTTACTTTCGCATTCCTACATGTGTGTTTATTCAAATTTTGCAGCTTGATAACGAATATTTTCATTTTTATCATAAAGCGTTATCGATGAGTTTCAAATTTTGAGGACTAAAACTAAATTTTAATTTTTGGGGATAAAAATTAAAATTAAAGTAAACTATAAGGATCAAAATTGATATCAATCCTTTTTATCAAAAATATTGTAATAATTTATCGAGGAAAATCCCTGAAAATACTATGAAAATATCAAAAACCCATACTGGGTCTCAAATCAATTCATTGTACCAAAATGAAACTTTTAAATGTGTTTTTGCAATATTGCTCCTTTATTTTAAAAAAAAAGCCACATCAGCAATTGTCATCAGCTAGTGACTAGAGCTTCGACAATCCCTTATTTTGCGTGGCAAAGTTGGCTACTATCTCAAGGAAGTGTTATTATTTGTTAATCAAGTGTAGAAAGTAGCGAATGAAGTTAGTAAATAGCTGATTAAGTGTAAAATGGATATTTATTACACATTTTCCATTTACTATTCACTTATTTTGTAAATAACAACACATTTCAACAAATATTACAATGGGATGTTTCAAGATATTTAAGGAAATTTCATACTTGAAATGTCTTAAATAAATAATAAAAAATAGTAAACAATTATTTAAAAAAAAAACATAAATAGTTAAGGAAGTGTTGTAAATATCAGGAATCCAACTGTGAGGTTCACTGAAATATTCTGTCATTTGTATATAGCTAATAATGACTAGTGGTTGGCGCCAAAGCTCTAATGGGCATTAGCTAGGTGATTTGAGGGATTTTTTTTTTAAAAAAAAAAGCAATAGCTGATATGTTTTTTCCCAACATTTCAAAATTCTAAATAGGGTTAAGGTACAAACGTAATAAAAAATTATTTTCTAAAGTGCACCCAACACAACTAACTATTTTGAGGTATAAAGTAGACATTATGAATTTTTTTGGAGTAAAAAAAGAAATTTTTACACCCCAAAATAGATAATGAAATTGCTATTTTTGCTCTAAAAAGAAATTCATAATGTCTACTTTTACACCTCAAAAATTCATAATATCTATTTTTACATCCCGAAATAATTAATTATATTGAATGTATTTTAAAAAATAATTTTTTGCTAAATCAGCACTTTAACCCTTCTAAATATGTCCATGTTGAGTGATTTGATATTTTATAAATTTGACACGCATCCATCCATCCTGTATTTTTCGTAAAACCAGATATTTTACCAACCTCAAATTGTGTGCTACACTGTTGTCATCTAACTTCTAACAAGCTATTATCATTTAAGTAACTCTAAGATAATATAATTTTTGGTTCCTTAAGTTTGTTCTTAATTTAGTTTTGATCCCTCAAATTTTAAAAAATGAGTTTTGGTCTCTCAAGAGGTAAAATAATCAAAGTTTTTATTAAATTATAAAGATTAAAATCTTAAATGAAATAAAATTTAAGAAATAAAATCAAAATAAGGGAAAATTTAAGGACAAAGATTGTATTAACACTACTTTAAAAAAAAAAAGTGAAGCCCCTAGGCTGTGTTTGAAGAAATAAAATTGGGAGGACAAAAAGGGGTTAATGTACTATTTTAGTAAAGAAAATTTTCACCAAAAGCGTAGGGCATAATTAAGTTTTAAATGTGCAAAAATATATACAATCTCTTAAAAAAGGTACAATTTTAACAATACCGTTAAACTAACCTAAACTTATGTTAAAAAGCTAAAGGGAGAATAAATTGTGTACTACATTGTTGTCATCTAACTTCTAACAAACTATTATCATTTAAGTAACTATAAGGATAATATAATCTTTGGTTCCTCAAATTTTTTCTTAATTTAATTTTGGTCCCTCAAATTTCAAAAAATAAGTTTTAGTCTCTCAAGAGGTAAAATAATCAAAGTTTTTATTAAATTATAAAGATCAATGTCTTAAATAAAATGAAATTTAAGGAATAAAACCAAAATAAAAGCAAACTTAAGAATAAAGATTGTATTAACGCTACTTTAAAAAGAAAAAGTGAAGCCTATAGGCTGTGTTTGAAGAAATAAAATTGGAACGACAAAAAGGGGTTAATGTGCTATTTTAGTAAAGAAAATTTTTACCAAGAGCGTATGGCATAATTAAGTTTTGAAGGTGCAAAAATATATACAATCTTTTAAAAAAATGTATAATTTTAACAATACTATTAAACTAACCCAAACTTTTGTTAAAAAGATAGAGGGAGAATAAATGAGTCTCACATAAAAAAGAGACGATTATTTGGTCTTATATAACAAAATTGCTCTATTTTTAAAAAATTATATCTATTTTTATACCCTTTAAAATTTAAATAGGTTAGGACATGCTCCCCATGATGTCTTAAAACATTTATCTGATATAAAGCATGATGTTCCTCCTATTGATGATAATAAATGTGAGATTTGCATACAGGCAAAGTCTTTCAAACTGTCCTTTTCTTCCAGCACTTCTGCAAGTTCTCATTATTTTCAATTATTGCATATGGATGTGTGGGGTCATTACAGGACTCCCACATATCAAGGGCATAGATACTTCTTGACTATAGTTGATGATTATTTCAGAACAACTTGGATTTTCTTATGGCTTTTAAATCTGATGCTGTGAAATTCATAAGGATATTCATTGCCTATGTTGAAAATCATTTTACTGCCAAAATTCAAATTGTAAGAATAGATAATGGAACTGAATTTGTTAATATGGAAGTTCAAAGTTTTTTAGTGAAAAAGGCATTGTACATCAAAAATCATGTCCCTCTACCCCCCAACAAAATGGAGTAGTAGAAAGACAGCATCGTCATCTTTTAGAAATAGCTAGGAGCATTATGTTTCATGCTAATATGCCTATTCGGTTTTAGGGTAAGGGCGTCCGGATTACTGCATATTTAATAAATGTGATCCGTTCAAGAATCTTGCAATATTTGACTCCTTATGAATTGTTGCATGGAAAACCGCCCGATTTGAATCATTTGAAAATATTTGGTTGTTTGTCCTTTGCTGTTAAACTAGACTCCACTGACAAATTTGCAAGCAGATCTGATCCTTGTGTGTTTTTGGGCTATTCTTCAGCTTAAAAGGGGTATATTTTGTACAATATTAAGAGTAAGTCTCTCATTGTTAGTCGTCATGTCATTTTCCTAGAGGATAAGTTTCCTTTTAGAGATGGGGACTTTTCCTAATGATCCTAAAACTTTTAATAACCATGTAGATCCTTTCATCTTGGAGAATGATATTCCTACTATTCCCTTACCAAATAATTCTGCTATTTCCTTGCAAAATAATTCTGAATCTTGGTTAGGAGAGAGCACTCAGTTACCTATTTAGCGCACTGACTTTACTTCCAGGAGAAACAATGAAAGCTCTACTTTAGCCCCAACACATACCCAACCGAGACCCAGTAGAGATCGACGTCCTCCAGCACACTTAAAAGACTACCATTGTGAACACCTTCCTTCTTCCAGTATTCAATTGGAAGAATATACAGATCTTGTTAATGATTCAGCTCTCCTTACTTCTGTTTCTTATGCTGACCTGTCTAGCTCTTATAAGTCTTTTCTTGCAGCCATTGACAGGGAAATTGAACTAGAGTCATATCAAGAGGCTACCAAGGATCCCTGGTGGGTTATAGCTATGGAGAATGAAATTAAGGCCCTTGAGGCCAACAAAACTTGGCAAATAGTTACTTTACCCAAGGGTAAGAAAGCTATAGGATGTAAATAGGTGTTTAAGGCTAAGTATAAAGCCAATGGCAATTTAGATAAGCTAAAGGCTCATCTTGTGGCTATAGGGTATTCTCAAAAGGAAGGAGTATATTTTTATGAGACCTTTTCTCTAGTAGTTAAGATAGTGACGATTTGAACTATTCTTACATTGGCTGCTGTGAATACTTGGATAATTTGCTAAATGGATGTAGTTAATGCTTTTTTGCAGGGAGATTTATATGAGGAAGTATACATGATGATCCCCCAAGGTTTTGAATAAAAGGGGGAGAATAGAAACAAAGTCTGCAAGCTGGAAAAATCATTGTATGGCCTTAAACAGACTTCTAGACAATGGAATGAGAAGCTAACTCATTCCTTAATAACAAGGGGTTTCCAACAGAGTAAGTATGATTATGCATTATTTCAAAAGAATTCAAAAAAGGACATAGTCTTTATACTTACTTATGTTGGTCTTGAGGCTGTTAACAATGTAAAGAAATATCTGCACCATAGTCTTGATGCGAACTAACCATGGTATACTTCTTAATCAACGGAAATATGCTACTGAGCTTGTTGATCAAACAGGTTTAGATGATATGGAGGTTGTTCTGACTCCCTTTGAGCAAAATCTCAAGCTCACAATAGAGGAAACCAAGGATGACCACTTTATCCAAGACATAGTGGGTTATAGATGACTTATTGGTAAGCTACTATATTTAACTCTTAATAAGCCTTATATTTCATTTACTGTGTGATAAGTGGATATTTTATAATTAAATAGGTATAGATTTTAAGATACATTTAATTAGATTTATGAATATTTTATACCTATTTAATTATCTTTTATATATTTTTCCTCTTTTCAATCAAATATAAGATAATAAGAGATTTTGACAGAAAATCTATTCATATCATATTTTATTGTGCAGGAGATATTATATGAAGAAAAAGGAAAAAAATATCAAAGGGAGCTGAAAATAAAAAATATAATATATATATATATTGAAAGTGATGAGAAAACAAGACGTGAAGCTGGCAGAAGCTATTCAAAGGCATGAAGATCGTGGACCCCACGCAGGTAAAAAGATCAAAGCATTCTGTGAAAGAGTTTTGAAGGATGGAAAGGATAAAATAATATATTATATGAAATATATTATAATATATGGAAAAAAGAAGAATTATTCGCAAAGCAACAATGAATATGTCAATTAGATCGATTATAATGTGTTGACGTGGGGCCCGCAGACAAAGGGAAAGACCTAAAAGTGTGCCTATAAAAAGGCAGGCGACCTAGAACATGGACGGGGAGAACGAACAAAAAAAGCCGAGCAGCGGACGAGAACAACTGACGGCAAAGAGCTAGTATGAGAAGCAGAGTCAGACGAGGAGGATACTATTAAGGAGAATTTGAACTTGAGAATAAATTGTATTAATGTTCTATTTCTTAATATTATTTTCTCTCTTTGAAATCTGAACTCTATGATGATTTATTATTATTCTTGTGATTTGATTTTACTAATCATGAGTAACTAATATTCTCATTCTAGGATTATCTTAACCCTATTTATGGATTGAACTATTTATTTACTCTCTTTTGCATTAAATGAAATTTTTGTATTGATTTTATCTTGATCTTAATGCCTCGAAATGTCTGATCATCATTTAGTTGTCTTGTTCATTTAAATTAATCTTGAGAAATATAATTTAAGTATAGAACAGGGGTAAAATCATATTAGACTTGAAGTTTAGGGGATAAATGGATGGTTTGTTAGTATCATAGAGATATAGTTACTAACCTAGCATTGTCAGATTAAGATTGGTGTCTAAAATTAGTCATTATTAATTGATACAAGAGATTGATCAGTTTATTAGGATAAATATTTGGTTTGGACTCGAGAGACCATCACCGAATGTCTTAGAATCTTAAATAAATACACATATTCATTTATTGCTGATTGAGAGGTAAATAAATAGTTCAATCCATAAATAGATTCAAGATAATCTTAGAATGAGAATATTAGTTACTCATGATCAGTAAAATCAAATCACAAGAATAATAATAAATCATCATAGAGTTCAGATTTCAAAGAGAAAGAAAAATATTAAAAAATAGAGCACTAATACAATTTATTCTCAAGCTCAAACTCTCCTTAGTGATATCCTCCTCCTTGTAATATGACTCTACTTTTCGTACTATTGTGCAAGTAATAAGTCAATTTATACAAACACCTAAAGAGTCACACATGAAGGTCACCTTGAGACTAGTCCAATATCTCAAATGCACCTTGGGTCGTGGACTTGTTCTCTCCACTGCTAGCACAATAACCCTAGAGTGCTTTTATGATTCAGACTATACAAGTTGCAAGGATACACAACATTCAGTTACTGGTTTCTTAATTAAGTTAGGAGGTTCATTGATTTGCTGGAAATCTAAGAAGCGGAACACGCTTTCAATCTCCTCTGCCGAAGAGGAATATATAGCCCTACGTATGGCTATTTCTGAACTTACTTGGTTGGTTTACTTAAAGAATTGCATGTTCCTAATGTTGAACCAGTAAAGGTCTATTATGACAATAAGGCTACACCACACATTGCTTCGAACCCGGTCTTCCATGAGCATCCGAAGCATATCGAGGTGGATTGTCATTTTGTTCAAGAAAAGCTACTGCAAGGTATGATTAGTTTTGATTATTTGAAGTCTTCAGAACAGCTTGCCGATATTTTGACCAAAGGATTGGGTGTTCCACAGTATGAGTATATTATGAGCAAGTTAGGAACTTGTAATTATGGAGTTCCTAACTTAAGGAGGAGTGTTGTAACTGGTTAATATAGTTAGTATTATCTGTGATAATATACTCTAGTGTCCCATATAGCCAGTTAGCTATTGTTAGGTGTCTAGGCTATCTATAAATACAGCTTAGTTCTCTGTATTATCTCTCTCAATAATAATATTTGAGTATTTTGTTCAGTATTTCGGTTGGGCTTGCTGGTTTAACATCATCCTCTCATGTCCACCTTCGTTTTCCTTCTAACAACCTTCCTCTGTTCTGCACAGTAAAAAGAGTGGCTGGAAGATGCAAGTTCACCATTATCACTGCATCATTTCCGTATCACTACTACAAAAAAGTCATAAATGGTGCTCATTTTTATAAATATTATGGCATTTGGGAAGCGGCACAGCTTCCATCACCATAAAAACAACCTATGGCATTTCTTGAATTTTTAAAAGTGCCGGTTCTTTTTATTTTATATTTTATTTTCAATATACCTCCTACGGCGCTTACTTGGGGAAGCTTTATAGGAGGTATTAACCTCCTATAAGAGGTAATAATTTTATTTATTTATTGATGTAACATTTTTTTTATTTATTTAACGTAATTGTATCATTTTTCTGAACCACACCAATTCAAATCCACAGCAATTTACAATATCAATTGACAATGAAAAACAAACTAAATCAGAATTAAATACACACATAATTAGTTCATAAAAAAACAAAAAAAATGTGGACAAAATGTTATTAAATACCACGCAAGAACTCTAACATTTAAATTCCTTAAACTTGAGCCATACACGTTTTACACATAAGATTCAGATCCAGGATAAATTTTAAATAAAAAAAGAATTTAAACCAAATGTTGGGAAAAAAATCATTTACAAGCAATGACGCTTCTGTAGGAGGAGACATAAGCAGAAAAAAAAACACTTGGGGCAGGAAGCTTTTCATACTGCAACCGAAGTAATGACCAAATGTTGAAGAAAATTGTAGAGGAGGAGACAAGGGACCAAGGAAGCTTCAGCTTGCCGCCGTCAAATATAATGGAGATAATCGATAAGAAAAGGTGGTGGACTAACTGAAGGGACCAAAAGAGAGCTATGTGAAATAAGATGGAAGGCGCGGGAGAAGATGAAAGAATGGCTCTCTCATATCTTTCAAATGAATTTATAATGCTTTTTGAAATAAGGAGATGGAAGGTGCGGGAAAAGATAAAAAAATGGATCTCCTGTGTCTTTTGAATTTCATTTATAATGCCTTGTGACCATGCTTTAAAAAAAATAAAAAGACAGTATATGATTGTAATTAGGGGAAAATACCACTTTTTAAAAAATGATAAGGCATTTTGTATTTTAGAGAGATGAAGCATTAAAAAAAAGTATCTTCAATTTTTTTTTAAAAAAATAGACATTGGACGACGCTTTAATATAAAGCATTGCCTAAGGTTAACCTTGGCCGACGCTTTACATTAAAGCGTCATCCAAGGTCAATTATTTATTTATTTTATGTGTTTTTTTAAAAAGTAACTTAACATGCTTTTTTGCAATTTTCCCAGATCTTACCTTCATCTTTCATGCTTTATATATACTTAATATATTTTTTTAGTTTTTACTTTGTTTAATTTTACATCATAATTAAAAGTCAATTTTAAATGGTATCTTCAAAGACAATTATCAGATATAACCAATCCAATTTTAAATATTATGGATAAAAAATTTTATATTTATATAAAATATATATTTAATATATATATATATATATATATATAACATATAATTGCATTGGCCGTACAGCCAAGGCAATTATATATTCGTGCCTTAGCTTTAGACAATTGTCATTTTTGGCAATTGCCTAAACCGACACTTTTGATAAGCGCCGGTTAAGGCAAAACTTTATTGCCTTAACCGGCGCTTATCTAAAGCGCCGGTTAAGGCAATAAATTTTTATTCCCATATTCGACGCTTTTCTACAAACGCCGGTTAAGGCACTAAATTTTTTTTTGAGGCAATTCTGATTTTTTTCAAATTTTAAGGATCTTATCAGGCGTTTTTCAAGAAAGCATCGACTATGGTACATACATTTTTTTCCTGATAACTTTTTTTTTCAGATTATTCCTATTACTAAGGTGCAAATTTCATTTAAGCATTTTTTTTAGATAAAGTGTTTGTATAGCTTTTGTTAATTTATTTTTTAAATATTTACTTCATTTATTTTAATTCATAATTAAAACATTAGAAATAAATAAGTTGGGGGAAGTTTATTTCCTGACTATATGCATATAACTTAAGTAGCATCTAAATGTTCAGAATAATTTTAAATCATTATACCAATTATGACGCTTTGTTGTAAAACGTCATAGCTGATATACTTGGTATAAAAAAAAGGAAAAAAAGGCCTTGTATGGCGTTTCTTAAGGAAGTGCCATAGAATTTTAACACTAAGTTATGACGCTTATAATAAAAAGGGCCATAAGTTATAATTTTTTTTAAAAAAGAAACAATTACCTATGACATTTTTTTAAGAAACGTCATTAAATGTGCGCCATTAAAAGTCTCTTTTGTAGTAATGTAAGTCATATCTTCCATCTTTAGCACCAATTATCATCACTCTTCTGTCATCATTATCATCAAACTTTTGTCATCTTCTAGCACCACTTTTAAATATAGTTTGGCTTAGTTTTTCTAAATATTTGGATATGAGTAGCTAAGCATTTCTCTTCTAGGATTACTTTAAACCTCTATATAAATTGAACTTTGTTATTCTCTCTTTTCTAGCATTTAATGAAGTATTATACGTTGATTTTATTCTATGTTTAATACCTCTAAGTGCTTGATCACCACTTGGTTGACTTTGTTGAATAAGATTATGCTTAAGAGAGATCTTCTTGTTTAAAGAACTTGAATAAAATCATATTGGTCTTGAAATTCATGTTTGAATAAATAGTTTGTTAATAGAAAAAAGATTTATCTATTGACCTAGCATTGTGATTATAAGATTGGGTCTTAGTAACTATTTTCACTAGTTTGTTACAAGAAATTGAATGAGTTCTTTGAAAATAAATGTTAATTTTGTCTTGAGAAAGTTTTTCCAATACTTGTGAATCTTAGATAAACACTTGATGTTTCATTAGAGCTAAATAATTAAGAGGAAACTAATGAGTTTAAGTGCACCCATCCCAAACGTTTTTTTTTTAAAATTACGATGGTTTCTGCGTTTTTGAAATTTTAGTTTTTTAAAAATTGGAGTGTTTGGATTAGCATTTTAGCAGCTATGTTTTTTTTTTCCAAAAGCAGTTTTTGAGAAGAAGCTCAAAAATATGACTTTTTTTAAAAAAAAGTTACTTCTGTCACCGTCAATTCAAACATAAATCATATTTACAATCTGGTTTTTATCCATAAAAGAAAGTATCATGAAAGAAAGAGGAAGAGGAAAGAAGGGCAAAATAGGAAGAGAGATTCAAAGGTGATAGTGGGTAAAAAGCTAGCATAAAAGAAGAGTTCTCAAGCCAGTTGAATAAATCATTCATCACTTTTGTGTTTCTCTAACCAGTTGAAGAAAAGGCTAGTAGAGGAAGCCATTGCTTCCGTCCAACAAGATCGTCGGTGATATAGGTGATGTTTGGTATAGTTTAAGTTTAAAAAATAAATTTTTTTTATGTAAATCGAGACAAAACTCCTCTAACATATTTTCCTTATATATCATAAAACTTATCTCATATATCATAAATCATGAATTAAAAACAGTTTTAGAGGTTGCAATCGCTATTTAAAAAAAAGGGAAAATTCTAATAAAATACCAAATGAACTTATCAAACCCAAAAAAGTCTGTTAACACTTATAAATGACAGAAAAATCCTCTAGTAGGAATCTGGAATTTCAAAGTTTAATATTTTTACTAAAATACCCTCCTCTTTCTCTTCCTTCTCTCTTCTCTTCTTTACCTCTCCGTCAAATTCCATTAGAGAAGATGATGAATAGTACTTCCTCCACTTCCTTCCCTGTTCTATAGATCTTCATCTCCTTTCCATTACTCAAACAATCAAAACTCTTATCTCAAGATTCTCAACTGTCAGCCATGATAGAACTGGCTGATACCCAAGAGGGGGGGTGAATTGGGTGTATGATAAGAAAGTCTGATGTTTAAAAATCTTTTCGCAGATTGTAAACTTAGTATATATGGAAGCAGCAATTATGTAAATCGTATATGCTGGAAATATAAAAGCTTAGGGAAGAGAATGTGCAAACTGTGATTTATCCTGGTTCGGTCTAATCCACGATGACCTACGTCTAGTCCCCAGGCTCCTCCTGAGATTTCCAATCCACTATCTTCTTGTTTAATCAGGCACAAGAAAAGCCTTTACAAATTCACAAGAGTTACTCCCCCTTACACACTGTAAGGTTTACTCTTTCTTACAGCAAGTCGAGCAAAGCAATCCCAAAGACCTTTCTCTCATGCTTACCCGTGCAAGTCTTATGAGCAGCAACGTTCTCTCCCGCTTACACCACTGTAAGTCTTACGAGCAGCAA
The DNA here is from genome assembly GCA_037074505.1 of Albizia julibrissin. Lineage (NCBI taxonomy): Eukaryota > Viridiplantae > Streptophyta > Magnoliopsida > Fabales > Fabaceae > Albizia > Albizia julibrissin. The sequence continues at coordinate 38,196,737 of CM073487.1, forward strand.
CGTTCTCTACTGCTTGCACCTTGTAAGTCTTATGGGCAGAAACTCTTACTGGCGATTCACTCTACAACTTCCACCGTAAGGTGATCAATCCTCTCAAGGTCCCTCTACCTTGAGAACACTTCTAAAATACAGATGAAGTGTTTACAAGCTCTCTCACAAAGTGTATAAATGTTCACTGAAGTATAATACAAAATATTCTCACTCTCTCAAATATACATAATATAGAAGATGAAGTAGAGCAAAGAGTGGTCGGAGGTAGAAGACTTAGAATATCAGCATGTTCATGTTCTCATCGTATCTCTTGTCCTTCTGTGTTTGAATCCTTTCCTATTTATAGCTGAGTTGTAGAAGATGACCGTTGTAAACATCCATATGTTAGAGTCTGTTGATTCATTTGACCGTTGAGCCCATTCAGATATTTTTCTGTTGTAATCCCATCTGATGCTTAGACAGACACTACTTCATTTTCGGTTGGAGTCCCATTGCTTTGTATGGTCGTTGAGTGTATTTAAATATTTTCCCGTTGATCGTGCTCGGACATATGCTTCAGCGTTGCTTTCTTTCTGTTGTGCACATTCGTTGAAACGTTTATTGAATATTCATGTTGCCCATGATTTGTTGTCACTGAATGTTGATCTGTGTATGCAATGTGATCGGTAGTGCGTAACACCTGTAAAAGCACTCAGAGAAATAGCCGTTAGAAAACATCACTCGGGTGATTACATACTTCACTGGTAGTGATTTTATGAAGATAGTATTCTACTGGCAATGACTGGTAATGATGATCCCTTGAGTAATTTCCATGATTCTGTGAAGTTTCTGAAGGTGATTCTTATAAGCTGCCACTGGAACTGATTTAGTCACAGTGGAGAGTATGCTGAGTAATCACTGGGAGGTATTTAATTCACTGGAAGTGCATTGGGAGTGATATACCAAAATAAACATATCACTTGAGGCATATGGACTTTCACTTGGAGGTGCATTTAGATTCACTGGGAGTGATCTCATCTTCACGGGAAGTACTTCTGATTCATACTGATGTACTGGCAGTGATTTGATGTCAACTGGAAGTGATACTGAGAAAATAGCTAATCACTCGAGTGAATTCAGCTGCACTGGGAGTGATTTTCAGAACAGTGATTTTTTCTTGTAGTGATTTTTGATTCACTGGAAGTGATTTGAGAAAGAGTGAAATTCACTAGAAGTGATTCAGCATCCACTGGAAGTGATCTTCGAAGACAACATAATCACTCGAGTGATTTTGACATCACTGGAAGTGATTTTGCAAACAGTGAATTTTTCTTGCAGTAATTTCAGGCACACTGTAAGTGATTTGGCAAAGCTGAGATATCACTCGAGTGATTTGGAGATCACTGGAAGTGATTTGGCAGAAATCACAAATCACTCGAGTGATTCAGGATCACTGGAAGTGAAATTTGGAACAGTGAAAAATTCCTGCAGTGATTCTGGCGCCACTGGAAGTGATTTGCCATATCACTCGAGTGAATTCTGGAATCACTCGAGTGATCTGTTCTTCAGATCACTTTTACTTCGTTGTTACGTTTCCAGTTCTTCAGCAAACAGAGGTAAATTTCCAGATGACATAACTCTTCGAATATGGCTCCAAAATTGATGTATTATATATCAATGGAAAGCTCTTGAAGTCTAGTTTCATATGGTACTGGTTTCAGCTCAATAGGATCAGTGGTTTGAGAGTTATAGCCAAAATACCAAACTTGTTCTAGAAAGTAACGCTGATGTGAAGGCCAGATTCGAACACTTATATCTCCTTCATCTGAGCTCCTTTGATGTTACTTCTAGTTTCAAGATTACGCATTGGGAGTCTATTTTCATATGCAACTGGTTTGGTCTCAATCGAAGTTGTATTTAGTGAGATATGATCAAATAACCAGACCTCGCTCAGCTGGACGAACAACAGAGTATGAAACACTGAACATCACTCGAGTGAATTAGTGAATCACTCGAGTGATTTTTACTATTTCCATAATCACTCGAGTGATTCTGAAAATCACTCGAGTGATTGTTAAAATCACTCGATGCTACAGTGCTGCTATAGTAAGCTACAGTGAAATACGCTACAGTAACTGTATGCTACAGTGCGCACTGCTACAGTACCCATAGAACTTGAATCTTCATATTTTTCATTAATTCATGCAATTTCTTCATTCCTCAATCTCTTTCTTCCATTGCTTGACTAATCTACAATATATGTAATATCAAATAGTTAGTCAATGTACTTAGAGAAGTATACTATGCAAACTTCTTACTCTCTTAATATTTGACATCTATATTTGTCATCATCAAAACTAATCATATCTAACAAGCCATTCTCCGATTCTCCGATTCTTCCTCTTGTTCTCGGCATCCGTAGGTAGCGTTCTGGAGTTCTCATCTTGACTTCTCCGATTCTCCCTTCTCCTTCTCGTTCTCAGCTTCCGTCGCCTTGCCCTCTCATTCTATTTGGTGCTGATGTTTGATTATGAAAATTGTATATATATCATTATGATTTGTTTTTGCATTTGAATCCATTACATTAATCAGTTTATGAAAAATTTCTTAGCTCAATTCGTTGGTAACTATGTAAGTTTTTTTGGAGTTTATATTTAAGCAATGGATATTGTAATTGGAAATGACAAATGCAGAATGACATACTGATAAATTATGTGAAAGGTGTGGCCATGATGGGTTGTATCTGACAAATTCAGTAATAGAAATAACAAAAGTGTTAATAGGTTTGACAAGATTCATAATGGGAATGACAAGAAGTGCACCTCTTTCGAGCAACACAATTGAATCAGACCTGTGTTCTTTGTTGTTATTCCCATTATGAATCTTGTTATTTCCTTTAAAAACTTTTTTATTTCCATTAATGAATTTGTAATAGTCCACCTCTTTGAACAACACAACTGTATGAGCACCTGTGTTCTTTGTTTTTATTCTCATTATGAATCTTGTTATTTCCATTAAAGACTTTGTTATTTACATTACAGACTTTGTTATTTCTGGTAACTGATATATGAGAGTCAACATATTTGGGCCAACATAAATGAATCAGACCTATGTCTTTTCTTGTTATTCCTATTATCAATCTTGTTATTTCCATTAAAGACTTTGTTATTTACATTAAAGAACTTGTTATTCCTATTAATTAATTTGTACGAGTCCACATATTTGGGCCAACACAAATGAATCAGACCTGTGTCATTTCTTGTTATTCCCATTATCAATCTTGTTATTTCCGTTAAAGACTTTGTTATTTCTGGTAACTGATATCTGAGAGTCCACATCTTTTGGCCAACACGAATGAACAAATTACAATATTCAGAATCAAACATCAGCACCAAATAGAATGAGAGGGCAAGGCGACGGAAGCTAAGAAGGAGAAGGGAGAATCAAAGAAGTCAAGAATAAGAACTCCAGAATGCTACCTACGGATGCCGAGAATGAGAGGGAGAAGGGAGAATCGGAGAATGGCTGACAGTTGTGAATCTTGAGATAAGAGTTTCAATTGTTTGAGTAATGGAAAGAAGATGGAGATCTAGAGAACAAGGAAGGAAGTTGAGGAAGTACTATTCATCATCTTCTCTAATGGAATTTGACGGAGAGGTAAAGAAGAGAAGAGAGAAAGAAGAGAAAGAGGAGGGTATTTTAGTAAAAACATTAAACTTTGAAATTTTAGATTCATACTAGAGGATTTCTCTATCATTTATAAGTGTTAACAGACTTTTTTGGATTTGATAAGTTTATTTGATATTTTATTGAAATTTAAAAAAAAAGGGAGGGAGATTGGAAAAGATGAAAGAATAGAAAAAGCTACTAAAGGCATGAAATGATAGCTTTTGATGTGTCTCACAGCTGGTGTTGTGTGTGAACTCCTCCCTTCCATTTTTTTTATTGTTTATTATTTCAACTTTCGAGGACTTGGAAGTCGGAGCATGGATTGATATGTTGTGTATTGGAAAAATATAACAAAGAAACTAATATGTTGCGTATATTTTTATTGTTTTTTTCATAGATGCATGCTTTTATTGTTTGGGCGGTATTAATCTCATATATTATTTTTATTGTTTAACAAAGTATACAAAATTATAGATTACAAAATTTATTATTTATTTGAACGTCTGTAACCAGAAAAATCATTGGAATTGGAACGTTGAACTCCTAATAACATCTCCATTACCAGAAGATAAAAGATTACCTTGAAGTAAAAAATGAATTAATCTCAAACTCTCGGCCGTAACCATCGCATCCTCGTCTCTGCATCCACTCCGTCACCGCTATCCTCATAGTAGCTTCTTTGCCGGCGACATCACTAGATCCGCCCACTGTCCGTCCACTTCTAGGTAAAATAGGGGAATGAAGAAAAGGGGGTGAATCTTTAGTAGAGCGGAGAGAGTGAGAATAAAACTCAAGGCTGTGTGGGGGAGTAGGACGTCAAAAAAAGAAAGTGCCCATACTTAAATGAAGAGAGGGAAAAGGACGTCAAAAAATGCCTTCTTAAAAATTGAAATTTAAAAATGGGGAGGCTAAAGCTGACTAAAGAAAATAGGAAAGGGAAATTTGGGCTGAGCCTATCAAACCCTACAAGCAGGGTTTGAAATTTGAATAGGTTTATTAAATCACAAAATTCTCTAGCCGGCGTAGAGTCACATACTCCATTATTGCAATAGTTAGTTATCCCAAAGGCTGAAGCTTTTTTTTTGGGGAAAGCAAGCCATATCACTGTTGTGAACAGTGATATGTGTCCTAAGCTGATGATGAGCCATTCTAAAGAGTGAAGCCGGTAGAACAGTATTTATAGTTATATAGATACCACACTATCTTTATTACGAAAGCCAGTGAACAGAAGATGGGAAAGCATGGACCCCAAAATAAAACTTCTCCGGTTTTCCAAAGATGGTAAAAATGTTTTTTAAGAGATAGAGTAACAATATTATAATCAAGTATTTTTATAAACAATTTTCAAATATAAAAAATCTATATTAATTATGATGATACCCCAAAATTTGATTCATTTAGCTTTTTTGTCAGTCAAAATTGATAAGAAGGCCACCACATGAATGCTCCCCAGTCACAACTTCCCCTACCAAAGGCAAAGTGACAACGTATACGCTGGCGCCCGGTTGTGCTTTTTTGTTTTTTTTGTTTTTTGTTCTTTCCTTTTTTTCCCCAACAACACCCTTTTGTGCTTTAAACATAATAGATGAGAGATATTAATTATAAAGTACTCCTCTCATATTTATTTATAAGTGACTCTCAGTACATGTTTGGATTAATGGTGGAGAAATGACTTTTTTTCCAATCTAACTTTTACATAAGTGAGTTTGAAAAAAAATTTAGATTGTAAATGTGATTTGTGTTTGGATTAGCGGTGGCAGAAGTGGTTTTTTTCTAACCTTGAACATGTTTGGTTTAGCATTTGAAAAGCTCATTTAGATGAAAAATAACTGAAAATGGTATGAACCTTATTGAATACTACACACACACACACACATATGTAATTGATGGGAAAAAATGTAAATAAAATTTTATAAAATAAAAAGTCCAATTATTAATGAAAAAGAAGAAAAATACACTGAAGTACTTAATTGAAAAAGAATAAATATATATTTCAATATGAATGGCATACATGAAGTATATCCTAATTGAATTATCTACTCCTAGCAAGTTGGTCTCTGATCGTGTCACGAACATGATTTATGTGTGTTGAAGATAATATACGGATAGTTGATGTGGATGCTACATCAACTAGATCATTATTACCTTTAACAAATCCATTATGTGTTTCAGCTTGTTGAAAATCCACATCTGTTTGGGAATTTCTGCGGATAAGGTTATGTATAGCCATTGTTGCATAAACAATATGGACTTGTATTTCGAAGCTAAATGACTTCATTTCCCCCAAGAGCTGAAATCTATTCTTCCATACTCCAAACATCCTTTCGATAGTGGTCCTCAAGCTTGAATGATAATAGTTAAACATCTCGTTCGGAGTTGTGAATCCTTGGTGTCGCCTGAAATCTGGAATGTGATAACGCTCACGTTTATGTAGACCAAGATATCCGATTGGTGTTGGGTAGCCAACGTCGACCAAATAATATTTTTCTAATAAATACACAATTTTGTTTAACACCGTAAAATGATAGCGAATGTCACCAAAAATATAAAGAAACACACAATGTAGGTTCAGGTTTTGAAGAGATATCTTCAGATAGATGGGGGAAATTCATAGATGGAGTAGAAATAGCAGTTTGAAAGATATGAGCATCATGTGTAGTTCCCTCCCACCTTGCCAACACAAAAGTAAAGCACATATCCCAATCACACACAACTATGATATTCTATGTCGGATATCCCTTTCTACTGATATATTTCTCTTGTTTAGACTTGTTGACCACACACCTGATATGAGTTCCATCAATTGCTTCTATTGCATCCTTGAAATATGGGTAATATCGCCAATCGTTGATGGTTTTTAGGTGACAATCACGAAACTCAAGATCAAGCGGTTTGATAATTTCTTCCGAAAGGTTAACACAAGCATCTAAAACTTTATGGAAGATCTTGTGGATAGTTTCTCCAGAATGTTGAAATCATTCTTATAAGATTCTATTTCCTTATACATGTCCAACTGTGTACAGAAACATGGCTACTATTTCTTCTATTCCAATATACCTAGTCCTCCGTAACCCATGTTCTACCAATTTAGAACATAAGATATGGAAGATATGCTTTTCCACTTGGAAATTCTCAAGGCAAACTCTATCATGGTCTTCCAATACCTCTTATACCCACTGTGCACCTGTTTGCTTACTAGTTCTACGTGGTTCTTTGCAAACATAAGGCACAACATATTGAGCCATCAAAGCAGCCACATACTCAGACTCTGTCATGTCTTGATCTATAAGGGACATGAGTTGGGACTTTCTATCGGCATGAGATGATCCTACTTCCTCCGTTCCCTCTGAAATATCATGACGACTCAAACTTGCCATGAAAGATGTAACCTGTGTGAGTAGCATGATTATATGAAATCAAACACAATTATAACACTGTGCAAATAGAAAATCAACATCATATAGGATAGTTTAGTAAAATTCAATGGTAAATCAACGTCAAATTTAAAATGGATAAGCGTTATGTTTTAATTATACATAACAAAGTTTATAAAAGTAATATAAAGTAGAGTTCAGCAAGTCGGGGGTTTTTGAAGGTCAGGATTGTTGTAAGCATGTTTGCACAACCACTCTAGCAAGAGTTCTTTATCTTCTCTCATCCCCACATACATGTCGCGAGCAACCTGATGCATCATCATATTACAATAGCGGCGACAAAAGTCCCTGTCACTGGCAACTTCTAGAATAGCTCGTAATTCTTTTACGACGCGCTTAGTTGTAGATCATTTGTTACGATCTTCTTTAGTGCATATGCTTTAATAGCAGATGCGTCAGCTATTCTACTAATCGCATCTGCTATTACTTTCGAGTTTGTGGTTTTCTTCTTGTTCGATTTGCTCGACCCTTCAGCCCTCTTTCTCTTCCCACTGCTTCCTAAACCACTAGGTGTACTAGGTAGAGTGTCTGTTGTTAAGGTAATTTCTTGGAAATCTTGTGTCACTCCTATACTTGGTCCAATACTAGGAGGTTCAAGATCTTCCTCACTATCTCCTGAACCTTCTTCTAGGTCCATCGTAGGTCAGTAGACGTCATCATTATCAGCCGGTGACATCCGTTGTATAGAAGAGGGTGTGAACATTCTGTTGCCTGATGCCATAACATCCTTAAAAAGTATCTCTAATTCTTTTGCGAACATGAGCCCTTTGTACTTATACTTGGCGTAGTCTCCATTCTCCTGTATGCATATAATATTGACAATACATTTAACAATAAGAATAACAACAACAACAACAACAACAATGATAAGAAGGAATTTGTACCAATATTTTCCTGTCCCACCACTCATCTTCTGCAATCACCATATTCTTCGCAGAGTCAAAAGATATACCCATCTCTTTGGAAAATAACTTATCACATGCCTTACATTCTTTCCTTAGGCTATCTAACCTATTTTTAAGTTACTTCTTATCATATGATCGTCTTGTTTTCTCATTAAATGAGCGCACAATGTTCTTCCACCCCTCCTTTGTGAATAACGATCCTAGTCGTTCTTTCTTGTATATTTGATCAAGGCATTCATGTATGAAAACCCCCGTGGTACTTGCATCCCACGTTGTGTTACTTTTGTCTTTGTTCATACTTCTATGTCAATTATGAACCCATAAGGATCATCAAATCTAGAATCATCAAAATTAATGATTGGAAATAAAACCAATGTCAATAAATAGATTTATGTCAATGAATTTGATTTTTAATATAAAATGCATCATACATAGGCTCGTCAATTTAGTATATGCAATGCAATTTATGTAGATAAATTACATGTTTCATGAATGTTTAAAGGTATATCTTAATAGTTTTTTAAATGAACAAAAGAGTAATATCTCTCTCTATATAGAATAGTGGTTAAACATTCAAATTATTCACAAGTAAATAGATTTCGTAAAGAAAATCATGTCTATATTTCATGCAAGGCAATTTAAAATATAAATTAACATGACCTAATACTTACTTTGATTTCATACTTTATATAAATAAACTATACAAGCATTTATCTTAATGAAGAAAGGAATAGAGGATTAGGCAACAGTAAGTTTGCTTTGAGTATGAGTACAAGCAATTATCCCCTAGCTTTTTGGCCATGTGTATAGCTAATGCTTTAAGTGGCAAACTCAAATAATATGCCTTTTGTTATTGCATTCACCCAATCGAATGATAAATGAATGAACAAAACAATACAAACAAACAAGTAAAGGAACTAGTTAATAATAAATAATAAAAACACTGAATTTCTTTTAGGGAAAGTAAATATACCGATTTTGAGCTAATATTAAACCGATAAGAAATCAACATAAGAAGGTTTATGTTTTTTAAGCATCAACCAAATTAAATCTAAACTCAACTATATATATATATATATATATATATATATATATATATATATATATTGTTATAATTGATGTGAAAAAAATATAAATAAAATTTTATAAAATAAAGAAAGTTCAATTATCATTAAAAAAGAAAAAAAAATACAATGAAGTACTTAATTAAAAAGGGATAAATATATATTTCAATCCGAATGTATTTTGGTTTTTAGATATATTTGTCTAGTAGATGCTTTTGCTTTCATTTATTAGTGAATTGTTGTTTTCTTTTCTTCTTTTGCTTTCTTTTTAAATAAAGAGACATATAAAATGGTCTGACCTGTGACACAATAAATCAAGCCTATGATTCTTTATTAATGTATATTATCCCTTTCATACCCGCATTATCATTATTGCAATAATATTAATATTAACTAAAAAGAATCTATCTTTAGCATATCATTAAGATGATTTCACTGTGTGTTCTAACATGGTTTTGTTTTCCCCCGTTCAATTATGGGTGTGAACAGAGTTACAACGAAAAGAAGAACAAAAACTACTGTTATAACAAAAACAAGAACTCTAGAGCTTCATTTTCAGTAGCTACAATATATATAGAGAAAATGAAATTGGCAACAAGGAAATGGATGAGGAAAAAAATAATATGGAAAAAAAGAGCATCTTTGATCAGTTCAGTCAATATTGATTCATGAGTAATATCGGCTACAATTACCATGATGATCCTTTAACAAAATGTGAGGCAGGATTAGCAGGGACACGGTCATGAAGCATCTTTCACACACATTTTCAGCAAAAGAAGAATAGAGTTGTACCGAAAAGAAGAACAAAAACAAAGTTATAGCCAAAAAAAGAAAACAGAGCATCGTTTATGGTAGCTATAGTAACGCTGGCCACCGTGACGTTGTGCAACGACGACCTCAGAGCAAGGGAACATATGGGTGATAGCAGATAAGAGGAAAAACATGTGTAACGCCAGTGTCACACAAAAACCACCGGAAACAAAAAAAATCAAACAACAGACCCACCTGAAGGCCACAACTCCGGCGAGTTTGAACTTTTCCGGCCACACGACAATATCCGGTGAGCAGAGATCAATTCACTCAACCACGGATCTTCCTAACACACGGCAACCCCAATAGATGGCGAAGGTGAAAATGTGAAGAACACACAGATCTGACAACCACCACGTTACTGACACTAACACCCGACGTAATCTAACCAGATTCACCCTCAGATCACTAAAACCATCAACATGCATGAAGGGAAACACACCGTCGCCACTTACAAGTACAGGAGCTGGGAAATTTTCTGCTAACGGCCAAAGAAGAAGCCACAGAAACGCCGTCACGTCACCCTCCTCCCACAGACAACAACCAAGCTTCTCACTTATGATCCACAAGAAGCCACTGTCATAGTTGAAGGGAGTACTGAAAGTGACGAGGAAGAAGCCGAAAGTAACAAGGAAGAAGGTGTGAGCTGAGAAGAGAGTGGAGAAAGTGAGCTGAGATTTCGGGTGTGGAAAGCTACGGTGCGGCAGGAAGAAAAGCTATGATTTTGGGCTTCTATTAGAAGCAGCGATGAGGATAAAAGCCCAGTTCCAATCACCATGGACCCAAACACTAGATCAGCTAGTCTATTGTGCGTTTCTTCACACCGTGCGTTTAGATTCTGTAAACGTGTTTCCAAACATAGCCTTTCAACTTATCTCACTAGAATAAAAAACATCTCCAAAATTTATTACTTCTGCTTTAAAATTCAATAATTTTTTAACTTCAGTTCTATTTAGTCTACACTATACCACATGAAAATAAACCTACAAAATTATCAATAAAAGTTAACTGTCTCTCTATCTTATAAATATGAGTATCGGATCATAGAAGTACTTTTTGAAAGATATTGATCATCGTTGTTATTAATATTATAAGTCATTTTCTGGATCATGCATACATGAGTATAACTATGTATATATAAGTATAATGGGTAACTTAGTGTCTTTTGACTCTTTTATATGATCATGATTTTTATGAACATTTATAATAAATCTAAGTTCATATAAATTCTAAAGGTGAAAAACTAATGAAAATTAAAAATAATTGGGCTTGGGCCCTTGTGTTTTACCAAACAAAAAAAACTAGAAAATATTGATTATTTCCTTTAAATTATTTTTTAAAATATAAATAATACACCCTACTTTTTTTTTTGGCAAATGACAAGTCTACCTCCCTTTCAATATGCGCTTTTTTTTGGGAACCAAAATATACTTTTTTTCCACTTATTCTTAATTAAAAGCATTTCAATTTAAAAATAATGAATTAAAAGATTGGGATTTGTTCCAAAATTTAAAAGCATGGGATAAAAGACACGTGTCATGCATACATTGATCAAAGCCATACCACTTTTTAATGTGACCACATGATTCATGTGTGGCGTCTCTCACTGGTCACTCCAGCCATGTCATTCTCTAATCAATCATGGAGTACTCCCAAAATTCCACTTAAGGGCATTTTGTTGGGCTAAAGTGTAATTTAAGTAATAATGTTTTTTTCTTTTTGTCATATCTCCTGACACAATTAAATTTTAAAGGGTATAAAAATAGATATAATTTTTTAAAAATAGAGCAATTTTGTTATATAAGACCAAATAATCGTCTCTTTTTTATGTGAGACTCATTTATTCTCCCTCTATCTTTTTAACAAAAGTTTGGGTTAGTTTAATAGTATTGTTAAAATTATACATTTTTTTAAAAGATTGTATATATTTTTGCACCTTCAAAACTTAATTATGCCATACGCTCTTGGTAAAAATTTTCTTTACTAAAATAGCACATTAACCCCTTTTTGTCGTTCCAATTTTATTTCTTCAAACACAGCCTATAGGCTTCACTTTTTCTTTTTAAAGTAGCGTTAATACAATCTTTATTCTTAAGTTTGCTTTTATTTTGGTTTTATTCCTTAAATTTCATTTTATTTAAGACATTGATCTTTATAATTTAATAAAAACTTTGATTATTTTACCTCTTGAGAGACTAAAACTTATTTTTTGAAATTTGAGGGACCAAAATTAAATTAAGAAAAAATTTGAGGAACCAAAGATTATATTATCCTTATAGTTACTTAAATGATAATAGTTTGTTAGAAGTTAGATGACAACAATGTAGTACACAATTTATTCTCCCTTTAGCTTTTTAACATAAGTTTAGGTTAGTTTAACGGTATTGTTAAAATTGTACCTTTTTTAAGAGATTGTATATATTTTTGCACATTTAAAACTTAATTATGCCCTACGCTTTTGGTGAAAATTTTCTTTACTAAAATAGTACATTAACCCCTTTTTGTCCTCCCAATTTTATTTCTTCAAACACAGCCTAGGGGCTTCACTTTTTTTTTTAAAGTAGTGTTAATACAATCTTTGTCCTTAAATTTTCCCTTATTTTGATTTTATTTCTTAAATTTTATTTCATTTAAGATTTTAATCTTTATAATTTAATAAAAACTTTGATTATTTTACCTCTTGAGAGACCAAAACTCATTTTTTAAAATTTGAGGGATCAAAACTAAATTAAGAACAAACTTAAGGAACCAAAAATTATATTATCTTAGAGTTACTTAAATGATAATAGTTTGTTAGAAGTTAGATGACAACAGTGTAGCACACAATTTGAGGTTGGTAAAATATCTGGTTTTACGAAAAATACAGGATGGATGGATGCGTGTCAAATTTATAAAATATCAAATCACTCAACATGGACATATTTAGAAGGGTTAAAGTGCTGATTTAGCAAAAAATTATTTTTTAAAATACATTCAATATAATTAATTATTTTGGGATGTAAAAATAGATATTATGAATTTTTGAGGTGTAAAAGTAGACATTATGAATTTCTTTTTAGAGCAAAAATAGCAATTTCATTATCTATTTTGGGGTGTAAAAATTTCTTTTTTTACTCCAAAAAAATTCATAATGTCTACTTTATACCTCAAAATAGTTAGTTGTGTTGGGTGCACTTTAGAAAATAATTTTTTATTACGTTTGTACCTTAACCCTATTTAGAATTTTGAAATGTTGGGAAAAAACATATCAGCTATTGCTTTTTTTTAAAAAAAAAAAAAATCCCTCAAATCACCTAGCTAATGCCCATTAGAGCTTTGGCGCCAACCACTAGTCATTATTAGCTATATACAAATGACAGAATATTTCAGTGAACCTCACAGTTGGATTCCTGATATTTACAACACTTCCTTAACTATTTATGTTTTTTTTTTAAATAATTGTTTACTATTTTTTATTATTTATTTAAGACATTTCAAGTATGAAATTTCCTTAAATATCTTGAAACATCCCATTGTAATATTTGTTGAAATGTGTTGTTATTTACAAAATAAGTGAATAGTAAATGGAAAATGTGTAATAAATATCCATTTTACACTTAATCAGCTATTTACTAACTTCATTCGCTACTTTCTACACTTGATTAACAAATAATAACACTTCCTTGAGATAGTAGCCAACTTTGCCACGCAAAATAAGGGATTGTCGAAGCTCTAGTCACTAGCTGATGACAATTGCTGATGTGGCTTTTTTTTAAAATAAAGGAGCAATATTGCAAAAACACATTTAAAAGTTTCATTTTGGTACAATGAACTGATTTGAGACCCAGTATGGGTTTTTGATATTTTCATAGTATTTTCAGGGATTTTCCTCGATAAATTATTACAATATTTTTGATAAAAAGGATTGATATCAATTTTGATCCTTATAGTTTACTTTAATTTTAATTTTTATCCCCAAAAATTAAAATTTAGTTTTAGTCCTCAAAATTTGAAACTCATCGATAACGCTTTATGATAAAAATGAAAATATTCGTTATCAAGCTGCAAAATTTGAATAAACACACATGTAGGAATGCGAAAGTAAAGTTAAAAATTAATCCGAAGGGCAAATGATACAAGGGCAAAAGAATAGTGAAAAAGGGTATAATAATACTGGAGAGAGACTGGGGCATAATACAGGAAGAGTGAAGAGTGTGAGAGAAAGAGAGAGAGTGAGAACAATGGCAGAGGTGCAGAAAATCTCCAAAGCTTCTTCTCTCTCAAGTGTGAGTCTTCTTCTCTTACTATTACTATGGCTTAACCTCACAGCAAGACCATCCATGGCGGCCAATGAGCAGAATAAAAGAAAAATACCAGTAGGAGTCATTCTTGATCTGAATTCAACTCTTGGTTACATGCTTAACAACAGCCTCACCCTTGCCGTCGAAGATTACTATTCCGTTCATAAGGATACAACCACCAAGATTGTCCTTAGAGTCCGGGATGTTTTTCAGAACAACTTCGCCAAGGCGGCAGCAGAAGGTAACACCACTATTCCGATCTCCCTCCCCACAAATCATAAACTACAAGTCTCTCTAATCCTTCATGTCAAGAATTGAAAAAATCAGTTGCAAATGTGACACTCATCATTAATAATTTTCAACTGTTTATATATAATAATTTAATTTGAAATAGATTTTTCAAAATTTAAGATGTAATGCGTGTTAAAGGAAAAGGGTAGTTATGTAATTTTATGATGATTAAAAAAACAAAATCTCTTTACTAAAATTTTTAATTTTTTTGGTTCTGAATTAAAATTAAATTGATGCAATGGCCCAAAGATGTCATTCCCCGTTAAAGGTCTAGGTAGTCTAAATAGGGGTATCATTTTACTCCGTACTGTGCTTGATATAAAATCTGTTAGATATGATTGTAAATATAAAATGGGAAAATATACTAAGTTCCTAATTAAAAAAATAATGTAAAAAAATCCTATAGTTTGTGAAGGATAAATGAAAGAATAATATGAGTTATCATTAACAAGTTATAGGGTTTTTTTGATATTATTTTTTTAATTGAAATTTTAGTGTCATTTTAACATATAAAATTTATCCATTTTACCTCTTATATCTATAAGTTTTTGCCAAACTAATTTACTTAACTTATAATATAATGATATAAAATGGTATTTTAGTGAGAGATCATCTCACATTTGTTTAAATTAACCCATTTATTTTAGGGTTAAGGTGCAAATTTGACAATGAATTTGTAGCGAAAGAGGGCCTGGCACATTTATATTTTATTGGGGGAAAAAATAACAACAAACAATTAAAAAAGGTGCAAATTTAACAAACCTGTTAAATTTAACCTAACGAAGTTAACTTATCATAGAAGAAAACCCTTAACGGCGTTAGGTCAAATTTAACGGTTTTGTTAAATTTGCACCCTTTTTTAATTGTTGGTTGTTGTTTTTGCCTCCAACAAAACAGAAATGTGCCAGGCGCTCCTTCTCTAAATGTTCATTGTTAAATTTGCACATTAACCCTTTATTTTATCTTCTTAATAAACCCAATTCTTTTTACAAAACTTAATCTACTCAAATTAGTTAAATAATAATAATTCCTATTACTAAGATGGTTTTTTTGTTTTTCCTTGTCTCCAATATTGTCCCCTTGCCACTCCAAGTTAACGTAGAGTCAACCTATTTTGTTATGAAATAGGCTTTATTTTATCTTAACATGGAGAGATCAGGGTGATAGAACTTGGAGACCAGAACCTTTAATTTGATATGCAAGCAGCTTATAAACTAATGAAGCATGACGTGCATGCCATCTTGGGGCCGCAGAACTCAGAGCAAGCAAGGTATATAGTGAGACTTGGTGAGGGAGTATTTCACAAACCTGTTATTTGGTTTCCCATGACTGGCCCATCTCTTTTGCCTCCTCCATCGCCTTCTTCCATCTACACCGGTCAAGGCCTTAATCGCTATCAGTTCCAAGCTATAGCTGCCACTATAGCTCTCTTGGGTGGCAATCAATTGTCCCAATTTATGAAGAGACTGAATATGGTAGTCACCTTCACTACAAAAAAATGAACTTTCAGCGGCGACTTTTGTCGCCGCTGAAAGTATAAAAGTCGCCACTGAAGCATTTTCAGTGGCGACAACATGTCGCCGCCAAAACGACTGTCACTGATACTTTTGGTGGCGACATTTGTTCATCGCCGCTGAAAATAGACAATCAGTGGCGACATTTTGTCGCCGCTAAAAGTACAAGAGAATGCATCAAAGCAAGGGTCGCCGTTGAAAGTGGGGTATAGGTGGCGACAATTGTCGCCGCAGAAACATGAATCAGCGGCGACATTTTGGTTGCCACAGAAACACTTATCAGTGGCGATAATTTTGTCGCCACATAAACATGTATCAGCGGCGACATTTTTGTCGCCACAGAAAGTATTATCACTGGCGATAATTTTGTCGCCACAGAAGCATGTATCAGCGGCGACATTTTTGTCGCCACAAAAACTCTTATCAGTGGCCATAATTTTGTCGCCACTAAAGCATGTATCAGCGGCGACATTTTCTGTTGCCACAAAAACTCTTATCAGCGGCGACATTTTTGTCGCCACAAAAACTCTTATCAGTGGCCATAATAATACTGGAGAGAGACTGGGGCATAATACAGGAAGAGTGAAGAGTGTGAGAGAAAGAGAGAGAGTGAGAACAATGGCAGAGGTGCAGAAAATCTCCAAAGCTTCTTCTCTCTCAAGTGTGAGTCTTCTTCTCTTACTATTACTATGGCTTAACCTCACAGCAAGACCATCCATGGCGGCCAATGAGCAGAATAAAAGAAAAATACCAGTAGGAGTCATTCTTGATCTGAATTCAACTCTTGGTTACATGCTTAACAACAGCCTCACCCTTGCCGTCGAAGATTACTATTCCGTTCATAAGGATACAACCACCAAGATTGTCCTTAGAGTCCGGGATGTTTTTCAGAACAACTTCGCCAAGGCGGCAGCAGAAGGTAACACCACTATTCCGATCTCCCTCCCCACAAATCATAAACTACAAGTCTCTCTAATCCTTCATGTCAAGAATTGAAAAAATCAGTTGCAAATGTGACACTCATCATTAATAATTTTCAACTGTTTATATATAATAATTTAATTTGAAATAGATTTTTCAAAATTTAAGATGTAATGCGTGTTAAAGGAAAAGGGTAGTTATGTAATTTTATGATGATTAAAAAAACAAAATCTCTTTACTAAAATTTTTAATTTTTTTGGTTCTGAATTAAAATTAAATTGATGCAATGGCCCAAAGATGTCATTCCCCGTTAAAGGTCTAGGTAGTCTAAATAGGGGTATCATTTTACTCCGTACTGTGCTTGATATAAAATCTGTTAGATATGATTGTAAATATAAAATGGGAAAATATACTAAGTTCCTAATTAAAAAAATAATGTAAAAAAATCCTATAGTTTGTGAAGGATAAATGAAAGAATAATATGAGTTATCATTAACAAGTTATAGGGTTTTTTTGATATTATTTTTTTAATTGAAATTTTAGTGTCATTTTAACATATAAAATTTATCCATTTTACCTCTTATATCTATAAGTTTTTGCCAAACTAATTTACTTAACTTATAATATAATGATATAAAATGGTATTTTAGTGAGAGATCATCTCACATTTGTTTAAATTAACCCATTTATTTTAGGGTTAAGGTGCAAATTTGACAATGAATTTGTAGCGAAAGAGGGCCTGGCACATTTATATTTTATTGGGGGAAAAAATAACAACAAACAATTAAAAAAGGTGCAAATTTAACAAACCTGTTAAATTTAACCTAACGAAGTTAACTTATCATAGAAGAAAACCCTTAACGGCGTTAGGTCAAATTTAACGGTTTTGTTAAATTTGCACCCTTTTTTAATTGTTGGTTGTTGTTTTTGCCTCCAACAAAACAGAAATGTGCCAGGCGCTCCTTCTCTAAATGTTCATTGTTAAATTTGCACATTAACCCTTTATTTTATCTTCTTAATAAACCCAATTCTTTTTACAAAACTTAATCTACTCAAATTAGTTAAATAATAATAATTCCTATTACTAAGATGGTTTTTTTGTTTTTCCTTGTCTCCAATATTGTCCCCTTGCCACTCCAAGTTAACGTAGAGTCAACCTATTTTGTTATGAAATAGGCTTTATTTTATCTTAACATGGAGAGATCAGGGTGATAGAACTTGGAGACCAGAACCTTTAATTTGATATGCAAGCAGCTTATAAACTAATGAAGCATGACGTGCATGCCATCTTGGGGCCGCAGAACTCAGAGCAAGCAAGGTATATAGTGAGACTTGGTGAGGGAGTATTTCACAAACCTGTTATTTGGTTTCCCATGACTGGCCCATCTCTTTTGCCTCCTCCATCGCCTTCTTCCATCTACACCGGTCAAGGCCTTAATCGCTATCAGTTCCAAGCTATAGCTGCCACTATAGCTCTCTTGGGTGGCAATCAATTGTCCCAATTTATGAAGAGACTGAATATGGCAGTCACCTTCACTACAAAAAAATGAACTTTCAGCGGCGACTTTTGTCGCCGCTGAAAGTATAAAAGTCGCCACTGAAGCATTTTCAGTGGCGACAACATGTCGCCGCCAAAACGACTGTCACTGATACTTTTGGTGGCGACATTTGTTCATCGCCGCTGAAAATAGACAATCAGTGGCGACATTTTGTCGCCGCTAAAAGTACAAGAGAATGCATCAAAGCAAGGGTCGCCGTTGAAAGTGGGGTATAGGTGGCGACAATTGTCGCCGCAGAAACATGAATCAGCGGCGACATTTTGGTTGCCACAGAAACACTTATCAGTGGCGATAATTTTGTCGCCACATAAACATGTATCAGCGGCGACATTTTTGTCGCCACAGAAAGTATTATCACTGGCGATAATTTTGTCGCCACAGAAGCATGTATCAGCGGCGACATTTTTGTCGCCACAAAAACTCTTATCAGTGGCCATAATTTTGTCGCCACTAAAGCATGTATCAGCGGCGACATTTTCTGTTGCCACAAAAACTCTTATCAGCGGCGACATTTTTGTCGCCACAAAAACTCTTATCAGTGGCCATAATTTTGTCGCCACTAAAGCATGTATCAGCGGCGACATTTGTCGCCACTGAAAGTTATAATTTTTTTAAAAATTTTTTAATATAAATTGCTGAAATTAAAACCTGTACTCTATTAGTAAAGATCAAAAGTAATTTTAAACTAGCAATGATATTAACACAATTCTTCAAAACTAACATCTGATTCTCAAAATGCTTTAAAATTAAGATCAAGTATTTAAATTTCTTGTACAAAGTCTAAGGATTGCCTATTAGAAACATTAAACATGTAAACTATAGAGAAGGACCAGCTTGTGGGTCAACAAGACTAGGAATAGATGAAGTAGGAGTTGTTAATTGCCCCTGTTGCATCAAGATAGCTAGTTGAGCATGTATTCTTTGCTCCATTTGTTCCATCTTGTGCTGAAATTGTGCACGCTCTTCTTCCATCTTTGCACGCTCCGCTTCTATCTTTGCACGTTCTTCTGCAAGATTTGCTTCCATCTTTGCACGCTCCTCCTGAAATTTTTTATCAAACTCCTCATGCAATTGGGTACGCACATTCTCTACAGCTGAATTATCATTGGATTGAAAGCGACCTCTCTTTCTCAAAGGCTCTGCTCCATACCCTTTTCCTCTTACATACCCTGATCTCTCACCAAGAACAGCTGTCAATATTTCATCAGAGGTCATTCGAGCATCACTCTCTACCTCTTCTTGTTGTTGTTGGAGAAGTTCTTGCAAGTCAGTCTAGAATTAAAGCATGAAAAAAATGAGATAAAAAATTCTTGAACTTAATGTAGCATATAAAAACACAACACATACATGAATTTGCTCAGATTGCTGATCTGCCCACACTAACTGTCCATCTGCTGTCTTCCTAGTATGTGTGATCTGCCAAAACTGGTCAGGGGGTGCAGGTTGTCCAGTAGTAGGGTCCCTCTATAAAGCATAATATACAAAGACGATAGGTGGTACAATTTAAAATAAAAAAGGATTGAAAACATAAACTAAAGTAAAGAGAGATTAAACTTACTGTAGCGAAGTTAATCTCCTCAAATGATCGAGGACCACAAGTATGCTTTGTTACTTGTTTTTCTCGGTTTTTCTTGTTCCTTTTACTTTTTTTCTACAAAAAAAATAGTAATAAGGAATTAGTGACTAAAATAAATATATGATCCATTTAAAAGGATAAAAAGGTACCTTAAAACCTTCAGTCTGAAAGTATGTTAGTAACAACTCCCAATCTTCAGAACTAAGATTTGGAGGAGGATTAGCCAGCCTATCCTCATCAGAAGCATATTTGTTATAGTGTTTGTGTAAGTTGGTCTTCCAATTTCTAAAGGCATTTTTCAAGTTCATTGTTATAGTTTTTTTGAACTTCTCTTCGTTGATTGCATCAGAAGGTTCAAATTTATCCTAAAATGCATGAAAACATAATTATGTTATGAAAACATAAATAAACAAAGATATATATAAATATTTAGAAAGAGTATACCTTTACTTTCAAAATCATCTCATCTCTATATTGTTCACAAATATTCTTCCATTCAGCACCATAACGGAAAGAGATTGTGGTCCTAATAACATAACCACAATAATTAACAAGGTTTCTCGCTTCTGCACCTACTGCTCGTGTTAGGGAGTCTGAAAGTTTCACTGGTATCTTTGCTCCAAATCTGGTCCTCAAGTCCACTTTAAAGTATTTGTACACTCCTCGACCTTTTTTGAGAGAATGAGAGGAGCCTATGAGAGGAGCCTATTGAACTGGTCCACCAACTTTTACCTCTCCCGCTAAGTGTATTGGCAAGTGAACCATAACATCAAAGAAGGCAGGAGGGAAGATAGTCTCCAACTTGCATAATGTGAATACTATTTCACTTTGAAGTTTGTCAATTTGCTCATATGTCAAACTCTTTGAACAAAGGTTCTTAAAAAATCTTCCCAATTCTATAATTGGTTCACATACTTGAGGACGTAATAGCCCACGGATTGCAATTGGGAATATTTCTTGCAATAGCACATGGTGATCATGGCACTTTAGCCCAAATATCTTTCTCTCTTGAATGTTGACACATCTTGATATATTAGATGAAAAAGCATCAGGTACCTTTAAGTTAGCTAAGAATTCACAAAGGGTTTGTTTCTTTTCATTGGATAAAGTGTAAGGAGCATGAGGCTTAGAAATATTATTACCAACTTTAATTGGGTGCATATTTCTCCTAATTCCCAAGTCCATCAAATCATACCTACTTTTCAATGTGTCCTTTGTCTTTCCAACCAAATCCATTACTGTCGACACAATATTATCAGAAATATTTCTTTCTATATGCATCACATCAAGATTATGTCGTATCAACAAATGTTTCCAATAAGGCAATTGGAAAAAAATGCTTTTTTTCCTCCAGTTGTAAGCATTTGTGTTTGTATGACGCTTTCGTTTCTGGGTTTTTCCAAATGACACATTACCCAATCGTTCTAGTTGCATAAGTGCTTCTTCTCCAGTTAATGGAACTGGTGGAGCCCTGTGTTCTTCTTTCCCATCAAATGAGGCCTTATCTTTACGCCATGGGTGATTTTGTGGAAGAAAGCGCCTATGACCCATGTAAGATAATTTGTTCCTTAATGAAATGCAATGTGTGTCTTTGTGGCAACATGGGCATGCAAGCTTTCCTTTGGTTGACCACCCAGAAAGGTTTCCATACGCGGGGAAGTCATTTATTGTCCACAACACTGCCGCATGCATGATAAAATTTGATTGAGAGTGTGCATCATATGTTTGCACCCCTACCTCCCATAGTTGTTTCAACTCTTCAATCATTGGTTGTAAGTAAACATCTATCTCATCACCTGGACACTTTGGACCAGGAATAAGAAGTGTCATCATAAAGTATGGGCTTTTCATGCAAAGCCAAGGTGGCAAATTATATGGTACCAAAACAACAGGCCAAATGCTATGATTGGCACTCATATTCCCAAAAGGTTGAAATCCATCACTAGCCAAGCCTAAACGAACATTCCTTGGATCAACAGAGAAGGTAGGGTATTTTTGATCAAAGTGTTTCCAAGCAAGTGAATCAGCTGGATGTCTCAATACATCATCATTGGTGTTCTTCTCTTTATGCCACATCATTTTTTTAGCCGTATCTCTTGCCATATAAAGCCTTTGAAGCCTAGGTGTTATTGGAAAATGCCTCAAAACTTTTTGTGGAACCTTTTTGCCTTTTTGTTTATTTAACTTCCATCTAGGCATGTTGCACCTAGGACATGATTTTGCATTTGCATGCTCTCCCCAATACAATATGCAATCATTCCCACAAGCATCAATTTTCTTGTAATCTAAACCCAAATCACGAATTATCTTCTTAGCTTCATAAAATGAATTTGGCACTAATGCTCCATCCGGGAGAACAAATTTCAATAGCTCCAATAGTAGATCCATGGATTTATTGGTCCAATGGTTAAGGCATTTCAATTGAAGCAACTTTACAATGAAAGACAATTTTGATATCTTGTTGCAACCCGGATAAAGTTCTTTCTCTGCATCCTTTAACAAGTCAAAGAACCTTTTCGCATGGGAATTAGGCTCGTCACTCTCATTTAATCCAATGTTCATATCATCCATACAAGGAACTCCATATGCATCGCATACCATCCTTACAAGATTCTCATCCTCATAAGTATCATTTTCTACCACTCTTCTTGAAGTCTCACAGCCACTTTGAAATCTAATATTTTCTCCATGCAAGTCCCACACCTTGTAACTATCCCAAAAACCCTTAATCAATAAGTCCGCCCTGACATCTCTTTTCACCTTGAATGAAACATTCCTACATTTCTTACAAGGACAACGTATTTTGTTTGTCACACCATGTTGAGTAAATGCCCATTGTAGAAAATTGTCTACTCCTCTAATGTATGCTAGGTTGCCTCTGTCTTTAATATCTAACCAACTTTTATCCATTCCTATTTCAATAAAAATTCAAAATTTCATAGATGAAAAAAAAAAGAATACAAAAACAACAAATGTGAAAAGACAAGATTTAAATGTTTAATATCATCTGTACACACACACACATATATATTCCATTATGGCTTCTAGGTAGATGCAGCCTCTCTAGGCCTACTGATCAGTATCTATGTTCTCCCATGATTGTATTTTAAAGAAACCAATCAGTACACCAAAAAAAAAAGAGATATAAAAAGAGGAGGGAAGTACCTCCTTAATGGGGGTGTATGTATACAGGGGAGAATGAAACGCAATTAAGGGGAAAAAAGAGAGAAAGAGAGACAATGCCAACTTCTTCACTTGAATCATAAGTTTTAGGACTGACCTAGGCTAAAAGGTACTAGGAGTAGTAACTTAAGGCAGGGTAAAGCATATTATTAATCATAATTAATAATCAGTAATAAACTCATGCAATCTCATATGCTTATATAAATAATAAAATCTGCTCTCTTTGGTAGTGTTGGCTCATGATGGATATAACATTGTTTGCACCCGACTGATAATCAATATAATTTCTCAACCTGCTTCAATTTTGAACTAAGATTGCATTGAAAGAGGGCCCTTTTCCCCATACCCAGATAGCTACTCGCATACTTTAATTTATCCTAATGCTAAATTTCCCATCTAGTGAATAGGAATCTGCTTTAGAAGGAATCACATCATAATCTAAAATTAACTTTTTCTTTTTTGTATCTTTCTCTAGAAGGAATCACGTCATGGGTTTATAGTCCAAAATTAAAAAGCAATGTGCAAAATCAATCCATGGTAAGGAGAAAGAAGAAGAGAGACAAAGAAAAGTATGTTACAACTCTTTTACATGCTACTAAAACAGAATTGTTGTGAAGGACAACCAAGACACACAGCTACAAACACACAGCTATTACCCTTTGCTTCTTTGTGCTTTTTTTTACTACCAAACTTTGGCCCATCACCTTTTTACGTTTGAACATATTTTCAATTAAACAAGATTTAAATGTAGCAAATGAAAGAAAGAACCATATAAAGCCAGTGAATCCTTAATACAACATAAACAAATAATCAAGTTTTTTCATGTAGTTAGGGTTCAACACTATAAACAGATCTCACTATCATAAACACTGATTGAGAGAAACAAAGTTAAAGCACTATATAACTGCAGGATTTTTATTCAAAAGGCAAGCCATTCACTTTGTAATTTTTGAACTAACAACTAAAATGAACTACAGGAACAAAACTACAGATAATATCCGAAATGCTGTATATTTTGGATATGAATGAATTATTACCTGAATGGAGAAGCAGATAGTGGTGAGGTTGCTAGATGAGGAGAGGAGTGAAGGAGAGAATCGTAATGTAATAGGATTGTAGAGATATCCTGATGATTGTTCAGATTAACTTACTTGTGGTAGAGTCGCAGAGAACAGAGAAAAGGCGCTGAATGAAAAAACTGACGCGCTGGAACGAAAATTTGGGGATTTAGGTTTCAGGATTTTAACAATTAAATATTATATAAGTTATATAATTTTCACCGGTAGTAGCAATAACCAATTGGCTCAATTGGCAAGAGTGACGTGTTGAATTAGCTAGCTACGCGGGTTCGAATCCTTACACCATACTATGCTGTTATATTTTTTTATTAAATAATTAGCATCACTTGAAAAAAGGAAAAACCACTCAAGTTCCATTCATTGCGCAGAATCAAACGCAAATCTCCTAAATGATCAAGCAACTAATATTAATTGCGCAGAATCGCTTGACAAATTTTATTCATCAACTTTAACAACAAAGAATTAAAATATAAAATAAAGTAAATCTTAATTAATTATAAAATATATAAATAAACTTAATTTAATTATTTCTTGGTTAATATCACTTTTAGACCTTGAAGTGTCACCCAATTTTAATTTTAATCGCTCAAGTTTTAAACTGGTAGTTAATATTAAGATTTTAATTAATATTACATATGAAACAAGAATTTAGTATATTTTCAAAAATGAAATATTAGGTTTCAAAACAAGCTTTCTTCAACTTATAAATATTAGGGTCTTTAAATTAAATGTGGAATATAAGTTTGAAATAGTAACCAATATGATATAGAACATACTTGCTTCAACTTATTAAAAATCGGGTTTTAAAATAAAATATGAAATATGAATTTTGAATAACAACTACTTTAAAAAAAATGTTTTCAATATTGTTACCCATGATATTTCAAAGCGTAATTTATAGATAATGGCATTGGAGAAAGCCACTACCTAAACAGCAGATGTAATTCAATGTTTTAAAACTGAATAATGGATCCACCTCATATAGCTTTATTATAAACTTTTACTGCATTATGGTTTTTATATTATATATGAAATATGATTTTGGACTAATATAAATTTTTATAGAATATTTAGGAATATATTTTAACTTCCAAAATGAAATCCAATTTATTCACCAAATCCATTTAAAAAGCCTCTAATGAACATTACCTTTCACAGTTTATCTATTAGAAGAATAACATTTTGGACAAGGATTACACTTATGGATTGAGCATAAAAGAATGACCCGTGATGCAACTAAAATTAATCAAACACTGTAAGTGTACAGGTTATGAAAATAGTAAAAAAAAATTAAGATTGTCCCATAAAGACTCAAGTTATATAAAAAGAACTAAAATTATTAAATAAGACTTTTTAGCGGCGACCTGGAAGTCGCCACTGAAACATACTTTCAGCAGCGACATATTTTGTCGCCGCTGAAGGTTTGTCGCCGCTGATTATAACACTTTCAGCGGCGACAAACTATGTCGTCACTGAAGATCATAATTTTTAGCGGCAACATAATTATCGCCGCTGAAAGTTGGACTTTCAGCGGCCACCTCATAGGTCGCCGCCAAATGTCGCCACTAAAACTCTATTTTCTTGTAGTGTATATGAGCAAGAAACACATATGTTCGCTTGCCTTTAATCTTGTTAAGTTCGTTGGTGATTTGAGCATCCGTGAAATTTTGACGAATGGCACATCTATAAGGCACTCGAGTGTCCATGTTTTGTAAGGCGTGAGACATGGAATTAGGTCATTACCGAATTCTGGGTCTTCATAAATGGGGATCACTGATTGCCAATTATAAGCTTTGGTAATGGCTGCTATAGCTTCGAACTGATAGCAATGGCTTCCAGTGGATTCGGAGTGGATGAAGAATTGGGAACGAGGTGGCAAAAGAGAAGGCCCAGATGCAGAAAACCAAATCACAGGTACATTAGACTCATGACCAAGTTCTACAACAAACCTTGCTTGCTCTGTGGTTTGAGGTCCCAGGATTGCATGCACCTTTTCGTTATTTATTAGATCCCAAGCTTCTTAATGCCAACATTACGAAATTAAAAAAGCAAAAATGATATGCGCTCTTATTGCAGAAAAGTGAAAATCGTTGCTCATGGTGCGTCCACAAAAATTTATCCTATTTATCACAATGTTAATAGTTATAACTATTGTTCTAAAAATCAATTTTTATGAATTAGTTGAATTTTCAAATTATTTTATGAATTTATATCTTCAATATTTTAGTTTTATTAATGAATATTAAAATTAGAAAAAAAAAATTAGATTCTTTGCTAATTTTTTTTAATCCATGGACTGTTACAGCATACATAGACAAATACAAAAAAAAAAGGGAGAGGGTATTAATTGGCTATTGAAATAGTTGAAATTTGGGCGGTGGACCTTTCTATGAATTTGAGCTTTCTGCAAAATAGCACTTTTATATATTATCTGTATTTTTGTGTTTATTTTTTCTTATATAATCAAGAGAGGGTGATGATATTTTGGTGTTGAATCGGTCTTTCTTATCCACGGTCCTTCTCTGCAGCTTTATTTTCACCCTCTTCCTGGTCCTCTCCAGTCATTCTTTCTTCTCTTGAAAAGAGTTGAGTTGCAAACAGTGGTTTTGTCATATACGAGGACTCAAATTGAGTTAAATTAGAGAAGGATAATAATATAAAAATTAAAAAGCTAAAAGACTGATTAATATACGAGTTACAAAGTTTAGAGATTAAGTCGAATCATATCATAATTAGAAGACTGGGTTATAAATGACTTAAAATTTAAGAAACTAAAAGATTAACTTTTCATAAAAAATTATCTCTTGAGCTTATTTGAATTAATATTGGTAAAAATTAGTTGGAGATTTTTATTCCAACTTATACGTTAAAGTTCGAGTAAGAGTCAATTATAACTAATCATGAGAAACGCTATGCTAATGAGGTGGTACTCAGAATTCCCAAAATGCCCCTCCCCGTGGGCTTTTATTTCCATGGTAGAAAGAACAAAGCTTGAACTTCCAACGTTTTGACAACAAACATTTTTTTTTAAAAAAAAAAACCAATATCATTATTGTTACCTCTTTTGGACATAAACATCAGTTATTTACTTTACAGTTGTATTATTTGTAGTTATTATTTGCCCGGAGGAGTAGAAGTTACCTGTAGAAGCAGCAGTGAGGAGATCTTGTCCGGAATGCCTGAAATGAAGTTGGAGTTTGGTTGAATAGTTATTATTTGTAGAATAGAAATCTTGAAGTGCAATGTTGGTGCAGTTGAGAGCCATGGAACCAAGTGATGAATCCAAATCCAGAATCACTCCTACTGGTATAGTTAAAGGGGAGCGTCTTCTTCCACCTCCTCTTCATACAGTTGCAGAGTGAGTTAGGGTAATTAGGCATATAGATAAGGCCACAAAAAAGAGAGAATCTCTTCGTCTTCTCTGCATTTCTGCAATTTTCTGATATTACCTTTACTCCTCTTCACCTCTTCCTACAGTTGCAGAGTGAGTTAGGGTAAAGGGACAACATTACTGTGATTTTCAAGCTTTAGGACAACATTACACCAACTTCAATAACTTTAGGGTACTCATTGCTCTTGGAAAAACATTTTGAAGGCAGAAATTGTCCTTTAACCTTTTTGTTAATCCTGTTTTAAATCGGATTTACTGAGATTTTTTTTTGGTTCCTTTAATCTGTTAGTTTATTCTTTCTTTAGTTGACGTATTGACCCCATATATAATTCGAAAACTCTAACAGCTATTATTTAAGAGTCATAATTTATAACTAATGCTCAGTATTTTACAATTAAAATATGTGAGCTTATAAACATGAAGTCTTATCATTCACTACAAAAAAAAAAAAGATAATTCGTAGTTAGGTATTTGTGGTGGTTAAAATAAATTGCTATAAATATGAGGATTTATAACAATTTTAAGTAGAACCACTACAAATTTGCAATTGTATTACTTACGTCAAGTGCGCATAGGCTAGGGAACGTCCTTTCACTACTATTAAAATAGGAAATAGTAGCACATTTTTTGTGGCACTTTTTTACTTCTAGATTTTTTTTTTAAAAAAAAATGGTATGTTGTTACCCTTTCTCAAGAAAATGCCACAGCTACTTGGGGGCCTTATGTGACGCTTGCTTGACTAAACGCCACCTAAAGTGTTTTTTTAAACTAAAGTAGCAACTGTGACGCTTGTTCAAGGAAGTACCACAGCTACTACGCACTTTGTGTAATACTTGGTTTATTAAGCGTCACACAAAGTATTTTTTTTTATTTTTTTCAAACATTTCTCTCTCATGCGACTTGCTTTCATCACATTTATCCTCTTGGTCCCCACTCTTCATTTAACACATGCCATTGCTTTTTATCCTCTTAGTCCACATATTTCCTCCCTCTCCTCTTTTTGTCACTCATCAACATCCCCACTTCGATCGGCACTTCATCTTCATTCCTTTGTTCCATCACTTCTCACATTTCCTCCTCTTCCTCTTTTCATTTTAGGTAGTTCTTCCTCATTTCTTTGGTTTCATTTCTTACACTAAACCGACCACACTCTTCCTTTCTTTTGGTCACATTTCATCCTCCTTATAGTTTCATTTTGTCTTGTAAGTACGTACCTACTCATTTTTTCCTTTTTTATATAAGCTACGTACAACACATTGTCTTCTTAACCACTCTTTTTCTTTTTATTTTAAACATGCATGTAACACTGTCTTTGTCTTTTTCCTTTATTAATTTTTTTTTCAGGTGTTGTGCTTGAGGTTTTAGGTCACTCTATTCAAACTTTCTATACACTGTAAGTTTTTTTTTTACATTTTGAGCTTATAAATATAATTTTTATTAGTAGTTAATAGTTTAATTTGCTCAATATCATTTATATTTAATTTATTATGAAATATGAAAAAATTATTCTCATTTTTATATGCTGAAAAATAAATGAGATAAAATTAAATGTTATTATATATAGGTTGTATGTGAAGATATGTAGTAGCTATAATTTTTAGTTGTTGTAGTAATTGTTAACATGGATGAGTTGCATAAGTAAAACTAGTTCAGATGCACCAAGAGTCATACACAAACAAGCTTTGTGAATAAACTAGTTATGGTAACATATTGAATTACTTTTGTGAAGTTATGCTTTTTTTAGAAACCCCATATTGCTCTGACTGCAGGTCCCTCTCCCGTTTTTCTATTGAATAGGTGGCACTAAATTAAAAACTATGAAATTCAACATTGTGATCAATTCTACACTCTTCAATGTGAGAGTTTCTAAGCTACTTGGTCTCTCGTCTCTTTATATATAATAGAGTAGTACTTCCTACATCGAGTAACCATACAATTTGGATTGATGAAGATTTTTCTAAGCTTTGTGGCTAGAATCAATCGCACTTCCGATCTATATATAAAATGATGTGAGTGTTCACCTATACTTTGTGTTTCTTCAACAATTAAGTCTAGAAAGCAAAGGAAGATGGGGGAAAAAACAAATACCTCTATAAGAAAGAGCACAGGAGGTATAATTTTTTTCCCCAGAGTCCTTTGCTTTCTAGGGGTGAATTCTTGTAAAGAGACACAATTATATATAGGTTACTAGTTACATTATCACTTATATACGTCAACATTTGCCATTGATTTTTCCCGCAAAGCCTGAAATGTCTTGATCCATGCCAAATTGCATAGCCACTCGATATAGAAGGTACTATTGTTCTATTATATACGTAGAAGAGGTTAACTAGTTCAAAAACTCTGACTTCAAGAGTCTTATATTCCTACATCACAGTTATTATATAAAAACCGTCATGTATTATAAATATTCATGGTTTGTGTTTATAAACCATTATTTATGTAATTAATACATAATAGTTGTTTACGTGAAACTATTATTAAATTTTATTAAAAGTTACGGTTCTTCTATACAAATTGTTATGTATGTTACTAAATGAATAATAATTGTAAAATAAGACTGTTATGTATCGTACAAGAATTACCATAACAGTTGTTTATGTGCCCCCGTTAATTATTATCACAGCAATAGATATATCTTGCTCGCACCAAACCTCAATATATAACGGGTGTTATATTATAATCATTATAATAGGTTTAGAATAAATAACGGTTTGGAACCGTAATGTATCCGCGCTAAGCTTTTATAGTGCTCGCATATATGATGGTTCAAAACTGTAATGTATGGCAATTAATAACCGTTGTCAAACCCCTTAACACTTTGATATTTGCAGAGTAATAAATGCATAGTTCATAGGGCACACAGAATTAGCGAAAATATACCGATAATAAGTGATTGTTTATATTACAGACAATTCCCATAGGGTTTGAAAAATATAAACAAAGTCCAAAATAAATAAGTTTCACAACTGAAGATAACCAACTACACTCCTGCTAGATCCGAACCTTCAATCACCGTAATTATTATTTTGCCCTTAGAGCCGCTACCTTCTGCTGGAATATTTTTAAATGTTAAAAAAGGGTGAGATTCGAATGAATCTCAGTAGTAACATACAATCGGACATATAAAATTTGAAAATAAATATGCAATGTACCATGTTATGTAAGATGAAAATGCTGTGTGTACACTGTCCGAGGTCAAATGACTATTTGCAACCCCAGCTTAACTCTGCGCCTCCGTTGGGTCCCAGACCACAACTAAGCTAATATGCGTGTCCCAGACACTGTGCTCATATTATAGAAAATGGCATACACAACATATAAATAATCACATAGTGTATGAAAGAAAGAATTACTACCTGGGTCCTTTTTCAATCCGACTTTTATCCAAAACTTTTAATCCGGCTCGGGCTATTATCAATTCCTATAAATTAAAGTTAACAAGTAATTGGTTATTACTTGCATTGCTACTTTCTTTAATCATATTATGTTGGTTATCTCAGTTTCAGTGGCTTTTGCATAATATAATTCTCCACAATACAACTTTTACTATTTTTCATAAACTACCAGATTTTTTAGTCAACTTTGAAAACTCATAATTAATTCTAGAAAATTCTAAATTGACTGGTTCCAAAGCCTATGTGAAGATATTTAAATGAATTTTCATATACAAATACTTAGGTTTGACCAGTATCAACAAATATTTCCCAGAAATACTCCAAACGTCCCTTACTCCAGATTTCCTTTCAGAAATAGACTCAACTTTGAAAATTTATATCTCTTAATGTACAAGCTCAAAAATTATGATCCACCTATCAAATTAAAGCTCATAATGTCTACTATAAATCTGGAAAGTTTCATAATTTTTGGTAAAGGTTTTTGTTTTCAAAAAAATCGCCACAAGAAATCTTCCTTCCAAAAACATAATTTGACAGCAACTAACTTAAAAAAATCCATATCTCTTAATATACTGATCCAAATAATACATATTATATATCAACTTAAAGCTCTACACCTCCACTTTATTTCTGTAAAGTTTCATAATTATTGGACCAGTTTTGACTAATAAAATGAATTTTATAACCAAACTGATTTCAGAAAAACTAACCGAACAACATCTCCGCTTAATTTCTAAAAATTCCTGATTTATACAAAATCATCCAAAAATTACAACCACATGTATTCTCATACAATTTTTCATGTAGAATCTATTGGTGACATCAAAATTACCAAATTCTTAGTCCATATATCGACACCCTATTCCAACCAGAAATGATAGCAACTTATTTTCAGAATCACATAACTTACAACAACTATAAATCCTCATAAACAACCCGAACCAACCAAATAACATTGGAAAGAGATAGAGAAGACTCACCTAAATAATATTCAAGACTTGCCTATGGTGACTGACTTCTCTTTCTTCCTCTTCTTCGGCAACTACTCTCACCTTCGTCTTCCTTCTCTCTTACTCACGTCCCTCTCTCTTTCTCTATATTTTTTATTTCTCTTCTCTTCTATGTGACTTGACTGAATGGAATGGGAAAATGGGAAGTGTGTGTGTGCTGCCTTGTATTTATAATGGGAGGGTGTGTGTTTGTTTATTAAATAAATGTGTGTGTGTGTGCCATGTGGTGTTTATTTTAATGGTTGTGTGTGTAGTGTGGGAAGTATGAAGAGCATGTGAAGCAAGTGTGGCATGTGAAGCATGTGTGGCATGGGAAGCATGGAAAGTGTGAGTGTATTTTTAATATTATATATATATATATATATATGTATATTTTTATCCTATTAATTATACACACTAGGCATTAATTTTGTCTAATTTAAGATTTCCTTAGATTTTATAGATTCTATAATTTAGCTTATTATCTAACTCCCATAAATTAATCCTTGGCCTTAAAATAATTTCTCAAAAATTCTCAATCCAGTTTATGACTATTAATTGTTGTTCCTCGAATTTTCAAGAAAATAGGCATTTAATTTCCAAGATTAATCTCTAGCACCATTTAAATTTTATTTTTAGAAATTTAACCTTTTAATAAATTTTGGGATGTTACAACCGTCATATCGCGATTTTTCTGTAGTAGTGTTATTTGACTATTATAAAATACAAGGGTGATAAATAATCCTAGAGCCCATTTTTATCCTTGAAGTCCAAAAATCACTTGTTTATATTAATTTTTAGTTTTAATATAGGTTTATTTCATACTTCACTCAAGAAATTTGTGTTACTCAAATTAGGCAAAAGTGTGATGATCGATACTTGATCAGGTTTTGAAACCAAATTCTCGTGAAAACGATATTTTATGTATCACTTTATTACTTAGCAGGATCCGTGCATTTGTGATTCAAACAATGTACTCCCTCCAATTCTAAGTGTACTGAAAATTAAGAAAATTAGTTAAATTAGTTATTTATAAAATGTGTGTGTTGTTTTCCCTAAACTACACCTTTTAATTTATTTTCATTGAAAATGACTCACTTAATGAAAAACCCCTTAATATTATTAAGAGAACAAAGTATTACAGAGTAGAAAATGAAATACGGCCGAGATGTGCATATATAATTCAATAAACTGATAGATAAAAGAAGATTGTGTGATTCTAATTGTGATATTGACACAAATCATCTCCAACGTGTCTATTCTTGAAGACATTTATCAAAGTGCCAGCATTACGTATCCAGCTTGCTTCTAACTTGAAACCCACCAGCTTCTTACGCAACGATTCAATCACTGATGTATCACGCAACCATTTAATCACTGATGGAGTGGAAAGGCATAAAAGGAGAGCCACAACGGATAGCAGTACAGGGTAAAGGCCTCCAAAGTTAGTTATACTCAAACGTGGCGTCTCTCTATCACTTTGGTCTTCGAATTCCAAATCTTCAATGGAGGTGGGTAAAGAGTTTTTGGCCATCAGCACACGAAATGGCTCCACATCTTGAGTCACTTTTAAGATTGCATTTGAGAAATGCCAGACCAGGCTATTGTTCTTTGGGAATGCCTGAACATACAATAAATATATAGCATCTCATTAAAGTTTTGTTGACCGCTGGAAAAAATAAAATAAAATAAAAGTTTTAGTATTTTTTTACCGACCACCAAATGATTATGGTTGGATTATATTTATTCGCAAATAATTTGATGGCCATTAGGTAAATTTATTGTACAAACCTTGTGCATTTATATATATATATATATTGAAAGGACTATGACAATGTTAAATAATTCTTAATAGTTGCAAGAAAAATTATAACTATGTAATTTGGGGATATATATTTACAGAGAGTGAAAAATCTACTCCCCACCTGTCCTATTATATATTGCAAAGTTTTAAATTAAAGTCCCACTTAGTCTTAAATATAGGGCAAAACATATATAGTAGTTAATTTTTTTAATCTTGCCCTTCTCTTAGGTATATTAAGTTGTTGGCATGCATGTTTTAAGTTAATTCTCGGACAATTTTTTATTGGGTTCGTTAATTTTAGTAAAGGATAAAATCGGGAATTCACATAAAACAACCCTGCTAAGCAAAGACAAATCTGGATGACAGTTCATATCTAATTAGCTCTTCTTGTTAAGTACTTTGCTTAGCAGTGAAACTGGTTCCTTAATAAGTCTAAAGATAACAATTTACAATTACCACTCATTAAGAAGATGAAGTTGGTTTAGTTTGCTTTATAATTAATACGTAAGTAATTACATACGTTATAAGGAAGAGTAGTCGGCAGAAAAACAGAGGAGGAGTAAGATAGAGTAGTAGACTTACAAAGGCAAATCCACCAGCTTTGTAGTCTGGTCCTGTTATCATAAAACGAGACTTATATTTGGAGAGGAAGAGTGCGAGATAAGGAGTTTCATCAAAAATAGCAACCACTGTTCCGTTTGACAATGCTTCATTGTATTCTTCACGACTTCCTAAAGCCCTTAACTGAGATGAGCTGAATCCTATCTGTTTAATCAGAAGATCTTGGACCCACGACCCTTTTTGATATCCCACCGACAGGTTCCTACTTTTAATCTCATTTTCATCATTGAATAAAGGCTCTTTGATTTTTCCTTCTGTCAAAATTGAAGTTAAATTTGCTGTGTAAACTTGGAGTACTAAGATGAATAGGAATGATGTCAATATCACTATCCATCCTGCGGCTCCGCTTTTAAAATTCTCCGCAACATCTGTGATATATATATCATTATACATACAACATTAATATCAAGTGCATGATAGAGTACGTACTAGGCACTAATTGAAACATAATACTCATAGGGTCCAAAATGTTGAACCTAATTTGTAGTTTTTTATTTTTTTTAATAATTTATAGTTAATTTTACTACAAATTAGGTCTTATAGTTATGACAAGATGTAGTAACATATAATCAAAGTATATATATGCTACTTATATAAGAGAACTCACCAATCTTGTAAACAAGGAAGGGGTTGTAGCAGAATTTGTTGGTTTCATTGGGTTTGTTTCTTTCATGGGTTTCATTGGTTGGGTTTCTTTCGTTGGTTTCGTTGGGTGGGTTTCTTTGGTTGGCTTCCTTGGGTTTGTATTTTTCTAATATAATTATGATAATAGTTGCAGTCACAAAAACCCCTCCAAGAATTAACCACAGTGAACATTTGAAAGGTTTGAAGAGGATATCGGTACTTGTGGAGGCATTCTTCACACTTACCACCATTGCTACCCTTGAATCTAAATACGGCAATGTGAAATCAACACATTCTGTGCGTTTTGCCACAATAGTGATGTCCCCAATTATAGCATCAAGATCAAGATCCTGCAGTATACATACATACATACACAACAGCATTAAATCTCAACCATTAAAACTTAATTTAATGGTAGAGAAATTAAATGAAGAGGCAATATTGTACTAAACTTTTCTGTTAGAAACCAATAAAAAGAAAGGAATGAAAACTTGCCTTCATTTGGTTGCAGAGGATATCTTCATATATGGGAGTATCGCTTCCACTTGTGTTCGGCATTAAGGGAATAAACTCAAAATTTTTTAACGGAAATGGCAACACATCGACAGCTTTCAAGAACACTTCATAAGCAAAGCCACCCATCATCAGATCATGCGTTGTAACATTATATGCTCTCACAAATTCAAGAAAAGAACTTCTTTTCGGCGCTCCAATCCTCATCATTGGTGGTTTATCCAATGTGTCACCTGGCCACAGTGGATCCATTAATTTGTATTTATCAGATGGCTTACCACCTCTATGATTTTTAGCGAGTCTAGTTTTAGGGCTCCAATATCCGATGATCCTTTCTCTTTTTCCTATCACATTGTATACATCATACTCCGATGGATTTAGTTGTCCATTAATCATATTAAAGTTTAGTCCTGACTTGCCTTGGAACTTTGTATTCCAAATTTCATTGCGAAGTGTTGTCCCAGACTTATTTACTGCCATAGCTAATGCTTCGGCTGTGTGAAAAGCCCACCATCCATAGATAGTTAGGCTACTATTGAAGCTCTTCCTGAAATAAAACTCAGTGTCCTGACGAAACTCTTTTTCGTTCAAAAGGAAATCCCTTGGCTTCACTCCTAATGCACCTTGCATGTATTGTTTCAAAGGGTTTCGAATTGAAAATCTAGGATCTGTCAAAGAAGATAGCTCTTGGGTAATTAACCAAGCATATCCTTCACTCATCATATTTTTTTTTTGTGCAGCCAAAATAAATTGTTTTCCCAAATCCATGCTCATATGGACAAGAAATACATGTGTTCGCATAGATTTTAACTTGTCAAGAATGGATAAAATTTCACTACATGTTGAATCTGAATCAATGGCAATTACGTTAACCATTCGTATGCCCATATCTTTCAATACATTGGTGAGGCATGGAATAAGGTGGCCGCCATATTCAGTCTCTTCATAAATGGGGACAACTGAATGCCACCCAACAGCTTTAATAACGTCAGCCATAGCTTGGAACTGATGAGAGCAATTAAGGCTTTGATCGGGGTATGGGTATGGAGGTGGCAAAAGAGAGGGACCAGTTATGGGAAACCAAATCACAGGTACTTGGTATTTCTCACCAAGTTTCACTATATACCATGCTTGCTCTGAATTTTGGGGCCCCAATATGGCATGCACCTTTTCTTTCACTATTAAATCAGAAGCTGCAATTGCAAATCAAAGGGTGTCTCCAAGTTCTATCTACCCCCATGATCTCTCCATGTTAACACAAAGTAAGCCTCTTTTATGACAAAATAGGTTTACTCTACGTTAACTTGGAGAGTCAGGGAGACAGGCATGGAGATTCCCCAAAGAGCAAAAAACCATATTAATAAATAATATGATATCCCTATTTATGATTACCCGAAACTTTAATGAAGGAATGTTATTTTTGGGCGATTATATTAATTTAATATTCAATTGGGAACAAAAAATATATTAGGAAAGGACTTCTGTTTTTTAATAATAAAAAGGGTTAATATAATGTTTAGTCTTTACAGTCTATTCTCATCCTATTTTTGGTCCTTATTATAGTTTCAAACTATATATTTTGATCCCTCAAATTTCTTTCTTCTACCTTATAATTTAATAAGAACATTAACGATGTTACATATAATGATGTAGCACTAATTTCGTCAAATTATGATGATGTGGATTGATGATTAGGCAAGTTGACTGATTTTTGCAACTTAGATGGCTAAGTGATAAAATTTAAAAAAAAAAACACACACACACAAGAATAAGTGTAAGAATTTTAAATGTCTTAAACTTAGCTTATTGAAGTATCCACACAAAACTAAAGTACCGATGTAGATTTTGATTACGTTACACAACAAATACACTAAAAAGAATAAGAAAAGAAGAGAATATCCATATGAAAGACTTCTTTTAGGGGAAAGTTTGTGTGTTATTCAGATTTTCTAGTCCCACGATCTCACACCCTATATGTGCATGTAATCACATATGAATTAATGTAACTCTTACATATGAATAAATGTAGGTATATGAGAATAGATATACTATTAAACTATAAAGAGATATTTTTTTTTCATGAACTTGTGTCTCTCTATAATTGCCTCTCTTAAATCGAGTTTGAGGTCTAATCGATCAATGATGGGTTAATATATTCTATGATTAAGATAATCACATATTGAGAACACCAGAAACTCTTCCCCTGTTCATCATCTCCTGCCTCAAGAGAGAGATAACGTTGTTGGGAACGCAGCTACAAGGAGGCCGTTTTTCCGTCACTAGAGATAATCATCTTCGACCTTCTTCAGCAAGGTGGAGTCAAAGGGGAGCTGCGACTGGTTAAGTTTGATTACAATTTACATGGCTTAATTGATTTCAAAAAGTATTGTTTGTTGACTGATGAGTGTATGGGCCGCGAAGAGGCTGATGATGGTGGAGATCAGAATGAAGAAGGAGAAGAGAATCTGAAGGAGTTTTTCCCCCCCAAGAAGATGATGAACAGGGGAAGAGTTTTGGTCGTTCTCTCCGAGATTCTCCTCTTTTTTTTTTCTTTTATTATTTTTAGGATATAGGTGCATCCAACCTCGATTTATTTTTAAAAGTGTAATCAGTGTCTTAAAGTATTTAAAAGTATAATCAATATTTTAAATTATTTTTGAAGGTACAATCATTACCTTAAAGTATTTAAAAATGTAATCAGTACTTTAAAACTATTTTTGGAGCTGCAATTAGTACATTAATATATTAAAAATAGAACAATTACACATTTTATTAATAAAATACTAACTCTGTATACCGACAAACTCTTTAACTTTCTCTTTTATCGATCTTCTACATATTCATCCCTTCTTTCCCCTTTTCATTATTTCAACATATTTCTCTTGTAAGAATTCCTTATCACAACTAGTGCAGGGGTGCAATTGCTTATTTTTTAATACATTAGGGGTAAAATTACATCCTTAAATACTAAAAGAAGGGATGAACACATTGAAAATCGATGAAAAAGAAAATGAAAGAGTGGAAAATGAAAGAGTGTGTAGCAGCCAGTGAATGGATGCAATTGCTCCATTTTTAATACATTAAGGGTAAAATTGCACCCTTAAATACTAAAAGAATAGATGAACATATTGAATATCAATAAAAAAAAAGAAAAGGAAATAGTGTGTCAGTAAATAGAGTTGGTATTTTATTAGTGACGGGATGTAATTACTCTATTTTTAATAGATTAGGGTGTTGATTACACCTCAAAAAATACATCCGAGTGGTGATTGACCTCAAAAAGAATTTAGAGTGCAATTTTAAGATACTAATTACACCTTTAAAAATATATCAAGGTTCTGGATTTACCTTTACTCTTAATTTTATCACTTACCCACCTAAACTACAAGAATCACAGTTAGCATGTACAGATATCATATTTAACACCATTAAGACCATTAAGATCCTTATTAAATTACAAACACTAATATTTTAAATAAAAAAATTAAAGGGTCAAAATATATGATTTAAAAATATAAGGACTAAAATCAAAATTATAGCAAGAAACATTTTATTAACCCATAATAAAATTACATAACTACCCTTTTCTTTTTAAAATGTTCCATAATAAATTTTAAAAAATTAGTTGCAAATTAAATTGTTATATAAACATTACTGAATTATGGATTGATGATGAGTGTCCACAAATTTGCAACGTATGCAACCAAAATTCCACTTTGAGTTTTTGAAATTTTAAAGGACAGAAAACGATTTTACAGAATAAAAAATGTAGAAACAAATAAAAAGTTGTTCTAATTTTTGTATATTTATAATAGATTCGTAATTTTCATAAAATAGTATATAAATAAAAAAATAATTACCGACTAATTTTTCTTTTTTTTTAAAAAAAACAAAAGATTGGTTTGAAAATATCAAACCAAAAAATACCTAAATTTGAGAAGATGGGAGATTGGAGCAGCGGTGCTAATTACCTGCTTCTGCAGCGGCGACGACGTCGTTCTGAGAAACATTCCGGACTGTAAGATTGAATCTGGTGTCTGTATCCTCATTATGAGAATAGTATTGTTGGATAGCGTTGTTAAGCATGGAACCAAGTGTTGAATTCAGATCAAGAATGACCCCTACTGGTACTATTCGTGTGGCCGCCATGGAAGGTCTTGCTGTGAAGCTAAGCCATAACAGTAACACCACCCTTAACAGACAGGAACCTTTGAATAAGCTTTTCTGCAACTCCGCCATTGATCTCAATTATCTCCTTTTTCTCTCTTCACTCTTCCTCTTTTTATATATGCCCTAACCTCCATTATTATGCCCCTTTTACTATTGTCTTGTCCTTATATCATTTTCTTTTTGGGATTTTTTTTATTAGATAAAAGGTTTTCCTCAAAATTTAAAGAGTAAAAGGAAGCTCACATCTCTAAATAAATACACTTACCGAGATTTGAATTTTTATTCTTTTACTTATGCGGTAAGGTTCTTTATCATCTAAACTAATAATTCCTTGATTTTTGGAATTAATTTTAAGAAAATGATATCAAAGTCCTAATTAAATAATAATATCAAAAAATTCTTATAACTTATAATGACAAATAAATGAATGATTATTAATAAGTGAAAGAACTATTATTCATAACTTATAAGACTTTTATGATATTAAATTTTTTTAATGAGGATCTTATTATGATTTTCTCATTAATTTTTAACTTCTATTGTTGCCCTCACACATATATTCTTTTATATATATATATATATATAGAGAGAGGGGGGTTATTATGAACGAATATTCTTATTTTTATCATCATCATGCTTATCCACTTTTTTCCTCACTGTTTGATTTCTTCCTCATCATACACCTGTTCACGGTCAAGTCAAGCATCGAGGACATAATGCGTAGCTTTTAAAAAAAGACACCTATCCTTTTTCCTTTATTTATATATATATATATATATATATATATATATATATATATATAAAGTTCCTTAAACACACAATAAAATGATTATAAGAAACTTGAGCTACAGTAAATCATAGCAGAACCACAGAGAGAGAGAGAGAGGGGTTATTATGAACGAATATTCTTATTTTTATCATCATCATGCTTATCCACTTTTTTCCTCACTGTTTGATTTCTTCCTCATCATACACCTGTTCACGGTCAAGTCAAGCATCGAGGACATAATGCGTAGCTTTTAAAAAAAGACACCTATCCTTTTTGGGTCCGGTTTCTCTCATAAGCTATTTTTCTCATTGTCCCTCATCAGCTTTAAATCTTGGCCGTTCATTCAATCTAACTGCTCAAAGAAAGCCATATCATCCAGCTTTAAATAAAATTGAATCTCAATCGTCAGTTTTGTCATAATCCTGACGGTGGGTAATCTTCAGTTAGGCCATTCCCTTCCCTTTCAACCTACCATCACCGCCGAGACTCATCGTGATCCGTCGCTACCGGACATTGTCATTGAGGGAGAGAATCACCACAACGAATATTTTGCTTTTGGGTTTTTGTTCATTCCTTACTTAATCGCATTTACATGTTTTTGTCTCTATATTGTGTATCTATCATATGAGAATGCTTCTAGGTTTCAATTTGGTTGATTTTTTTTTTAAATCAGATCATCATTTTGTTTGCTTGGAACAATAATGTATATTCTTTCTTCTTTAATTCTTTTGTTCCCTAACTGAGATTACTTCTTCTTCTTATTTTACTTGCACCAAGTCTGAAGACACCAACAGGGAAAAAGAGGATCGAAGATTGTGTTTTTTTTTTAATCAAATCATCATTTTGTTTACTTGAAACAGTAATGTATGTTCTTCCTTCTCTGATTCTTTTGTTCCCTTATTGAGATTACTTCTTCTTATCTTACTTGCACCAAGTCCGGAGACACCTATAATAATGTATGCTCATTGTGATTGTTCTGTTTTTAAAATGTTACGTTTTATTGTTTTCATGTGTATCTAGGAGCCATATCATGCTTAGATCAAGCAGTTAACTTCTATATTGAGATTGACAGGAATACTATGGCTGCAAGATACTGCAAGGTACTTTGTGTTTGAATTGCACCATTCCATGCTTTGCTTCTCATATTTTTTTGATAACTTTCGTACATGTGTTTTGCCATTTTGCTGCCTTCATAATGGTCTAGTAATAAAAATTGTGAGGGCTAATTGTATGGTGGATTTTTTCCTTCCTGACTTTAGGAAATTGGTGACTTGTACAAACTTGATTACGACATAGAGAATGCCTCTTTATATTGTGATAGGGCTGCTGAATTTTTTGAACTTGTGGATGCAACAACCTCTGCCAAAAAGTGCAAATTAAAAGTTGCAAAGTATTGTACTCAACTTCAAGAATGAGAACTTTTCTGCTTGTTTTTACACTAATATTATGGAAATTCTGCTCATCTAACTTTACCTATCAATCTAAAGATTTTGCATGTATCTTTGGAATTCCATATAGTTCTCATCTTTACAATGCTAGAAGTTGTCATCTAATTTCATTGAGGTTAAACGTGCCATCTAATTTTCCTTTTGCACACACCTTAGTCTATATAGAACTGTTTTATAGCCATTGAAAATTATGGGTTGAACATAACTGCTACTTTTAAGCTAGATTGAACATAACTGGGTTAGCAAAACAATAGAAAGGCTTCCATATTGTTTGAAGCGACCAAACTATCAAAATAGATGAAAGAAAGCAGCCTCTAATTGATGCCATACTAAACAAAATACAGTTTTCTATCATATTGAACAATAGTCAGTTTTACAATACAAAAGGAAATGAAACTCTAAAGAAAATGAGAGATATTTCATTCTTCATAGATGTATTCTGTTTGAGCTTAGTATTAAAAAAAGGTTTAACTATATTGAAAGGCTAAACTGTTGGATATTGAATTGTCATTTCAGGTAGCAGCTGATTTATCCTTCAGGCTGGTTGAATACTAGTGAAGCTATAGAAGATGGACCTTTACCTACTAGGAATTGACTGGACATTGTTGAAGCTATTACAGAAGATGGACCTTCACCTAATAAGAAGAAAGAAGATAGAAGAGCAGTGTTACTGTTAGTATAGGGTCATAAAAAGAGTTCCAATGCAATATTTTTTATACAATAGAGTTTATTAGATAATGACAGTTGTATTTAGCATCATGATGTAAT
Source organism: Albizia julibrissin (assembly GCA_037074505.1). NCBI lineage: Eukaryota > Viridiplantae > Streptophyta > Magnoliopsida > Fabales > Fabaceae > Albizia > Albizia julibrissin. The sequence continues at coordinate 38,239,487 of CM073487.1, forward strand.
ATACACATTGATTTGAATAAAGTTGACATTCTCTCTTAACTTGTGCTTATTTCTATCTTTGTTTTTCTGTACCTGACAATGAAAACTCTTCTTCCATTACTTCCAATGATGGAGTTGAACAATCTAAAGGAGCCTATAAACCATCACAAAGAAAAAGTAGGCATTATACAAAAATTTGTCTTGTTTATACCCCACTAATAAAACAAGACACAAAGAATATATCATTTTTCTTTTTTTGGGGGTAGGGCACTCACCATCAACATACTTGTAAATGATTGCACTTGAGGTAATGCTTACAATGTTGTAGGTGCAGAACATGAAATTGGAGCATCTGATTCTACACTTCTTGCCTTGGACCTGCTTATCTTTCCTAGACGCTCTTGCCAACCCTTAAATCTTTTTTGTCTCTTAGTTCCATCTCTCTTTTTAATGCCTTTGGGTTGTTTAACATTTGACTCTATCTTCTTTTTTTCTTAGGTGCTCCATTTTTCCTTACTTCTATCTTCTTCCTTTTTGTCTTCATCTTTTGAATTTCTAAAGCATGAACGGAAGTCTCTTGCTTCTTTATGAAGTTGTATTATAGAGTTGCGTACAAAGGCAGAAGTCTCTGGACAGTCAGACATTTCAGCTGCTAATGGTATCATCAAATGACACAATTGTCGATATGTTTGAGTGCTCTGAAGCTTAGGATCCACATGTATTTCATTTCCTCTAACATCATGTATCATACCATTTCTAGCATCTTTAGTCCATCTTTTCAAAATATATTTTTCTGGTAGTTTTCTCACCTCATTCACTTCATATATATTTTAAAGCATGATTCAAAACGCCTGCAACTGCACCATACAGAATCATCCTTCGGATCAAATGTCAATGTCCACTTTTTGTCTTCATTAACCATAGTTCCAGTATAAGTGAACAACATACCTTTCTCATCTCGAGAGGAAATACATGTGGCGAAAAAGAGATCCAATTGCTCTTGGAACAATTCTAACACTGAAGCGGTGTAAATCTTAGCAACTTGTTGTAGTATGGGTGAACTTTGGACTATCAGCCGTGGTTTTTTCTCCCTTGCTCCATACTCACATTTCATCTCATTATACCTCTTATCTGCAACAACCCGCTCAAGCCTTTTGAAGAATTCATCAATATTAATACTAGAGTTTGTAATACTCTTAATATCTGTATTAACACTTTCACTAATTTGTGTGCTACGCATACCAAGAGTAATAAAGTACTTCATATAGCACCATGCCCATTTCTCTTTGATTTCATATATGGACTTCAACCATGAGTTTTCCTCCAAATTGAATGATGCTATTAGAGACTCCCACGCTTCTTCAAATTGTGATTTGTCTTTAACAGCAAACATACACTTGTTGAAATCACGCAAAAAATGCGAACCACCCTTCATCTTGTTCCCTAGTTGTTTTATTCCATTTTGCTCAATATGCCATGTGCATAATGCATGCTTCACTTCAGGAATAACCTCACATAGTGCTCTTGCCATTGCTTGATCTTGGTCAGTAAAAATTGTTGCAGGTCTCTTTTTCTTGTTTGCTTTCAAGAAAGTTTCTAACAACCACTTGAATGATTCTGTGGTTTCATCATATAACAAAGATGCACCAAAAATTACAATTCCTCTATGATGATTGAGTCCTGAAAATATGGCAAGAGGCCTATGATTACTGTTTGTGCAGTATGTGGTGTCTAGTGAAATTACATCCCCAAAATAAGCATAATCTACAAGCATACGAGCATCGGCCCAAAAAATATTTGTAATTTGATTTTCCACATCAAGTTGGTATGAATGATAAAATGAAGGGTTCTCAGTAATTTGTTCTTCAACATAATTCAACAACCATCCAACTTCGCCATTCTTCATGCTTCTTCGTCGTTTAGCTTTCAAATAATTTTTCATATCAACTTGAGTGAAGCCAAGATTAGCTCGTCCACCTACTTGCTTACTCATAAGGTCAAAAGTCGCCTTCTGTTTTAGTCCAGCATCCCTTGCCAAATCAATCTCATCTGCTTGTACATCACATATTTTCCGTTGAGACCTCATCATATGCACTGCTTCTTGGAGATGCAATGGGTGGTTATGTTTTTCTACAAAGCTGGTGATCTTGAATTTACCTTCCACTAAATTTACTGTCATTCCAACTTTACATTCAGTCCTAGTCTCTGGACGATGGTTGGTGGTCGGTGTGTATCTTTTATCCGGTCTTCGTTTGCCCTCTTTCGAACACACATATCTGTAGGAAACAATTGTCTCCTTATCTTTCTTACTCTTTGTCGCCCCATTTTTCCTTGCACTAAAACCTACTTTACAAGCATATTCATTCCAGAACCTCCATGCTTCTTCTAGATTATCAAATTCTTTTCCCAATCTAGGAGTCAAATCAACTTCCATAGATTGAAACCTGTAAAATAATGCTATGCAACACACAAAACATAAACTTATGTGAAAAATATGAATTAAGGCAGTAAACTTTCAAAACAAAATCCATATTTTTACAAGTTTGCATTTCCAAACAGAACTAAGAATACAGGAAATTAGAAACTAAAAGCTACTGTGAAAGCAAATTGTAATGAGAGTACTTGTTTAGTTGCAATATATTTGAAGGGCCTAATATTATATGTTGTTTCAGTGCATTTTATGATGCATGTCTTCTTGTGAAGAGTGACACTTGGACAATGAATCAAATTTACTGCATATTTTATCTATTACATAGACTAGAAAGTCAGTCTTGTGTAATGATTTAATTTTAACTGCATTTTCGCCTATCTAACCAAGTTTTTCTACCTTCGTCAGCTCTATCCCCATGAAAAAGTACAATTCATTATTATTTAGAACTATGCCCAATTCTTAATATAAGACTAATTTTAATAAAAAAAATTAAACTATAAAATGAATCTTATATTAAAAATCAGTAAAAATAGCTAATTTCTAAAGATAAACGCATGAGACCCATATTAGCCTAATTAATCTAGTGCTATTTACTCCTACATTTTTTTTATTCTATCAAAGATAAGAAACCAATTTCATTATAGTTTCAAAACGTCTGGCTTTGTATCATCATATGTAAAATAAGACAAAAAAAACTATGTTCATTTTTATTCGTTTTTTAGAGGTTTCATAACATTTGGCTCTATATCCATATTTAGCTTAACAGAATGCACACGCACAAAAGCGATAAAAGCAAGAGCAATATAAAGACATTAGCTACAAAATCACCCAAAAAAGATGTAATCTTTTTATGGGGCAAAAAAATTATTTTGATCTTACTTTTGCTTCCTTGTGTATTTCTCGCCAAATTGCTGAAGAAGGACTGAACATTTGCGGGAGTTAAAGCATTTGAGGGGTTTTAAATGAGTTTTAAGGATATAAAATCGACGGCCAAGATTAAATGAAATGAACGGTTTTAATCAGCTTATGAGAGATGATGAGAAAATATGATGATGAGAGAATCTGCTCCCATCCTTTTTCCTTTATATATATATATATATATATATATATATATATATATATATATAAAGTTCCTTAAACACACAATAAAATGATTATAAGAAACTTGAGCTACAGTAAATCATAAGCGAAAGCAGAACCCAGCAGCCCAAGACAGTAAAAAAAAAAGTAAAGAAACAAACAAACAAAAACTAAAAACAATACATATGAAGAGCATAGAAAAACAAAGCTGCAAAGGGCTTCTGCAGACAAGAAGGAAACTATAGTGTCAATTGATAAATGCTTCTGTATTAAAAAAGATGTTTAAAATGGAGTTTCAGTGGAAGGAGATAAGAAGAAGAAGAAGAAATGTGGCAGGCCAAGCTTTATAGTGCCTACGGAAGTGGGGATCAAATGTTAAAGAAACATGGAGGAGGAGGAGACAAGAAACCAAAAAAAGTGGGGACCAAGGAAGCTTCTCCACTTGCCGCCATAAAAATATAGAGGAGGTGTAATACCTTATTTTCAATAGCCACATATACATAAAATATTTAATTACATATAACCACTATACTCTTACATCAAATACAAATAGTAGTGCTTTACACTACAATCTTCACTTCACCTTCATATCTCTTCCGATGCATATCTTCCTGCACTCTTCACCTGTCTAAATGGTTGGTTAGAAGGAGTGAGATTCGAGAGAATCTCACTAGCAAACATTACCACTATGCATGCCAGATATATATATGAATGCATGACATGCTTGCCTACACTATTTCATGCCAACATAATGACATACTGCATGCTCGATGTTATGACATACATATGGCCATTGCACAAATATAACAGAGCTTCAACCAATCATACATGTTCCACACAAATAGGCAAAGCAATCACATAATCAATGCAAGACATACATATCACATACATGCAGAAAAGGTAAGTTCACTACCTCTCGGACTTTATGTCCTTCTCTTCTTGTCCCTTGATCCGCCAACCATTGCTTCTTCTTTGTCACTTCATGGCCCTATATAACCAATCATATTATTAGAGCCATGATTCAATGCTCTATTCAACCCTCTTTAGGTCTATTTTCAAAAGAACATATATCTATTAGCTATATGTGAACGCTTTAACATGGAATTTCCACTTTCTAATCTCTGTTTCAAAATTTTAGTTAACACGATTAACTTTGAAAATTCACCATTAATTCTAGGAAACTCCAAATTGAGTGGTTCCAATTCTTATGTGAAGATATTTGAATATAATTTCACATAAAAATACTAAATTTTGGCCATCACAACTAAAAAATTCCCAGAATTTCGCCCAACCACACTGTTTAAGGTTTCTTTCTAGAAAACAGAGCAGAAATTCAAAAATTTATTTCTCCCAATATATTTGTCCAAAAATTACAAACTACCCATAAAATTAAAGCTCTATGTCTCTTTTTTAATTCTGGAAAGTTTGAGAATTTTTGGATAAGTTTTGGTCCCTGAAATATCACACATAAACATACTATTCCAGAAATTCCCAGATTCACATGACCAGACTTTGAAAAATCATAACTCCTAGAAAACTTGTCCAAATCCTTCGTATTACCTATCATGTTAAAGCTCATTATGTCTACTTTAAGTCTGAAAATTTTTGGAATTTTTTAGACAAGTTTTAGACCTTCAAACATCACGCACTACACTGACTGCCACACAGGGCAGATTTAAGCAACATGCACATATATGTTTCATAATTTCCCAAATTTATATACAAGCATCCAAAAATCATGAATACTTGTATACCTACACAATTTTACCTTCTAAAGCCAATAGAAGCATCAAAATTACCAAATTTCCACTTCTTCTCCACGGAATATGTAATATCCAAAAAAAGTAATTAATTAAATTATTATTATAATATTATTTTATTATATATATATATATATATATATATATATATATATATATATATATATATATATATGAAGGGGGAGTAATCGTCCCCCTTCATTTCCTTTAAAACCGCACAAGAGGTGCAGTCTCTTGTACGGTTTTGTGAGAGAGAAAAGCGAAAGAAAGAGGGAGAGAACGGGAAGAGAACAAGGAGCTTATTTAAGGTTTTCTGAGGTAAGTTATTTATCTTATAAAATTATTTAGATAGCTAAAATAACTTCTATTCAGTAAATTTCTTTCATGAAAATTATTCCATATATTTTTCTCTTTCTATTAAGGATAATATTGTACTGATTAGAGAAATATTTTAAGATTAGCATTTTGGACAAGTTTGAGTTTTGTTAGTATAAGGTTATAAAAATGTAGAGAATAATTAATAGTTAATTTTAATCAGTTTATTTTTCTTATTTAGTTGGTATAAGATTTTATAACGAATTTTTTATATAATTAGTCTATAAATAATTCTATATAGGATTTTTTTAACCGATTAAATGTGGGTTAAAAGCTTTATTTGAATTAATGAAGGTATTACTGAAATTTTAATTGGTTTAGTTTTGAAATTTTAAGGACCAAACTGTCATTTATGAAAATTGGAAGATTAAACTGTTATTTATGAAATTCGGAGGACTAAACTGTCATTTTAGATATTTGAATGACTGAACGGTCATTTCTAAAATTTAAACCCCAAACTGTTATTTTTCAGTTTTTATAATATATTATATATTATTATTAAAAATTTGTATATAAGTTATAATTTTGATTATATGGAATTTTGTAGAGTTATTAATAGGTAGTAAATCGATTATGGTAGATTGATTTTGGCATTTATTTGAGCTCTTGGATTAGGAGTAGTGTGGTAATAAATAGCTTTGGTGAGAGGTAACCACTTTCCTCTTGTACATGCTTGTATGATGTTTGTGAGTGATTTTAATTATGCAAATTTATAAATTTGGCTGCTGATATATGATGTGGTTTTGGAAAATATGTTGTTAATGAAATTGTCTTGTGGGACTTATTTTCATTGAGAAAATGACTAGAAATATTATATTATGAGTTGGTATTTATTTGTGAGATTGGAAAGATCCTTTTTTATAATTATGAAATGATAATGACATGTCATAATCACATAATATGGATAAGATAGGGGATGGTAGATGTGGAATTAATGGGAGGTTACTCAAAGAGGAAATAAGGGGGTGAATTCTTGTATAAAAGAGGAAATAAGGTGGTGGACATCTAGGTGTACACTGGTTAGTCATTTGGTCCATTTGTATTCCATAGGGCTATAACACCCTATTAATGTATTTAGAGGGGGAACCCATGGTCTGGTCTTGTGCTCTGTGGATTTTGGCCGATCCATATCACTTGATCGGTGAGCTTGTTGAGTTAGTTACTAGTCATATGGGTGAGTACTAGCCCATGAGTTCAGTCAGAGAAAATAAGGTGGAGAGGAAATAAGGGAGGAAAGAAAATAAATTATTGTGTATTGACTCTTGTACACTTATATGGTAAATATGAGAATGAGAATATGATATTGTGAATTATTATGAAATTATTTGTATGGGCAAGTGATATTTTAATAATGTTATACTTTTATAACCGTCCCACTTGGCACCTCATGGGCACATACTTGTATGCCCGATGAGATGGATTGTTGGTTACTGAGGCTTTTGTCTCACCCCGTTGATTTAACATTTTTCAGGAAATAGTTGTCGTGCGGGTCCATCAGGGAAGACTTCGGAAGCTTAAACTACTTCTGATAAAAGTAGTACTTCCATCTTTTAATATATGTTGGATTATTGTATAATGCCATATTAGGGCTCATCTTGCATACTCTGATCTATTTCTGAGAACTTGATATATTAACTATATATTTTTAATTGCTTCTGATGATGTTAGAAGGCCTGTATGGCTTATGATGTGTTCTAAACTTGTGGATCCACAATTTAATCTGATAAGGATATTTTATTATCTGATGAGATACTATTCAGCAAGGAAAAAGGGTTTTATTTTCCATGGTAAATTTTATAAACCATAGTAGAGTTTTCAAACGGTTAGTTGAACTCTTTTTCTACCATAGTTAATTTTTAAAAGATGAGTTGTAATCTTTTCTACCATGGTAGACTTTTGGAGAATTGAGTTATAATAGTAGGATTTTACAGTGTTAAGGAAGGGATTTTACAGAATATCTAGAACAGAAACAGTAATTTAGAGTTCCCGGAAAAAGTTGTTGGTTTCTCATGTTCTTTGGCTTAATCACTTCCTTTCTACGTCTAATCAAATGATTAGCTATTTAAACACTCATTCGACATGATTTATTCATTGAAAATACCATTTTAAATCATCCATGAATAGTACCCAACTTCCTCTATACTCATCCAAACGACAAACCAATCGGTTAAAAAGGAAGCTTACGCTTACCTCTACCCGTTTCCGCAAACAGTTTGGAATTCTGGCAACACTCCGATCGGTGAGATGGCACCAAACACCTCCAAATGAGAATCTGAAACCATAGAAATGAAGCTCACGATGAGTAGAAGAAGTTTTCTGAAGGGTACTTTGAGAGAGGACGCCGATTCGGTAACATTTCAGAGGCTAGAAGTTTCTCTCTCTTCTCTCTCCATTTCTCATCTGATTACTCTCTCTCTCTTTCAGATTTTTCTGCGTGAAAATGAAGGAAGAAGATGATGGTTTAATGGTTAAATGAGGTGTTAAAATAGCTTGCCACGTGTTAGCTTCTGATTGGCCCAAAATTCCAATTTTCGCACTTAATTGCAAAACTGACAGAATTTTCATTAAACTTTGAAAATTCATATCTAATTGTAAAAATATCCAATTAGAGTGATTTCAAAGGAAATACGACCCTTATTGAGTTTAGTATTAAATAAAAATATAAATTTTGGCCAATTGAAAGCTCTCTCTTCCCATAATTTTAATCTTTGAATGTTGTCCCAGAAAATAATTAATTTCGCTGGGCTAACTTCAAAAATTCATTTCTCTTTGTGTATAACTCCAAATGACTTATATGACCTATCAAATTAAATCTTGATAAGTATACTTTAATTATAGAAAGTTTAATAACTTTTTACCATCATTTACCTATCAAAAAAGGTCACATAATCACCACTGCCACACCAAGAATTTCATTGGTTGCAAAATTACTGTGTTCCACTTTACTATATTATGTGTGACTTCTAATCGCTTTATTTTGTTATTCCCCGAGCTTATTAATACCCCCAAGGATATAAAGAAATTTTTAGAGAATTTAAACATACCTCATAGGGACATTTGCTAAACCGGGGCTTATCAGTCCACTTGATCCAGGCTTAATGTTATGCCTCTAGTCCCAAAATTCGGGATATTACAGTTCTCCCCCCATTTAATAAATTTCGTCCTCAAAATTTTGATATCAAATGGTACTATCTGTACCTCAGAGAATCATTTCTAGACATTTAGTCTATCTTTCTCTCATTCTGATTCTTTCATTCTGTACTCACTATGTAGTACTTTCATTCATTTTGTACCCAGTATGTAGCACTCACACAAGACTTACTAGTCCAACCTCACAGCGCTTGATTTCTTAGGCCTCACTGCCCCTTCAGGACTATCCCAAATCATCTTGTATGTATACTATGCTTTACGGCCCCTTTGGGATTCACCCATATCATACTGTATGCACATCAAGCCTTACAGCTTATTCAACTTCCAAGACGCTGGATATTCTGGTTTTACAGCTTAGGAATTCACCCTCTATGCCATAGGCATCTTAGGCTTACCGCCTCTGCTACAATCTAGTACAATCTATACACTTTATCAATCTCAATATATTTTTCTGGACACATTGGTCCATGTTACCGTGCTCGGTAACAACCATAGCACTTAGACATATAGGTCTTATGGCCCCGGACATTTGTCCAATACAAACTTGCATTTCGGGTCTTATTGCCTCAAGCCTCTACTCGGCTTCATTTTCAATACATCTCACATTTTGCCAACCTAAGGACTTACAAGCCCCTCAGGTCTTAGAGCATTAGACATTTAGTCTATCACCTCTACTGAATACAGCCCTCCTACTAGGCCCACTGAAGAGCTACGCTCAATAGGTATCTTCTACAACCACACGGGAGTCTGGCCCACACCCCCTAGCTCACCAGGACTGAGTGCGGCAAGCTTATGGAATAGTCACTCCTATTATCCCTCAAAAGGAATCTCTTAAGGTATCAAGCACGCGACATTTGTCAATAAAACAGCACTCAACCAACCCTGGTATCATTTTTTTTGTAATAGATTGCCCCACTAAGCCCACTGCAACGACGCTTAACTCACGCTGCAGTAGCACGAGACATCCGACCAACTTCCACCCCTCTATGGGGATCAGAAGGCAAAACTTGTGTAGAGCCTACCCACACTATCCCCTAAGGGAACCCTCCCCAGGGAAAGAACCCAAGACATTAAGGCTATTAAGCTTACTGGTACCATTGAGCTAACTACTCAACGAATCTAACTACCTAGAACACATAGTTCACTAGGTATTCTGAACTTATTATAGGCTTCATCTCTTGCTACTCAAGCCGTTCATACTCTTATGCAATGTTCACGAAGCATGCCAAACAAACCATCATCACAACAATCATTACATGAGCATTCGGCCCTAAGTGTTCACCCACGCAATAGGACCCAGGATTCCACTTGTGCATCATAGGAGTTTCTATGGCCCCAAGTGTCCACCCGCGCAATAGACCCCGAGCGACTGCTTGTTCATAATAGAAATCTCCATGGCCTGAGCGTCCACCCACGCAATAGGCCCCGGGCGACTACCCCGCAAATTCTGAATGCTCATCAGGTCTTACTGCCCAGGGAATTACCCCTATGCCAGAGGTATTACGGGACTTACAGCCTCAGGCCTCCGCCCGTCAGGTCTAACTGCCTAAGGACACGCTGGCCCAAAAGGTCTTACTACCTACCATATATTCATAACACGAATACACGTGATGGTAAATACATACATGCAGAACCATTACATAGGATATGAGAGCAAGAGTAGCTTTCCTTAATCTCTGTCATCATTCGACACTGGAGCACCCTATGACAATTTACTGGGTCACCCGACCCTTATTCTCAAGGAAACTTATGTGATAGAAGACTCATTATAAGATACCACTATTGAGAGTTGACATACCCGTAGCTCTACTTTACAGTTTCAACGTCACAGCGGCTTCACTCCACAGTTTGTCGTCACGGCGGCTGCACACTATAGTTCGATGTCATGGTGGATTCACACTACAGTACTGCACTCGGTACTTCACACAGGCGCCCATACACCTGGTCAGCCCCTTTAGTCAGAACCCTCTATAGGTAGCCCTTTCCAATTACATCTCCCTATAGGTATCCTTTTCTGATTAGAACTTCCTGTAGGTAGCCCTTTCTGATCAGAATCCTCTATAAGTAGCTCTATCCAGTTGGTCACCTCTGAATGGAAATATCATTATAACACGATCTAAGACTCATAAGGTCCTTCTTATTTAGTAGTTCTGTAACCTACTCTCTTAATTGGGGTCATTTGAAGTGGACTTTCAATATCGGTCATGCTCCAAGCATAATCACACCAATAAGGGAATATTCTAGTATTAAGGTCTTTCCCTATGCTAGATTAGTAACTAGCAACCTCCAATAACCTTATATGCATTTCTGTACTATATGTTAGTACCTCAAGCCACTCAGGCTATTTCACATTCCTAGAGAACCAATTTAACTATTACAATTGATTCACAGATTAAGATTCTACTCTTAGAATCTCAACATCACTTGAGTCGAAAATCACTTTCCTCAACTATACCCAATAGGAATGTTAAGAATCAAAATCATTAGCACCTATTCTAACCTCCACGGTTACTAAGGGTTATCACATAGCACGGAGAGATCTTAAAGCAATTACTATGCCTTAATTTCCAAAACCCGTCAAATGAACTTTTCCGAGCAGTACCTACTGTAACAGAAAGGGTTTAGATTAAAAATCGAACTTACTTTATCATCTACATGCCTCTTATCATCTTTTAGATCATCTAAGAACATCTATTCAGAGCATCAACTCTTTATAACAGTCTCCTTACTAGGCCCAACTGTAGTGCTACCCTCATTGGGCGCTCACTACAGCGGCACGGGAAACCATCCCCTAACTGGGGAAGCTTGCATCGAGCTTCCCGTAATGTTTCCTCTCTAGGCACGCTTAGCCATGGAGTTCTGAGGGTATCCAGAACATTAGTGCTATTATCGACCCGCATATTTTTGGGCATCGGTATCTTATATATACCTCGATCCCAGTATACCATATTATCCTGCCTAAAAATGCTAGGTACTGTTCCTGTAAGGAAACATAAGCAATACCGGCTTCTTGGTATAGTCCCCTATGTATTCTCACAACACAAGAGAAATTTGGGTTATATTCTAACTCAATATCAGGAGCCCTAGAGTTAGCAACAAAATTTGAATATGTGCTTACTCTTTTATACTTAGGGTCTCATTGTCACTATTACCAATAGAAGTATCCCCATTGGGACCAAGTACTGCTGACACCCCTGTCATGCGGAACCACTTCCTCTACATAGATCGTTACCTCTTTCTTCAATAGGCTAATTTCACAAATAGGGGTGGTCTAACTCCTAAGGTTACTTTGCTACCTGTAACTCCCTGTTACAGTAGCATTAACAGGAGATCACCATACTATTCACTTAAGCAGAGAATGTAAGCTAGAGTCAGAATCCCTTGCTCCGACTAAGCCTTTATCTCTAAGCAGACAATTCTATTGCCAAAATCACTACTTTGATAAATACCTTATTTTCAATAGCCACATATACATCAAATGTTTAATTACATATAACCACCACACTCTTACATCAAATAAAAATAGTAGTGCCTTACACTACGATCTTCACTTCACCTTCATATCTCCTCCGATGCATATCTTCCTGCACTCTTCACCTGTCTAAATGGTTGGTTGGGAGGAGTGAGATTCGAGAGAATCTCACTAGCAAACATTACCACTATGCATGCCAGATATATATGAATGCATGACATGCTTGCCTATACTATTTCATGCCAACATAATGACATACTGCATGCTCAATGTTATGACATACATATGGCCATTGCACAAATATAACAAAGCTTCAACCAATCATATATGTTCCACACAAATAGGCAAGGTAGTCACATAATCAATGCAAGACATACATATCACATACATGCAGAAAAGGTAAGTTCACTACCTCTCGGACTTTATGTCCTTCTCTTCTTGTCCCTTGATCCGCCAACCATTGCTTCTTCTTTGTCACTTTATGGCCCTATATAACCAATCATATTATTAGAGCCATGATTCAATGCTCTATTCAACCCTCTTTAGGTCTATTTTCAAAAGAACATATAGCCATTAGCTATATGTGAACACTTTAACATGGAATTTCCCCTTTCTAATCTCTGTTTCAGAATTTCAGTTAACACGATTAACTTTAAAAATTCACCATTAATTCTAAGAAATTCCAAATTGAGTGGTTCCAATTCTTATGTGAAGATATTTGAATATAATTTCACATAAAAATACTAAATTTTGGCCACCGTAACCACAAAATTCCCAAAATTTCACCCAACCACACTGTTTCAGGTTTCTTTCCAGAAAACAGGGCAGAAATTCAAAAATTCATATCTCCCAATATACTTGTCCAAAAATTAAAAACTACCCATCCAATTAAAGCCAATAGAAATATCAAAATTACCCAATTTCTACTTCTTCTCCATAGAATATCCAGAACAGAAACAGTAATTTAGATTTCCCAGAAAGAGTTTGTCGGTTTCTCATGTTCTTTGGCTTAATCACTTCCTTTCTACTTCTAATGAAATGATTAGCTATTTAAACACTCATTCGACATGATTTAGCCATTGAAAACACTATTTTAAACCATCTATGAATAGTACCCAACTTCCTCTATACTCATCCAAATGACAAACCAATCGGTTAAAAAGGAAGCTTACGCTTACCTCTACCCGTTTCCGCAAACAGTTTGGAATTCTGGCAACACTCCGATCGGTGAGATGGCACCAAACACCTCCAAATGAGAATCTGAAACCATAGAAATGAAGCTCACGATGAGTAAAAGAAGTTTTCTGAATGGTACTTTGAGAGAGGACGCCGATTCGGTAACGTTTCAGAGGCTGGAAGTTTCTCTCTCTTCTCTCTCCATTTCTCATCTGATTACTCTCTCTCTCTTTCAGATTTTTTTGCATGAAAATGAAGGAAGAAGATGATGGTTTAATGGTTAAATGAGGTGTTAAAATAGCTTGCCACGTGTCAGCTTCTAATTGGCTCAAAATTTCAATTTTCGCACTTAATTGCAAAACTGACAGAATTTTCATTAAACTTTGAAAATTTATATCTAATTGTGAAAATATCCAATTGGAGTGATTCCAAAGGTATGTGACCCTTATTGAGTCTAGTATTAAGGAAAAATATAACCTTTGGCCAATTAAAAGCTCTATCTTCCCATAATTTTAATATTTAAATGATGTCCCAGAAAATAATTAATTTCAATGGGCTAACTTCAAAAATTCATTTCTCTTTATGTACAACTCCAAATGAATTATATGACCTATCAAATTAAATCTTGATAAGTCTACTTTAATTATGGAAAGTTTCATAATTTTTTACCATCATTTACTCATAAAAAAAGGTCACACAATCACCACTGCCACACAAGGAATTTTACCGGTTGCAAAATTACTTTTTGTTTCACTTTACTATATTATGTGTGACTTCTAATCGCTTTATTTTGTTATTCCCCAAGCTTGTTAATACTCCCAAGGATATAAAATTTTTTTAGGGAATTTAAACATACCTCATATGGACATTTACTAAACCGAGGCTTAGCAGTCCACTTGATCCAGACTTAATCTTATGCCTCTAGTCCCAAAATTCAGGATATTACAGGAGGGAGTAGGGACAATATCGTTGGTTGTTAGTGAAAATAGAAAGGAAGGAGTAAGGATAAAGTATTTATATGATGTCACAAATCTAGATCTAAAGATAATGTCGCAGATATAGATCTAAAGATGAAAAAGGGCTTTGGGCAGCTATAGGCAAGCGCTATAGTTGACCCTTTAGTTGTTTTTAAAAAAAGGTGGGGGTAGCTGAAAGTGGGGCAAACATAAAAAGGCGGGGGCAAGCTTCCTTTGGGATTTCCTTATAAAGTCACACACTTCCTGTGACACTTCCTTAGGAAGCACCATGGGAAGTGTATCTCACTCCCTATAGCGCCATAGGAAGTAGTTTTTTAAAAACAATAATTTTACGTAATTTTTTCCTTATACAAATCCACATTTAAATAGACAAAACTAAACTAGAATCAAATCAAACTAGAATAAAATAACTCTAAGCAAATAATTAATTCATAAAAACACTACATATCATAGTTAAATTAATTGGTTGCATTACAAACCAACAAAAATACAAGAAGAAAAAGGGCTTTGGGCAGGACAAAAAAAAGGAAGGCAAGAGCCATAGATGCCCTTTATTAAAAAAAAAAAGCAAGGGCATTTGGAAGTGGGGCACACACAAAAAGGCGAGAGCAAGCTTCCTATGGCGCTTTCTAAAGAAGCGCAATAAAAGGGGCACCACTAAATCCCTCTTTTATAGTAATACCTCTAATAGCTAATAGAATAGCCTGAGCCCACTCTTGGTAATTGGAGTTCATGAGTTTATCGGAAACAATGTCAAATGACCTTTCAAAGGTAGCGATCAACCTAGGGGAATCACCAACCTTATGTGGATCAAAAAGCGAGGACCCATCTTGATAGGACCCCATTAATGTGTGAGAATCACCCCGAGAGTGAGACTAAAAGTGGTCAACGTCTTCCCATCCTGGTCTTCCCGTCTCGATCCTGAGTAAATCAGGAAAGGAAAAAATTTAGGATTCTAGCTCCCAATGTGTGTGTGTGTGTGTGTTCTCTCAAATACCTAAGTGAAGTGAAGCACCTCTAAAATAAGAACAATGGTTAGTTTGTTTGAATTTTTTTTAATCAAATTGTGTTTTTTAATCAAAGGAAGCCACTATTTAATCAAGTTTTTGTGAGATGTTGGGACAAATTTTAATAACAGATTTGGGCATCTCTATGGTGCAAAGGGAAGACCAATTTCAAGCTGTTACGTAAATGATTGTAGTTTATTTCTTTCTTTTCTAGAAAAAGCTTTTGTTGCTTCCAATCTTCACAAACAATTATTACATTCTTCTTCATGAGCCTCTTCTTAGAATGAACTGCCTTTGTCAAAGAATCAACTTTGGGCCCCCCATTTCTCACTAGATTTCCATAATTTTTTAAAGCTACTTTTATCTCTTATGGTACCTCAAAGTGAAACAAAATTAACTTCTATTGTAGTATCTTGCAATATTTTTTTTTGTTAATACCACCTTATTCACCATATTAAGAGTATCCTCTAAAGACTTTTCTTGTTCTTTCATTTAGATTAATTTAATCTTAGAGATTATAATTCAATCTTGCCATACAATGACCCAGATGCTTTTGTTGCCAACTTTAAATTATAGTTCAAGTGGGCATACCTTTGAGAAAATGGCAGTCATAAGTGCATCTATGGTCTATGTCAAAGAGAGCAAAACATTGAAAGATTGAGAATATTGAATTATTCATGAATTTATAATTTTAATTCACTTTAAATATTTGTATTACACTAATTTGTACAATATGATATTGGACAAATTATATATTTGTATTAGACTAAAAGAAACACAGGAAAAAATTTAATACAAGGAAAAATTAAAAAAGAAAGAAAGAAAGGGAACATTTTCAGAAATGAAAATCTTTACTAAGCCCTTTTTAAGATCGGGAATGAGATTTCCCGATCTCATCCTATCCTAAGAACACTATATAACATTAAATTCCAATCATTAAAATTTGTTCCGACAATAGAGACATTTAATGGAGTGGAAATAGGAAGAGGGATCAAGGAGACATTCCTCTCCATGCTTTTGCACATGGTAGCTGTTTTAAAAATAAAGCTATATTTATTTTTTTATTTATATTATTAATTTATATACATATATTCATCATTCATCGTTGTAAAATATAACTCAAAAGTCGCTAACATTGTGATTATATTATGATTTCTCACAATGTAGGCAATATATATAATAAAGTCTGGACAATTTTAGGTAATTGTGATTTATGTCTAAAAGAAAATGAATGAGCACAACCATACACCTTTTTTAGATAATTATATAGCTCAGTATTTTTCTTATATGAATTATATATACTCCCTCCAGTCTTTTTTATAAATAAATTTTATCTTTATTATGTAAAATGAATTGACGGTTAATATTAGTTAAAAATAATAAATTTATAAAAAATTTCATGTTTCTTCTAAATATGCCCCTATTTATGGAAAAAAAATCCTAAGAGAGAGAATGAGTAACAAATATAAAGGATAATGAGTATAAAATATAAGAGAAAATGTGTAATAAATGAGTAAATGAAAAAGAATTAGTGATGAGTAGGGGATAATTAATATAAAGATATGTATTTAATAGGGGTAGAAAAGAAAAATTAGTT
Source organism: Albizia julibrissin (assembly GCA_037074505.1). Taxonomy (NCBI): domain Eukaryota; kingdom Viridiplantae; phylum Streptophyta; class Magnoliopsida; order Fabales; family Fabaceae; genus Albizia; species Albizia julibrissin. Next base: position 38,256,491 of record CM073487.1, read on the forward strand.
TAAATTTTGAAATACAAGAAGAAAGTTGCTTATAAAAAAGACTAACCCTAAAAGAGAGGAAATTATTTATAAAAATAACCAAAGGGAGTAACTTTTAAAGACAAGAGATGTATGGCTGTTAATGTGATGATCTCGTTAATGAGTGATATATAAATATTTTTGTAAGCGCTCTTTGATTCTAAAGTCATATCCTGATCCAATATGTCATCGAAACCCAACTCATCTAAAATTTTCTTAACCAAAATATTGTGATAATTTATTTAGGGAAATTCCTCAAAAATACTCTAAAAATATCAAAATCACAAACAGGGCATCAAATCATTAACAATCCCAAATTAGTCCATTGTACCAAAATGAAATTTTGAAATGTGTGTTTTTACAATATTGCTCCTTTGCTTACACTACTACAAAAAACATAATAAATTACGCTTATTTTTACAAATACTATGGCATTTGGGAAACATCATAGCTTCCAGTGCCATAAAAGTAAGTTATAGAGCTTGTTCAATTTTTGAAAGCGTCGTAGCTTATGTTTTTATTTTTATTTTTTTAAATAATGTGTAGGCACTTCCTATGGCACTTCCACATAAAAGTGCCATAGGAAGCAGAAACCTCCTATGACACTTCCCCAGGGGCAACTTCTGTGATACTTTAAGATGAAGCGCCATAGGAGGTATGAGACTTCCTATGGCCCTTTCAGGGGATGCGCCATAAGAGGTTAAGGCCCCATGCTTTTTTAAAAAAATTAAAAACAAAATGACAGAAACTTTTTAAAAAAAAATCAAAAACACCTTGGAAGGTATTGCAAGTGTCGTCTAAGGCAGTGCTTACCTTGCAAGTGCCATCCAAGGTCTATGCCTTCCAAAGGCAAGCATAGGCCTTGGCAAGCTCCTACCAAGGCCAAATTATTTGGCCTTGGGTTCCTTGCCAAAGCCATTGTTTGGCCTTGGTACGCACCAAGGCTAATATGTGGCCATGACTATCAAGGCCAGTGTGTGGCCATGACTACCAAAATCATTGTGTGATCTTGAATTTTTTTTATAATTATCATTTTAATTATTTAATTAAATCATAAAACCCTATTCATTAATTGTTTGTTTTCATCTCACTTATTTAAATCATTTTCCAAAATAATAGATAACTAAAATATTTTAGTGAGAAATTAATTGTTTGTGGAAATCTTGACTTGAAATTAAGTCCTATTTTCAATAAATTTCTTCTTATTCCAATAATCACATGATAAATCCTAATTTTCATAAAAAAATATTTTTATTCAACTCAAATCAATGTTAGTAATTATTTACTGCTTCTAAATTTTGTATCTAATCCTTCATAAGAAATAATTTGAAGCCTTAAAAAAATGCAATTCAACTCCATTTATCTTGTTTTAGGATTTTTCCTACAAATTTTTAATTATTTTTCCCTTTAAATTTTTAATTATATTTAATTCATTTTTCAAATATTATATTTTTAGAATTCAAACAACGAATTTATTTAACCTAAACCTCATGTTCATTAATAAATCTCATACAATGTTACTAAAATTTCAACAAAAAATAAAAAAACAAATTGGGGCCTTGGAAGGCGCTTTCCTTCCAAGGCTATATACATATACTTCCAAGTTCACTTATTTTATTTATATTAAATCAATGCTAGAAATGGTACTTTCTAACAAAGCGTCATAGCTAGCAACTTATTTTTTTAAAGAAAATAAAGGTCTTGTATAATATTTGTTTAAGAAAGTGTCATACAAGCTTAGCACTAGCTATGACATTTATAATAGGAACCGCTATAGTTTCTAAATTTTTTTTTAAAAAAAATTATTTATAGCATTTATTTAAAAAAGTGTCATAAGAGGGGCGTGGCTAAATCCTTCTTTTATAATAGTGTTAAAAAATCCATATCAGCGCCCATCATCAGTAGCCAATCACTAGAATCCTTGTTTGCCGCCAGCAAAGTCAGTTGCTATCTCAAGAAAGTGTTGTCATTGTACTAATTAAGTGTAGTAAATAACTGATGAAGTGTAAAATTGATATTTACTAAACATTATTTCCTACTCATGTGGCCCTTTCCACATTGACTGACCATTTTTCTTCTATTAACAACTGTCCTTGTTTCTTTTTTGTTTTGTAACTATGCATGGTGCGGTTATTTTGTTAATATTATTTTGATTATTCATTAAAAAAATGGCAATACATTTCAACAATTTTTGCAATTGAATGTTTCAAGATATTTAAGCAAATTTCATACTTGACATGTAGTAAATAACTAATCAAATATAGTAAATAGTTAATAAAGTATAGTAAATTAAACATCCCAAACAACCAACAGTGAGATTTATTGAAATGTGCCACCATTTGTAAATAGCTAATGACTCATCATCGATACCACACCAAAGCTCTAATGGCGGCCAGCGATGGGTGATGAGGTTTTTTTTTCTGTTTTAAGAAAAATGAGGAATGTGATTTTTTTTTTTTGCTAACTTTTCAAAATTTTAAATATGTCTATGTAGAGCAATTTGGTATTTTATAAATTTGAAAACCTAATTTGTCATCTTCAATTTTCAAGTTATTTTCAGTCGTTTTCCCTTTCTATGTACACCTCCGGTACTTTTTTTTGGTCGGAAAAGTCAGATATTTTACCAGCCTTAGTGCTGTCATCTAACTTCTAACAATATTTTTTCAGGTAAATCTAGTTTTATAAGTATGTGGTACATCAAATCCTTTAAAGTATTTTTTAAAGTGTTTTATTATCCTAAATTACTTTTTGTATAATGTTTCTCACAATAATTTATGTAATTTAAGGTGCTAGAGATATTTAAAAAAAGTACTTCAGGGTGTTGGTTGTACCAAAAAATAATATAGGGTGTTGGATGCACCAGAAAAATTATTTTAGGATGGTGGACGCACTTGAAAAAATATTTGAGGATGCTGGGTACCACAAAATACTCTAAAGCATTTATGCATTTGAAAAAAAATTATACTTTAGGGTACTGAATGCACATTAGCTCTTTAAGTATTTCTCCCTCTTGTCTTTCATATAAGACCTATTTATGTAATTTAATTAGATTAAGGAAGTTAATTAATATGAAATTTATTTTTTAAAATACTATAATCATCTTCCTTAATTTCTTCATTCCCTCTCCTCCTTAATTATTATTGATGAAACACCAATAAAAATAAATTAAAAAAATTGATAAATATAAAAAAATAAGTTTTACATTTAAAATCAAAATTAACTCTCTAAATAAAAATTATATTAAGAAAGGTGGGAATACTTCAAAAAAATAAAGGGAAAATGGTTAAAAAATACCATTTAAGCAAATTAATTGCTAAATGGTACCAATGTGCAAGCAAGCATCCATCATGTGCAATCAGCATCCATATGTGCAAAAAGCATCCCTGCGAAAGTGCAAACATCATCCCTTGTGTGCAACATATCATCCGCCCGTGTGCAACATACCACCCACCGTGTGCAATGGTAGCAATGAACAATTAATTTGCTTGCAAGGTTTTTTTTAACAATTCTCCCAAAAATAAAAAGTGAGGCCCCATAGAAAGAAAGAAAATCGGAACCCAAGAGAAGACTGACGGAGTGAAATTTTTGGGAGAACTGTTTAGATAGCACCATAGGAAAATAATTTCCAATTGCCCCCATAAAAATCTGAAACACCACTGCACACTTTTGAAGAGCAAATTAACTTGGGGGGAACTAGACAAAAACAACCCTGCTGACAGAAACAACGAATAAGTAGGGCTTACAAGTCACATATACCTATTTACAACATCATTTCGGTTATGTACAAAATAACTATATATGAGGTATATTTACAATAGGTCACGTGAAAATTTATAAGTTAAATATGTTTATTATAAAATAAATAAATGAAATTATAAGACCATCTCAACTAAATATATACAAGACAAGGAGTATAATCACAATAGCACATACCATTTACAAGGCAAATATTCCCATTCACATGACACATAAATTTATAAAATCATCTCAATCAAGTACAATACAAAAACATCAATGTGTTTAATTTTAGCAAAAAAAAACAATTAATTTCAATTTAGCTCTCAAAGATATAGTAAAGTTTCAACAAATTTTGAAAGCTATTTAATATTAAATGTGTATAAGGGGTAAAATGAAGTTTGCCCATTTAAAAATGGAACATAATGACATGGGCTGGATGACGTGTGAGAGGGACGCAACACAGGAATCATGTGGTAACATTAAGGAAAAGTTACACTATGTTTCCAAACAACTAAAAATATAGAAATTGTAAAATAAAAAATTGGTTTTAAGGAGTTGTTAATGGAATAACTTGAGGGGTTTTATTAACAACTTCTTAGGACCAATTTTTCATTTTATGATTTTGAGGATCATTTGTTTAATTTTTTTTATTTGAGACCTCAATGTAATTTTCTCTAATATTAATAAAGCGCATCGCTTGGATCAATGGATGCCTGACACGTGCTTTTACTTTTTGGTAAAAATATAGTAATAAGTTGAAGTGTTTTGAAAATCATAAAATTATAATTTTAGACGTAAGTCAATATAAAACTTTTTTCGTATACTTATATCATAAATTATAAAAAAAATTATTCTTTAAAAGTTAATTCAAACATATATATTAAATGCACGTTTGATTCACGAAATTAGAAGTAATATAATGGAATGTAATGTAATAATGATTACATAATTTATTTGATTCATCGTTAAGGAAATATGATGTATATACATAAAAAAGTTTGGTTAGATTACATTGAACATAAGAATATATGTGAATAATATAGTAAGGGACAAAATTACCCCGTTTCACACGTATAGTAATGTACACATTGGGTTCATGATAATTTTTTTCATTCCGTGCAACTAAAAATACGAAAAAATGGTCATTTGAAATCGTAAAATAAAAAATTGATCTCAAGAAGTTGTTAATGGAACAACTTGAGAGGCTCTATCAACAACTCCTTGAGACCAATTTTTTATTTTGTGATTTTGAAACACCATTTCTTTAATTTTTTTTTTGTTTGGGACCTTAATGTAATTTTCTCTAACATTAATAAAGCGTATCGCTTGGATCAATGGATGTCTGACACATACCTTTAATCCCATGCTTTTACTTTTTGGTACAAATATAGTAATAAATTAAAGGAAAATCATAAAATTGTGATTTTAGAAATTTTTTCCGTAAGTCAATATAAAACTTTTCTCGTATACTTATATCATAAATAATAAAAAAAATTATTCTTCAAAAGTTAATCCAAACATACACACTAAATGCCTGTTTGATTCACGAAATTAGAAGTAATATAATGAAATGTAATGTAATAATGATTACATAATTCATTTGATTCATCGTTAAGAAAATATGATGTATGTACATAAAAATGTTTGGTTCGATTACATTGAACATAAGAATATATGTGAATAATATAGTAAGAGATAAAATTACCCCGTTTCACACGTATAGTAATGTACACATTGGGTTCATGATAATTTTTTTCATTTTGTACAATGTACATGCTGGATTTATAGAATATATAATGGTGGAAATATTATGCAATGTATATGTTGGATTCACGTTAATTTTTTAATATTTAATAATAAAAATATTATTTTAATGAAATATTTTAATATTTTTTTAACGGTGGAATATAATTTTTTAAATTTTTGAATTGGGAAATATTTCTTAAATTTCTATATTATTAATTATTTTTTAATATTTAATAGTAGTAATTAAAATTATTTAATATTTAAATGCATTATAGGTGGACACTTTGGTCAATTTAAAAAATTATAATAGTAATAGTGTCATTTTCATAGAATTACAGGATGTTCACATCATCATTAATCAGTCATAGTAGTGTAATCTTGATTATATCAAATGATGTAATCATGATTACAAAATGTAATTCTCTTTATATTACATTAGTCTAACCAAACGTTGTAATTACGCCATTACATAAGGATTACATATAATCCTCTCTCATATAATCCAACCAAATCAACTATAAGTACCAGAGAAAGGGAGGAAAAAGTCTAAGAAAAAAAAATTGAGGGGGTATTATTCATATTTTAAAAAATAATTTAAATGAAATAAATCAATATTTAAAAGTTTATTTTGGGTAAAACACGAGGACCCAAACCCAATACATTTTTTTAGTAAACATACATGTGATCTCTTCAATAGTTTTTTACCTTTCTAAGTGCAAAATATAATCAAGAATTTATATGAACTAATATTTTATTATAAATGGTTATACAATTCATAATTATATAAAAGAGTCAGAAGACACTAAATTATCCATTATACTCATGTATACATAGTTATATATACATAATGATCCAGCCCATTTTGAAGTAATGTATAATGTTAATAACAGCGATGGTGAATTTCTTTCAGAAAGTCCTTCTGTGATGCGATCTATAAAGTAGAGATAATGTTAGCTTTTATTTATAATTGTGTAGGCCGGCTTTATTCTCATATGATATAGTATAAGATTAAACAGAGATAAAATTAAAAAATTATTAAATTTTAGAGTAGAGTGAATTAGACTTAAAAGTTTCTTTTGATTTCAGTAAAATATGCTGATATCACTTATAAATAAATATGAAAGGAGTTCTTTACAACGTCTCCCTGTCATCTATTATGTATAAACTATAAAGCACAAAAGGGCGCATTAATTCCCGAAATCAAACAAGGGAGCACGAAGGGGGGTATACTTTGTCCCCTTGCCTTTGGTGAGGGAAGCTGTGACCTGTGACTGGGCGGCATTCACGTGGAGGCCATCTTATCAATTTTGACTGACAGAAAAGCTGAATCAGTCAAATTTGGGGGTCTCATCATAATTAAGATATTTTTTTAGAAAATAACAACAAAGTATTAATTTAAAAAAATATCTATCACATGAGTAATTCTTTTATTTATCAAAGATTTCTTTTTTCTTTGTTATTAATAAATTATGAAATTTTTTTAATATTATTTTTTTAATTGGTACCTTATTCTGATTTCCCCTATTCTTTTTATATTTAAAAAATTGTTTATAAAAACATTTATAATATTATTACACTATCTATGGTCTTGTCAAATGAATTAAAACATTGAAAGATTGAAAATATTGAATTATTGATGAATTTGTAATTTTAGTTCATTTTATTTATTTGTATCGGTCTAATTTAATACAGTATGATATTAGATAAATTATATATTATTTATGTTAGACTAAAGGAAATATAAGAAACAATTCAATACAAGGATAATTTTTTTTTTTAAAAAAGAAACTAGATTAGGATTAGAATCAAAAATGGATCATGAATGGGATGTTTTAATCTCATCTCATCTCAAGAACACCCGTTGATGCAACTCTGAGTTGTTGCCGTCAGAATGAGAAGAATCAGAAGAAGCTGGCTCTGATGCCATCAAGAACCATAGGTCTTTCATAATTTCATTGATTTATCCGGTCGGTATTTACATAATTTATAGAATACATGAGAAAAGCCTTGACACTGAATATGAACATAATATAATCGGTTTAGGCTGCGGCTAAGATCCTAAAATAACAGGATCCTAGAAATATTATGATCCTGGATATATTCTATTTAATTTATCCGATATTATCTCACTAATACCATGACATTATAATATTTAATTATTTATTTAAATAATAATAATATATTATCACGGGTAGAAAAATGATTTTTTAGACCGGGTAAAAATGATTTTTTAGACCGGTTTTTGATGAGGTCTTGATACAGCCGGTCTTAAAAATATGATACTTTTTAGACCGGTTATGCAACCGGTCTAAAAAACACTTTTTAGACCGGTTGTTCCAACAACCGGTCTAAAAAATATGAGTTTTTAGACCGGTTATTTAAATAACCGGTCTTAAAAGTACTTTTAAGACCGGTTATTTGGAGAACCGGTCTAAAAAATGTGACTTTTAAGACCGGTTATTTAAATAACCGGTCTTAAAAGTATTTTTAAGACCGGTTATTTAAATAACCGGTCTAAAAAGTGTCTTTTTTAAATTTTTTAGTCCATTAATTACGTTATTATACTTAATTTGTACATATTCTGAAAGCATGTTTTTAAGGCCATACTTATAATTACTTGTCACGAATATATCCTGGTGAAGTCATACATGAAGAACCCAATGAACATATCTTAGGAATCCTGCAACACCCAAAGCAAATACATAATGAGTTGCGAATGGCTCAATAATATGAAATAATATCAGAAAATGAGTTAGAAAAGAAAGTAATTAGATCATAAGTTGGAAGATAACTTTGTATTTAAGAAATTTTTTCGGAGAATAAATATTTAGAAACAGGGAAAATGACAGAAGCAAATACTAACCTTGGCCCCTACTAATGAAGAATCCAATTTGTAAACTCTCTCAAATGTCGCAATCGTAAGCCTGCAGCAAATATGAGTATAAAATTTTGTAATAGAAATCGATCTAAAGTATATGACGGTAGCTAATATGAAGTATGTATAAAACTAATTAAGTAAAACACTTACCTTAAACCAATTGGAGGGAAGAAAAGTTGAGCCTTACGGTAATGGATTCCATCGTACCTCTGCGTTTGACGGCGGAGATGGTTAAGGATGGAGGAGCGATGTGGGAAGGAGGAGTTACCGCGACATAGGGGGGGTTTACAAAAAGCTTGATAAATATCAGATTTCAAATTTGAAATTAGGCGCCAGCTAAAGCCGCGAGAAATGATTTTAAATATTATGGCGAACTTTTAAGACCGGTTATTTAACAAAACCGGTCTTAAAAAGTTCACCTTTTAGACCGGTTATAACTAATAACCGGTCTTAAAAATAAAAACTATTTAATTTTTTTAATTCCGCGTCTTTTAGACCGGTTATTATTAACAACCGGTTTAAAAAGTTTTATCTTTTAGACCGGTTATAACTAATAACCGGTCTTAAAAGTAAAAAAAATTTAATTTTTTTAATTCCGCATCTTTTAGACCGTTGTTAATAACAACCAGTCTAAAAATTTTTATCTTTTAGACCGGTTATTAGTGACAACCGGTCTAAAAGATGCGGAATTAAAAAAAATTACATATTTTTTACTTTTAAGACCGGTTATTAGTTATAACCGGTCTAAATAATATCTTTTAGACCGGTTATTTTAAGAACCGGTCTAAAAAATTCTTTATAATTACGAAACTGCCACCGGTCATTTTTTTTAGACCTTATCCGCAATAACCGGTCTAAATGATACGGTCTAAAAAGGTTAATTTGTACTAGTGTATCTACATTTTATCATCCAAATTATATAATAAGCTTAAAAGATAAAAGATGTCTCGTTGTCAATATAAGGATGATACTCTCTTTGAACTTTAATGTAAGCTCTAACTATCTAGTTTGATTAGATTAAAAAAATAAGAAAATTACAATAAGATCATAAACAAAAAGAGAAATGAAGAAATGGTCCATTAAAATCACAAAATAAAAAAATAGTCTCAATGAGTTATCAATAGAAGCCTCTCAAGTTATCAATGACCAGTTCCTAGAGTTATCAATAGGATCATTTTTTTTATTTTACGATTTCAAGGGACTATTTCTTCATTTATCTTTTTATTTAGGACCTTATTATAATTATCCAAAAAAAATTGATTATATTAATTTATATGATATAATTTTTTTAAAACTTCCTAACCATCAATTTGGATAACTTTATATGAGACTTTCCCTTTTATTATCTACCTCTCCCTTTTGTTTTGTTTTTTTTAAGAAAAAAAGTCAGATATTTTACGTTGCCAGCCTCAAATTACGTACTACGTACAATATTGTCATCTAACTTTTAACAACCTACTCCATCTTTTATTTAACAGAGATATATTTATCTAATTTGATTATATTAAAAAAATTAATAAAATTAGTTACTATGATATTTTTTTTTCTAAATTATCCTAATCATCTTCTATAACTCCGTCAATTTTTCTCTTATATGATTATTGTTGAGGGAGCATTAATATGTGTAATTTAAAAAAATTAATAAATATAGAAAATAATTGTTATATATAAGATCAAAATTAACTCTGTAATTCAGTTATATATTAAACATAGGAGGGAGTACTCCCTTTGGTCTTTAATATAAGACTTATTTATTTAATTTAATTAGATTAAAAAAATTAGTTAATATAACATTTATTTTCTTAAATATTATAGTCATCTTTATTAATTCTCTCATTCTTTCTCCTGTTTGATTATTATTGAGAGAGCATCAATATGAATAAATTAAAAAAAGATTGATAAATATAAAAATTATATCTTATATTTAAGATTATTATTAATTTTTAAAATATATTTTATATTAAAGACTAAAAGAATATCTTTATTTAAATGATACTTTAAAATGAAAAAGTTAAGCCCCGCATGACCTAAATGAAGAAAGAAAATCGGGATGTGCTCACCCTTAAGGGAAAGTAACTAATCAAGTGGAGTTTTGGGAGTACTTTCTTGGGTGCATTGGAAGCACCACATCACTTGAACACTGACTACTGAAATTATACCAATTAGAGTCAAGGAGATGGGTCAAGCCGATTGTGTCGAACCCGTTTAGACCCTTTTATAATAAAGGCGGCCTTACAAAATTGTCCCAAATATTACAAATAAGTCTAAATGAGTCAGTCCTCACTCACCCCTTTGGATCCGTTTAAGCCTTTTTTTTAAAAAAATATTGATATAATATTATAATTTTTATATTATTAATGATATTGTAAATAAATATTTAATTGTTATTATTTTTTTCTTTAATTTAATTTTATAAAATAGTTTGATTTATTTGATTCTCCAGTTTATTCATTTAATCGTTAAAAAATAGATTAATTTCAATATTAGATAATGATTTTAACTAGATTTTTTTAGTTTTAATAACAATGTATCTCAATTTAAAGTAAAATAATAATTATATTGTAAAATTTGAAAGTAAACTTTATTTAAATTAAAATAAAAATTATAATTTGAAAAATTTATATCACCTATGATAAATTCATAGGTGTTTATACCTATAAAGATTGTTCTTTTCATTAAAAAAAAGAAAAAAGAAAGAAAAGACAAGTCTAATGCCATGTGGCTACCCGTAACAATTTTCATGGATTACAGTGTGACCATGAGTGTGTAAAGTGTTAAAATTTTTATTATGATAACTTGTTATTCTAATTTTATTTCTTTAATATTTATATCTTCAATTGGAAAATTATTGTTTTAATTTTATTTCTTTAAAAGATAGGAAAAACTAGTATTTTTTTGGTTAAACAGGAGTAAAACCCGCATGACCGATAGAATAAGGTTCAGACTTCATAATTGGGGTTCCCGTTTAGACCGCGAGACCGTGAAAAACGGACCCTTGTTCCCATTCTAAGTACCACCTCAATGAGGTCAGTTTGCATGTCATTTTTGTGGCTTTTATAAATTTAAAATGTTTCATTGAAAAATCTCTGACACTCTGATTTTTGTCTCTCATCCTCCCCACACATCACTCAAAATTTATCTCCCTTCTCGCACAGCTCTCCCCATTCCTTGTTTCACAATAATTGAGTTGTGAATTAAACTATTGTTATACTTGTTCTTGTCATTTTTATAAATAATTTTTTTTATCTTAAAATTTAAATTATTTTTTTATCTTATTAAATATATCTTTATATTAATTATATCTCACTCATCACTAATTCTCTTTCATTTAATCATTTATTACACATCTCTCCCATATTTTATACCCATACTCTTTCATATTTATTATTCATTCTTTCTCTTATACTCATTTCATAAATAGATACATATTTAAAAGAAAAATGACATTTTTCATACATTTATTATTTTTAACTAATCTTAATCACTTAGGTTATGAGCCCAAGAGCTTAACTTGTAAATTGCATATGAAGACTTGCAAATAATAATGATGTTTAAGTTATTAAATACTAAAGCACTATTAATATTTTAATTTGGACAAAAATTATTAATGTTTTTAAAAAATATTATTAATACAAAAATCATATTTTTTTTAATTAGTTACCGGCTAGCTAGTGATGTGATCCGATAATTGGTTGTTTGTTAGTTCCTTTCTTATTTTCTTGGCTCTACCTTTTCCTTTCTTTCTTTTTTCTTTTTCCCCCTTTCATTTGTTCCTTCGTTGTTTGTTATTTTCCCTTTTTTCCCTTTCCTCCCTAGCATATATGACATTCTAATGGCAAGATATAAATGCTTAAGTGGAAGAAAAAGAGGAAAAAACAGTCTTCGATAAATCCAGAAGCCATTCTTCGATAAATCTTCACAAAGGTTACCCCTTGAAACCCATGAGCGTGCGGCGAGACCGTGATACACAAAAGAAGACAAAGAACATAGGTCAAGAGAGTATGCGTGAGATGAAAATAGGGAAGAAATGGAAGGCAAGGGGAAATGGGACGCAGGAGTGAGTAAATGAAATGGGAAATTGTGGAAACGAAGGCTGTAGCTTTTCTGGAAAGAAATCAGATGAGACAGCGAGAGGCAATTAATTAACTTCCTTCCCATAATGGCTTGTTTCTGTAAATATAAATGGACCCGATGAGTGTTTAATAAACTTGAAAGGAATCAGAGGTTCAAAGGTTCAAGGGTCTTTAATGGAGGACGGAGGAAGGCCCGCTGCGTCTTTCATACGGTCAAATGGAGAAAAGGCAGGTGTAAAATATGGGGATCCACATACACTAAAATAACAGCCATTTGTCTCAAGTTAACGGTTTTGATAAAATTCTCGCAATTTATAATATTTATGTGTATTTATAGTCTCCAATACAACTGCCATAAAATTTTGTTATTAAAATTGAATCTTCACGCTATTTTTAAATGAGTCACTTTGCAAACATGCAATAGTATTGAATTCTCTCTTTTCCACAAATGTGATTATTAATTGTATTGTAGAGACAGATCGTGTAACGAAGAAATTTAAAGTAATATAATTATACAATTTACCATTTTAATTATGTTAACTACTTTTAACTATTTTTCTTAATTATTGTAAATAATTAATAAAATTAATTTATAATATGGACCAAATATCATCACCTAATCAAAGTTTTGGAAGAAACAATATTTTAAATAAAAAGTTATAATGTAACTCCCATTTGATGATTGAGAATTTAAGATTGATAATAAAATACGATGGTTGTTATGAAAAAGTGCGGCCTTTCCGAGAGACCCGTGTGGATGAAGGAGAGGAAGAGAGAAGAAAATGGAAGAATAGGTAGCAGAAGCAAAAGCAGATAGACATTTTGCATTTGAGATTTGTGCCACTTTGTCATCTAACTATACTTTCTACCTCAACACTTTATTTGGTGAGAGAATTTCAGCTAAAGTCCTCCCTGACTAAATTTATTTCAACTTATGGATTAAAATAAAAATAAGTTTTGTAGGAAAAAGATAATAATGTGTTTTTTTTGTTTTTTTTAAAAGGTTTGATCTTCGTTAGAGCTCTGGCCATCGTTCATCGGCAACCAGACTGGAACAACTACTCTCGACTGGCCATTGAAGCTCCGACACTAATCGGTCAGAGTTCTAACCATCAGAAATTAATGTGTTATTTATAAAAGAATTCCATTTATTTATGAACAGTTACTCATTTGCAAATGTAATTTGTTGAATTTATGTTGCTCATTTGCAAGTGTCAAGCTTCTAATGAACAAGTGAAAGAGGCATATGAACAACATAAATTAATAGGTTAACAAGAAAATTTAGGATCATGAACAAGTCCAATTTTCAAGCGTCTAGCTCTGTATGAACGAATGGATTATACATATAAATAAACAATAGAAATTAAACACGCCTTTTATTTGCAATTGTTCTATTCCGATCCTTATGAACAAGTAGAATAAGCATATGAATAACATATTAATTTTCAGTGGTAGGATCTCTAGGCGGTTGGCACTGAAGCTTCGATGACCAGCTAGTAGTGTCCACTCCAGATTGGCAGCTGTCGATGATCGGTCGTTGGAGCTCTAGCGATAATCAAATTTTTTTTTAAAAAAAGAGGATAAAGTAAGGACACCATTGTCTTTTTACCTAAAAAAACTTATTTTCATTTTGGTCCTTGGATCTGCAGTGAATTTTCAAAATATTATGATTTTTTACTGAAATAAATTTAGTATTATCCCATATTTATTTTAATTAGAGGGATGGAGGTTTAAATTTTTATCAAGATGGAACCCGTGACCTTTCATTTACAAGAGAGATTTGATACTACCAAGTTATTGGTTAATTAGTATCCATTTAAATTTAAATTATTCTCTAACAAACATTGTGGTATCGTGTGTGTATCATGAATTGTTAAATACAGGCGTAATGAAGCTATTGAACTTTTTAGAACGTTGTAATATTATCGTATGGAGAAGGGCCCACCAAATGTTGGTTAGCTTTTTCGATACATGCTTGAGTTGCTTATGTCGGCATACGTACTGACTTCTTCCTCCGTTCTTCATGATATATATACTCTTTTACCAAATTCGATTATGGGTTAACGATAAAAAAAATACTCATAAATTTTTATTAAAAGTGTATTTAGCACTATATATATTTTAGAGATGTAAAAATACCCATAAATATTTAAAATGGAAGAAAAATACAAGTACCGTTAAATTTGACTTAACACCGTTATATATGTATGTGCAAAAAGAGTGTGGATCCCACTAAAAATATTAATAGTGTTAAGTTAAATTTAACGGTGTAGACATTTTTACTCCTATTTTAAATGTTTATGGGTATTATTTTTACACCTCCGAAATACATATGGTATTGAATGCACTTTTAGATTTCTTTGGGAATGCATGAAGATACAATAAATGATCCAAGTTAGTTAAGTTTGCCTAATTAGAATAAAACTTAGTCAAGTTGCTTTTATTCATTAGTTCATGTTATCTAATTGCTTGTTATTTTGATATTGTTAGTTGTTAAAATGTGTATACACACTTGTAAATACATCTATAAACTCGATCTAATTGATATAAGCAACTTAAACTATGGTTTGTGGGTATCACTATCAAAACGCTAAGTAAAAGTAAGATGGAGTAGGAGACTTACATTATCCCCGAAGTTTTGCTTTGGGAGTCCATGCATTGCCATCCTCTGTTCATTGCCTTTAGTAATAAAGACAGTGGGATATTAAAAAGATGGATAATGTAAGGTAGTGGGATATTATCATATTAAAACTTTGATGGTAGTTATTGGCCTAGAAAAACTTTGATGGTAGTGGTGTATTAAGAAAGTTAATACTAGGGTAAAACAAGGTAATGGATTAAAAAGATATCATCAAAGTATCTTTTAATTAAAGTCATATATATATAAACAAAACTTCGGTTGACCAAAAGAATGTTATGACCAGCTTGTAATTTTTTTTCCCTGGCCTGAGACCAGCAGTTTGTAATATAACACTTGAATATATCAAAGAATGAAGCGGTTTTTTTAATGATAATCCCAGACTTACATTACATCTATACAAAATTTGAATTCACAACCTCACATGTAAAAAATAAATAAATAAATTAAGAGTAAAATTTAATATTATTGAGCTATAAGGCTCCGATAAAGAATGTAGTAGTTGATAGCTTATAGGAGGAGATTTTTATAGGCATATTGATTTGTAGATTCTTTAAATCGTTTAAACATAAAATATAGGGAGAATGTCAAAAAAATACTATTTAAACTTCAAAATCTCGTTAACAAGTTCGGTAATGAGATTAACAAGAATAGTAATGTAATTAACAAATCATTTTATTGTTAAATCACCTATTTGAGATTTTAAAGTTTAAATGGTATTTTTTTAGAATTCTCCCTAAAATATATCACTTAAGTACTTTTCAAATTTAAAGGCATACACTCAAACAACTTACCTAAATTCTTTTTACCTATTTTATCTATCTCTCCCTGTACCCCCCCCCTCTTCTCTTGTAAAGCACCTACCTCAAACTATGTACTATTGTCACCTAACTTCTAACAAACTGTCTTTATTTAGCGTTAAAGGAATAAATTTTTGTTAGTAAATTACCTTAAAAAGAAAAAGAGAATATCTTAAGAAAGAAAATCGGAACGTGCCTATCCTTTGGGCAAGGGGAATATCTTAAAAAACTGAAGTGGAATTTGGGGAGTATTCCATGATTGATTGAAAAAAACTACACAATGACATAGGCTGGAGTGACGAGTGAGAGAGACGCAACACATGAATCATGTCGTCGCATTAACGAAGTGATATAGCTTCGATCAATGAATGCGTGACTCCTATTTTTAATCCCACATGCTTTTAATTAATTAAAAGCAAGTGCATGATAAAAGGGAAAAAAGTATATTTTGATGTCTACCAAATAGTATTTTAGTCTTTTTCTTATTTATAAGTCACTCTCAAGACTCAACATGGGTTACCAAAAATAAGCAAAATCTTAAATCTCATTAGTTGTACCTACAAATTTAATAAGTTTTCAACTTTATTCTTATTAAATATACATATTTTGCTTCTATTTTATTAAAATAAATCAACATTTAATAACTAGGGTAAATGAGTAAACTTGAAAGGAATTAAAAAGCCAATAACATGCCTTATAAACATGACCATGAAATTCATTCTCCTTCTTTTTTATAAATAGGATCAAATGAGTATACTTAAACGTAGATAGATTTGTCAAGAAAAATGGAAGGAATATTATTTATATTTTAAAAAATAATTTAAATGACCAAAATCAATATATTTAATTTGAATCAAGTATATGTTTAGTTCTTTAAATTTTCATCAACTTTCAGTTTAGTTCCTTAACTCCGCCTATGTTTATAGTCGGTCCCAAGCCCGGGTAAAGGAGGAGGGTTGTGTTAGGCCCCGACAGCCAACGTAAAACCCTGTCGAATCTTTATGAACATGGATCAACGAAGAAATTGTGCTAATGCTAGGTCGTTGCCTGTAAGTAACGTACTGTATGGCTCGAGTATAGTGAGAAGTGAGCGAGGGCCGCTGCATCGTCGCCCGGATGTAGTGTTAAATGAGCAAGGGCTACCGCTTTCTTTTGAACGGAGGCGGCTAAAGAAGCTAGTTCATGAAAACATGATCAGATTTGGCACTTGGAACATTGGGACTTTGAGCGGCAAATCGTGGGAGGTGGTGGGAGTAATGAAGGATCGTAAGATTAATATCCTGTGTCTCCAGGAAACTAAATGGTCAGGAGAAAGGTCTAGAGAAATTAATGGTTTTAAGCTCTGGTACACAGGAAAGGTCAATGGACGGAATTGTGTTGGTATCATTGCTGACAAGGAATGGAGGAAGAATGTGGTGGACGTTAAGAGGATTGAGGATAGAATTATTTCCTTAAGAATGATTGTTGGAAAGGATACTATTAACATTATCAGTGCGTATGCACCTCAAGTAGGGGCAGAAGTACATCTTAAGGAAAAATTCTGAGAAGATTTGGAGGGACTAATTCAGAGTATCCCAATAACTGAAAAGATTTTTATTGGAGGTGATCTTAATGGACATGTTGGTAAGGAGGAAGGACCTCATGCAAGAGCGCATGGTGGTTTTGGATTTGGGTTACTCAATAATGTAGGTCAATCTATTATTGATTTCTCCCTCGCATATGATCTCAAGATTGTCAACACTTGTTTTAAGAAGCGAGAAGAGCATTTAATAACATACAAGAGTGGAGCCGCAAGGTCACAGATCGACTTCTTCTTGGTAAGGAATTCTGATAGACGATTCTGTACTAACTGTAAAGTGATCCCTGGGGATGGCGTGACAGCACAACATAGGGTTCTGGTCCTTGATGTGAATATTAAGTATGTAAAATAAAAACGCCAACAAGTTTTAAACCCAAGGGTCAGGTGGTGGCAATTGAAAGGGGAAAAAAAGGAGATTTTTAAGAGAACT
This sequence comes from Albizia julibrissin, assembly GCA_037074505.1. NCBI lineage: Eukaryota > Viridiplantae > Streptophyta > Magnoliopsida > Fabales > Fabaceae > Albizia > Albizia julibrissin. Next base: position 38,274,391 of record CM073487.1, read on the forward strand.
CTCTTGGAGGAGGGGGAGGGGGAGTGGGAGTTGCAAAGAAATCCTAATATCATGTGGGAGAATATGTCTAAAAAGGTCCAGCAGGTTACTAAAGCAATTCTGGGAGAATCAAAAGGTCTTGGTCGGCAAGATAAGGAGACTTGGTGGTGGGATGAGATTGTTCAAGAGAAAACCAAGCATAAGAAAGATTGTTTTAAAGCCATACACTTATGTAATAATGCTGAAAATTGGGAAAAATATCATATGGCTAAAAAAGAGACTAAAAAGGCAGTGAGTGAAGCTCGTAATAAAGCATATGAAGAGTTTTATAAGGAGTTAGGGACAAAGGCAGGAGAGCGTAAGATTTACAAGATCGCAAAGAACAAGGAGAGAAAATCAAGAGACTTGAACCAAGTGAGGTGTATAAAGGATGAAGAAGGAAAAGTTTTGGTTACTGATGGAGATATTAAGGATAGGTGGGAAGCCTACTTTTATAAGTTGTTTAATGATGGTGGAGAATGGTCGCATTGTGACTTGGAAGATTTGACAACTCGAGAAGGTGACCTCAATTTTTCATTTTATCGCAGGATTCGATTTGGCGAGGTTAAAGAATCTCTTAAGAAGATGGAAACTGGTAAAGCTATCGGACCTGATGGTATTCCAATTGAAGTTTGGAAATGTTTGGGCGAGGAGGGTGTGTCGTGGCTCACAAAATTATTTAATGAGATCTTACAAACCAAGAAAATGCCAGATGAGTGGAGGAAAAATACTTTGGTTCCTATTTATAAGAATAAAGGGGATATTCAGAATTGCGCAAACTATAGAGGAATTAAGCTAATGAGCCATACAATGAAATTGTGGGAAAAAGTGATTGAATATATGTTGAGGTTGGAGACTGATGTTGCTAAAAACCAATTTGGATTCATGTCAGGAAGGTCTACAACAGAAGCGATTTATTTATTAAGGGGGATAATGGAAAAGTATAGGAGTAAAGGAAGAGATTTACACATGGTCTTCATTGATTTGGAGAAAGCTTATGACCGGGTGTCAAGAGATGTGCTTTGGAAAGCCTTGGAAAAGAAGGGGGTGAGGATTGCATATATTAAAGCCATTCAATAATGTATGCGGGGGTTACAACCAATGTTAGAACGTCTGGAGGTGTTACAAAGGACTTCCCTATAAGGATTGGACTACATCAAGGATCAGCTTTAAGTCCTTATTTGTTTAACCTAGTGATAGACGTTCTAATTGAACCTATAAAAGAGGAGATCCCTAAATGCATGCTTTTTGCGGATGATATAGTGTTGTTGGCTGAATATAGGGAAGAAATTAACTCCAAACTTGAGATATGGAGGCGGACTTTGGAATTGAGAGGTTTTCGTCTTAGTAGGAGCAAAACTGAATATATGCATTACAAATTTGATAGGAGACAAAGTCAAAGTGAAGTGGAAGTTAAATTGGGTGGGCAAGTCATCCCGCAAGTGACAAAATTTAGATATTTGGGATCAATTATACAACAAGATGGTGAGATGGATGGAGATGTCAATAACAGAATTCAAGCCGGATGGTATAAATGGAGAAAAGCTACGGGAGTTATTTGTGATCGTAAGGTACCTAATAAGGTAAAAGGAAAATTCTACCGCACTGCTATAAGACCAGCAATGCTATATGGTAGTGAATGTTGGGCTTTAAAGGGATATCATGAACATAAAATGGGGGTAGCTGAGATGAGGATGCTAAGATGGATGTGTGGCCATACAAGAAAGGACAAGATTCGTAACACTCATATACGTGATCGTGTTGGAGTGGCCCCTATTGACGAAAAAATGGTAGAAAATCGTTTGAGATGGTTTGGACATGTTCAGCGAAGGCCATTGAGTGCTCCGGTGAGAAGGGTTGATCAAACAGAATGGAGTCCTGTCAAACGAGGTCGAGGAAGACCGAAACGAACGCTTAATGAGGTCATTGAGAGAGACCTTTTAATTAATAATATATCGAAATCTATGGTCTTTGATAGAGCACAATGGCGTCGTGCGATCTATGTAGCCGACCCTACCTAGTGGGATAAAGGTTTTGTTGTTGTTGTTGTTATTGTTGTTTCAGTTTAGTTCCTTAAGTTTAAAAAGTAAATTTTTAGTCATTTAATCATACTGTTAGTTTCATTTACAAACATTATTGACTCAAAAAATTCAAATGGTGATTCTATAATTAAATGATGATAAAGCATGTTTAAATTTTAAAACAAAAATGATTATTTAAGCATATTTGTCATTATTGAATTGTAGAATCACTATTTGAATTTGCTCGGTCAACATTTTATGTTAAATGAAACTAACTTTATGTTAAATGAGACTAACAGTGTTAGAGAATCAAATTGAAACTTGATACAAATTTAAATGACCAAATGTATTTAACCATTTAATTTTCTTAACAAGGGTATACCTTATCTCTTCATTAATTTGTGTTATTTTTTTCTAACTGAAAAATACAATGAAGACTTTATATGAACTAATATTTATTATAAATGGCTATGATATTAAATATAAGAAATTTTTAACTACCTCATTACAAAATGTAGTTAAATTGTTATTGTGGTCTCAAAAAGAAATATTAGTAATTTTTCATTTTTACCGGTCTTTAAAACACACACACACACACACACACACACACACACACACACACACACACATATATATATATATATATATATATATATATATATTTATATATTTATGTATGTATGTACACATATATATATAAGAAAAATATACAAACCATAAGAAATAGATTAGAGTGATGTTGGAAAAATTTAATTAACATTCTAATTTTGTTATACAAAATGGGTAATAACTTTTTCCCACTCATTCTCTCTCCTAAACGTCTTCTTTATAAATAAGAGTGTTTTGGAAAATGGGTTGCATTTTTATATATTTATTATCTTTAATTAATTTTAACTCACTTTTTTATCTACATAATTCAATTATTTATATCTTATAAAAAGAAATGAAAGGAAGTAATATGCTTTTTGCCTGCCAATATATATATATATAATTTGGCAATGGCCAAATAATGTTTAAAGCAATGCACACAAGCTAGGAAGCAGGAGTAGGGTAAATTTTGTCCTTTGCCCTTTGGTGAGTGGAGTTGTGACTTGGGGATTGGGAGCATTCATGTGGACTTGTGAGGCCTTCCATCTCAGTCCACATTCTATATAAGCTCGTCATAGTGATGAAGATTTAATTTCTTATTAGTGTGGTGATATCTTAACCGTTGAAATTTTAATCTGAATAATTAAAATATAAAATTTTTGATTTTTGATTTTTTAAATGATTAATTTATTTTTATAAGAAGTGATATTTATAAGGTTATCTTTATTTTTAATTTTTTATATAATAAAATAAATAACTATACATATATCAAGTTCTCCAATCATAGACGGCCACATGTTAAATTCTTTTCGTATGGGACAATACTTAAATTACAATAATTCAAAAATAGGACACATAGTAATATGTAATTAAAAAAATTAACGAAATGGATATAAAGAATTTGATATAAATATTTTTTAAAAATAGAATTTTATTTAAAATATAAAAAATAAATTAAATTAAATTAAATTTGAACTTTCTAAAATTAATCTAATAATAAAGATAGATTATGAGTATAAAATGTGCTCCCATCGAGCTCCAATCTTAACTGACAAATGGATAAATGAGTCAAGTTTTGGGTTCTCATCATGATTGACACTGGCTTTTATATATTCTTTTAAAAAAATTATGAAAATACTTATAATATTATCTTTTAACGAACATTTAATTTGCACATTTTTGAAAAACGGATAAGTCTTCTTTTGGGGTCCATGCGTTGCCATCTTCTGTTCATTTCCTTTAGTAATAAAGACAAGGGGGTATTAAAAAAAAAGATAATGTAAGGTAGTGGGATATTATCATATTAAAACTGTGATGGTAGGGACATGGCCAAAAAACACTTTGATGATAGTGGAGGGTAAAGTAAGGTAATGGATTAAAAAGCTCTCATCAAAGTAACTTTTAATTAGAGTAGTTATATATAAAAACAAGACTACTGTTGACCAAAAGAATGTTATGACCGACGACTTAAACCACAGTCACTACAAAAAAATGTCGGATTAGAATTCCGTCGTTAATTCATCCTTAATCCCTCATAAATTTCGTCACTAAAATTAACGATGGAATTTAGAGACGGAATTTTTCTGTCTCTAAGTTAGCGACGGAGTTACATTTTATTGCTAAATTCTGTCACTAATTTCCGTCACTAAAAATTAACAACGAAATTTTTCCGTCGCTAATTAGAGACGGAATTTTTCCGTCTCTAATTAGTGATGGAATTTCCGTCTCTAATAGCTAAATTTTTTAATAATTCAGTTTTTTTTTCTAAAATTATAATTTTTTAAATAATTTAAATTTTAAATTATTTTTAAATTTATAATATAATATTAAAATAAATAAATAAAAATTATTAATTCATATTTATTTTTGAAATTAAAATTATAATATAATATAATTGAATTTTTAATAATATATTATATACAAATAAAATGAAAATTTTATAAATACAAAAAAAGATAAAATATAAAATAAAACAAATAAAAAAAGATATTAATAATGAAAATTTAGGTAGAATATTTACATAAAATAAAATAAGAAAACTAAATTAAAATATTCAATAATATATAAAATTTTGTATTTCAATAATATATGTATGTATGTATGTATGTATGTATGTATGTATATGTGAATATGTGTGTGTGTGTGTGTCTGTGATTTTGCATTTAACTTTCATAGGTTCTTTTTAGCTTTACTGGCAAAGGCACTAGCACATGCGTGAGAGGTTATGGCTTTGAATCCTAACTTGGTCACAAAATGTAACCAATTTGTCACTTGTGACACGTGGCGCGTGGTGGAGGGTGACATGTGGCGCGTGGTGGAGGATGACACGTGGCGGCTTATCGGAACACGTAGCGGCCGGAGGTAAGGTAGCGGTGGCTGGCTGGGCGAGGACATGTGGATGCTCGTGTTGTAGACATTTAGTAATTTAAATTATATATATAAAAGAATTTAACGATGAATTAGAGACGGAAAATTCTGTCGCTAATTAGTGTAATTTCCTGAATTTTGGGACTAGAGGTATAAGATTAAGTCTGGATCAAGTGGACTGCTAAGCCCCGATTTAGCAAATGTCCCTATGAGATATGTTTAAATTTCCTAAAAATTTCTTTATATCCTTGGGGGTATTAAAGAGCTCGGGGAATAACAAAATAAAGTGATTAGAAGTCACACATAATATAGTAAAGTGGAACACAAAGTAATTTTGCTACCGGTGAAATTCCTGGTGTGGCAGTGATGATTGTGTAACATTTTTCGATGGGTAAATGATGGTAAAAAGTTATGAAACTTTCCAGAATTAAAGTAGACTTATCAAAATTTAATTTGATAGGTCATGTAGGTCATTTGGGGTTGTAGACAAAGAGAAATGAATTTTTGAAGTTAGCCCAGCGAAATTAACTATTTTCTGAGACAACATCCAAAGATTAAAATTCTGGGAAGATTGAGTTTTCAATTGGCCAAAGGTTATATTTTTCCTTAAAACTTGACTCAATGAGGGTCGCATAGCTTTTAGAACCACCCCAATTGGACATTTGTACAATTAGATATGAATTTTTAAAGTTAATGAAAAATCTACAGAATTTGGTATTTTGTGCGAAAATTCATTATTTGGGCCAATGAGCTTGTGACACATGGTAAAGAACTTTAATCCTCATTTATCCATTAAATCCATCATCTTCTCCATTTCACGCAGAAAGAACCAGAAGAGAGAGGGAGAGAGTGATCGGACGAAAATGGAGGGGGAGGAGAGAGAAAACTTTGAGCCACCGAAATGGCATCCTCTCTGAAAGTATCCTTCATGAAACTTCTTCTACTCATCGCGAGCTACATTTCTACGGTTTTGGATTTTCATTTGGAGGTGGTTGGTGCCGTCTCACCGGCCAGGGTGTTGCCGGAATTCCAAACCGTTTGCGGAAACAGGTAGAGGTAAGCGTGAGCTTCCTTTTTAACCGATTGATTTGTTGTTTGGATGAGTAAGTTGGAAGTGGGGTACTGTTCATGAATGGTTTTAAAGGATGTTTTAATGGCTAAATGATGTCCAACGAGTATTTAAATAGCTAATCACTTGATTAGGAGTAGCAATGAAGTGATTAGGTAAGAGAAAACGAAGAAACAACAAACTTTTTCGGAGAATCTTAATTGCATGCCTGTTCTGTGACGTGATGAAGCTAATGGAATTTGGCCATTTTGATGCTTCCATTAGCTTTAGAAGGTGAAATTGTGTAGGTATATAAGTGTTCATGAATTTTGGATGCTTGTATATGAATTTGGGAATTTAAGAAGTAAGATTATACATAGTGTTGATCTGCCCTGCCTGAAGCACTATTACTCTGCGTGATGTTTAAAGGGCCAATTCTTATCAAAAAAATTCTAAAACTCTCCAGTTTGAAATTATACACATATACCTTTAATTTGATGGGTCGTAATGATCAATTGGATTTATGTGCTAGAAGTTCTACATTATCAAAGTTTGAGCATGCAAAACTGGAATTTTCTAGAATAATGTGTAGAAAGTTAATATAATGTATTAATTCGTGTATATATAGCTAATGGATATATTTTTCCTTGAAACTATACTTAAAAAAGGTCAATAAGGACTTGGAACCAGCTCAATTGGATATTTTTGGATTTAGATATGAATTTTGGAACTTATGCCCTGTTTCTGTAATGTGATTTGGACAGGTTGAGTTTGAAAAAATTCTAGAAATTTTTTGAATGTGATAGCTATAATTTAGTATTTTTATGTGAAATTATAATGAAATAGCTTTCCATAGAATTTGGAACCATTCAATTTGGAGTTTCCTAGAATTAATGGTGAGATTTCAAAGTTAATCGTGTTAACTGAAATTCTGAAATAGAGATTAGAAAGGGGAAATTCCATGGTAAAGTGTTCACATATAGCTAATGGCTATATGTTCTTTTGAAAATAGACCTAAAGAAGGTCAAATAGAGCTTTGAATCATGACACTAATTATGTAATGGGGACTATAGTCCATGAAGTAACAAAGAAGAAGCAATGATTATAGGATCAAGGGACAAGAGAGGGGACTATAGTCCACCAGGTAGTGAACTTACCTTTTCTGCATGTATGTGATATGTATGTCTTGCATTGATTATGTGACTGCTTTGCCTATTTGTGTGGAACATGTATGATTGGTTGAAGCTCTGTTATATTTGTGCAATGGCCATATGTATGTCATAACATCGAGCATGCAGTATGTCATTATGTTGGCGTGAAATAGTGTAGGCAAGCATGTCATGCATTCATATATATCTGGCATGCATAGTGGTAATGTTTACTACTGAGATTCTCTCAAATCTTACTCCTCCCAACTAACCATTTAGACATGTAAAGAGTGCAGGAAAATATGCATCGGAGGAGATATGAGGGTGAAGTGAAGATCGTAGTGTAAGGCACTACTATTTATATTTGATGTAAGATTGTGGTGATTATGTGTAAATATACATTTGATATATACGTGGCTATTGAAAATAAGGTATTACAGTTTAATGGTATCAGAGCAATGATTCTGGCAATAGAATTGTCTGCTGAGAGATAAAGGTCTAGTCAGAGCAAGGGGTTCTGACTATATGTTGCATTCTCTGCTTAAGTGAACAGGATTGTGGTCTCCTACTAGTGCTATTGTAACAGGAAGTTACAGATAGAAAAGTAATTTAAGAAGTTAGACCACCCCTATTTTTGAAATTAGCCTATTGAAGGAAGAAGTAACGGTCTATGTAAAGGAAGTGATTCCGCATGACAGGGTGCCTGGTCCCAATGGGGATACCTCTATTGGTAACATTGACAATGAGATCCTAAGGATAGAAGAGGAAGCATAGGATTTAGATTCTATTGCTAACTCTAAAGATCTTGATTTGAGTTAGAGTATGGCCTAGATTTTCCCTTGTGTTATGAAAACACATAAGGAACTATACCAAGAAGCTGGTATTGCTTATGTTTCCCAATTGGGACAGTATCTAGCATTTCTGGGCAGGATAACATGTTATACCGGGATCAAGGTATGTATGAGATACTGATGCCTAAAATATTGCGGTCGATATAAGTACTAATGTCCCGGATATACTCAGAACTCCGTGGTTAAGCGTGCTCAAGCAAGGAAAATCCCAGGATGGTGACCCCCTGGGAAGTACCTTGAAAATTTCAAATCTTTGATTAAAGGTTTGGAATCGTGATTGGAGGTTGTTAGATGACCTAATGAATGACTAGAAACATGGAGATGATGAAGTAAGTGTTAGTCTTTAATCTAAACCATTTCTGTTGCAGTGAGTACTGCTCATAAAAATTCATTTGATAGGGTTATGTAAACTTGAGGCATAGTAATTACTTTGAGGTTTCTTTGTACTAAGTGATGATCTTTAGTAACCCGTGGAGTTAAAGGTATATAGGTATGATATACGGTGAGGCATGCTGAGTAGTAATTATGCTGTATATCTATTCTAGAGGATCTGAATTGATGATATTGATCCTTTAGTAATTCTTTGTGGGTATTACCTGGAACCGTGGAGGTTAGAATATGTGCTAATGATTTTGGTTCTTAGCATTCCTATTAGGTATGATTAAGGAAACTTGATTTTTGACTCAGGCGATGTTAAGGTTCTAAGAGTAGAATCTTAATATGTGAATCAATTGTAATAGTTAAATTGGTTTTCCATGAATGTGAAATAGCCTTAGTGGCTTGAGGTACTAGCATATAGTACAGAAATGCATATGAGGTTATTGAAGGTTGCAAGTTGCTAATCTAGCATAGGGAAAGACCTTAATACTTGAATATTTCCTCAGAGTTGCGATCATGCCTGAAGCTGGACTAATATTGAAAGTCTATATTAAATGACCCCAAATGAGAGCGCAGATTACATAACTGCTAAAGAAGAAGGACCTTATGAGATTTAGATCCCGTTATAATGATACTCCTATTTAGAGGTAACCAATTAGACAGAGCTACCTACGGAGGATTCTGATCGGAAAGGGCTACCTATGGGGAGATCTGATTGTAAAGGGCTATCTACGGAGGGTTTTGACCAGGAGGGGCTAACCAGGTGTATGGGCGCCTGCGTGAAGCATAGAGTGCAGTACCGTAGTGTGAAGCCACCATGACATCGAACTATAGTGTGTAGCCACCGTGATGACAAACTGTGGAGTGAAGCCGCCGTGACGTTGAAACTGTAGAGTAGAGCTACGGGGACGTCGACTCTCAATAGTGGTATCTATAATGAGTCTTCTATAGCATAAGTTTCCTTGAGAAGAAGGGTCGGGTGACCCAATAAATTGTCATGGGGTATTCCAGTGCCGAATGATAAAAGAGATTAAGGAAAGCTATTCTTTCTCTTTTATCTTATGTAATAGTTCTGCATGTATGTATTTACCATCATGGGTATTCATGTTATGAATGTACGGTAGGAAGTAAGACCTTTTAGGTCAGCGTGTCCTTAAGTAGTCAGACCTGACGGGTGGAGGCCTGAGGATGTAAGTCCCGTAATGCCTCTGGCATAGGGGTGATTCCCTGGGCAGTAAGACCTGATGAGCATTCAGAATTTGCGGGGTGGTCACCTGGGGCCTATTGCGTAGGTGAACACTCAGACCATGGAGATTTCTATTATGCGTGAGCAGTCGCCCGGGACCTATTGCAAGGGTAGACACTCGGGGCCATAGAAACTCCTGTCATACACAAGTGGAATCCCAAGGCCTATTGCACGGGTGAACACTTAGGGCCGAATGCTCATGTGATGATTGTTGTGATGATGATTTGTTTAGCATGCTTTGTGAACATTACATAAGAGTATGAAGGGCTTGAGTAGCAAGAGATGGAGCCTATAATAAGTTCAGAATACCTAGTGAACTATGCGTTCTAGGTAGTTAGACTCATTGAGTAGTTAGCTCAATGGTACCAGGAGGCTTAATAGCCTTAATGTCTTGGGTTCTATCCTTAGAGAGGGTTCCCTTAGGGGATAATATGGGTAGGCTCCACACGAGTTTTGCCTTCTGATCCCCGTGGAGGGGTGGAAGTTAGTCGGATGTCCCGTGTGACTTCAGCGCGAACTGAACGCCATTGTAGTGGGCCTAGTGGGGTAGTCCGCTCCATAAGAAAGTGAGCCTCGTGGAGGGGTAGAAGTTAGTTGGATGTCCCATACAACTGCAGCGTGAGCCGAGCGCCGTTGTAGTGAGCCTAGTGGGGCAGTCCGCTACACAAGAAGGTGAGCCCCGTGGAGGGGTAGAAATTAGTCGGATGTCCCATGCGACTGCAACGTGAGCCAAGCACCGTTGTAGTGGGCCTAATGGGGCAGTCCGGTACACAAGAAGGTAAGCCCTATGGAGGGGTAGAAGTTAGTTGGATGTCCCGTGAGACTGCCGCGTGAGCCGAGCGCCGTTGTAGTGGGCCTAGTGGGGTAGTCCGCTACACAAGAAGGTATGCCCCGTGGAGGGGTAGAAGTTAATCGGATGTTCCGTGCGACTGCACGTGAGCCAAGCACCGTTGTAGTGGGCCTAGTGGGGCAGTCCGCTACACAAGAATGTGAGCCCCGTGGAGGGATAAAAGTTAGTTGGATGTTCCGTGCGACTGCAGCGTGAGCCAGCCCTATTGTAGTGGGATTAGTAGGGTAATCCGTTACAAAAAAAATGATACCAGGGTTTGTCGAGCGCGGTTTTAGTGGCAAATGTCACATGCTCGATACCTTAAAAGGTTCCCTTTGGGCGATAATGGGAGTGACTATCCCATAAGTTTACTGAACTCAGGCCTGGTGAGCTAGGGGGTGTGGGCCAGACTTCCATGTGGCTGCAGAAGGCGCCTATTGAGTGTAGCTCTGCAATGGGTCTAGTAGGAGGGCTGTATTCAGCAGAGGTGATGGACTAAATGTCCTAATGCCCTAAGACCTCAGGGGCTTGTAAGTCCTTAGGTAGGTAAAATGTGAGATGTATTGAAAATAAAGCCGAGTAGAGGTTTGAGGCAATAAGACCCGAGATACAAGTTTGCATTGGACAAATGTCCTGGGCCATAAGACCTATATGTCTAAGTGCTATGGTTGTTACCGAGCATGGTGACATGGACCAATGTGTCCAGATAAATATATTGAGATTGATAGAGTGTATAGATTGTACTAGACTGTAGCAGAGGCAGTAAGCCTAAGATGCCTATGGCATGGAGGGTAAATCCCTAAGCTGTAAAGTCAGAATATCTAGCGTCTTGGAAGTTGAATAAGCCGTAAGGCTTGATGTGCATACAATATGATATGGGTGAATCCCAAAGGGGCTGTAAAGCCTAATATGGATACAAGATGATTCGGGATAGTCCCAAAGGGGCAGTGAGGCCTAAGAAACCAAGCGCTGTGAGGTTGGACTAGTGAGTCCTGTGTGAGTGCTACATACTAGGTACAAAATGAATAAAAGTACTACATAATGAGTACATAATGAAAGAATTAGAATAGGAGAAAGATAGACTAAATGTATAGAAATGGTTCTCTGAGGTACAGATAGTACCATTTGATGTCGAAATTTCGAGGATGAAATTTACTAAACGGGGGGAGAATTGCAATATCCCAAATTTTGGGACTAGAGGTATAAGATTAAGCCTGGATCAAGTAGACTGCTAAGCCCTTGTTTAGCAAATATCCCTATGAGGTATGTTTAAATTCCCTAAAAATTTCTTTATATCCTTGGGGGTATTAAAGAGATCGGGGAATAACAAAATAAAGCGATTAGAAGTCACCCATAATATAGTAAAGTGGAACACAAAGTAATTTTGCCGCCGGTGAAATTTTTGGTGTAGCAGTGGTGATTATGTGACCTTTTTTGATGGGTAAATGATGGTAAAAAGTTATGAAACTTTTTAGAATTAAATTAGACTTATCAAGCTTTAATTTGATAAGTCATATAAGTCATTTGGGGTTGTAGACAAAGAGAAATGAATTTTTGAAGTTAGCCCAGCGAAATTAATTATTTTCTAGGACAGTATTCAAATATTAAAATTTTGGGAAGGTTAAGCTTCTAATTGGCTAAAGATTATATTTTTTCTTAAAACTAGACTCAATAAGGGTCACATAGCCTTTAAAAGCACTCCAATTGGATATTTTTACAATTATATATGAATTTTCAAAGTTTAATGAAAATTCTGTCAGATTAAGCATTATATGCGAAAATTGGAATTTTGAGCTAACCAGGTACTGACATGTGGCAAGCCATTTTAACACTTCCTTTAATCATCAATTATCATCTTCTTCATTTATTCAGCCGTGAAAAAATAGACAAGAAGAGAGAGAAAAGAGGCAGACGAAAATGGAGGGAGAGGAGAGAGAAAATTCTAACCGCCGAAACACTGTCAAATCGACATCTTCTCTCAAAGAGCTCTTTAGGAAATTGCTTCTACTCATCGCGAACTACATTTCTATGATTTCTGATTTAGAGGTGATTAGCTCCGTCTCACCGGCCGGGGTGTTGTCGGAATTCCGAACCGTTTGCGGAAACGGGTAGAGGTAAGCGTACGCTTTCTTTTTAACTGATTGATTTGTTGTTTGGATGAGTAAGTTGGAAGTGGGGTACTGTTCATGGCTGGTTTTAAAGGATGCTTTAATGGCTAAATGATGTCCAACGAGTGTTTAAATAGCTAATCACTTGATTAAGAGTAGCAATGAAGTGATTAGGTAAGAGAAAATGAAGAAACAACAAACTTTTTCGGAGAATCTTAATTGCATGCCTGTTCTGTGACGTGATGAAGCTAATGGAATTTGGCCATTTTGATGCTTCCATTAGCTTTAGAAGGTGAAATTGTGTAGGTATACAAGTGTTCATGAATTTTGGATGCTTGTATATGAATTTGGGAATTTAAGAAGTAAGATTATACATAGTGTTGATCTGCCCTGTCTGAAGCACTATTACTCTGCATGATGTTTTAAGGGCCAATTCTTATCAAAATATTCTGAAACTCCTCAGTTTGAAAGTAGACACATAGACCTTTAATTTTATGGGTCGTAATGATCAATTGGATTTATGTGCTAGAAGTCCTGCATTCTCAAAATTTGAGCATGCAAAACTCAAATTTTTTGGAATAATGTGTAGAAAGTTAATATACTGTATTAATTCGTGTATATATAGCTAAATACTATATTTTTTCTTGAAACTAGACTTAACAAAAGTCAATGAGGACTTGGAACCAGATCAATTGGAATTTTTTGGATTTAGATATGAATTTTGGAACTTCTGCCCTATTTCTGGATTGTGATTTGGACAGGTTGAGTTTGGCGAAATTCTGAGAATTGTTTGGCTATGATAGCTATAATTTAGTATTTTTATGTGAAACTATAATGAAATATATTTCCATATAATTTAGAACCATTCAATTTATAGTTTCCTAAAATTAATGGTGGATTTTTAAAGTTGGTGAAAAATTTATCAGCCTTATTGCTAATTTAAGACTTAATGGCATAAATATAATTGGTATGAACTCCAAGGGTGAAAGTAAGCATGTAGGGCTAATATGGGCCATTGAGCATTCACTTTTCATGGCTCTAATGACGTTATCACTTACCTAGGGCCATGAAGTGACAAAGAAGAAGCAATGGTTGGCGGATCAAGGGACAATAAGAGAATGACATAAAGTTCGAGAGGTAGTGAACTTACTTTTTCTGCATGTATGTGATATGTATGTCTTGCATTGATTATGTGACTACTTTGGCTATTTGTGTGGAACATGTATGATTGGTTGAAGCTTTGTTATATTTGTGCAATAGCTATATGTATGTCATAACATCGAGTATGCAGTATGTCATTATGTTGGCATGAACTAATATAGGCAAGCATGTCATGCATTCATATATTCTGGCATGCATAGTGGTAATGTTTGCTACTGAGATTCTCTCGAATCTCACTCCTCCTAATAAACCATTTAGACAGATGAAGAGTGCAGGAAGATATGCATCGGAGGAGATATGAAGGTGAAGTGAAGATCGTAGTGTAAGACACTACCATTTATATTTGATGTAAGAGTGTGGTGATTATGTGCAATTATACATTTGATGTATACATGGCTGTTGAAAATAAGGTATTACAATTAGTCAATTCTGTAACACCCTATTTTAGTACCGTACAAAACAGTGGAAAACATGACTTGATGCCACATGAGAGACCAAAAGCAGTTCTTAATCCATTTAGGATCCCAACTTCACTACAGGGTCTGATCCTATAGTTAAGTGGGTTTTCAAAAGGTATTTCAAAACATTTTAGTTATGGTCTCATTTTTATTTTTCAAATTGGTTTAATTCATTCGGGTCTATTTCCATTTCTTAATATCAGAGTACTTACTGAAGTTCTTAGCGGATAATCAGAATAAGTTCGCTACTAAAAGGGTCCACCTGGTACTGTCACCCGGTTCTAGATAATTTACATCGGTTACATACAACCTTCCAGGTTTACAGTTGGTGTATTCCTACCACCATGAGTACTAAGTTTACCAAAATACCATTCAGTATTATATACAGATCCAAAAGTTAGATAACCAACCGAAAATAAATTCTAAGTCTTCACTTCTACCCGTCCGTGGCTATCTTCTTCCCATGAGAACTACTTGCCCGTGCTGCAGGTTAGTTATTGGAAAAATGGTGAGATTCAAAAGAATCCCAGTAGTAACAAATAACACTCATATAAAATGCATACGAAGAAACATGCCATAACAACCACCACATACCAGACAATTCAATATTCATTCAACATTCAGATATATGTTCATTCAATAAATAATTCTATTCAAGGACGTACCGTCCCTTCCCACAGCGCTGGGTATTCTATTGGGCCAAAGCCCTTCTCATCTGAATGCTTAAAAGGCAATTCAACCCGATTCATGTTCACAGTTCAAGTATGTATAATGGCAATAATATGCATGAAGCAGGATACATAGAATATGAGAGAGAAGTTACTACCTTAACCTTTCCAATATTCTGAGGTGTTACCACTTCTTTGGTCGTCCCGGACAGATATTGAATCCTATATATGGGAATTCATGAATGGACGGGTTATTACTTAGCCCAATACATTTATAAATTACTCTTTAATGTTGGTTATTATTAGGGTTATTATGGTAACTTTACCAAGTCAACCAATGAGTTAAAATGGTCAAATTATCACAAGGGACTAATTTCTACCCTTGGTGTACAAAGAAATTACAATATGCCATTATATTTTGCCATTTTCGCATAGGCACAAATGCTGGCAGATTTGGTCCACTAACTTTAAAAATTCATATCCTTTTGCACAAATGTCCAATTGGGGTGGTTTAAAATCCTATGTGACCCTTATTAAGTATAGTTTCATGGAAAAATACTTCACTTAGCCAATTGGACTCACAGAAATCCATAATTTCCAGTAATTGGACATTGTTCCAGAATTTTCCAGTTTTACATGACCAAACTTCAAAAATGAGTAACTCCCAACATACACATCCAATTAATCCTTATGACCTATCAAATTAAAGGTATATGTCTCTAATTTCATACTGGAAAGTTTCAGAATTTTCAGACAAGATTTAACCCTTGAATTATCACGCACAACATCTACTATTACACAGGGCAGATTACATAACATGTTCATGCACACTTCCAAAATTTCCAATTTGATATAGGAACATCCAAAATTCATGAACACTTGCATACCTACACAATTTTGCCTTCTAAATCCAATGGAACTATCAAAATTATCAAATTCCAACTCTTTCACCACGTCATGCACAGGGCAGAAATGTGACAAATAAGTCAACAATTACCCAACTTGCAATTTAAGTCTCATACTAGTTTTATAGGCCTTCTAAACATCATAAAACACCATGAACACAACCAAAATACCATGAATCTTCATAATCATAACTTGACCAAAAACAGGGCAGAATTTTACATGCCAAAATACTCAACAAAACAACACAATCCATAGCTCAAATTGAAGCTAAAACTCACCTCTTACTCCTCCTTTGGTTCTTTCTTTGGCTCTTCAATTTGTGCTTTTGCAAGAGAGCTCAAAACTTCTCCTCTTCAAAAACAAAAACCATAGAAATGAAGCTCTTGAAGAGGGGAACAATATTCATGAAGAGATTTTGAGCAATAGAGGTGATTTACTAAGTGATTTTAAGGCTAGAAGCTAACCTTATGTTCTTGTGCTTTCTCTTTCCTCTTCCCTTATGTTAGCCGACCTTGAGAGCTTGGAGAGAGAGTGAAATGTGAATAAATGAATTCACTTCAGCTCTCTTTACTCACTTGGACGGAAGTAAACCAAGGAAAAGGAGAAAGCCATGTGTCCTCTTCTTGTGGAGTTTTAAAAAAAATTGAAGGTTAATTAACTAACCCAAGTTGGCTTGGTTACTTGAGTTAAACTTTCTATTTCCTCTTCTCTTGCTTTTTGACCGAAAATGAGAATTGAATGAGAAGAGATGATGATCTAATAAGATATTAAAGTTTGCTTTCCAAGTGCTTAATTCCTATTGGTCCAAAATTGTGTTTTATAGAATATCATAAAATATAATTCCTCTTTCCTTTTCCTCTCACCTTTTCTACCGAAATGAAAAGCCAAAGGAATGGATATTGTCACCTTGAAATATCCAAAAAGTTGCTTCTTGAATTCATTGTTCAAAGCCTTAAGCTTGTTGACCTTTTGACTTCTTGTGATTGGCCAATGAATTTTCTTGTTGAATCCATTTTGACCAACAAGTATATATATATCTTTCCCCTCACCCTTGTCTTGAATGAGATTATGGAGGAATAGGGAATATTAATTTGCCTCTTGAATTATCTTAGAATTGCATCTTCCAAACCATTAAATTTGGTCATATTCGATTTTAGGCGAAAATTAGGTAATTCACTGATAGCTAATCGAGACTAAAATCTTCATACAATTTTTTGGGATAATTCTTTCATTAATTTCACTATCCTTTTATACACATAGACTTTGAGTACATTTTGGGATATTACAAATTCCGTCTCTAATTAGAGACGGAAAAATTTTCGTCGCTAAATTCTGTCTCACTAATCAATTAGTAACAGTCTTTTTAACGACAGAAAAAATTTCATCGCTAATATTGTTCCATCTCTAATCCGTTACTAATTTCCGTCTCTAAATTGATTAGTGACGGAAATTCCGTCGCTAATTCGCTATTTTTTTGTAGTGAGTACAGCACTTGCGGACCCCATTATACTTTCTTACCACCCATACATTGAAAGACCATAAATTTATGAAATTGCTAGAAAACATAAAGATCAAAATATGAAAATATTCTTATGCGATCAATAAAATATTTCAATTATAAATTCTAGAGGTGTAGTTGCAAATATTAGAGCATTAGTTGTAGATATATTATAGATTGCGAGAGTTTTTAAAATTTTATAAAACACAAAACTTATGTCCCTTTGCTTATTCATATCCATTAGGTCTAATTTACTAATCAAATTTTGCCATGTATTATTTTTATTATTAATGACACTTCAACAAAACTTTGAAATTTTCTCTTATGAACTTTTATTGTTAAAAAACTCATGTGCTAAGATTTAATTGAAGCTTTCAACCTAATAGTTGTAAGCAACTAGATTAAGGTTTTTTTTCTATAATAATGAGTTTATGGTATCATGATACCTTTTTATTCTTTCACTCAAGATTGTGTAGCTAAACTCTTGGTTTTTTGGGCCCTTGTGGGATGGCCCAAGTTCAAGAGGGAGCCCAGAGTAAGGATTGATGATGAATGAAATGGGCCCAGTTATAGGATAGTTTCAAACTTTCAATCAAATTGGGATGGAGGTTCTATATCAAAAAAAAAAAAAAAAAGGAATTGAGGTTACAATTAGGTTTAGTAAAAGAAGTTAATTACTCATTATTTGACAAACCAAGGTTCGAATCACATTAGGAGAGGTGCCCACATTTTGTGTTTCATAGTGCCTCGAATAGAATTGCATCAACTAAAAAGGATACCCGTCTTTATAAAAAAAAATTGGGATCGGAGTTTAATTATCAAAATCTATTCTCAGCTTTGAGTAAAAAAATCAATTCTTTCCACAAAATTATATAATTTACATGTATCAAGAAAATTTTAACAAATCTATGTCTTTTTTTCCCCCATCTTTTCACTTTTGCCCTCAATTGATGCTTACTATTTATGTCTTTTTTCTTCTTCCAAAACAATGCTTACTATTTTAAATTAAAGTGTATCTAATGACCTAAAGTATTTTTTAGATGTATCTACCATCTTAAAGCATTTTTTGATAAATTTAGCACATTGAAATATTTTTTTGCATATCTAATACTCAAAAGTACTTTTTGCATGCCTTGGCAATATGGGGTGTTAGATACACCAAAAAATATTTTAGGTTACTAAACACACCTAAAAAATACTTTAGGATGCTAGATATGCCAAAAAAAAAAAAAGGTGTTAGATGCACATAATAAAATACTTTGGGGTATTAGATGTGTTACAAAATATTTTAAGATACTTTAAGGTATTAGAAGCCTTTGCATAACCATCTATAAGCTCATCACGAAGATAGTGGCGAATTACCTTTAGCCAATCATGCCTCATTTGGCCCTCCCAAATCAAGTGAGTTTTATTCAACGTAGATCCATCATAGACAATATCATTATTACGCAAGAAGTAATACACTCGATGCGCAAGAAAAGAGGAGGGCGAGTTGGGTGGATGGTCATCAAAGTGGATTTAGATAAAGCTTTTGATAGCTTGCAATGGGACTCCATTGAAGAAACTCTTCATGAAGCTAGGATCCCCCCCAAAGCTCATCAACTCATCATGCATTGCATCAAAACACCGACCATGCAAGTACTATGGAATGACACAGCCTCAGAGCCTTTTTATCTGGAAAGGGGTATAAGACATGGAGATCCACTATCCCCTTACATTTTTGTACTATGCATGGAACGCTTGTCGCAGGCTATCCATAAGGAAATTACTAGCGGTGCTTGGAAAGCAATCAAGATAGGAACAGGGGCCCTTTTTTATCCTAATTATTCTTTGCAAATGATTTGATTCTTTTTAGCACAACATCGCTAGCGCAAGTGACACTCCTCCAGAAGCTCCTTGACACTTTCTGCATGTCCTTGGGTCACAGAGTCAACAATACGAAGACTAGAATATTCTTCTCTCCAAATGTAGGGCAACAAGAGGCAAATCACATCTGCACCAAGCTGGGTTTCCAAAAAAGTCGACAACTTAGGAAGGTATTTAGGGGTACCTCTTCTACATAAAAGAATTACTAAGGACACATATCAGTACTTATAGGAACGGGTCAAACGTAAACTCACTAGTTGGAAGACAAAATCACTCTCGTTTGTTGGTAGGATGGCCCTCTCCCAATCAGTGCTTGCAGCAGTAACCATTTATGCTATGCAATTTACCCAACTACCAACCTTATGTAGGGTTCAGCTAGAAACTCTTACATGTAACTTTATTTGGGGAACCACCGAAAGTCATAAGGGTATTCACCTTGTAAAGTGGCAAGACCTCTGTCATCTTAAGTAGTGTGGTGGAAGCGGATTGAAAATTTTTGAAGGACAAAACTCAGCTCTACTTATGAAGGTTGCTTTTAATATCATTGCTAATCCAGATAAATATTGGGTTAAGATCATACCGGTAAAATATGGGTGGAAAGACGACATAGACCAAATTCGTAAGCCAAAAAACTCCTCCTATCTTTGGCGTAGTTTAATGCATCTCTAGCCAAAAGCCGCCTTGGGAATTAAATGGGTTATTGATAATGGACATCGTATACGCTTTTGGTCGAATTTTTGGGTAGGGGATCTCGACCCTTTAAAACTCATATCCTCTATCTACTCACCCCACTGGAGTTGGAAATGCCACTACATGTGTACACAAGACCTTATGGAGAATGGAAATGGGAGGATTTCATACACATGCTTTCGCTAGACATTCTGTCACAAATAGAGCTCCTCTGACCTCCTATGCATGATGGGCCCCTAGATAGATGCAGTTGGAGTTTGCAAAAGGAAGGTGTCTTTACTGTCAACTCTACATACCAACATATCATGAGTGATCAATGGAAAGATGAGAACCTAATATGGGGCTTAGTATGGCGTTGGCCTTGCTCACAAAGAGTAAGAGCCTTCATCTGGCTAGCACTTGGTAGCAGGCTCCTCACTAATTGTGAATGTGTAAGAAGGCACATGTCTATTGATGCTTTGTGTGAAATTTGTCACAATGGGACCGATGATCTTAACCATGTCCTTAGGCAATGCAAACAAGCAGATTCATGTTGGCAGCTTATTTTACCTAGTGAGCTTACCAATCACTTCCTGGCTTGACCTTTCAAGGAATGGTTAATAGAGAACTTGCGGCCTAGGAAACACAACCCCTCATGGTGCATTACGTTTGGTCTAATGTGTTGGAAACTTTGGACAACAAGGAATCACACCCTGTTTAGCCAGGATCCTACACAGCCTCATAGATTAGTCAATGAAGTCCTCTCTTTGACGGACCATGTGCTAAAGACTATGGAACCTTTCAATGCAATGCATCTTAGTTGATTTCCCATTGCTGTGTTTATGTTTCTTTGCAGTTTAGTTTTTCTTTTGGTGTAAACCCCCTGAGTAGATAATGCTTGTAAATATGATTGTATTAATAAAGCATCTATTTCTACTAAAAAATATATATTTTAAGATAGTGAATGCACTTGAAAAAAGTTACTTCAAGAAGTGTTGTATGCACTTGAAGCCAACTAGTTTTTAAAATCTAGCCCAAGTCTTTTTATTCATTGATTAAGGGTATTTAAAAATTATAAATTAATCCTGAAATATTATAAATTATCCTAGCAAAGAAAGGAGTATTTTTATTTTTAACATTGATTTTAACTATTCTTTAATATATCAGTATTTTTGGAAATATATATGGTTATGAAAATTTGTTAGCAATTTATCAGCGGTAATCAATTGAAGTGATTTGGCGCTTATTCTACTCAAGCAAAGTCATTATTCAATTACATCCATGTGATTTGATCTAATTAATTCGATTCAAATTAATCACAGCTTAATGTGATTTTTGGAGTTCTTTTGGTATTAACAAGAAAAAGAAGTTTTTCAGCGTAATTCAAATTTCAAAGCTGGCACTATATATCCTCACACACGGGATATCCTCGCCTGGCACGCAGCCACACCCTACCCTTCAGCTCCAATCATCAGTGTAATATTAATATTTAATTAAATATCCATAAAATAGATGACTATATAATAGTCGATTTCCAATTATTAAAAGATTGTTATTGCAGGCAATTTCAAAAGACATATGTATTAACCATATATACGGTTGTCTTTGAGCTGAACAAATAATAAGCTATCTGAAGAGAAGAGAGAAATGAGAGAACTTGAACAGTAATTTATTACAAAATAACAGATAGGATAGGCATGGATTTTTCCCCAATTAAAATCAAAGGGTCTTAAACTTTTAGTATCTCATCACATTATTCTTATCACTTGGACTATTCACAGTAAGCCAGACAGACATAACATGTTGATTTTACATTATGTTTAGCTAGCTTTTAATGAGTATAACTCCGCCGGAGGGACTTAAAAATGAAACAAATTTGTTATGCAACCAGATAGCGATAGATGTAACGACTTTAAGAATTGAAAGGATGAAGAAGAAAATTAAAGCAGAGAATACTATCGGGAAAAGGCCTCCAAAGTCGTCTTTCGTCAAACTTCGTATGTCAACATCACTTTTGTATTCAGATTTGTCAATGGTGACAGGTAAGGATATGCTTTTCTTCATGTCACGAAAAGTCGTCACATTTTGAGTCACATTTAATATCGCAGCTGAAAAATTTGAGACCAAGGCAGAATTATTCTTCGGGAATGCCTGAAAATACAACACCGTACAACATCATCAAAGTTTTGTAGGCTATATGGAATATTGGAGAGAGATAAAACAGTACTCACAAAGGCAAATCCACCAGTTTTATAGATTGGTCCTGTCATCTTGCAAAAAGAGCATTCAGAAAGCAAGAGCATCAGATAAGGAGTTTCATCAATAATAACATCCACTCCATTTTTGTGTCCATTTGATAATGCTTCTTTGTACTGTTTACGACTTCCTAGAGGCTTTAATTGATCTTCCTCTAGTCCCATTTGTTTAGTTAGAACCTTTTTCACCCAAGAATCGTTTTGATATCCCACTGACCGATTGTTCCTTTTAATCTCTTGCACGTCCCTCCAAGGAGAAGGCTTTGCCATTGTCCTCTCTGATAAAATTGATGTTAAATTTGCTGTGTAAACTTGCACTGCTATGCCCAACAGAAACATCACCACTATCACCACCCATTTAGACGTCCCACTTTTCAAACACCCTACATCTGCAATCATCAAGCACAAAAACATTGATAACACACATCTTATTATTGCAGAAGAAAAATAAGAACTTCTGAAATATTATTAATTAATTCCGGAACAAAAGAGAATACAACTAAGTTTTTATATAGACAAACCTAAGACTTTCCCTTGAATATAATTTAATCAAATGAAAATATCTAAGATATAATCCTAAGATATAATATCTATATATAATCTTAAGATATAATAGATATTAAATAATAAAATCAAATCTAATAATAAAATAATAATTAACTAAATAATCCAAAATATCTCGTAAGGAGCACGTGCATGAGTCTTGAAGTATTACTCGACATAGTGAGTGTGTCAAGTAGATACTACCCTGTGACTTGTACATATGAACAAAGTGAGTAACACACACACATATATAATTATTAGTGCATGACGTAAGAGAACTCACCGCTCATGTAAATAAGGAAGGGATTGTGGACAAGGTGTTTGAATTCACTTTCAGCATCATTCTTCGTCCTTTTTCTTTCCAATATAATTACAGTAACAGTTGCACTCACAAAAATCACACCAAGAATTAACCAAAGTAACCAATCAAAAGGTTCAAGGAGGATCCAGCCATTTTTGGACTCTGACCTCACCTTTACCACCATTGACACGCTTGAATCTAAATACGGCAATGTGAAATCAACACAATCTGTGCGTCCCTCTAAAATTGTAATGTCTCCAATTATAACATCAACATTCTGCAATATTTTCAATGAAATTAAACCAATATCAGGCCTGAAACTTAACTGAAAGCAACAGAAATGAATGAAAACTTGCCTGGTTTGTGATATTGCAGAGAATTTCATCATAGCTCGAGGGAGTAAGCTCTCCATTAGTATTGTTCACGGGTACAAACTCATAAGGTAAAGGAAATGGCAAAACAGCAACCACTTTTTGGAACACATCAACAGCAAAGCCAGTTGCTGATACATGTTGCCCTTCCACACTAACATTAACAAATTCAGTAAAATGCGTTTTTGGGACCCCAATTTTTAACTTTGGTGGTCTCTCCGTTGTGTTACCCGGCCATATCATTTCACCGGCTGCACCTTGATACCGAACAAGTCCTGTTTCGGGGCTCCAATGTCCAATGATATGTTCTATTTGGCCTTTCACATTGTACACTGCAACTCGCGATGGTTCTAGTTGTCCTTGCCTCAAACTGAAATTCCCTGAGAGGCCCCTAAAATCAGTATCCTGAATTGCTCTGCGAAGTTCTGGGCCTGTTTCATTCCTATATCTGGAAGTAGAATAGACTAAGCTGGAATTCTCTACCGCATAGGCCAGTGCCGTGATAGTGTCATAAGCCCACAGGCCATATAGAGACAGAATAGTTTTATTACCGTACTTTTTCGCTAAGGAAAGTCGCCGAGTTATGCTGGTAAAAACCAATGAAGGCCTAACACCCAAAGCACCATCCATGTAGCCTTTCGCCTTTTGATCTAGAGCTTCGGGATTTAGTGCAGAAGATAGGCCTTGTGTAAGTATCCAAGCATATCCTTCATTCATAAGCCCTACATTTTGTGCATGTTCCACAAGTCTTGACCAAAGTTCCACAGTCATATGGGCAAGAAACACATATGTTCGCTTGTACTCTTTGATCTTGTGAAGCTCGTTGGTGATGTTAGCATCTGTGAAATCTTGACTAATGGCACTAATGTAAGGAAGTCGGGTGTCCATGTCTTGTAAAGCATAAGTGAGACATGGAATAAGGTCATTGCCGAATTCAGGCTCTTCATAAATGGGGATCACTGACTGCCAATTATAAGCTTCGATCATCGCTGCTATAGCTTTGAACTGAGAGCAATGGCTTCTGGTGGAGTTGGAGTGGATGAAGAATCGGGAACGAGGTGGCAAAAGAGATGGACCAGATGGAGAGAACCAAATCACAGGTACATCAGACTTGTTACCAAGTTCTACCACAAACCTTGCTTGTTCTGAGTTTTGAGGTCCCAGGATTGCATCCACCTTTTTATTATTTATGAGATCCCAAGCTACATAATGCCAAGATTACGAAATTAATTAACATTTTCTCTATTAAATTTAATTTTTTTTCCAGCAAATATATCATGACAAGAAATTTGTTATTGACCAAATAATTAATTTAAAGGTTAAGGCGTAAATTTGCTTTGAAAGTTTTTGGTGAGTAGTAATGTTGCCCTATAAGTTTTTTCAGGTTCAATGACAACGTGGAAGATTTAAAACATAGCAATTTTTTTCTATATTGTTAAAAAGCTAACGTTGACTATTAAAAAATTGACATTGACCTTTAATTTTTTTAATGTAAGGGACAACATTGTTTCATTTTAATACTTCCAATATAACATTGAACCTAAAAACATATTTGGGCAACATTGCTTTTTATCAAAAACTTCCAAACCAAATTTGCACCTTGACCCTTACTTAAATTTTTTATGTAAATAACCTTCCCAAATTTTAAATTATTTATTCAGAATATTTCTTGATCTGGTTTTCAATAGAGTATAATGGTGTTGTACCATCCAACTACTCCATCTATTGGGATAAAGCTTTATTCTTGTTAAAAATATTTCTGAATTTTAAGTCATATGCAAATAAATTTAGGGAAAAAGACAAGAAAATACCACTTGAACTTTAAAATCCTAAATCAATGATTTCACTAAAAACTGAGTTGTCAATTGCTATATTTTTTTTGTCAATCTCATTACTCTTATAGTTAATGAAACCAATTTAGAATTTTAACGTTTAAGTGATGTTTTTTTTCTTTTTCCCATAAATATTTTTATTCAAGCTGTATTATTTTTTAAAAAATAAAAAGACAAACTAATAGCTGAAATTTATTTGCTTTAATGTAAACATTTGAGTGTTTCTTGTGAAATTTTAAAAATTATGAAGGATATTTCATATAACCTAAAATTTAGGAGATTACAAATGATTTAGCCAAACAATTATGCAGGGAGAGGTTTAACCTGAATCTAAATTAGTCTATGTTTTTGGATTATGAATGACCTCTTATTAAAAAAATAAAATAAAATTAATACACAAGTGCTTCTTATTTTACGTCGTTTTTAATTAAGGATTGTAATTTTTTAAGTTTTTATTAGGTTTCTGTAGTTTCCTCAATTATAGATATACGTTTATATTCTATACTCATAATTTCTTAATTTTTAAGAGAAGCAACCTTAGTAACTGATGAAATGATTTTTTTTTTTTTTTCCATTTGATTGAGGATTTTTCCCTCTAGATTTAAAGAGAAGGGATTCTCTCCTCTCCTATCATATACTTAGATAAATTCTACTACATGGACATAGATCAAATCAAAATCAACCATTAAATATATGTGCGCACGTGAGGAGACAGTTATAAGCATAATAATTTTTTAATGTTAACAATAAATAAATTTTATAATATTTTATTTTAAAAACTCTTTATTTCGTATTTTGTGGCAAATTACATGTCAATTTTACCGTACCCACATCAGCCTAATTAATAAATTATGAAGATAAAGACTAATACCTATCATTAAGGAATATGTCAGACCCTAATAAAAAGGAGAAAAAAATGCGTGAACTTAATTTAAAATAACACGAAACTATCAAAATTCACTGATTAATTTTTCTTTGAAAAAAATATGAGAACTGCTAAGCCAATAGGGAGCAGGCCAGGAAAAAGGCCCCGCCCACCAGCCGGAAGGTGCGGTGGTTTCCTTCCATTTCCTTATGTCATCAACAAAGAGAAACATGGTAGCAGCACAAAGCTCAGACTTCTAACAATTTGACAAACATTTTTAAAAAAACACCTTAATATCATTCTTGTTAATTACTTTTTTGGACATAAACTTCATTGATTTCAGTTTTTTTATTGGTGGGGGAGGAGTAGTAGTACTAGTTACCTGCAGAAGCTGCAGTGAGGAGATCGTTTCCAGAATGGTTGAAATGAAGTTGGAGCTTGGTTGTAGATGAATCATGTGTTTCATAGAAATCTTGGAGTGCGATGTTGATGCAGCTGCGAGCCATATCACCAAGTGATGAATTCAAATCAAGAATCACTCCCACTCGTACAGCTCTTCTTACAGTTGCAGACTGAGTTTGGGTACTTAGGAATAATAATCCCACAAATAACATGAAACAATCTCTTCGCCTTCTCTCCATTTCTGCTATTTCCTTTACTTCTCTGCTTTCATGATCTCTCTCACCTTAATTCTCACTCTCCTTTTGTACGTCCTTCCTTTCCCTCATAACAACCATCATGTCAATAATATATTCTTGTTTAACTCTAATTTATTACCTATTCAAAAAGACTAAAAATACCATTTTGAACAATTTTAAGAGTCCCCATTTGTAATTTTTGTGACCCACTAACGTTCATATTAAAGACTCCACAAGAGAGGGACAACATTGCCCCAACTTAAAAGTCTATACGAAAATAAACAAACTCTAACAAATTCTATTATTTATAAGTCATAATTTATAACTAATGCTCATCATTTTAGAATTAAAATATGTGAGGTAATCAACATGGAGTCTTTTTTGTTTTTTGTCTTCTCCAAATGAGTCTTATCATTTATACAAGTCCTTGAGAATCAGTGATTCATTTTAGTTGATAATTAATCAATGATTGAACCTCTAAAAATTACAAATATAACGAGTGGGTTGTGAACAAACCTTCCCAATTTACAACTTCTATTTATAAATAATCATAGGAGATTTAATTATAAGTGAATTACTCACTATGGTATATGATTTAGCTTTTCTTAGAGGTGGCTTATTGGTCCTATGTAAAAGACACACTTAAAATTAAATGTCTGAAATTCTCTCTGTTTTTTTTTTCATTTTTATTTTCCATTAATTACATGTTCTATAAGTACATAAATTATCTCTAACACATACTATCTTTTTTATTCTTATTGGCTTTTATCTCTCTCTCTCTCTCTCTCCATAAATAAAGATATTTTTTAAAAAATAAAATACATTTTTAACATGTTTATCATCTTTAATAAATTTTAACTAACTTTTTCATAGGTATCCCTTATTAAAAGCAATCCTAATTTAGATATTGTTAAACTCTAAATATAGGCACTTCTTCCCATGAAAATTCAAAGGGATTAACTCCACTACAATCGACCCCATAGATAATTTTAACTAACTTTTGTATCTACATAATTCAGTTATTTGCATTTCATATATAGAATATAATGAGAGGGTGAACACGGGTATATACGTCATTAATTAGTCTTTTCGATTAATTAAAAATATAATATGTGGGATTATTTTTGAAAATGGGTGCTATCCTTAATATTCTTCGTCATAATTTACAACTCCATTATATTTGGTGTGATTTAATTACAAGTTATGCATGATGGCAGTGGCAGCGGGTGGGGTTGGCAATGAAGGGAGAGTGTGAAGGAAAGAGGGAGGGATGTACATACTAGTCTTAATGAGTGTTTTGTCAAATCCTTAAACCGCGGTTTCAGAAGCTATTTTTTTTAAATTAAGATAAAAAAATTTTTACAAGGTAAATCGTAAAAGATATTCTTTAAAAACTAATCTAAACAATAAAAGATCTCATTGACAGTAAGATTTTGTATAAAAGATTGGAGGTTATATTATGATAAAAACCTAATACCTTCTTTATTTCTCAGGAAAAAAAAAATTCTAAGGCGTTGGCTCTAGTTTTTCTTTCTTCCGGAGCACATGAGATTCTCCCTTAAATAAATAGTAAATGATAATGATGATCCGGTTGGATCCAACAAAGGAGAAAAACACAAAAGACTGAGAAAAAGTAAAAGAAGATAGCGACTTTCATTGATCATATACCGAGTGAGGAGGAGCTTGTGAAAGAATAAGTGGGCGAATGAAAAGAGCTCCCCGACGTCTGATTATGATGAAGGAGAGAAAGTTAAGGCCGATCATTGGCTAAAAATACTAAGAACAAAAGCAATAAGTAAATTTAAATAGAGTTGAAGTGTTTAACAGTAGCCGATATGGCTTATAACGAGTGATAGATAATGCATAAAAATTTGGCTTTTCATCTTATTCGTCCCCACAATCTAAGTCATCATATGAGAAATATGCATCTTTAAATTCTAAAAGATGAGATATCTTCCTTTTATAAATTAATTCTAACCTATTTCATACAAACCAAAAAAATAATGAAACTCTTTAATTCTTCTCTAAAATTTAACAACTTTATCTTTATTTTATATATAATATATCCTATAAAAATAAAATCAAAATAATAATAAATAAAGAATAAATTGTACGTTGATATGAAAGTGTAAGAATGTGATATATAAATTATAAGATTAAAATAAAATGGAAATAATAGGTTTAAAGATAAAGTTCAAACTATTCAATTATTCAAAAGAATAAATAAATAAAAAGCAAAAGCAGAACGATAATAAGAACGTAAAAGGAGAGAACACATACAAGGGCCAGGATGCTCCCCTTTTGTATTCGGGATGTGTGGCACTTTGGCCCTTCACCCATGCCATTACGTAGAGGTGGTAATATGGTCCAGCCCATTGGGTTTTAGGCTAACCCGTCATGGATTGGGACTATATGGATTGAGCCTAAAAAAACCGTATTAATATGGATTGGCATTTAGCCAACCAACCTATAACCACTGGGTTGGTGGGTTAGCCCGCCGAACCCATATTATTTTTTTAAAAAAATTTTTAACACAATATACTAAAAATTATTTTTTCTACAACCATAAACCATAAAGAAATTAAAAATTCATTAAAAATTAAACATTAATCACAAGTTCACACATAACAAAAAAAAACATAAATCCAAAAGCTATCAATATTTTAGTATACTAAATTAAAAATAAATAAATCCAAGGGAGGAGGAGTATGCTAAATTATGAATACCACGTCTTAACTCTCAAAGACTCAAACTAGGCAACTTGCAGCAAGTTACAACCCCAAAAAGCATCAATGGAATGGACAATAATGAATGACCCAAAAGGCTACGCAAATTGGATTGAGTCTTGTTTGCCTTTGACCCTTCACCCAATCTCCCTTGTCCAATGGACACTAGACAACATTAAAAAAAAAATATGGGCTAACCCACCAACCCGTCATGGGTTGGGACCATATGGGTTTGGGCCCAAAAGAACCGCTCCCAAATGGTCCCAATTTTTCAGAACCCAAACCGCCCATATTTGTGAGTTGGGTGGGCTCGGCCCATGATCCCAACCCATATTACCACCTCTACCATTACCCAACCACTTGACCTTTTTATTTTTTTTTAATAAATAGCCACTATAAGATTCCAATTTGATCCTTAAATTTAGGTTGATTTTAGTTTTTGTTTCATAAATTAAAAATCGATGGTTTTAATTTTTAAAATTTAACCTGATTTTAGTTTTAGTTCCTAAAATTTAAAATTAATGGTTTTAGTCCCTACAGTTTGATCCGATTTTAGTTTTGGTCCCTCAAGTTTTAAAAAGATTTGATATATTATCCTAAACTTAAAGATCAATAATTATAATTAAAATAAATTTAAAGGACCAAAATCACCGATTTCAAATTTAAAATATCAAAATTAAAATAAGGCCAAATTTTAAAAACTAAAAATTATATTAATCATTTATTCATTTATTTTGACCGAATCTTCCCTACCATACATAGACGTGCTCCGATATCTACCCCAACCATAAATAGCTGGATCCAACTAAGGGGGAAAAAACAAAAGATTGAGAAAAACTAAAAGAAGATAGCGACTTCACATTAGACCGAGTGCCGAGGGAATCCGGGAGAGTACTATTCCAGTTTTTACACTTCAAAATATTAAATAAATAATTTCTTATTAAAATAAGTTATCCATTACTACGTAAATTTAGTTATTAATATCTATATTAATATATTATTGGAGGTAATAAAATTAATTTAGAATTTAAAATTTAAATATTTTCTTATATTTTTCCCTTTTATATATGAGTCACTTTGCAAACAGGCAATAGTATTAAATTCTCCTTTTTCCACAAATATGATTATTAATTTTTTTGTATGGACAGTTTATATAATGAAGAAATTTAAAGAAATTAATATATATTTTACCATTTTAATTATGTTAACTATTTTTAACTATTTTTCTTAATTATTAGAAATAATTAATAAAAAATAATTTATGATAGAGACCATATAGTATCACCTAAATTTCAAAAAATATCTTTTAAATTTCAAAATCTCGTTGACAAAGTCGTTAATGGGATTAAGAAAAATAATAATACAATT
This sequence comes from Albizia julibrissin, assembly GCA_037074505.1. NCBI lineage: Eukaryota > Viridiplantae > Streptophyta > Magnoliopsida > Fabales > Fabaceae > Albizia > Albizia julibrissin. The sequence goes on from CM073487.1 coordinate 38,305,118, forward strand.
AACAAAATATTTTATTATTAAATCACCTATTTAAGATTTTAAAATTTAAATGATATTTTTTTAAAATTTTCGTTAAATAAAAAGTTATCATGTAACTCCCGTTAGATGATTGAGAATTTGAGATTGATGATTAAATATGATGGTTGTTATGAAAAAGTGTGGCCTTTGCAAGAGACACGTATGGATGAAGGAGAGGAAGAGAGAAGAAAACGGGAGAATAAAGGTTGTTTGGAATAGTGATTGGAAGTTTTATAAGTGTTTTTCAATCGTAATTTATGGTCTACGAGGTAGTTTTTATTGTCTACGAGGTGTTTTTATAGTCTACAAGGTAAATATGTGAAATAAATTTATCTCAATTTATATGAATCGAGCTTATATAATAAGTCCGATTAACTTAAGTGATTCCAAACAAACTATATAAGTGAAAAAGCAAAAGCAGAACATCATACAGAAGATAAGAAATGGAGAAGGAAAGAAAAGACCCGCGGGGCCACCATGCTGTCCTCCATAACTATGCTTTCCACCTCAACACTTTATTTGTTGAGAGAATTTCACTCAAGTCGAAGAGGAGCAAATTTATTTCAGCCTACGAATATAAGTTTATTTAGATTAGTGATTGAAGTTGTTAAAAATAATTTTTTAATTATAATTTACTTTATATGAGGTAAATATATGAGAGAAATATTATCTCGATTTATATGTATAAATACTTATAAGCTAAATTTTCTATAAGCCAAACCAAACACCCACATATATAACGTTCTGAAAGTTCACTGCAAACCCAATAATCAAAATAAAAATAAATTTTATGGGTAAAAAAATAATGCCGATCCCCTTAAATTCTTTTAAAAAAAAAGGTTAAATGTTGCAGTAGCTCTAACGATGAGTTACCCGCTGCACCGCCGATCGGTCATCAAATTTGTGTTATTCATTTATAAGTGTTAAACTCCTCGTAAACAAGTGAAAGATACATATGAACAATATAAATTAATAGGTTAACATGAAACTATAGAATCAAGAATAAATCTCATTTATAAATGTCTAACTCTTCATAAATAAAGGGATTATACTTATAAACAGCATAAATTGAACAAGTTTCATTAATAAATGTTCTACTTATTATGAACAAATGGAAAGCATATGAACAATATATTATTTTTTGGTGGTCGGAGCTTCGGCTAGTCAGCACTGAAGCTTTGATGACTAGCCAGCGGTGTCCTCTCTGGTCTGACAGCTGCTGGTAACCAATTGTCAGAGCTATAGCGACGATCAAACATTTTTTTAAAAAAATAAAGCAAGAGGTATTATTTTTTTACCTATAAAACTTATTTTTATTTTGATCCCCGAGTCTATAATGAAATTTTAAAATTTTGTAGTCCTTGACTGAAATAAATTTGATTATGTGGGACTTAACTTTAATTAGAGGGATGAAGGTTTAAATTTTTATCGAGATATACTATTTATAAAAGAGCTTTCATGTTACTAAATTATAGGTTAATTGATATCCATTTAAATTTAAATTATTCCCAAACAAACATTGGTGTATAGTATATATATATCATGAATTGTCAAATGCAGGTGTAATGAAGCTATTGAATTTTTTAGAACGGTGCAATATCATCGTATGGAAAAGGACCCACCAAATGTTGGTTATTTTTGGTTACATGCTTGAGTTGTTTATGTCGATCGGCATATAAAGTGACCTCTTCTTCCGCTGAAACTTTCTTTTCTTCTTCATGACATCCTAGTCTTTTACCAAATTCGATTATTGGCTACGTCAATTTCTAACTGGCTTTAATCACTATAATTTTTATAAGTGATGGATATATAGTCATTAACTCCGCTATGTTTATAGCTGATCCCAAATCCGGATAAAGGGGGAGGGTTGTGTTAGGCCCCGACAGCCAACGTAAAACTCTGTCGAATCTCTTATGAACATTAATCAATGAAGAAATTGTGCTAATGCTAGGTCGTTGCCTGTAAGAAACGTGTTGTATGGCTCGAGTATAATGAGAAGTGAGCAAGAGCCGCTGCATCGTCGCCCGGATGTAGTGTTAAATAAGCAAGGGTTACCACTATCTTTTGAACGGAGGTGGCTAAAAAAGTTAGTTCATGAGAACAAGATCAGATTTGACACTTGGAATATTGGGACTCTAAGCGGAAAATCTTGGGAGATGGTGGGAGTAATGAAGGATCGAAAGATTAATATCCTGTGTCTCCAGGAAACTAAATGGTCAGGAGAAAGGTTTCGGGAAATTAATAGTTTTAAGCTCTTGTACAAAAGAAAGGTCAATGAAAGGAATGGTGTTGGTATCATCGTTGACAAGGAATGGAGGAAGAATGTGGTGGACGTTAAAAGGATTGATGATAGAATTATTTCCTTAAGAATGATTGTTGAGAATGATACAATAAACATTATTAGTGCATATGCACCTCAGGTAGGGGCAGAAGCACATCTTAAGGAAAAATTATGGGAAGATTTGGAGGGGCTAATTCAGAGTATTCCACTAACCGAAAAGATTTTTATTGGAGGAGATCTTAATTGACATGTTGGTAAGGAGGCAAGACCTCATGCAAGGGCTCATGGTGGTTTTGGATTTGGGACGCTCAATAATGAAGATCAATCTATTATTGATTTCTCCCTCGCATATAACCTCAAGATTGTCAACACTTGCTTTAATAAGCGAGAGGAGCATTTAATAACATACAAGAGTGGAGCCGTAAGGACACATATTGACTTCTTTTTTGTAAGGAATTTTGATAGACGATTTTGTACTAACTGCAAAGTGATCCATGTGGATGGCGTGACAGCACAACATAGGGTTTTGGTTCTTGATGTGAATATTAAGTATGTAAAATAAAAGCGCCGAAAAGTTTTAAACTCAAGGGTCAGGTGGTGGCAATTGAAGGGAGAGAAACAAGAGATTTTTAAGAGAACTCTCTTGGATGAGGGGGAGTGGGAGTTACAAAGAAATGCTAATATCATGTGGGAGAATATGTCCAAAAAAGTCCAGAAGGTTGCTAAAGCAATTTTGAGAGAATCAAAAGGTCTTGGTCGACAAGATAAGGAGACTTGGTGGTGGGATGAGATTGTTCAAAATCAAACATAAGAAATATTGTTTTAAAGTCATACACTTGTGTAACAATGTTGAAAATTGGGAAATGTATCGTATGACTAAAATGTAGACTAAAAAGGCAGTGAGTGAAGCTCGTAATAAAACATATGAGGAGTTTTATAAAGAGTTAGGGACTAAGGCAGGAGAGCGTAAGGTTTACAAGATCGCAAAGAATAAGAAGAGAAGATTGAGAGACTTGAACCAAGTGAGGTGTATAAAGGACGAAGAAAGCAAAGTTTTGGTTACTGATGAAGATATTAAGGATATGTGGGAAGCTTACTTTTATAAGCTGTTCAATGATGGTGAGGAAATGTCGCATTGTGACTGGAAATATTTGACAACTTGAGAATGTGATCTCAATTTGTCATTTTATCGTAGGATTCGAACTGGCGAGGTTAAGGAAGCTCTTAAGAAAATGAAAAATGGTAAAGCTGTCGAACCTGATGATATTCCTATTGAAGTTTGGAAATGTTTGGGCGAAGAGGGTGTGTTGTGGCTCACAAAATTATTTAATGAGATCTTACGAACCAAGAAAATGCCAGATGAGTAGAGAAAAAGTACTTTGGTTCATATTTATAAGAACAAAGGGGACATCCAGAATTGTACAAACTATAGAAGAATTAAGCTAATGATTCATACAATAAAATTGTGGAAAAAAATGATTGAACACAGGTTGAGGTTGGAGACTGATATTGCTGAAAACCAATTTGGATTCATGTCATGAAGGTCTACAACAGAAGCGATTTATTTATTAAGGGGTCTAATGAAAAAGTATAGGAGTAAAGGAAGAAATTTACGTATGGTCTTCATTGATTTGGAAAAAAGCATATGACCGGGTGCCAAGAGATGTACTTTGAAAAGCCTTAGAAGAGAAGGGGTGAGTGTTGCATATATCAAAACCATTCAGGACATGTATGAGGGGATTACAACCAATGTTAGAACACCTGGAGGTGTTACAAAGGACTTTCCTATAAGGATTGAACTACATCAAGGATCAGTCTTGAGTCCGTATTTGTTCAACCTAATGATAGATGTTCTAACTGAGCCTATAAAAGAGGAGATCCCTAAATGCATGCTTTTTACGGATGATATAGTTCTGTTGACTGAATCCAGGGAAGAAATTAACTTTAAACTTGAGATATGGAGACGGACTTTGGAATTGAAGGGCTTTTGTCTTAATAGGAGCAAAACTGAATATATACATTGCAAGTTTGATAAGAGATAATGCCAAAGAGAAGTGGAAGTTAAATTAAGAGAGTAAGTCATCCCACAAGTGACAAAATTTAGATATTTGAGATCAATTATACAACAAGATGATGAAATTGATGGATATGACAATCACAGAATTCAAGCCGAATGGTATAAATGGAGAAAAGTTACTGGAGTTATTTGTGATCGTAAAGTCCCTAATAAAGTAAAAGGAAAGTTCTATCTTACTGCTGTAAGACCAGCAATGCTATATGGTAGTGAATGTTGGGCTTTAAAGAGACAACATGAACATAAAATGGGGGTAGCTGAGATGAGGATATTGAGATGGATGTATGGCCATACAAGAAAAGACAAGATTCGTAATACTCATATACGCTAATGAGTTGGAGTGGCCCATATTGAAGAAAAAATGGTAGAAAATCGTTTGAGGTGATTTGGACATGTTCAACGAAGGCCATTGAGTATGTAAGACCTTATTTCCAATAGTACCAAATGAGTACAAATGAGTAATGAAATCCATTTGGAATTAGGATTTGAACCCGGACTACCCAACTTTTGAAATCTTTCGCAAATTCTCACTCTCAACTCAGGATTTAAACCTAAGGTCGAGATGGTTTTTTAAAAGGCAGAAAACTTTTCTATCATTCCACAAACCTCACTACGTTACTAATGACTCATTGGCTCTTAATTTCAATATATCAGAGTACATGCGAGCGTTTTATTTTTAATTAAACTAGAGTGGTTCCCTGCTTAAACTACGTTCATTCATCATGTATACATAAAAATGTATAATCACATACAACTACCAAAATCTTTACATCGAATGCAAAAGTAGTGTCTCGCACTACGTCTTCAATCTTCCTTCATATCCCCTCCGTGCATATTTCCATGCATTCTTCACCTGTCTAAATGGTTGGTTAGGAGGAGTGAGATTCGAGAGAATCTCAGTAGTAAACAATACAACTATGCATGCAAGATATATATATGAATGTATGATATGTTTGTCTATACAACTTCATGCCAACATAATGACATATTTGCATGCTCAATGTTATAACATACATATGGCCATTGCATAATATAACAGAGCTTCAATCAATCAACTATGCTCAACACAAATAGGCAAAGCAATCACATAAATCGATGCAAAAACATACATATCAAATACATGCACGCTAGAAAAGTTCACTACCTTTTGGACTTTGCGTCCTCCTCTTGTACCTTGATCTTCTAACATTTTCCTCTTCTTTATCACTTTATGGCCCTAGATAAATAATGACATTATTAGAGTCATGAAAAGTGAATGTCTAATAGGCTACATTAGCCTTAAAGGCTTACTTTCACCCTTGGAGTTCATACTAATTACATTCGGCCCTTTCTTTCTTAAATTCGCATGGTAGCCAAAAGCTGCCAGCATTTTGATCAAACTTTGAAAAATCATAATTAATTTTATAGAACTCTAATTGAGGTGGTTCAAAGCTCTAAAATGTTGTCCAACAACTTGGTTAAATATCATAATAATCATAATCTAACCATAAACATATGATTAAACCATGATTAAACCTCTAAAAACAGCCCTTGGTCGAAAATGAACAGTACCCAACCCCCAAAAAAACTCATCCAAACAACAAATCAATCGGTGAAAAAGGAAGCCCACACTTACCTCTACGCGTTTCCGCAGTTGATTCGGAAATCCGACAGTACTCCAGCAAGGGAGACCGCACCAAACACCTCCAAATGAAAATCTGAAACTGTAGAAATGAAGCTTAGGATGAGTAGAAGAAATTTTGTGGAGGGTATTTTGAGAAAAAAAACACCGATTTGAAGGTGAAATCGGCTCTGGAACTCAAGAACTTTCACTATTCACATTTTCTCTTTCCTCTATCAATTTCTCAACGTTTTTTTTCCTGATTTTCTATGAATTTTTGGGCAGCTGATTGAAATATTAAGGGCCCTTGGAAGCCTTGATATTTGTTTGCCACATGTCAAAATCTTACGGTGCCACGTGTTCGGTAACCCGATCAAACGGTGACAAGTGTCACTAGCTTTAATTAGGTTGGTCCCACCTCTTTTTCCGGGCCTTTGGCCATCCAAATTGTCAGGGAAAGTAAGGGCCTGATGATTTTCCCTGGCTCCTGGGTTCGGTGTTCGTGAAAGTTAGTCGGGTGATTGGACCAAAGACCGGTGGATTTCCCCAGCTCGGGGCTAGGTGTCACCTTCAAGTGATGACAACTCAAAAGATAAAGTAACTTTATCATAAAGAGGGGACATGTGTCATGCTCTTATTTGGCCAACATAAAAGTCAAAAAGTGAGGGCAATGATGAAGGGACATATGTCCTATTCTAATGGTAACAACTAAAAAGTAATGACTAGGTGGCAATTTCTTATTGGTCAACCTCAAAAGTCACTTTTCAAAAAAATTACTTTATTATATGGAGTCACTCGGTTTTACGCCACGTGTTTCTGTAAGCCATCTGATAGCGCCACATGGCCTCTAGCTCAGGGAATTACTGACTGTCTGCTTGTGGGCCCCACATGGCGCTATAAGCCAGTGTCTTTATTTTCCCGAAACGTAGGGCATATCGGTATATTCTTAAAAACTCAGGGCATATTGGTCCACCCTGAAAACACCACATGCCCTCACATACATCATATTTTACTTGTTTAACTTGTCATATACTTCTGATATAGTTGGGTGGCATCTTTCTACTAACCCAATGACACCGTATATGTGTTCTGTGCATATCTGCACCGACACTTTAATCATACCGCCTGTAAATATCGAGCCTTCCGCCCGGTAAAGACAAATTGCATAGTCCCTGAAAGTCTTTCTATATCCTATCATTCTTGGGAGTCTTCCCAAACCGGGCTTAGTCGTTTTCCTTACTAGGACATTTACTAAATTAGAGTTTAGTAGTCCACTTAATCTAGGCTTAATCTCAAGCCTCTTGTCCTAAAATTTGGGATATTACAGAGTGCTCTGGTGATAAAGGTTGATCAAACAGTATGGAGTCCTGTTAGACGAGGTCGATGAATGCCGAAACGAACGCTCAATAAGGTCATAGAGAGAGACCTTTTAATTAATAATATATCGAAATCTATAGTTTTTGACAGAGCACAATGACGTTGTGCGATCTATGTAGCCGAAACGAACGCTCAATAAGGCCATAGAGAGAGACCTTTTAATTAATAATATATCGAAATCTATGGTTTTTGATATAGCACAATGACGTTGTGCAATCCATATAGCCGACCCCACCTAATAAAATAAAAATTTTATTGTTGTTGTTGTATGAATATATAGCCATTAGGACAATTTGCCATTGCAAAATCCAAGCGCATCCTAATGCATCCTCTGGATACATGTGGGCGCTTTTTTCTTTTAAAATATTTCAATATTATTTAATTTGATAATTAATTTACGAGTCTTTATAGTTTATCCCAATTTTGAAAGACGTTCTTATAGTATATTTATTCTAAATTGATTGTCTTCATGCCATGAGAGCATATCTTCTCCATTTGTGAGAGCGGTTTCCGACCTCTCTCTTCGACCTAGGTTGGAGAGGAGGTCATTTGGCTTAGGGTCTGTTTGGTTTGATGGAGGGGAGGGGAGGGGAGGTGAGGGATTTTAATATTACATTGTTTGGATTGATTAAAAGGGAGGGGAGGAGAGAAATTTTAATGTTACCTTGTTTGGTTCAGGAGGGGAGGGGAGGGAAATTATTTTCACATGGACAACTTTACCCTTATATTATAAATGTTTTTATCCAAAATCTATTAAATATATAATAAATTTTAAATATAAATAAATTTTTTATTTTCTAAATTATAATCAACTATAATTAAATATTTTCATGTTAAAAATTTAATAATATTTAGGAATTAAAATGATAAGGGCATTTCTAGAATATCATTAAAATATGAGGGGCATTTTTGTCCAATAACTTTTTTTTAAAGCTTTTCCTCCAAATCCCTCCAATTTGAGGGGGAGAGGTTTTGAGGGGAGGGAGGGGAAAATTTCAAAAAAAATTCTCTCTCCTCCTAAATTTTTAATCTTCCCAATTAAGGGAAAGGAACCAAAATCCCTCCCCTCCCCTCCATTCCCCTCAAACCAAACAGACCTTTAGGGTTTTTCATCATCTGTGTGGCATGGGAGAAATGAAGGAAAAGAGAAGGGATAGAAAATTTTTATGAGTTAAATTTTAAAAAATTGAAGAAGTTAGGTTATAAAAATTTAATAAAGATAAGATATAAAAATAAAAAATTAAATAAAAACTTTTAACCCTATTTCTTTAAATTTCCAAATTCACAAAAAAAGGTGTTGTTGATGCTATTTTTTATGAAATTACAAGTATTTATGTAAATTCTTTTTAAAATATAAAAGCCTTTCTTAATCATGAAATGATGAGACCCTAAAATTGACTGACTATTCAGGCTTTTGTCGTCAAAATTGGAGTTAATGCCTCCACGTGTATGCTGCCATTGTGAAATGGAGAGTTGAAGACAAAAAAAGGTGTTGTTGATGCTATTTTTTATGAAATTACAAGTATTTTTGTAAATTCTTTTTAAAATATAAAAGTCTTTCTTAATCATGAACATGATGAGACCCGAGAATTGACTGACTATTCAGCTTTATGTCGCAAAATTGGAGAGAAGGCCTCCACGTGAATGCTGCCAAGTCACAACTTCCCTCACCTAAGGGACAAAGTATACCCTACTATCCTCGTGCATCTTTGTTTGCATTCTGGGATATTTTACATAAGAATTTACGAGTCAATATTAACGATAAATGACTATAAATAAAATTATTATTATTATATTGACTCATTGACTACTATATTTTCATAAAAATAAAATAAACAAAAAAACCTTCTCCCTTGCTAACTGCGCTCGGTACTCTACTCATTGCCCTTCACTTTACCCTCATAAAAATTTAACAATCTCTACCTTAGGTCTCAAATTTAATTTAATAATAATCATGTTTTAAAAAATTTTGTTAATTGATGCAGATTTTTTAAAATATGAAAGTCTCCATCATAAATTTGACATATACTCACAATAATCTGAGGTGATACTCACAACTCATCTTTTAGCAAAATTTTTTGGGTTAAGTTGAACCCATCACCTTCAAGTATTTTATTTTTAAGTGTATCTATTATCATAAAGTTATTTGGTATAATTTCAACCCTAATTCTGTGTTTGGATGAAGTAAAAAGTTAGAGAAAAATAGGGGTGAGAATATTAAAAATGAAAATTTTAAAAAATAGTAATAAAAAAATTTAATATTTTTAAAATTTTTCTCTTCGTATTATTTTTTCATATTCAATTTAACAGCTTATACGAAATTTTTTAAACATCACTTTGTGACCACATGATGAAAGTGTTGCGTCGCTCTCCCACGTCACTCCATCCAATGTAATCGTGTTCCCCCTTTTTTTAATCAATCATTGAGCACTCGCAAAACTTCAGTTATTTAATATTTTCCCCCACCCAAGGGTAAGCACGTCCCGATTTTCTTTCTTCATATACGACCAACGGGACTTCACTTTTCTTTTTTAAAGTATTACTTAAATAAAGATAGTTTGTAAGAAGTTTTTTTTTTGGGCAAATAGTTTGTTAGAAGTTGGGTGACAATAATATTGTACAGTACATAATTTGAGGCTGGTAAAATATCTGGCTTTTTTCAAATAAAAAATACAGGGAGAGGTTGATAAGAAAATGGAAAATCAGATATAAAGTCACTCAAACTAATAAAATTTTAAATCAGATTGATAAATTTAATAAATTTTTAATTAAATTAATAACAACATATACCTCTCCATATGTTCAAAAAATGCTTACGGATATACTGACATATAAGTTATCACCCACTAATACCATCCTTACATTAACAACAAGGCATTTTTTATCTTCTAAGGTTATTATATAATTTATATGATAAAATTTATAGAGTAGTATCTAAAAGAAATTATAGACTGTTGCTATTTATTTGCAAACATGAATCACGTACAATTGCCTAAAAATGTCTATACATGGTATGCTTATATATTATGTTAATATTATGAGACAAAATTTTGTCCTATAAGTGTTAAAAAGAGAGCAATTTTGACTTGACCGTTATCCCAATCAATTTTGACAATTAGTTATCTAAATATGATGAGCTAACAGTTCACATATCATTTATGTCATTTTTGTTGAGGTATAAATTTACCTGAAAGTCTATGTGTATCTACTTCATTTTTTCCTCAAAGTTAATTTTAAACTTTCGGGAAAAATTTGCACCTTAACAAAAATGATGTGGTTGACATGTAAACTGCCAACTCAATATATTTGGTTAACTAACGGTCAAAATTAACTAGGATAACAATCCGGGTAAAATTGTCCCGAAAAATTTTTGTGGGAAAATTGCCTCTTAACTCATATTTTGTATAAGTGCGAGAAATCAGTAACTTTCGATCTGATAGATATATTTAATACTGATGAATCACTACTATAAAAGAGGTTTTTAGTGGCACACATTTATGGTTCATTTGGAAACTCTATCAATAATCGGGCTTATTTTATAAGTCCGATTTACGTAAATCGATATAAATCTTGTAAGATCCTCTCCTTAATTCCATAATATTAAATATTATCTCTCGACGACTAATCATAATAGAGATAATGTCTCACAAATTATTAAATAATATAATATTCAATTCATGATACAGTAATCCAAAGTATGCAGACAAATCAGAGTTTATAGGATGTAGGCCCTATGAGTGGCAATATATATCAATTCAACACATAATAAACCACAAGAGGCCATAGAGATATATCTATGCCTCAGGAGCTCCTCCCGACATTCCAGCACGGAAACTATCACCTGAAAAATGTTAAATCAACGGGGTGAGACAAAAGCCTCAGTAACCAGCTTTCCAACTCATTACACATGCTGACATGTATTCATGAGGTGCCAAGTGGAACAGTTTATATAATAAAATATTAAAAATCTAATATCATTGTTTTGTACACAAATCTCATGTCAGAAATTATAATATTATATCTCAAATCTCATATCACAATTCCCAAATGCCTCCCATCAATCCATCCGAACCGCCTTATTTCCGCCGACTAGACCCATGGGCTAAGTTAATATCCATGTTACTGGCCACTCAAAGAGCTCTCCGGTCACATGATGAGGATTGGCCAAAATCCACAGAGCATGTTTCCAGACCATGGGTCTTTCCCCTCATTGAACTGGTGGGGTGTCGCAGTCCCTCATTGAACTAGTGGGACAGTCCCTCTTGAACTGGTGGGACAATAAAAAGCCAACCATCGTGCACCAATGGAGGCTATACCACGTGGTAAAAATAACTTTCTCCATCTCAACCCAAACCAAACAACCCAATATGTATCAATAAATAGCTCAATAGGAATTTTCTCAAGATTTCCATACACATATGATGATATTCAAAATATACAAATACATCTTATAATTTAAATCACATGGTTCCACAAAGCAAGTGTATAACAAAATACTCCTCAATATTACTCATTGAAATAATCTATGATATCCATATATAATTTTCAATCCCATAATCATTTTACAAATACTCACAAACACACACCAACACACATAATAAGTGGAAAGTGGTTACCTCTCGCCAAAGCTAATTATTATCACACTGTTCCAAATCCAAGAGCTCAAACACACGCCAAAATCAATCTATCACAATCAAATTACTACCCGTTAATAATTTTCTAAAAACTAAAAATTATAACTTATTTACTAATTCTAATAATAATATCCTATAAAAACTGAAAAATAATAATTTAGGGTTTAAATTATAAAATGACAGTTTAGTCCTTCAAATTTTAAACTATACCAACTAAAATTTTAATAATATATCCATTAACACAAATAAATTATTTAATCTAAATTTAATCGGTTTAAAAGTCTAAAATAACATTATTTATAATTTGATTATATAGAAAATTCATTATAAAATCTTATATCAACTAAATAACAAAAATAAACCGATTAAAATTAACTATTAATTATCAACTATATTCTTATAGTCATATACTGACAAAACTCAAACTTGTCCAAAATTCTAATCCTAAAATATTCTCTAATCAGTATAAAATTAATATCATAAGAAAGAGAAAATTATTTAGAAAATATTTCATAAAAGAAGTTTTATGATTAGAAGAGATTTTGAGTACCTTATTGATCCCCGAAGAAATGAAAATACTCCTATCAGAGCCTTGCCCGTCACCCTATTACACAACACTTCACGCAGAAATTGCGTGAAGTGTGTGTGAGGAAGGGGTACTTATAATACCCCTTCCTACCTACCCTTTTTTTTAATTATTTTTTTTTTATTTTTATATTATATGTGTGGCACCGTAAGGTGCCACAATTCTCTTTTCAAAAGTGGGGGCGCCGCCCCCCACGTTTTATATATATATATTATTATTTTAATAATATAATATAATATATTATATAATAATATTATATTATATTATTTTATAATATTATATTATAAAATAATATTTTTTTTTAATTATTATTTTTTTAATTTTTTATTTAATTATTTTTAGTACTAAAAATTACTTAATAAAAATGATAATTATAATTATATCCTAAAAATAAAAATGAGGATGTTACAATTCTCCCCACCTAAATAGAATTTTGTCCCCAAAATTCGATTCAAGTGGGAAATACAAATACAATCAAAATACAATAATTCAATCAAGACAACGACAATCACAACTTAAGCAAATAAATTAGGAAAATCTCGACGCATTCTTTCCTCTGTCTCCCAAGTCACATCTCCAGGTGTCATACCCTTCCAGAAAACTTTTACCAGTCGTATGGTCTTTCTCCTCAGTTGTTTGTCTTGGACATCCAAAATTTTCTCTGGTTCTGCTATATAAGTTAAGTTTTCTCTCAATTCAACTTCTTCAGGTTCAATGACGTGGGACGGATCTGGATGATATTTCTTCAACTGTGACACATGGAACACGTCATGCACATTAGACAAGTGCGGAGGTAAGGCAATTCGATAAGCAACCGGCCCAAACCGCTCCAAAATCTCGTATGGCCCAATAAACCGGGGAGTCAACTTCTTCGCCTTAATTGATCTTCCAATACCCGTAACAGGTGAAACCTTTAAGAAAACATGATCTCCCACACTAAATTCCAATGGTCTCCTTCGACGATCCGCATAACTCTTTTGTCGGCTCTGAGCGGTCAACAATTTCTGTCGTATCATTTCAATCTTTTGTGATGTTTGATCTACCAAATCTGGTCCAATAATGGTTCTTTCACTTAATTCGGTCCAACACAACGGCGATCTGCACTTTCGCCCATATAAAGCTTCAAAAGGTGCCATCTGAATACTGGAGTGGTAGCTATTATTGTATGCAAATTCTGCCAATGGTAAGTGCTTGTCCCAACTACCTGGGAGCTCGATGGCGCAGGCTCTTAACATGTCCTCAAGTGTCTGAATAGTCCTCTCTGTTTGACCGTCTGTCTGAGGATGATAAGCGGTACTATACTTTAACTTCGTACCCATGGCCTCCTGTAAGGACTTCCAAAAGTTCGAAGTGAACCTTGGATCACGATCTGATATGATACTTTCTGGTACTCCATGCATACGAACAATCTCTTTAATATATACCTCGGCTAATTTCTCTAAAGAATAGTCCGCTTTAATCGGTAAAAAGTGTGCCGACTTGGTTAATCGGTCTACAATAACCCAAATAGCATCATAACTGGCTTGGATTAATGGTAAACCCATGATGAAGTCCATAGAAATGCTATCCCATTTCCATTTAGGGATATCCAAATCTTGAAGTAATCCTGGTGGTTTTTGATGCTCGATCTTGACCTTCTGACACGTCAAACACTTCAAAACAAAGTCAGTCACGTCTCTCTTCATCTTCGGCCACCAATACTGTTGCTTCAAATCATTATACATCTTGGTGATTCCTGGATGCATGGCGTATCTGCTCCGATGAGCTTCTTCCAAAATGGTTTTCTTGATCTCGTCATTGTTGGGAACACAAATTCTTTTCTTGTATCTCAAAATTTCCGCATTCCCAATGTCGTAATCTGGAACTTCACCATGTTCTAATTCCTCTCGAATTCTATTTAACTGATCATCTTTCATCTGGGCATCTCTCAGGTTCTGATAAAACCCATATTCACCAAGAACTGCATTTAAAGTAGCTCTTCTTTGATCTGGAACTGCATGGATGTCTCTTAATCCATTTAGTCAACTCTGCTCTTCTAAGCTCATGTGGAACAAGTGTATCGACTTTCGACTCAAAGCGTCTGCAACAACATTAGCCTTGCCGGGATGATACTTTAACTCAAAGTCATAATCCTTCAAAAATTCCATCCACCGGCGCTGCCTGTTATTTAGCTCCTTCTGATCTACCAAATACTTTAGACTCTTATGATCACAGAATACTTCAAACTGAGATCCATACAAATAATGCCTCCAAATCTTCAAGGCAAATACCACAGCTGCCAATTCTAGGTCATGAGTAGGATAATTCTGCTCATGAGGCCTTAACTGTCTTGAAGCATATGCGACTACCTTATCTTCTTGCATTAACACACAACCCAAACCCTTAAGCGAAGCGTCCGTATACAATATGTATGGACGACAGGGATCAGGAAGGGTAAGCACAGGAGCGGTAGTCAATTTTGCTTTTAACTCTTGAAAAGCCGCTTCACACTTGTCAGACCATATAAACGGTTGATCTTTCTTGGTCAATTTGGTCAAAGACATGGCAATTTGAGAAAATCCTTTAATGAATCTCCTGTAGTAACCAGCCAATCCTAGAAAACTTCTCACTTCAGTCACCGACTTTGGAGGTTCCCATTTCAACACGGCATCCACTTTACTCGGATCAACAGCTACCCCTTCAGCAGACACCACGTGGCCAAGGAAATTCACTTCCCTGAGCCAAAACTCACACTTACTTAACTTAGCATACAACTGATGGTCTTTTAGTATACGTAATGCAATATGAAGATGCTCTCGATGCTCCTCCTCATTCTTAGAATAAATGAGAATGTCATCAATGAAGACTACAATAAATTGATCTAAATATGGCATAAAAATCCGGTTCATATAATCCATGAAAACAGCTGGAGCATTGGTCAACCCGAAAGGCATAACCAAAAACTCATAATGCCCATAGCGAGTCCGGAAAGCAGTCTTAGGGATGTCCTCAGCTCTAACTCTAAGCTGATGATAACCTGATCTCAAATCAATCTTAGAGAACATTGTGGCTCCCTTGAGCTGATCTAGTAAATCATCAATTCTAGGCAACGGATATTTATTCCTAATGGTAACCTTATTCAACTGTCTGTAGTCAATGCACAACCGCATACTTCCATCCTTCTTCTTGACGAACAATACTGGCGAACCCCAAGGAGAGACACTTGGTCTAATGAAACCTTTCTCGAGCAGCTCTTCTAGTTGTTTCTTCAACTCTGCCAACTCTGATGGCGACATCCGATAAGGAGCCTTAGAAATTGGCGTCGTACCTGGTACTAAATCAATAGAGAACTCAACCTCCCGTTCTGGAGGCAGCCCTGATATCTCATCTGGGAACACCTCAGGATATTCTCTTACTACATCGATATGATCAATCCCTACTTCTTTATCGACACTAACAGAAAAGAAAACTACGTAGGCTTGACAACCCTTTCTAATACACTTATCTACTTTAGTTGTCAATAATAGCATAGGGACTGTAGGGGTTTTTACGGATATGGTATTCATGGCATAAGTGACCACCTTCTTCTTACAATGAAGTACGGCGTCATTATCCACTAGCCAATCCATACCAATAATAACATCTATCCCTTTTAGCGGCAAACACACTAAATCCACAATAGACTCTCGATTTTCAAACTGAAGAGTATTACCCACACAAGCATGTGCAGTCATCACCACAACTCCAGCAGGGGTAGAAATTCTCATATCATATGGTAGAACAGATATAAGGAAATTATACTTCTTAGCACAATCAAAAGATATGAATGAATGTGTAGCACCCGAGTCAAACAATGCAATAATGTCATGACCCTGAAGAGAAATAGTACCTCTGATAACATTAGGAGATGTTCCAGCCTCCTCTTGAGTTATAGCATACACTCTGCCAGGAATAGTGGGACGACTACTTTGGTTGGTCTGTTGCTGCTGCCTCTCTGGACAATATCGGGCGGTATGACCAAACTTTTGACATTGATAACACTGCCAACATTGGCCAGCATGAGTCCTCCCACATTTAGGGCAAGGACCATTCATGCTAGGAGCAGACATTGCAGGTTCACGGCGAGATTGTTGGCTTACTCCAGCATGGTTCCTCTGACCTGGTTTCCTCTGAAAATTACTCTGCCGAGGTCCACTCCTTTGCCCTTGATTCTTCCTACCGAAGTTTCCTGCATTCCCAGGATGGAACCCAGATGGCCTAGTTACAGGTCTACTAAAAGTAGAAAACCTGCCTTGATTGTCTCGGTGTTTAGCAGCCTCAATTTCACGTTTCATGCGTGCAGCTATCCTCAAGTTGGTGCAAGTTTCCTCAAAATTCTTGATATCATGCATTGGCACAAGAGGCTTTAGCTCTGGTCTAGCCCTGATCATTAATTGACGAGATTTCCATTCTGGGTCATCTTTCTGTTGTAGGTAGGTCACATATCTAGACAGATCGATGAAAGTTGCAATAAATTCATCCTCGTGCATGTCATCCTGTCGAAGAGCATAGAATGCTGTCTCCTTCTCATATCTTAATGCTGGAGGAAAATAATGATCGAAGAACTTAGTCTTGAACTCTGTCCAGGTTGTCTTTGAGTCATCTAAACCACCTGTGCTTTGCCACCATCTCTGAGCACGATCCCTCAGCAGAATAATGGCCACTCTAGCCTTCTGATACTCATTACAAACAACAGCTCGAAAGATGGTTTCCAGACCCTCGATCCAGGCTTCAGCCTTTAAAGGATTTAAATCTCCATAAAACTTTTCAGGATCGTGATCATGGATATCTTTCCATATCTTATTGATAGCTAGTTCTTCTGGAGTTGGTTGTGATGATCCCTCTCCTCCAGTACATTTTACAGGGCTCTCATGATTAGTTGAGCCAACTTGTTCATGTCTCTTTGATGCCTCAATACTGGGTTCAGGAATCTTATGATCCTTCGACTTGGATGTACTTCCTTCCTCTCTTAACTTCTTTCGAAAATCTTCCTCGAATTGTTGAAACCTTGCATCCATAGCTGTCAGTATTGCATTTTTGAATTGATCCAACATAGTCTCATTCTCTTGAGACAATTGCGGCTCAGCAGCATTTGGAAGTGGATTAGCATTAGAAACAGTCTTTCTTGTGTTTACCATTTTCTCTCCACCTAAGGATGAAACCCATCAACAATTAAGGATAAAACCCAAAACAACACAAAAACATAGGGAGGTTATGTGTGAAAGAGTATATTGCCACTATATGCAATGCATCATAGATTGCAGGACCAAAGCTCTGATACCAAATTGTAAGATCCTCTCCTTAATTCCATAATATTAAATATTATCTCTCGACGACTAATCATAATAGAGATAATGTCTCACAAATTATTAAATAATATAATATTCAATTCATGATACAGTAATCCAAAGTATGCAGACAAATCAGAGTTTATAGGATGTAGGCCCTATGAGTGGCAATATATATCAATTCAACACATAATAAACCACAAGAGGCCATAGAGATATATCTATGCCTCAGGAGCTCCTCCCGACATTCCAGCACGGAAACTATCACCTGAAAAATGTTAAATCAACGGGGTGAGACAAAAGCCTCAGTAACCAGCTTTCCAACTCATTACACATGCTGACATGTATTCATGAGGTGCCAAGTGGAACAGTTTATATAATAAAATATTAAAAATCTAATATCATTGTTTTGTACACAAATCTCATGTCAGAAATTATAATATTATATCTCAAATCTCATATCACAATTCCCAAATGCCTCCCATCAATCCATCCGAACCGCCTTATTTCCGCCGACTAGACCCATGGGCTAAGTTAATATCCATGTTACTGGCCACTCAAAGAGCTCTCCGGTCACATGATGAGGATTGGCCAAAATCCACAGAGCATGTTTCCAGACCATGGGTCTTTCCCCTCATTGAACTGGTGGGGTGTCGCAGTCCCTCATTGAACTAGTGGGACAGTCCCTCTTGAACTGGTGGGACAATAAAAAGCCAACCATCGTGCACCAATGGAGGCTATACCACGTGGTAAAAATAACTTTCTCCATCTCAACCCAAACCAAACAACCCAATATGTATCAATAAATAGCTCAATAGGAATTTTCTCAAGATTTCCATACACATATGATGATATTCAAAATATACAAATACATCTTATAATTTAAATCACATGGTTCCACAAAGCAAGTGTATAACAAAATACTCCTCAATATTACTCATTGAAATAATCTATGATATCCATATATAATTTTCAATCCCATAATCATTTTACAAATACTCACAAACACACACCAACACACATAATAAGTGGAAAGTGGTTACCTCTCGCCAAAGCTAATTATTATCACACTGTTCCAAATCCAAGAGCTCAAACACACGCCAAAATCAATCTATCACAATCAAATTACTACCCGTTAATAATTTTCTAAAAACTAAAAATTATAACTTATTTACTAATTCTAATAATAATATCCTATAAAAACTGAAAAATAATAATTTAGGGTTTAAATTATAAAATGACAGTTTAGTCCTTCAAATTTTAAACTATACCAACTAAAATTTTAATAATATATCCATTAACACAAATAAATTATTTAATCTAAATTTAATCGGTTTAAAAGTCTAAAATAACATTATTTATAATTTGATTATATAGAAAATTCATTATAAAATCTTATATCAACTAAATAACAAAAATAAACCGATTAAAATTAACTATTAATTATCAACTATATTCTTATAGTCATATACTGACAAAACTCAAACTTGTCCAAAATTCTAATCCTAAAATATTCTCTAATCAGTATAAAATTAATATCATAAGAAAGAGAAAATTATTTAGAAAATATTTCATAAAAGAAGTTTTATGATTAGAAGAGATTTTGAGTACCTTATTGATCCCCGAAGAAATAAAAATACTCCTATCAGAGCCTTGCCCGTCACCCTATTACACAACACTTCACGCAGAAATTGCGTGAAGTGTGTGTGAGGAAGGGGTACTTATAATACCCCTTCCTACCTACCCTTTTTTTTTAATTATTTTTTTTTTTATTTTTATATTATATGTGTGGCACCGTAAGGTGCCACAATTCTCTTTTCAAAAGTGGGGGCGCCGCCCCCCACGTTATATATATATATATTATTATTTTAATAATATAATATAATATATTATATAATAATATTATATTATATTAATATTATATTATATTATTTTATAATATTATATTATAAAATAATATTTTTTTTTAATTATTATTTTTTTTAATTTTTTATTTAATTATTTTTAGTACTAAAAATTACTTAATAAAAATGATAATTATAATTATATCCTAAAAATAAAAATGAGGATGTTACAAATCTCCTCCACATATTTACCTCGTAGACAATAAAAGCAACCTCGTAAACCGTAAAAGTTACTTCGTATTCCGTAAATCACGATTTATAAACACTTATGGAGCTTCTATAAGCTAATTCAAACGAGCCTTAATGACGTTTATCAAAGAAACGCCGTAGGTAATTGTTTCTTTTTTTAAAAAAAATTATAACTCACGGTGCTTTTTATTATAAGTGTCATAACTTTGTGTTAAGATTTTACGGCACTTTCATAAGAAACGCCAAACAAGGCCTTTTTTCTTTTTTGTTTTTATATCAATTATATCAGTTATGGCGTTTTACAGCAAAGCGCCATAGCTGGTGTAAAGATAAAATGATTTAAAATTATTCTGAACATTTAGACGTTACTTAAGTTGTATATATTTAGCCAGCAAACTTCCTCCAACTTATTTATTTCTAATGCTTTAATTATGAAGTAAAAATAAATCAAGTAAATATTTAAAGTAAAATGTTCATTGTGCTATACAATCAGGGGTAAGTTATTTGTGACATTATTGTATGTTTTTTTTATTCTTTCACTTTTATCATAACATTATTGTCAAAGTAAAATGTTCAAAATATTTTAGGGTACATTGGATTTTGCTTGTGATCCAGCCTATCATAACTGGAGGCCCCCGCATTTTTTATTTAGATCCTATAGAGACTGGTTATTCAGAGAACCGGTGAGATATGATAATTATGATTAATGGGTAAATGTATGGGTGTATGTGTAAATATTTGCGTGTGTGATTATTGAATAACCAAAATTAATCATTCATTACTTCTTTTGTTAGTACATTGGCGGTTTATAGAAACAATGTTGGATTGCCCTATCTTATTAAACGCACTGACAACACCACGGCTTGGAAGAAGATTAGAGTATATGAATTTACTCAAATTTTGTTATTCACAAATTTTTCTTTAAACAATGACTTAAATATTATTTTGTATTGTTGCAGTGTCCATTCCAGCCAAACAATGATGATTGTGTTTCTACATCATGAAATATATGAAAGATGTAGTTACTCATAATCTAAATCATGTTCCCGCGAAAGTAAGTACTTTTACTTATATAGTTTATATTGTGTTTTGAATTTAATTGAGAATTGAAGTGTCTAAGTTAATTGCTTTATAGTGATTGCAATTTGTTCTGTGCGTGATATTTATATAGTATTATGAAGATGAACGTTGTGACCAATTGATTGATCATCAAGTGGATGAGATCATTGAGGAATGATGTCAATACATGGTCAGCCAGATATTATCACCTAATACTTAGGCACATACGTTAGTTTGGTTTCTCTTACAAATTTCTTGTCTTGTCTTACTCTCGTAGAATTAGTTGTGCATACAATTGTATATTATGTTGTAATTGGATACATTTAGTATTGATTTATTAACTAGTTATATGTTATTTAATTCTGATTTAATTTGTTTTTTTTCTTTTGGATTAGTATTGCATATTGATCTTTGTGGATTCTAATTAGGATGAGTTCAGAGAAAGAAAAAAATGAAATTATTTTTTTAAAAAAATCCAAATAAGCACCTCCAACGGTGCTTTGTGACAAAGCGCCGTAGGAGGTAATGGCCCCTAAGGCGCTTCTACAAAAAGCGTCGTAGGAGGTGTTACGGTGCTTCAAGTTTTGAAACGCCGTAGGAGGTACCTTTTTTAAAAAGCAAAAAATATAAAGTACTAACGCATTTAAAAATTTAACAAGCACAGTAGGATCTTTTCATGACATTAAAAGCTGTGTTTTTTGTCAAACGTCATAATATTTTGAAAAACAAGCGCTGTATATCGTGTTTTTTATAGTAGTGAATTGATAAGTATTGAACAAATTATATGCGCATATATATACATATATACATATATATATATATATATATATATATACTCGTATAAATTAATAAAGAAAATAAACAAATAAGGATAGGCGTCCTTTTAAAAAAGCCACATATTGTGTCTTAGATTAGATGCTTTATTTGACCGTAAACAAGTGTATGATGAGGAAGAAACAGTGAGGGAAAAAAGTGAAATAGCATGTATGATGATAAAAATGAGAATATTCGTTCATAATAACCTCTATAGGAATATATATAAACAAATGCATGTACGAAATTAGAAGTTAAAAATTAATCCCAAAAGAAAATGATATAAGGACAAGAGAATAGTGAAAAGGGGGATAATAATATTGTTGGAGGCTGGCTTCATAAAAAGAATATATATTATTGGAGGTTGGGGCATATATAGAGAGATCAGGAAGAGTGGAGAGAGAGAGAGGGAGATCAATGGCAGAGTTGCAGAAAAGCTTCAAAGCTTCTTCTTATTTCTCAAGTGTGAGCACTCTTCTTCTCTTAACTTCACAGCAAGACCATCCATGGCGGTCAATGAGCAGAATAAAAAGAGAAATCCCAGTAGGAGTCATTCTTGATCTGAATTCAATGCTTGGTTTCATGGCTAACAACAGCCTCGCCCTTGCCGTTGAAGATTACTACTATTTTAAGATACTGTCATACGGCCTACCGGGCTCCACTTTTTCTTTTTCAAAACATGAGAAATTATTATGAACTTTAGAAAGGGACTTAACTAGTAATAAGTCTTAATAATAAGTGACAAACTATCATTTTTTATCTTAAAATTTGCTATTATATATTGAGAATTCGTAATAATTAAACCTCTTTCAAATTTTTATAGTAATTCTCCTCTTAAAATTTTAATTAAATAATATAGTTTGTGCGAGGTCGGATGACAACAGTGTAGCACAAGGCCATAATTTGATGCTGGTAAAATATCTAACCTCACAAAAAATACAAGAGGTAAAAAATGAGAATATAACAGAAAAGTACCCTAAAAAAATAGAAATTGAGAAGTGTTTAAAAAGAGTTGGTGTGAGGGTATTTATAGGGATCTGCGTGACTCTTGTAGCGGTTAACGTCATGGTGTTTGTAGTGGTTGAGATATCATAGTTTGTAGCAGTTTAATATTTGTAGCAGTTTTTATTGACTTTGTAGCGGTTATATAACCGCTACAAAAATTTAGGAATTTTTTTAAATAACAAAATCAAAATTTAAGAAAACAAAATCATGGTTCCACTTAATCATTCTTCATCATCATCCCTACAAATTTTTGTGGAAGAAATGTTAGTGTGGTATTATTGTATAGAAAATATTAAATTTAAATGATGTGAATTTATAAAAACTCACCGAACTATAGGTGAATTATTATCGCCATCAAGGAAGAAGTTTTCGAAATTGGCGGCATAGAATGACTCACTCTCGTAAGTGATGTTGTCACCATCACCAATGTCGTAAAGGTCTCAAGACTTTAAGTGAACCACTATGATCCAATCCCTGTGCCTCTCGTCCTCGACATATTAACCCAGTGTGCCTTTGAGGCAATAATATAGGGGATCATCATCTTCAGATTGACCGGTGTGAATTGGACGAGAGAAATTTACTGATGTGATGCCTAAATCGTCTGTTGTAAGTCCCCGGGAAGTTGTCATATTTGCCCATAAACACTTGGAAAGCGTAACAGTGAAACAACCTTGGTAATTTAGTTCGACGACAATAAGAAGCTTTCCATAGTAAGGGACACCTTCGAACTGCATGTTGCTATCATTACTGCTCGCATAACTCCTTATCCCAAAGGTGCCAAAAACACTCAAATTTTGAGTTTGCAATCCTTGATCTTATGATACCATGCAAAACTTGAAACCACTGACATTGTATGCTATAAACCTTTTTGCATGGTCAAGAGGGACGATTGCGAGGGCTCTGAACTCTTGTGAGTGCGGGTTGTGATCATTTAATATTTTATGCGCAAACCAATCTGAGAATTCTCTGTGGACTTTTTTGTCAACTTTAGAGGATGTTTGTGTTCGAATCTTTAGTTGACGCTTGACATGACTTATGAATTCCCTGTAATTAACCATGGGGAGAAGATCATGAAATGTAAATAAAAAATATAAGGGTAGTTGTAGAATAAAATATGAGTATACAATTCTTACTGAAGGGAGGGTTCAACTTGATTTTGACATTTGCTCACTGATTTGGCCATAACTGAACTTGCAAATGTTGAAATAAGGAGCTTTCACATGTGTTTTCAAGCTAACATCCAAATCTACAACTTTCATGAAGAAAAAAAATGCGAGATTTCACTTTTTAATTGTCAAAAGTTGGCTGCAATCAAGTTGCAAGGTAGTTACAAGTTCAACATTAGTGGCTTAAAGTCAAGATTATTATTTAATAAGTGGAGATTTTTACATACCATTCATTTATAAATAGAGGAGTAGAAGACATCAGGGGATGCACCATCTTAAAGCTAATTTTATGCATTGTCTTGTTTCTTGCATGCCTCCTTCTTAGAAACCTACAAGGAAGGTTTTATCTCCTATAAGGAAGACTGGATTTTTTGCATTTTATGCATCTTGTGGTTGTGTCTTTATGTTTTAGAATTTCATAATCAAGTTTATGCCATATTTATAAAGTTTTCAAGTTATTTTGGTTTTTTTTTATTTCATCAAGAGCTAAATTTTCATTTTCTTAAGGTGATGATGTAGCTTACTAATGATGGATTAAATCTTAACTTATTAAATCTAGTTCTAATTTTTCCTTCTTGATTGGGTTTTGATTGTTCTTAATGCTTTCATTTGATTGGCCATCTTTTAAATAATTTTAATATGCATGTTGAGACCGGAAGGAGATGCATGTGTGTGTATCCTATAATTAAAACCATAACTTGCATATGAAATATGAATATATTCATATGGGTTGTGTAGTCTTAATGAGTTCTATAAATCTTTATGCATATTAATTGCTTTAATTCATATAGGGATATATTGGATTATTAGTTAATTACAGAATTGCTTGACCTTGGAAGAGACTAATGATTAAATTAGGGAAACTCGACTATCAATCATGTGGAATAAATTAGACTAAAATAGATAGATGGTTCAATTTGACATTTGTTAAGTGAAATATGATCCTTAGGGATTTTTCTCATATTTTTTTCATATCAATTGCATTCATATTTAATCATTTTTATTTTGTAATCTCAATTACCAACTAATCGATCGACTAAATAGAATTAAAATTACCAATTTTGGTACTTAGTGATCAATCATCGTGGGAACGATACTCTACTCACTTCTATATTACTTGTTTATGACAATGTACACTTACACTTTTTTTTAGTGGAATGGAGATATATTAACGAATATATACGGTTACAGACACAGTCAAGAGCATTAAGAGTTCCCTCAACTTAAATGTTGGAGTTAATAAATCTTAGTAAGTCTCCTGTTGAGGCTATGTGAGAAACTAGAGAACAACCATAAGAAATAATATAGTCTGTCGTCATGGATTCATTCGCAAATAAGCATGCATTCCTATGGTTCCACAGCTTCTAGCAGAGGGTTCTGAAGAAGAGTCTCCAGCGTAAGGATTTCCTGTGGGGATATAGGTTCCACAGAAGCCATTCCTTAAAAGTATGGGAGAAAAATTCCAATGCACGGTTCTGAGGGATTACTTTTAGCCAGCAATTATGTGCAGTGGGACATCGTCGAAGGACATGATTAAGATCTTCTATTTCTTCTTGACAAATACCACATAGTTTGTCGTGTGACATACCTCTGCGTAGCCTTTTTGCATTAGTGAGTAGTCGGTTTTTAACCGCAAGCCAGAGGAAGGTGCGTGTGCGTGGTAATCCTAGCCATTTCCATATCCAGGTCCATAATAGCTTTTGCTCATCCCAATTGAACTGTTGACTTGTATGGTAAGCTGATGATACTGTGAAAGCCCCATTGGAATTTGGATTCCAGTAGCAGGTATCTGCTGGGTTCTGACTTTGTGGTGGTAAAGTTCTGGCTATTTACAAGTTAAGATCTTCTGGTAGCTAATGCTAAAAATTCTCCCATTTCCATTAGCCATACTCATTACAGATTTTTCTAATTCTGATTCTAGAATATCAGTAAAGGATAGGAATTTCAGTGGCCCTCCATCGCCTAGCCAGCGGTCTTTCTAAAATTGAGTGGTAGTTCCATCCCCCACATCCCATGATATATTTAGCTTTGTTTTAGGCCAAATTGTAGCTATACTTCTCCACGTATGTGAAGCTATCTTTGTTTTGAATTCATATTTAGTGTCACAGCCCCAGTTATATTTGAACATGAGTTTTGCTTTGACTAACAACTTAGCCTAAGGCTTGGAAAAATTCTGCTAGGGTGGTCTAGATTAGTGGAAGTTGGCCAAGAGCTGTGCTTCCGAAAAGGATGAGGTCATCTGCGAAGAAGAGATGTGAGAAAGGAGGTCCTCTTCTACCTAGCCTGATGGTCTCCTACTGCTTCTGTTATACCTTAATCGAAATGGCTTGGGAAAGCCTCTCCATGCAGAGTATAAATAAGTACGGGGAGAGGGGGTCTCCATGATGAATGCCTCTGGATAGGGTAAAAGATATTGCTAGTATACCATTCCACAAAATTTGCATAGAGGTTGTGGTTACACATTGTATGGTTAAGGATATAATTCGTGATGGTAAGCCCGCATCATCTAGAGTATCTTCGATAAAATACCAATTTAACTTGTCAAATGCTTTCTCTAGATCTACTTTAATCACCATCCATCCTTTTTTTCCTTACTTCCTCTT
The DNA here is from genome assembly GCA_037074505.1 of Albizia julibrissin. Classification (NCBI taxonomy): domain Eukaryota; kingdom Viridiplantae; phylum Streptophyta; class Magnoliopsida; order Fabales; family Fabaceae; genus Albizia; species Albizia julibrissin. Next base: position 38,331,733 of record CM073487.1, read on the forward strand.
CATTGAGTGAAGTACCTCTTGCGCGATAATGATATTATTCGTAATGTTTCAGCCTTTGATGAAACTAGATTGGTATGGGGAGGTAAGGAGAGGCATTAATGCCTTTAGCCTGTTGGAGATGACCTTCGTTACTAGCTTATACAAAACATAACAGAGGCTAATTGGCTGAAATTCTTTAACAGTAGAGGGGCATTCTACTTTTGGTACCAGTGCTATTAGTGAACGGTTAAATGATTGGTCCAGAGTAGCTCTATTAAAAAGGGATGATACCATTTGGAAGAGAGTTACCTACTATGTCCCATTGGCTTTAGAAGAAGAGGCATGTAATCCATCTACTCCTGGTGCTTTAAGCAGCTTCATGTCAAATAAGGCTCATTTAACCTCTTCTAAAGTAACATTTTCCTATAACATTTCAATGGATGCAGGTGAGAGTGAAGGAAATTTACCTCTAGTGCTGTATTGATTTGAGGGGGTTGGTGATGCCAAGTACAAAAACACATAAAATTCACTGATCATTTGCTCCAAAGTTTTCTTATCAATAATCCAGTCTCCTTCATGGTTATTGAGTGTTATGATTCGATTACGCGATTTGCGAATGCATGCTTTGGTATGATAGTATGCTGAGTTACAGTCCCCCAAGTTAATCCAGTCTTCCCTTAACTTTTGAATCTACAACAATTCCTCTTGTAAGCATGCTGCTTTGTAGTTCTCACATAGTTCTTCATTGAGGTTAAGGAGGAAAGAGGAAAGAGGGCGTTCGTCTAGAGCCCTTTGTGTTCTTGCTAGACATGCTATCAAGTGGCGTTTCCTTCTTCCTATTTCTCCAAAAATGCCCTTACCTCTTTGATACTTTTGTGAATGCTTCAATATTCTCTTTGAGGGGGCAAGAGTCCTTCTATGTTTCACGCACTAGAGTTGCAAACAATGGGTAACTAAGCCATGCAGCTAAGAATTTGAAAGTGCGGCCAGGGCGGGTAGCAGACTCATTCATATTTAGTGATACTTTGAGTGGGTTATGATCCGATTGGATTTTTTCCAAGTGTTGGATGATGGTATTCGAAAGAGCTGGGTCCATTGGCTACTGACTAGGGCCCGATCTAGGCGTGCTAGTGAGAGCCCCCTCCTCCAAGTGAAACGGGACCAGAGAATCCGAGATCAATAAGAGAACAGTCTTGGACAAAATGATTAAATAAGGAGCAACCACCCCTAGTTATACCTGTGCTTGATCTTCGTTCACTCGCAGACAAGACTGCATTGTAGTCTCCTATAGCTATCCAGGGCTCTGTTGTGGATCTCCCGATTCTACTAAGTTCTGTCCAGAGATGGGAACACACTTATGCAGTAGGGCTTGCATACACAGCTGTTAGGAGGAATGTTTTCTTTTCCAGGGGTAGTCGTATTCTTGTGTGGATGAATTGCCAATGGGTTTGAATGGTTTCTATTTCGATCGTATCCTACCAAAGCAACCAAATACCCCCCAAAATCCTACGGCTTCGCATTTGCGTGAATAGGGGAAACTGATCTTCTTAATAACTTTATCTGCCATAGCTCCCGAGATTCTTGGTTCATGGAGGATCTGTACACTTACACTTTTTAATAAACCATCTAAACTCATAACAAAGGACATACAAGAGATTAAAAGGAACAATGTGACAGTGGGATATCAAAGTGATTCCTGGGTGAAAGACCTTATCATTAACTAAATAGGATTGACGAAAGATAAGTTAAAAATAGTAGTCAAGAGTACAATAAAGAATTATCAAAAGGAGCCAAAAAAAGGAGGTGTTAAGATACTATTTTTGATGAAACTCCTTATCTCTTGCTCTTGCTTTTTGAATGCTCTTCTTGTAAGAGGACGAGACCAATCTACAAAGATGGTAGATTTGCCTTTGTGAGTCCTATTCTTCTCTCCCCAATTAATATATGTGTTAAGGGGCATTTTTATTGCCCTGGAAGTTTTTATCGAGTCATAAGTGTTTTGGGAGCAATTTTGTTTTTGAAGTGTAAAAAATGGAGTAATTTTGTCCTGATCGTTATACTGATTAATTTTAATTGTTAATTGACTAAATATGTTAAGCTGGTAGTCCACATGTCATCCACGTCATTTTCATTAAGGTGCAAATTTATCTCAGAAGTTTTAAATCTAACTTTAAAAAGAGATGAAGTAGATAACACATGGACTTTGGGCGTCAATTTACACCTTACAAATAATGACATGATGATATGTGGATTGTCAACTCAGTATATTTGGTCAACTAACGGTCAAAATTAACTGAGATAATAGTCAAGACAAAATTTCTTCCTTTTTGACACTTCTAAAGACAAAATTGTCCTTTAGTGAAAATTGTTGAGGCAAGATTGCTTCTTAACCCTTTATATATTGGCCTATGAAACTTTTATGATGTTGCCTAGGATGTTGTATTTTCAGGCATTCCCAGAGAATTCTACCTTGGTCTCGATTTTTTCAGCTGCAATACTAAATGTGACTCGAAATGTGATGATGTTTGGTGATATGAAGAAGAAAATATCGTTACCCATCACCATCAAATATATACCTCTAAACCTTGTAGCTCAAAAACAATTGGCTAAGACGAGTCCCACGTGGCATGCTTCTTTGCAAACAACTAGCCGTCTTATGCATGTGTGGGATAGAAATAATAAAAAAAATTAGCCACTACACACTACTTTAACACACGCTTGTGTGGTGGCATAGAAATTCTCACACGCATGCGTCTGAATCATCAATATTGTGCTCTTAACTCCTTTATTCATGCAAAGTATTCATATAGTGGGACCTACTTCTACCAAATATATTACTTAAAAATATGAAATCATGAGTAACAGCATCTACAATCAGGCATATTATACATGCGCATGTTTCGTTGTGGGGAATGTTTGGGGAATAGTGTGCATGTTTCGTTGGACAATAGTGTGTGTGAGAGGTGGGTATTAGTTTATTTTATTGGCACCATCAGATGAAATAAAATAATATTCCATTTATTTTCCTTTCTGTAGCCATTCAATTTTCGTCATATTCCCGCCAATTCCAGTCTACTTAATGGGGCTGAGTTACAGGCACCTACCACTAGCAAATACACATTTCTCTCGTACTCAGTTTCTTCATACTACATGAATAAGTGAAAGCAGATTCTATATTGGAAGGTTAGATTAACTCATATTGTTATGAAATTTATTTTCCATAACTCTAGCAGTAAATAGGCGTAATAAGTTTTCCACCACTCATGCTCATAGATGTTTGTGTCATTTTTGTTTGTCAGATGATGAAGGACATGTTCAACAGTATTGACGATAGCAAAGACATATGGTCTGTTCATGCAAAGGTGTTGAGAAAATGGGTGGTTAAAAGAATGATGTATCCATATTCTATGTGGAAGATTGACATGATGTTGGTTGATGAAGCGGTAGGGGATAATAGTTACTTCATTATTAATACTTGCATTTTTCTAAATGTCTTCTTTTTAAACCTGTCATGGACATGCTAATGACAATGTTTATCTTCATAGCTAGCTAGAGTTGAAGTCAGTGCTACACACAAGCATTCAATTGAGCGCTTTGCACATGAACCTAAGGAAGGATGTGTATACAATTTGCAAAACTTTGAATTTGTTGAGAATAATGAAAAATATAGATTTACCATACATCTTTTGTGGTTCATTTTTCATCCGAATACAAACATAGATGATTCATACATCAGTATCCCTGATCCAGCATATCAAATTGTGCCTATTTCTGAAATACAACAAGGAAATGTTACAGATGATGAGCTTATTGGTTGGTGGCATATACACCCCGCATTCATTACATATAATTCTATGACTTTTGGATGTCCAAACACATTGGCAAAACTATATTTACTTTTTCAAATATGCATACAAAGATATTATCGGTTTCTTGCAAGCATTTGGAAGGCTACAAGATCGTAGAAGGGAAAATGATGTTATTAAGAAGCTAAACTTTAGCATCTCTGACCAAAGGTCTTAATTACTACTTATTTATTTGACTTATTATCTATTTTCAGTGTTTAATTTATTGAACTAATTTTTAGTACTGCTTCATTTCAGTGAGAATATTATCAACATATTATTGTGGGGGAACTGTGTTGAAGAAAACTATGGAAAAAACACGAAGATATAGAGCCACCAATCACTGTACTGATAAGATTTGTTAGGGTCAACAAGAATACTGGCTTGGTTTTTTTCCTTAATTAGTTTTCTAAATGAACTAAGTCACCTTAAAATATAGTTGTACTTGATTGTTTAAAATGTACATTTTTCATTAATAGAGTACGGTCATTTAAGCAATTTGTTTAATGCAACACTGGTAACATTCAATCTAGACATCCCAGAGGCTAACTTGATGAAGGAAAGGTCTGTCATTTACCATTAATATGTTTGAAAATCCATTCCTGTTATAATACATTTTAAAGATGTCAATATGTTCGGACATAAACTATGTTTTTGCACAGGCTCAACCAATACTCCTCAGGCAGTCAGCTACTTAGTCAAATCAGCAATGCAGATTATCTTACTTACTCTAACGAGTCTCTCCTATCATTTCGCACAAGGATATCAGTTCCAGAGATTGCTAAGATTAACAATGTTATATGCTGTCTTGAAACTTATAAGTCATTTTACATTTTCATGGATGGTGCATTTTACTTATCGTTTAGCACAACACATTGTTTTACTTCATACTATTTGTAATATCAAATGTACAGGAAAGTGATGTGGTGACTAGGGTAACATTACAGAAGTTGAAACTCTATATGGTTGGGTGTACGATGCTTGTCCATGCGACAAGAAACTTGAATATCAACCAAATGGTTCCCTCAAATGCATCAAGTGTGACAAATATGTCCTTATAACTATTCCTAAGTATGTGTAAAATCTTGACACATACATGCTTTAATAAATATGATTATATATTAAAAACAATATTCACCCTATTTTTTAGTGATTAACTATGTTAATTGTTAAAGAATTGCATTAGTATAGAAGGGCATGCGTTCTCCATTCCCTGAAGAATTGGACAACCTTGCTGGTATTTCGGTCACACAAATGTGTGCAGACAACCATTTAGTCGAACAGTTTACTTATTCGAACAATGCAGTAAGATAATTATAAATCAATAATCTACTATAAATGTCTTAACTAATGTTGTTTTATAACCTGATTAAAACACTGTTGACTTAGTATTTTCCTGCATTTTTAGTACTTCATTTAGTTATGTCAGTTGTCTGGTCAGTTTGAATTTGTGAACCAATTGTGTCTATATTTTATCATGAACTAATTATCATATGTTGTTGCATGTAATAATCGTTGAGTTTTCTAATTATTATAATATACGTGAACTTGGTTAATTAATATCTGTACTTAAGGGAGAATAATTGGCACTACGAATTCTTAGACATATATATATGTATGTATGTATCAATTGTTTTAATATTGGAGTTAAGAGCACAATATTGTTTTAATATTGTGTGGTGGCATAGAATTTCTCACACGCCTAAATCATCAATATTATGCTCTTAACTCCATTATTCATTCAAAGTATTCATATGGTGGGACCTACGTCTACCAAATATATTACTTAAAATTATGAAATCATGAGTAACAGCATCTACAATCAGGCATATTAGACATGCGCATGTTTCATTGTGGGGAATGTTTGGGGAATAGTGTGCATGTTCCATTGTGAGGAATGTTTGGGAAACAGTGCGTGAGAGAGGTGGGTATTAGTTTATTTTATTGGCTCCGTCAGATGAAATAAAATAATATTCCATTCATCTTCCTTTCTGTAGCCATTCAATTTTCGTCATATTCCCGCCAATTCCAGTCTACTTAATGGGGCTGAGTTACAGTCACCCACCACTAGCAAATACACCTTTCTCTGGTACTCAGTTTCATCATACTACGTGAATACGTGAAAGCAGATTCTGTATTGGAAGGTTAGATTAACTCATATTGTTATGAAATTTATTTTCCATAACTCTAGCAGTAAATAGTCGTAATAAGTTTTCCATTACTTAAGGCTCAGTACTGACAGAATTGTTTCTTTTTGACGATAAAAAACCTAATAGCTCAATAGTTCAATCAACTTTTCCAAACTTAGTAGAATGTATTGGAGAAGATAATTACCCGACCAATAAGGCAATACTAACACCAATGCAGACAACGTTGACATGTTGAATGATTACATATGTTCTTTGTTGCTAGGTAGTGCAATGGAGTACTTCAGTTCAGATTCCATCAGTCGCATAAATAATGCAAATGAAAGTTTTGAAGATCTTTATGATACAGAATTTCTAAACACAATCAGATGCTCAGGGATGCTGCTTCATAAGTTGATCCTAAAAGTTAAATTTCCAATTATGTTGATAAGGAACATTGACTAAGCAGCTGGGTTATGCAAGGTGACTAGGTTACAAATAACACATTTGGGCAAAAACTTCATCAAGGCGAAGGCCTTGAATGGAATAAGCGTTGGTGAAGATATATTGATACATCACATGGACATGAATCCTTCTGAATATAAACTAACTTTCAACATGACGAGGAGGCAATTTCCTATCATTATTTCATTTGCAATAACCATTAACAAAAGCCAAGGTCAGTCTATAACCAATGTCGGGCTATACCTCCCAAACCCGGTATTTTCACAGGGTCAATTGTATATCACACTATCAAGAGTTACGAGTTTCAATGGGTTGAAATTACTTATACTAGATGAGCGAAAGAAATGTACTACTCAGACTAGCAATGTAGTCTATAGGGAAGTTTTCCAAAATCTGAATTTACAATGAAAGAATTGAAAAGTTTACTTTGAAAATGATAGTTATTTTGGTGTGAAACATATTCATGCATCGCACGGGGTCGTTTGTCTTGTTGATGACAAATCTGAATGCAATAGTGATGTTGAGATGCGAAATTTGACAAACGACGACTTCGGAGGCCTTTTCCCAATAGTATACTCTGTTTTAGCTCTCTTCTTCACCATTTCAGAGCCTGTTTGGGAACTCGGTAGAGAAGTGACTTTTTTTTAATGGGGCTTTTACAGAAGCCCAATTGAAAAAAAGCCAGATTGGAAATGTGATTTGTGTTTGGATTGACGGTGGGAGAAGTGACTTTTTTTTAACCTTGAACTTGTTTGGATTAACATTTGAAAAACCCGTTTAGATAGGAAATGACTGAAAAAGGTATAAACCTTGTTGGATACTACATATATATTGTTATAATTGATGTTAAAAAATATAAATATATTTTTTAAAAATAAAAAATTCAATGAAAAAGTTCAAAAGCCCATTGATAGAAGCTCAAAAGCTAAAAAAATGAGCTTAAAGAAAAAAATTTTTTTTATTAAAAGCCCATTATAAGCTAATGATTTTCCAAACACTTATCATGTGTTCTAATGAGCTTCTGATGTCCAAATGAGCTTTTTTTCTTATCTAATAATGTTTCCAAACACATCCTCAATTCTTAAAGCTATATGGTTGCAAGATAAATTGGTTTCATTTTGGAGGGTCTACGGCAGAGGATTTATGTAGAGTAGCTGGCTAAAACATTTGTAAAATCAGTATGTTACGTATTTGTAATTACTGCGAATGGTGCAAGACTCCAAGTGATGAGAATAAGGGATGGAAGACTAAAAGTTTTAGACCTTTTGATTGTAACAGAGGAAGAACAAAAAGAAATCCCCACCTATCCTATTTGTTATTTTGTAATGAATATTTTCCAAAGCTCTCTTATTTATCTCGTTTCTTCAGTTAGCTTATTATGTTCAACATACATCATAAATATATATGGTTAGTACATATCTATTCGAAATTGCCTGCAATAACACTATTGAATTAAATCGTTACATAGTGGAAGGTAAAGTAGACAAAGAAACATCAAAAGGGGATTTTTACAACTATTTAGCTTTGCAACCAATTTTTCAAAATGTGCAAAAATTTTGTAATTTTGTAGTAGGTTTAAGGGTCTATTTTGTCTTAAAAGTTTTCTGAATGACAATTTTTTTCGGAAGTGTCAAAAGGGGCCAATTTTGCAGTGGTTATTATCCCTGTTAATTTTGACTATTAGTTGATCAAATATACTAAGCTGACAATCTATGTATCATCTATGTTATTTTTATTAAGATACAAATTTTCCTTAAAATTTTTTTAATCTAACTTTAGGAAAAAATAAAGTAGATAACATAAAGACTTCTCGAATAAATTGGCATCTTAACAAAAATGATGTGGATGACATATAGATTTTCATCTCAGCATACTTGATCAACTAACTATCAAAATTAACTGAGATAACAGCCAAAGTAAAAGTGCTCCCTTTTTGACACTTCAAGACAAAATTACCCCGACAAACCTTCACAACAACATTATCCCTAGATAAAAATTTTAAGAAGAAAATTGCCCTTGACCGCTTTTGTAATATATCACTGCATTACATTTCATCCATATCATTAAGAGATGGAGTAATAATATTAAGGGGGGAATGATACTAAAGTTTTAATTAAGAGAAATAATATTAAAAGAGTTTTATAATTTATTATTAATAAGAGAAAAAATAATCATAAATAAATAAAAGAGCTATCATTAATAAATTTTAAGATTTTTCTGATATTATTTTTTTGACCTTATAAGTATTTTTATAAACAATTTTTAAATATAAAAAGCCTATCTTAATTATGAAGAGGCCCCAAAATTTGACTGATTAGCTTTTTTTTGTCAAGTAAAAATAGATGAGAAGGCCTCCAAGTGAACGGGCCCCACTCAAAGCTTCCCTCACCAATGACAAAGGGACAAAGTATACCCCACTCCTCGTGCTTCCCTGTTTGATTCGGGGAATCAATGCGTCCTTTTGGGCATTATAAAGTGCTCCTCTCTTATTTATTCATAAGTAATCTCAACATATTTTATTGAAATAAAAAACAACTTCTAAATCTAATTAATTCTACTCTAAGATTTATAAATTTTTTAATTTTATCTCTATTTAATCTTATCCTATACTACATGAAAATAAAGCCGGCCTACACAATTATAAATGAAAGCTAACATTATTTCTATCTTATAAATAGCACCACAGAAATATACTTTCTAAAAGAAATTCATTATCTTTGTTATTAATATCATGCGTCACTTGAAAATGGACTGGATCATTATGTATACAAGAGTATAACTATGCATATATGAGTATAATATATAATTTAGTGTCTTCTGACTCTTTTATATAGTTATGATTTTAATGACCATTTATAATAAAATATTAGTTCATATAAATTATTTATTTTATTTTTCACTTAGAAAGGTTAAAAAAACTAATGAAGGGATCACATGTATGTTTGCTAAGAAAAGTAGTTGGGTTTGGATCCTCGTGTTTTACCGAATAAAACTTAAAAATATTGATTTATTTCATTTAAATTAGGGAAAATTACTGTACAGTCCCAAGAAAAAAAAATAAACAATCAGTCCCACAAAATGACATAATCACTGTAAAGTTCTAAGGGACTGATTTTTAATAAATTGCAATTCTACAGTAATTTTCCCTTTTTTTAATCCATGGCTTCTCTCTCTCACTTCACTCTTCTTCCACTCTCGTCTCTCACCACATCTTCATCTTCCTCCTTCTCTTCCACCTTCCTATATTCCTGTTCTTCCACATCCTCTCGGCCTCTTCGTTCCAAATTCCAATTTTCCTCATTGCCTCGATTCCTCTCTAAGAGTAAACCCAAGAAGAAAGCAACGCATCCTGAAAGGTTGTTGATGATCCTCAATCCCATTTTTCTGTTTAATGGTGTGAGTACTTCCACTTTCAGTTTTGATACCCAGACCCTTCTCACCATTGTTAGTGTTCTCACTGCAATCGCGCTCTCCTTTTTTCTTGGTTTTAAGGTAACAATTTTGTGTTCCCTTTTTGTTTTCTTCTGTTTTATTTTCAGGCTGTTTATTGTAGAGTCTACGAGCATCACTCTATCACTCTCGGTTTTGTTTCAATGTTACGGAGTTCTGGCTTATCAATAAAATTGAAACTGAGTTAGATTTTGAGCTTCTATAATGAAATTATACAGAAGATTATGTTAGGGCACCATTTACATTGGGCTCATCTTTGGAGTTGCAAAAGGGGATTTTATTCTTTTTTCGATATCACATGATTTTTTTCATATATCTCGTTCAGATGCAGCTATAGTTGTTAATGTAGGTAGTAAGGTTGTTGATGACAACTATGTTGTATAGGTACGCAATTGTCAGGACTTGTCAATGGAGGCTCCACAACTTGTTAATGGAGGCACCATGAGTTGTCAATGGAGGCTCCATGACTTGTCAATGTCAATAGATGCATCAAGACTTTCAATGGAGGCACCAAGAGTTGTCAATACAGGCACAAGGAGTTGTCAATAGAGTCTCCATAACATGTCAGTAGAGGTACCACGACTTGTCAATGGAGGCTCCATGACTTGTCAATGGAGGCATCAGGGGTTGTCAATAGAGGCACCTCGACTTGTCAATGCAGACTCCACAACTTGTCAATGAAGGCACCTCGACTTGTCAATGGAGGCACCAGGAGTTGTCAATACAGGCTCCACAAGTTGTCAATGGAGTCTCCATGACTTGTCAATGGAGGCACAGTGATTATGTCATTTTGTGGGACTGATTGTTCGTTTTTTTGCTTTCTTAGGACTGTACAGTAATTTTCCCTTTAAATTATTCTCTAAAATATGAATAATAACCCCTTAATTTTTTTAGGGGCAAACGGTCGGTCTATCTAGCATTAAATATAGACATCCCCCCTCTCTAGGACTTACTCTTAATCAGGGAATAAAAAAATGAATTAGGTCGGCCAGTCTGACCGGAAAACTGGTAAACCGGTCAATTGTCTGATTTGGTTTACCTCCTGAACCGACAGGATGTCGGATTGGTGTGAACCAGACTAAACTAGTACAAAACTGAGAAAACCGGTGGTTTGGGTGGTCTAACTGAATTACATTTTTTTGTTCTCTAACTGCTATCTCACGCCATTTTTATGAAAGTTTGAAGAATGTTGAAATCCAAGATAAAGAGAAAAACATGTTAAAAAAGAACAAATCTAAAAAAAACAAGAAGAAGATGGGAAAAAATACCTAAAAAGATATGATAGGAAAGGAGAATACTCTATGCTTGCCCGAAGGAAAATGAAATATAACAGGAGAAAAAACTGAAGACACCAATAAAGCAGTAGAGAATGAAGCGGAAGAAAAAAAAACATGGAGGAAGAAAAGGCTTTAGTGGTGGGATGTGAGAAAATAGAAATGATATATCATCACTAATCAGATATTCACGGTTACACATTAGGAATTGTATTTGAAATTTAAAATTTAAAATTCAATCCCATAATCCATAGGCTAATTTTCCTTAAGTAATAATGATAATTAATTAGTTAGATATCATAATATTGGGAATAATATTAGAAATTTAAAATCCAATCCCATAATTCATGCTCTGATTTGCTTATGCTAATTAATAAATTAGATATTATTACGTAAGTATAGACATCATAATTGATACTAACATATTTTAAGCATTTTTTAAAGATATTCATTTTTATTTATAGAAGTTTAAAAATATATTAATATATATTGTCACTTATTTTTCATTATCATTTAAAATTTATTTTTATATTATGATTTTTTCTTTTATTAGTTTATCTAAAATATTAATTTTTATATTTTAATTAAATTATATTATTTTAATATGATCCATCCGACCATTGAGTTAACCTCGATTGACCCATTAACCCTTAAACTATTGTCTTGAATGGTTCAATACCGATCTGATTTTTTGTTCCTTACTCCTAATTTATTAAAAGGAGGGGATTTATCCCAAAAAAGTAAAAGCATGGGATAGATTAAAGTTACGTGTCAGGCACAATGTTTGAAAAATTGGACCAGACTAACCGGTTTAGATTGGAAACCGGTGAACCAGGGGTGGTCCAGTTCGGAGAGCAAAAAAAATTGAACCGGGTCGAATCGGTTTGACCCAGGATAAACCGGTGTGAATCGGGGTAAAACGGTGTGACCTGGTTTGCTTTTTTAAAAAAACTTTTTTATACTACAAATGAAGTCATTTTAGCTTTTTTTTAAGAAAAAAAATATTTTTTTAAAATTTTTTTTATTTGTAGGGAGCTTTAAAAGGATTGTGGAATACTTTTAGCATTGGTTGGAGAAAAATCTTTATATACTTAATGATATTTTTGTGGATATTAGGTTTAGGAGGTTATATTGGACTATTTGTTGAAAAAAAAAACTCATATAATTTTTAAATGGTATGCATGAATATTGAAATTATATATTTTTTAAATTGACACTGATCTGACCCCAAATTGACCTCAATCTAAATCACTGATCCTTAACCTAGTTACTCAATCAATCCAATATTGGGTCCCATTTTCAGCACCTTATTCAGGCATCCATTGATCCAAGATACATCACCTTGTTAATTTTAGCACATGATTCATGCGTTGCGTCCCTCACACCCGTCATCCAGCCCATGTGATCGTGTTCCTTTCTAGACGGGGGAACTTCACTTCACCCCTTCTACATATTTAATATAAGGGTTAAGTTGTGAAAATAGTAATAAATTATTTTTTAAAGTACACCTAATATAATTAATTATTTTAGGGTGTAAAAATAGACATTATGAATTTTTAGGATATAAAAGTAGATATTATGAAATTTTTTTAGAGCAAAAAAACAATTTTTGCACCCCAAAATAGATAACGAAATTGCTATTTTTACTCTAAAAAAAATTCATAATGTCTACTTTTACACCCTAAACATTCATAATGTCTATTTTTGCACCCTAAAATAGTTAGTTGTGTTGGATGCACTTTGAGAAATAGTTCTTTACTAAATCTGCACATTAACCCTAATATCAAACACCTTTTAAAATTTTCTAAAATTTGACTGGATATTTTAGAATTAAATTGAAATTAATTTTTTTAACTACAAAAATATTGATGTTTTTATTTTATATTTAATTAAAATGATCTTATAAATTCTTATATGTGTCGTATAAATAGGAATATTTATCTTATAAATAGCATATATTCTTATAATTATGTCCCTTACCTTATATATATATATAGTCGAGATAATCTTATAATTTCATTTATTTATCTTATAATAAACATATTTAATTTATAAATTCCCCCCTTGTCTAGTTGTCTTATACATGATTGAAAGAGGGTGGTGTTGGCAATGACGGAGAGAGTAAAGGAAAGAGGGAGGGACATATATTAATCCTTAATAAAAGATTTCATTGACAATGAAATTTTATATAAAAGATTTGAGGCTACATTATGATAAAAATCTAATACCTATTATGAATATTAATTATGTAAATGTCTATTAACTCATATTCAGACCAACTTATTCTCTTAGTCAACTTGATCTAGAAAATTAGACATTATTGTAGTAGTACTGTGCATCGCTGTAGCAATTTATTATACAGCACTTTAGCTTCACGGGTTGTTGTTTATCATTGTAGCGTTACGATTTTATTGTTCATCATTATAGCAGTTTTTACCTTATAGCATTGTTCATACACATAGTTACTATAACATATGCGGAAAGTTACTTTTTATATGTGTTTTTGTGTATATAAATAGATGCCTTGGACAAAGTATTAAGTATGTACAAGTAGATAAAAATTTCTCTCTATTTTTTTTTTTGAATTTCTCTCTTATTTATCTTTTATTCTCTTTTATTATCGATATTTTTTATCACAATACCTTCATTATTTCTCAGAAAAAATTCTAAGGTGTTGGCTCTACTTTTTCTTTCTTCCGGAGCACATGAGATTCTCCCTTAAATAAATAGTAAATGATAATGATGATCCGGTTGGATCCAACAAAGGAGAAAAAACAAAAGACTGAGAAAAAGTAAAAGAAGATTATAACTTTCATTGATCATATACCGACTGAGGAGGAGCTTGTGGAGGAGGAATATGGCGAATGGAAAAAACTTTCCAATGTGATGAACGAGGCCGATCAATAAAAAAAAAAGAACTAAAAACAAAAGTAATAAGTTAGTTTAAATAAAGTGGAAATGTACTTTACTTAAAGCGTATTTGTCTCAGGAGAATTGGTACTAACAGCTTTGGTGTTGGGCCGAACAAGATTATAAAAAAGTGCTTTTTAGAGTTATTGTTTGCATGACAGTTGTTGATTATAAAATATTGTTTTTGTCTTTCATATTTTACAGTCAATTGATATAATCACTATGTTTTTGTTTTCACTAATATAAGGTTGGAAGATAAATTGTTTGTAAGTGTTATATAGCAGTTGTTTCGTAAGAATCATCATTTTTATCACTAAATAAATAACGGTTAATAACTACAACTGTTATTTTTATATTTTCACAAATTCTGATTTATGATACATGATAGTTTGTATAATTAATCATTAAGTTTTAATATTATATATTTTTAAGTGACCTCCGCCTCAATATACATTATGTTTACTTGCTATAATCATCATTTCTTAAGTGTTATATATGCGCAAATATGGAGTAGTGTGAGTCAATATTTTTCAATAGTAATATTAACGATATTTAAATTATAGGACTAAAGTAAATTTTATAAATTTAAGGGATCAAAATGAAATCTCATATTAATCAACTCGCGAGTTTAACAATAGCACTCATATACATATATATATATATATATATATATATATATATATATATAAACATAAACAAAATTTATAAAAAAAAGTTATACATTTCACTTGTAATGAAAAATCCAACTGAATTTTGTGAACTTCATGTCGAATCAACATTACTTATTTTAGGAATTTTTCTTAAAATTTTCACTATTTATAAATTATTTCTTAAATTTTCTATAATGTAGAAAACCTACATTTAGTTAATACCTCCATCTAATTTTATATATAAACAACATTCTCTTACTGGTCACTTTTTCTAATATATAAATAATAATTTATGTGTGTCTAAAAGTTTAATGCACATTTTTTTACCACAATTAATTATTTCTCTCTAATTTCTTTTACCATTCATTTTCTCTCTCATCTCTTTATAACACTTATTTTCTCTCCCTCATTATCTATGTAAATAGGGATTATATGTTTAGGGATGAAAAAATTGCATCTTTTGGTACTTATTATTTTTAACTAATATTTTGATCTATGTAATTTTGTTAGTTGTTTCTTATATGTATAGGACATAAGGGAGTTAGCATGAAATAATTCTTCCGCACAATTTTTTTTTTCAAAAAACATATGTAAAGGAATTAATAAATTAAAATGTACCACTCTGATTATTATTATAAGTTCACTATAAATCAGCATTTTGATTCTAAATTATAAATGTAAAGAGAGTGGGAAAATCTTAATATGGTTAAACTTAGAATAATTTTATGAATGTGAGACTTGCATATTTAATTATTTAATGATTTAATTGTCATTCTTTAGCATGTGCAATATTAGAGGTTTTGGCAAAAAAAAAAAAAACAAGAAGAAGGAAATATTAGAGGGTAGCGAGCAAAAAAATCTTAATAAGGATAAATTTTTGAAATCTTTTTATTAATTTGAGACATATTTAATTATTTAATTATTATTTCTTAATATGTGAAAAATAATTAAAATGAACTTATAACAAGTGATAGATAATGCATAAAAATTTGGCTGTTCATCTTATTCGTCCCCAGAATCAAAGTCATAAGGTAATGGTATGCATCTTTAAATTTCATAAGATGAGATATCTTCTATTTATAAGTTAATTCTAATATGTTTCATGTAAAAAAAAAATTGAACCTCCTTAATTTGTCTTTAAAATTTAACAACTTTATCTTTATTTTATATATAATATATCAATAAAAATAAAATTAATATAATAATAAATAAAAGATAAAATCAACGTTGATATGAAAGTATAAGAATGTGATTTATAGCGGAACCGGATATGATGATGCTTTTGGGCGAAAAAAGTATAGCGGTGGCTGTTACTTTGCGATGGACACGTGTCACCAAAAGAGAGGAAGAAAGAAGAAAATGGAAATAATAGGTTTAAAAAATAAAAATAAAAATTTTAAAAAAAATACCTTCAAAATTTTGTTGATAAAATGTTAATGTGATTAATAAGAATAGTATTACAATTAATAAATTATTTTATTGTTAAATCACCTATTTAAAAATTTAAAATTTAAATGGTATTTTTTAAAATTTTTCTAAATAAATATCAAAAGCAGAACGATATTTATGGAAAAGGAGAGAACACGTACAAGGGCCAGGATGCTCCCCTTTTGTTTCGGGATGTGTGCCACTAGAACTACTTTAACCTTTTGAAATAGTCACTATAAGATTCCAATAAAATGATATACTCATTAAAAAATTTTAAAACAAGCGAATACCATGTAATATTTAAGTTCCTGTCTAAAAAAATGAGAACAACATTATCTTAAAAAAAAGAAAAAAAAGGATTAATGAGTAATTTTACCTTAAAAATTTTTATTGAGGGACAATTTTATTATGAAAATTTTTTAGAGAGAAACTTTGTCCTGATCATTATTTTAATTAATTTTAATCATTAATTAACTAAATATACTAAGCTGACAATTCACATGTCATTTATATAATTTTTATTAAGATTCAAATTTGCCTTGAAAGTTCATATGTCATCTATTTTATTTTTTTAAAAGTTAGATTTAAAACATATAAGGTAAATTTACATCTTAACAAAAATGATGTAATGACATGTGAACTGTCAGCTCATCATATTTAATCAACTAGTAGTCAAAATTAATTAAGATAACAAAAGCAAAATTACTCCTTCTTGACACTTTCAGAATAAAATTATCCTTTAAAAAAACTTTCAAAATAGAATCACCCATTGAAAAAACTTTCAACACAAAATCAGTATTAGAAGTGTTAGCATAGATTATGCCCTCAGGACAAAAATCTGCCACTTTTAGTAGGGTCTCTTTGGCAAACTGGGAGGCGTCCTGAGGTGAGCATTTTGAGCCTGCACCCGTCAACCCACTGCATACTACTCCCTTTCCTTACAATTTTTCATTTAAAATTTTATGAAAAGAATTTTATTATTTGCACTTAATTTAAATATAACTTTATTTTGTTTTAGCAACTTGATTGATTCTATGTGTGATTTCTCTTCTTTATGATTTGTATTTTTATATTATTACATAAAATAGATTATATAATTATATTTATAGATATTGGAATTAATTGAATTATATAACTTCATGAAAATAAGAGACAGCTTGAATTTAGTTTATAAAAATTTATAACTTAATTTTAAAATTTAAAATAAATAATTAAAACTAAAAACGCTAGCCACATCCACATGTAGGCATCCAAAGACCATACCTGTGGTGGGGCAACTTGCAACCCATAAGTTAATATTATTGACTTTAAAAGTCATGCTACTCATTTATTATTTAACTAGGTGTTTATATTTAGTATTTGATAGTATCTTAAATATGATTATTTCTAATAAAAAGATACATATGTCTAGTTAAAAAAAATTATTTTTGTAATTACATATTCATTCCTTATAACCTCATTTAGAGTTTGTTTAGATATTAAATACATTTTTATCCATTTTATCCTTAATAAATATACTCTATATCATTACCTTTGTCTCATAAATTATCATATTATCATCTTTTTTGTACCCTCACCTACCTACTTATAAATAACGTCATATTTTTTTAAAAAATATTTACTATATATTTATTATTTTTAACTTATTTTAAACCACATAAGTTGGTTATTTGGATCTTATGAGTTATGATAAGTAACGGATAAAGTATTGCCTCATGTCCTAAATATAGTCACTTCTAACTTATTCATACATACCAATATAAACATTTGAGAGCATTAAGCTTATCATAAATTCAAGTAATTTTTAATGTTACATTTATTAACCATATTAAACTTCAACATCATATTAATTTATATTTTCTCTCATTACCCTTAATAAATATGAGATTATATGAAACAAATATTTAATACTACTTCAAATAAACAAATTTCTTCCAAAAAGATTAAGAACACTTTTTAGAAGGCATAGGAAAGGGGCAAATCTTTAGAAGGGGCAATTTTACCATCAAATTGTTTTCTAAGAAAATATTGTATATCTTAAACTATAAAGTGGTATTCCTCCAATCTTGTATATAAGTTGCATTATTTGGGATAGAGCTAGTCTTTTTCGTATGCTACATTCTATACTTGTTCTGTTTAATTTGAAAATTTAATTAATTTTTTATTTTTATCCTCAATTAATTATATGTCTCTACATTAATCATCACATGTTGGCCAATAATTAACAATTTATTCTCTCTCTCTTATTGACTCCCTAGCTCATCACTTTTTCCTATCAATTCTTCCTTTTTATTTTTATATAAACACAGATATCCTCTTATGTATTCCTATTCAAAGTATGTCAGGAACTAGATGTGAATTTCTTTTCTTATTTAAACCTTGATTCATCATAGAACTAAACCTAACCCTTTATCTCTCATATTCTTTTCTACTAAGTTTCTTTCATATATTTTCTTACTCTCTCTCTCTCTCTCTCTCTCTACACCTTTCTATGTTTATTTGAAAAAAGGCTGAAATATATATTAAAAAACTTCTTTGAACTTCGAGCAAATTGCACATAACTCCCCTCCTAACATAGTAAAATTTGAAATTAACCTCCATAACCTTCTATTTTTTTTTTTAATTATAGTACCTCGACTATTAGTTTTTTAGTTAACTTACTAACTGAAATTGGTACATCAGACTAATCAGTATGATGTGGCGTTTCACATAACTTACATTGTTTCTATATTTTCAGGGGAGTTTTCTATATTGTAGCCAAAACTGTTAATTGAGTAGAGTAGATTTTACATGTTTGACGTGCTTATCAGCCTTCAAACTGATACTTGTTCTACTAAAATTTTCTCTTCTTCACGATATATTACTCTTGTTTGTGATTTTGGGTAAGGAAAGTGTGGTTTTAATTTATTACCTTCAATATGGATGAAATTAAACATGTTTTACTAAACTCGATTCTTGTCTCTTTCAATTTCTAATTGGTCTTAATCTTGATGATTTCTAATGTATGTGCCCCTTCCATATAAATATGATGTTTAATTTTTTTTGTGATTGATAGTTAATGCATGCATATTTTTTGTTGGTCATGAAAAAACAAAAGGACAAATTATTCATTACAGAGTAGTAGATGAATAGAAAAGGAGCTTTATACACCCGTGTGCGCGCGCGCGCGCGCATGACATGTTAAGTAAGCTCCAAATTAAACTAACTAGCAACTCCTAGCTGGTATAGTTAAGCTGATTTGCGGCACAGCTTCTCAGGCAACCGTTCAATCAGTGATGGATTCAGAATGGCAAGGCCTAAAAAGAGAGCCACAACGGATAATAGGACAGGGTAAAGGCCTCCAAAGTTAGCTACACTCAAACTTGTTGTCTCTATATCATTTTGATCTTCAAATTCCAAATCTTCAATGGAGGTTGGTAAGGAGTTCCTGGCCATGAGCACGCGATATGGCTCCATATCTTGAGTGACGTTTAAGATTCCCTTTGAGAAATGCGGGACCAAACTAGATTTCTTTGGGAATGCCTGAAAATACAATAAATATATAGCATCCCCTTAAAAGTTTTATAGACCACCCAATGATTATGTTGGACTGATCAGCAAATGATTTGATACCCCGTTGGTAGAGTTAGTGTACAGGCCTTGTTCATTAAGTACATATGTTATGAGGAAGAGTAAGATGGAGGAGACTTACAAAGGCAAATCCACCAGTTTTGTAGATTGGTCCTGTCATCATGAAGCCAGACTTATATTTGGAGAGGAAGAGCGTGAGATATGGAGTTTCATCAAAAATAGCATCCACTCCTCCATTTTTAGTTCCCTTTGACAATGTTTCATTGTACTCTTCACGACTTCCTAAAGCCTTTAACTGAGATGGGCGGAATCCTATTTGGTGAATTAGAAGCCCTTCCACCCAAGATCCAGTTCGATATCCCACCGATAGATTCCTTCTTATAATCTCGGTTTCATCCTTAAATGAAGGCTCTTTCTGCCTCCCTTGTGTTAAATTTGAAGTTAAATTCGCTGTGTAAACTTGTACAACTAAGATGAATAGGAATGAAGTCAGTATCACCATCCATCCTGCAGCTTTGCTTGCCGAATTGATCTCCATAACATCTGTGGTATTATCAAGTGTGTGATAGAGTAAGTACGTAAGTACAATGCACATAATAAAACATAATACTTCTTTTGCCTCTTAGAGAGTTGATCTTAATCCTGAATATAAGACATATTTTTTATATTTGTCAATCTTTTCTTAATTTACTCATATTCATACTCCCTCAACAATAATAAAAAATGAGAGAGAATGAAGAAAGACGACTCGGATGTTTTAAAAAATAAATGTCATATTAACTAACTTAACTAACTTTCTCAATATAATCAAATTAAGTAAATATATTTTATATTAAGTACCAAGGGAGTAACATATAATCAAATATACATATTGCATATAAGAGAACTCACCGATCCTGTAAACAAGGAAGGGGTTGAAGCGAAATTCTTTGAATTTGTTTCTTTCTAATGTAATTATGATCACAGTAGCAGCCACAAAAATCCCACCAAGGATTAACCATAGTGACCATTTGAAAGGTTTGAAGAGGATCCCCTTACTTGTGGAGGCCTTTTCTACCCTTACCACCATTGCTACACTGGAATCTAAATATGGAAACGTGAAATCAACACATTTTGTACGACTTTCCACAATTGTGATGTCTCCGATTATAGCATCAAGATCCTGCAATATTTTCATACACAGAGTGTGATGGTAAAAAACCAATAACATGCATTCATACGTATAACAATGTGGCAAATATCATACCTGACCTTCTATTAGAAACTAAGATAAATTGATACAAAACAACTTAAAACGAAAAAATCGAAAACTCACCTTCACTTTCATCTGTCTGCAGAGAATGTCATCATAGGTCATAGGAGCATCGCTTCCACTTTCGTCCGGCAGTGGAAAAAAATCGTAATTATTTAATTGAAATGGCAAAACATTGACAGCTTTTAAGAAGACATTAATAGCAAAGCCATCAATCCAATTCTGATCAGCATCACTAGAATTACGTATGCCTACATACACAAATTCAGGAAAAGCATTTGTTCTTGGGACTCCAATTCTCAACTTTGGTGGTTTATCCAACGTGTCACCCGGCCACAATGGATCCGTTAATTTGTTTATGCCAGATATCTCACCACCTTCACTATACTTTTGAACAAGTCTAGTTTCAGGGCTCCAATATCCGATTATCCTTTCTCTGTCTCCTATCACATTGTATACTTCAAGCTTCGATTGATCTAGTTGTCCATTTCTTAAATCAAATTGTACACCAGATGCACCTTTGAAATTAGTAGCCCCAATTTCAGTGCGAAGATTTTGGCCATTGTCTATGTTTGGCTTCTCTAAAGCCATAGCCAATGCTTCGATTGTGTGATAAGCCCACCATCCATAGATAGTTAGGCTACTTTTGAACCATTCAGAGAAATTCCTCTCTATCTGCCTACGCAGTGTTGTTTTTTTTGAAACCAAATCCATTGGCCTCACTCCTAATGCACCTTGCATGGATCTTTTTAGTGGAATATTATCATTAAAAGTGCTATAACTGGCGTTTTTTGAAAATAAGTCTTGGGCATTGTATAATTTTCTCTTAACCGAGACTCGAGGATCTGTCAAAGAAGATAGCTCTTGTGTAAGTATCCAAGCATATCCTTCACCCATCATCTCTTTTGCTTTTGCAGACAAAATAAATCTTGTTCCGAGATCCATGCTCATATGGACAAGAAATAAATGTGTTCGCGTGTTGTTTAACTCGTCAAGAGTGGTGTTAATTCTAAAATCTGTTGGGTTTGAATCGATGGCAGTTATATTAGCCATTCGTATGCCCATATCTTTCAATACATTAGTGAGGCATGGAACAAGGTGGCTGCCAAATTCAGTCTCTTCATAAATTGGGACAATCGATTGCCACCCAAGAGCGCTAATAGTGGCAGCTATAGCTTGGAACTGAAAGCAATTAAGGCCTTGATTGGAGTAGATGGAGGATGGGGAAGGAGGTGGCAAAAGAGATGGACCAGTTATGGGAAGCCAAATCACAGGTACTTGAGATTCCTCACCAAGTTTCACTATATACCTTGCCTGCTCTGAATTTTGGGGCCCCAATATGGCACGCACCTTTTCTTTCTCTATCAGATAAGAAGCTGCTTGCACAACAAAGGTTGTCGTCTCCAACTTCTATCACCTTGATCTCTCCATGTTAACACAGAGTAAGCCTGTTTTGTAACAAAACAGGTCTACTCTATGTTAACTTGAAGAGGCAAGGAGACAGGAATGGAGACCAAAATAGAGAACCATACTAATAAGTAAAATAAGTAAAATGAAAGTTTTTTTGCAATTGATGTTCTACGAACTTTCATCATGAAAACATTCTTAAAACAATATTTAACTATCAATACAGCTTGTGGTTAATGTCATGCCGCGGGACCTTATTCAAAAGTGATGGGTATATAGCCATTAGGACAATTTGCCATTGATAAATCCAAGCGCATCCTAATGCAACCTCTGGATGCATGTGGGTGCTTTTTTCTTTTAAAGTATTTCAATATTATTTAATTTAAAAATTAATTTACAAGTCTTTATAGTTTGTCCCAATTTTGAAAGACGTTCAAAATTGGCAGTGGCAGTGGCGGCGCATGTGTATGTCCTTATACATTTGATTTAGGGTTAGGATTATGGTTATAGTTTATATTGGTTGGGCTTGATCCTTTTTGTGTTTTGGTGTCTTTTTTTCCTCCTTATTATGTATTTAGCTTTATTCAATAAAATATAAATACTTTTGGCTCAAAACGTATATTTAACCTAATGACTTAGCACCTTAAACTTAGTGTTGGCTTAACAAACTTAGAGGCCTCCTCTTTTTCACTCTTTGTTCTGTATTTAGCTTCATTCTTGGCACCTTAAACTTCGATTTGTTAAGTCCATCTATCCGTGAGGGTGCAAACCGTTATAACACCGTTAACTTCTATCAGTTAGGAGACCGACTAAGCTGATGACTTGGCAACTAGGTGGATTAATTATAAGGACGGTGATATGAAACTAAACAAGAAGAGACTGCTATGGTGATTAACTAACTAAACAAGAAGAAACTGCTATGGTAATTAACTAAGTCAGTAAAAATAAAAAATGAACTGGCAACACATCAGGTATGGATGATCTAAATTTAACCTTTTTTTTTCAATTTTTATTTTTCTTAAAAAAATAATTTTAATGAATATAAAATCTAAAATAAAAATAATTATAAAAAAAAAATTAAATTTGAGAAGATAGAGAGATTGGAGTAGTGGTGTTGCTGTTACCTGCTACTGCCGCGGTGACGACGTCGTTCTGAGGAACATTCTGAACTACAAGGTGGATCTTGGTGGCTGTATGGTTATGAGTGGAATAGTAATCTTGGACGGCGAGGGTGAGGCTGTGGTTAACCATGTAACCGAGAGGTGAAGTGAGATCAAGAATGACTCCTACTGGTACTGTTCCTGTGGCCGCCATGGAAGCTCTTGCTGTGAAGCTAAGCCATAATAATACTAACACAAGACTCACTCTTAAGAGAGAAAAAGCTTTGAAGCTTCTCTGCAACTCTGCCATTGCTCTCAATTATCTCCCTTCCTTCTTCCTCTTTCTATATTTATATTGGCCCCAACCTCCAATATTATTCCTATTTATGCCCCTTTTCTTTGTTCTCTCGACCTGTACTGTACCCTTCCGGTCCTCTTTTTAAAACAGAGAGAGAAGTCATATTTATAAGCCTTGTTTATTCATAGAACTTGTTTTTATGAGGCATATTATACATTAAATAGAGTTAGAATTTGAAAAGTTGTTAAGTTTTAAAACGTATTTTAAGATTTTTTTCGATCTATATAAAAAATATTAGGAGTGACTTATAAATAAGATTTGAAAATTAATTAGTCCATATATATATATAAATATTTATAAAGATAAAAAATGTTTTATTGTGAAATATGAGAATCTTAATAGCGATGATATTATATATATATAAATATTTATAGAGATAAAAAATGTTTTGTTGTGAAATATGAGAATCTTATTAGTGATAATGTGTGAGTGTGACAGTAAGAACTCCTCTAAATGTTTTTTTTTTGAATTTTTAGGGGCACATTCTGACTTTGATCGATAAGCTCTAAAAAAACCTAATTAACCTAAGTTTTTTCTATCGGAAAAAATGGTGATATTTTACCCTCCTCTTCCTGTATTTTTCTTCAAATTATGCAAGTACTGCCCGGGTCTCTTCTAACTTCTAACAAACTATCTTTATTTAAGCAATACTTTAAAAAGAAAAGGTGAAGCTCCGGAGGCTACATCTGAAGAAGGAAAATCGGAATATGTCTATCTTTCGGACATTTTTTTTTTGGCCAAATATCATTTGGAGATTAAAAAAAGGAAGTGGAATTTTGGGTGTTCTCTCCATGATTGATTTAAAAAAAATAAAAAAAGGAACAGAATGACATTGGATATGGATGGAGTGACGTGTGAGGGAGACGCAACACATGAATCATGTGGTAACATTAACAAAGTGATGTAGCTTGGATTAATAAACATAAAGAAAAGGAGGACCTATTATTTATATTTTAAAAAATAATTTAAATGAAAGAAATCAATATTTAAAATTTTCTAAATAAACATGTACTTTATCTCTTTATTTATTTCACTTTTTCTAAGTGAAAAATGCAATACAGATTTTATATGACCTAATAATATTTATTATTAACGGATATGAAACTCTTAAATATATAAAAGTGCCAAAAGACACTAAATTAACCATCACACCCATATATTTTTTTTAAAAAATCTCATTTAAATCAATTTAAAATATCTAAATCTAAATTCAGACCAGTACTTTTATTAAATTCTTAACGAGGCTAAGAGGCCTCATTAAGAATTTCTGATTTAGTTAATTTTATCAATATATCCTTATATTATTTTTTCTCGTGTCTTCTCCTTATATCTCTTTTTTTTTTAGAAAAAAAAACTCCCTCTCAAACCGTCCACTCTGGCCTCTCCGTCTCCTCTCCCCCTCCATTCTCTTCCTTGATCCCCTCCATTATTACCCTTTCACGGCTCAATTTCATTTCCATTTCTTCCTTGTTGTGGAAATTATCATGTATGGTGGGCTCTTGCAGACTCAAAGTGTGCAACAAACTCAAACCAATCCAGCAGACATACTCAAACTTAAATTATCCATAATCATATTGTTCATAAATCCTAAATAGTTCAAATCATATAGTTCAATTCATATTATTCAGCAAAACAAAGCCACTTGTTTATGGGCAAATCAAAGATAATTTTCCCCCAAGAATATACAGTTGGGAATAGTCAATCAAGCCAGTCGTTTATTGGCAAATCGTTTATGTGAACAGTCAATCATGCGAACAATCAATTCATATAGTTCATTATCATTCTTATATATTCTGCAAATGGTTTGGGCAAATGAAACGGTAGGGTTAAAGAATACCCCACCTTGATTTGGTTCGTTTCACGATGTTCGAAAGCATGGCCCACTTCGATTCAATTGAGCACACTGCAGGTATACTTTCAATGATACATATATATTCCATATAAATCATGCGATATTAGGGTTAAAGAAAAATTGTGAGCATTTATTCTTTAATATTGTTGTAATTCGATTAAAAGTTGAGATTCCAATGCTTCAATGAAACGTGGATTTTAGTATTAGGGTTAAAATGTCTATAGGAACTTGACATTAAAAATCTTCAATTTTTCTTAACTACAACACTAGGGAAAAAAATTATAAAGGGGCGTTACAGTTTTTTAATAACATTCATAAATCCCTAATCAAAGCTATAGGTTTTTTTAAAGACTTGTTAAAAGTGTAAGCCTCAGTTTGGATTTCGACATTTTAGAAGGATTTAATCAGAATTTTCCCCATATTTTTTAACTCAAAGTAACTAATATATAATAGTATAGTACTATCAATTTGTGTTTAAAAAATTACTAATGTATAAGACATGAGGGAGTAAAAGCCATTTTTATTACCAACACAAAGTTGGTCTGACAGTATAAAACTCTACTAGATCCCTTTGTGCCCATTTGGTTCACAGAATTAGAGGTAATGTAATAGAATATAATGAAATATAATATAATGATGATTATATGAATTTGTTTAGTTCATCATTAAGGAAAGATGATGCATATGTATAAAAATGTTTAGTTGTATTACATAAAAAATGAGAATATATGGGAATAATATAACAAGAGACAAAATTAACCTTATCTACATATATATGTATAATATACATGTTGAATTGGGTTCAAAGTAATTTTTTTTTTAATTTGTGCAATGTATGCTTTGGGTTCATAATAATTTTTTAATATTTAATGGTGAGAATATTATATATATATATATATATATATATATATATATATATATATATATATAATTTCATACTAATAATATGTTAAGTGTTAACATTTATAGAGATAAAAAATGTTCTGTTATGAAATATGAGAATCTTATTAGTGGTGATGTGTGAGTGTGACATTAAGTACTCCTATAAATGTTTTTTTTTTTTGGAATTTTTAGGGGCGTATGCTGACTTTGATCGATAACCAAAGAACCGAATTAACCTAAGTTTTCTTTTATCGGGAAAAATTGTGATATTTTATCCACCTCTCCCTGTATTTTTCCTCAAATCATGCAAGTACTGCCCTGTTCTCTTCTAACTTCTAACTTCTAACAAACTATCTTTATTTAAGCAATACTTTAAAAAGAAAAGGTGAAGCTCCGTAGGCCACATCTGAAGAAGGAAAATCGGAATATGCTTATCTTTCGGAGATTTTTTTTTTTTTTGCCAAATATCTTTTGGAGATTAAAAATGGAAGTAGAATTTTGGGTGTTCTCTCCATGATTGATTTAAAAAAAATAAAAAAGGAACAGAATTACATTGGATATGGATGGAGTAGTGACGTGAGGGAGAACGTAACACATGAATCATGTGGTAACATTAACAAATAGCTTGGATCAATAAACATAAAAAAAGGAGGATATATTATTTGTATGTTAAAAAATAATTTAAATAAAAGAAATAATATTTAAAATTTTCTAGATAAACATTTACTTTATCTTTTTTTTTGTTGCTTTTTGTAAGTGAAAAATGCAATAATGATTTTATATGAACTAATAATATTTATTATAAACGGATATGAAACTCATAAATATATAAAAGTGCCAACCATCACGCCCATATATTTTTTTATTCAAAGTAACAAATATATAATACTATCAATTTGTGTTTAAAAAATGACTAATATATAAGACACAAGGGAGTAAAAGTCATCTTTATTACTAATATAGAGTGGGTCTAATGATATAATGTCTTGTTAGATCGCTCTAGGTTTCAGGTTTGTCTCCCATAGAAGAATCTTGTGGTGGGAGAGGTAGGATTTGCTACCATCTTCTACTTGTACTATTCTCTTCCTCTCTATTATTTATCACAGCCTTTAGATTGGAATTTAAACTGTTCAGATTTAATATTTTATAAAACTATTAATAAAATATTATATTATTAAAAATAACTAAATAAATTCAAAAACTGCTAAATTTTAGTTATGAAAATTTAAAACTGCAATTTAAAAAGAACATTTTTATAAAATATTAAATTTGAACTGTTTAAATTTCAATCTAAAGACTGAGATGAACAGGGAATGAGAAAAGGATGAGAAAATAACAGTAAGAGCAGGGACCTGTAACCAGTTATGGGACTGGCAGCTATGAATCTCAAACCGAACATTGAATGATAATATTAAAAAAAAAGCCATCCTTATTATATTCCCTCTTCCTTTACTCTTCTGGAAAAAATATCGATGGTTGTTAAAGGTATGTTGCTTAGAAAATCATTATTGAAGTGTGGGGCCTTCTTATAATAAGTGAATAGCAAAAGAATGTCAAAAATTTTCCTATGTGAAGAGAGAAGTTTTCTCAAGTACAATGCACAAATCAACTTTATAAAACTCCAATACTACCCATTAGGAGAGTTTAGTGATTTACTCCTAAAAAATTCAATTTGACCACATAGTTACCTTTTAAAAAAAATTTGACAAAAGAAAAGTTATGAATATCAATTTAAATGAATTTGAATATAAGCCTAATTTACAACAAAGACTTTTATATTTGAAAATATCTGTAATTTTTTTATATCATCATTTAGTAACTGGTTTGGGATTTGTAATTGTCCCTTCCAATATGGATGCCTCCTCTGTGGCTTAAACTTGAGACCCTTTTGGTACGAAGCACTTGGAGGTAGGGATTATGATTGGATTAGGGATTAGGCTGGAATATATCATTTGATATGAGAGACTACATATAACTAGGGATTTGGAGTGCCACGAAAGTGAAATTGCTGCAAAGCCACCTCCCCCTGGTATTGCATTTTTAATCCCGGGATTGCAAATAGCAGAGACAAAAATATCATTGTTTATAATATTTTTTGGACATAAATTCCCTCTATCAATTTTAACCTGATCCCGATACTTTGTTTTTTGTTTTAATAATAAAGATATTTTAGCCTTTTCATAATTTATAAAGGATTATAAAATAAAATTAATTCAAGTATTCCATCTAAATATCACTTCATACCAAACGTAATTTTAATCCTTCAGTCTCAGTCCCAATATCAGTCTCAATCCCAACACTAGTCACAATCCTGATCCATTAAAATCTAGTGCCTCGTACCAAGTAGAGCCATAGGCGTTGTTTGGTATGAAGTACTGAGAAGTAAGAATTGTAATTGGATCAAATTATGTTATTTGGTACAAGGGACCGAAGATAATCTAAAATTGAAAATACCACAAAAATTGTATTGGTGCAAAGTGATCTCCCTATGATATTGGTGAAGCAGTGTCAAGATTAGAAAATTTTAGAACAAAATTATTCCTATTTATAATAATTTTTAGACCAAAGTGCCATCGTCTTATTTCTCACGTTGCCACTAAATCTCTCTCACCTCTCAATACTCGTCTCTCCCCAATATCCAAAATCTCTGGTCTCCTTCTCCGTCTCCAGTCGCAAGCATCTTGATCAACGCAAGTATCACCACAGACGAAACTCTCACCTTCACCTTTGCCCTCAATCTCCATTATTTGTTAGTCAAAACCATCGAAGTAATCGGAACGGAGAGAAAAAGGCAATGAAAATTAATAATCCATAAAAAAATTAAATCAGTGACTGAAGAAAAAAATAGATCAGACGGCGTCTTTCTCAAATAGATGAGATCGAGGGCTTTCTCATTCTCAAGCCCCCTTGCCCATCAATTTCCGATATTCAACTCAGATCTGCACCCAGCTGATCCCATCATCGTCTTATGAAAATGTACGGTTTTGAAGCTCTTAATTTCAACATCCATGACAATATCAAGATGCACCTTTCTGATGTCGAGTATGGCCTTTACCTACAGAATGGTGCATTTGAGAATTGAATTTAATTTTTTTGCCCACCATCTCAATTTTAAGTTTTTTTCTTTAATTTTCTTCCACTTTAAATATATTTATGGTGGAACCAGAGTGAACTAAACTTCAAAATCGACAATTTTCTTAATTTCAAGTTGATATAGCCTCTTTAGTTAAGATATTGATGATTATATTTTGAAGCGTCTTCCCATCTCCGCTTGAGTTTGATGAAGGTAGCAATGACGAAGAAGATAAGGGCAATTGTGTCTTTAGCCTAATTTTTGTTAGATCTAAGCCTCACTTTTATTTTTTAATTCATGTCATATCAAACATAATTTTAAAACCTCCTTCTCAATCCCAATCTCACTAATAATGTCAATCTCTCAAAATTTAATGTGATGTACGAAATTGTGTCAAATGGATTTAGTAATACCTTACACCGCTATATTAACTCTATGTTAGTTAAAAATATCTGTATTGACATTTATAACTTATTTTTTCATAAAATATTTTAAAACATAAATGTTATTAAATTAAATTTGAGACAAAAAATGGATACTGTCAAAATTTTATGGGGTAAACCGGCAAGGTGAAGCGTAGTGAGGGTATTAAACTCAATTATGGACAAGTTTTTAGTTGGTTATAATGTTATCAGGGAAAATTGGACAAAAATCTTGGGGGAAGGACTTTAGTACTGGTACTTGAGCATAAAATTTGCATAATACTAATACTCTATATGTAAAAAAATTTACTAGGTCTTTCTCACTAATAAATTTTTTAATGGGTGAAGGCAAAATTTTTTTTTAATGTGTGCTTTTTTCCATTCGCCTTTGTGTTTTATTAGGATACAGCTCAAGACTGAATTAATCAATATAATTATAAGTTTATTTATAGTCATTTATGATTAATATTGACTCATGGAAATCCTTATGTAAAATTTACCATTTTATTACTATCTTTAAAGCACAAAATTCGACGCATTGATTTCCTGAATGCAAACGAAGGAAGAAGGAAGAGTATAGTATACCTTTTCCCCTTTGCTGAGGCAAGTTGTGGCTATTGGGCGCATTCACGTGGTGGCCTTCACTTTAAAAAGTTTATAAATACAAGCTTTTATATTTTTGAAGAAAAAAGTTTATAAAAATACTTACAATACTATCCTTTAACAAACTTTTGCACCATCTCTGCTACACTGGAAAAATTTGCTTTTGGGGTCCATGCATTGCCATCTTCTGTTCATTGCCTTTAGTAATAAAGGTAATGATGGGTATTAAAAAAATAGATAATGCCACGTAGTGGGATATTAAAAATTTTATATAAATCTGGGTAATGTGTAATATCCCGAATTTTGGGATTAGAGGCATAAGATTAAATATGGATTAAGTGGACTGCTAGATCCTAATTTAGCAAATATCCCTATGAGACATGTTTAAATTCCCCAAGATTCTTTTATATAATTGGATATTAAAAGAAATTATATTGGTGAGCTAAAGAGCTCGGGGAATAAATCTGGGTAATGGATTATAAAGCTCTTTGCAAGGTAATCTGAAAGTCATATGTACACAGAAAACTTACTGTTGGCCAAAAGCTACTTCGTTCAGGTTGAGGGTATATATACGTATCAGTTTGGAATGTATTATTTGAGGATGCTGTTATACGGCAAACTTATGAAGGGCCAACTCCGGCCAAGGCATGAACTTACATTTCTTTGTCCCGAAAATATCTTTTCAGTGTGCTAAAAAATAAATCACATTCCCTCTTATAGAACATTAAATTATAGCCTTGTTATTTTGTGGCGGGGTGACAGCTGAAATTGTTGCTCCTGAGAAATTCCAAATTCCAGTGTCAAAAGGGCCCTAAAATTGTGTGATCTTTACCTTCCTCTATGTAATAATTTAGTGCAACAATGTTATTGCACACAATTTCGAAAGATATATGTACTGTTAAAAAAAAAGAGAGAGATATGTACTAACTATAGGTATGGTGGATATTAGGCTGAACAAATAAAAAGCTAACTGAAGAGAAGAGAGAAATGAGAGAACTTGAAGAATAATTTATCACCAAAATAAATAACAAACAGGATTGGCAGGGATTTTGTCCCCCTCAATTACAATCAAAAGGTCTGAAACTTTTAGTTTTGCATCACCATATTCTTATCACTTGGACTATTCACAGTAAGCAACACATACATAACATACTGATTTTACACATTATTAGCTAGCATTTAATGATTATAACTCCGCCGGAGGAACTTAAGAATGAAACAAATTTGTTATGCAACCAAACAGCGATAGATGGAACTTTAAGAAATGAAATGGTGAAGAAGAGAGCTAAAATAGAGTATGCTATCGGTAAAAGCCATTCAAAGCCATTTGTTGTCAAACTACGCATCTCAACATCACTTATGTATTCGGATTTGTCAACGGTGATGGGTAAACGTATGTTATTCTTCATATCACGAAACGTTGTCACATTTTAAGTCACTTCTAATATTGCAGCTGAAAAATTCGAAAACCAATGTAGAATTCTTTGGGAATGCCTAAAAATACATCATATATAATATTTTTTTTTAATAATATCAACGGGTATCCGACACTTTTTCTAAATCCTATTACTAAATATCCAAGCAACTGACTAGTCTAATTTTGGGGTTTATGACCGTCCCTCCTAGTATATATAGGTGCCTTCTCTGGAATTCGAACTTGTGACCCAAAACAATCTAGTAGTATTTTATATTGCTGACCAACTTTTAAGCTAGTTAACGAAAGTTTTATATAGACCATCTCGAGTGTTGGGGAGAGAGGAACAATACTTAGAAAGGCAAATCCACCAGCTTTTTAGATGGCCCCCGTCTTTCGTCTTTCGGGAAAAAAAAAAAAGATGTGTCCTATCATCTTGCAAGAAGAGTAATTGGAAAGTAAGAGCATGAGATAGAGAGTTTCATCAAAAATAGCATCACCAATGACATCTTTTTCTTTGTCTTCATTTGATAATGCTTTTTTGTACACTGTATGATTTTCTAAAGGCTTTAACTGATCATCCTTCAATCCTATTTGGTGTGAATAAGAAGCTCTCTAACCCAGGAATTGTTTTGATATCCCACTTGCTTATTGTTCCTTTTAATCTCTTGCAAGTCTTTGCATGAAGAAGGCTTTGTTGTTGTCCTCTCTGATAAAGTTGCTGTTAAATTTGCTGTGTAAACTTGCATTGCTATACTCAACATAAGCATGACCACTATCATCACCCATTTAGATGTCCCTCTTTTCTAAAACTCAACATCTTCAATCATCAAAACATTTCCCAGTTATCATATTCACATAAACTAAGAAAATTCTTATCCTCTCTCCCAAGTCCTCTCTTCATCATATATAAATAGGAATATAATCAATAGTGTGAGACAAAATAGAACTCACCGCTCATGTAAACAAGGAAGGGGTTACGAATAAAGTGTTTGAATTTGCTTTCAGCATCATCCTTCGTTTATTCTTTCCAACATGATTACAATAACAGTTACACCCACAAATATCACACCGAGAATGAACCAAAGTTTCCAATCAAAAGGTTCGAGGAGGATCGAACCATTTTTGGAGTAGGACCTCACTTTTACCACCATTGACACACTCAAATCTAAATACGGCATTGTGAAATCATCACCATTTGTGCGACTCACTACAATTGTAATGTCTCCAATTATACCATCAACGTCAACATTCTGCAATATTTTCATACATGGATCTGGTGTTGGAAAATGATCAGGACATAAATAGAAATATGTGTGTGTTTGTTGGAACCAGTATGCTCACAATGATATCAGTTATAAAGCGTAAAGATCAAGAAAATTAATATATCACAATCACAAGCATATCCAGGGACAAGCCTAGCTGCCCCACCTAAAATTTTTGCTTCATTTATAATAGGGTAAATGTGCACATTTGCTCCAAAAGTTTTTTTCGAGAGTAATGTTACATCGGAAGATTTTTTTTGGGTTCAATGTTATCCAGAAAGTGTGAAAAAAGAGCAATATTACTTATTACCATTAAAAATTTAACTTAACGGCTAGCATTAATATTTTGATAGTCGAAGTTAAGTTTTTAACGGCATGAGGCAACATTAGTACATTATAAAACTTCCTTGATAATATTGAACGCAAAAATTTTTCCCAAACAACATTACTCCTTGTTGAAAACTTTCAAGATAAATTTGTACATTAACCCTTTAATATATAGATTGTACATGTAGATCAGATTTTTTTTTTCTTAAAAAAAAAATCTGACTTCGCCTCCATTAATATTTTTATTTGTACCTTTGGACCCTTCATCAATATTTTCTAGTTCCATCCCCTGTGTGTCCAAGCTTTAGGGGGAATAAAATCATCATCGTCAATGAAACTACACCAATATTATGTTGTAACAGATACAATTACTTAGAACAACCATACTCTAAAAACTGACTGTTGAAGTTGGAGAACCTAAGGCACTATAAGACTCCTCTTTTAAGGTACTAATGCACATGCCTGATTACTTCCTTTAGCAACAGAGAAACAGAAATGCTGATGAAAGTAAAACAATTGAAAGCAACAGAAATGAATGAAAACTTGACTTGTCTGTGATATGCAAAGAAGATCATCATATCCATTAGTGTTGCTCACGGGCACAAACTCATAATGTAAGGAAATGGCAAAACCTCAACCACTTTTTTAAACAGATCAACAACAAAACCAGTGGCTCTATATTCTGCCCTTCTCCACTAACATTAACAAATTCAATAAAATGCGCTTTTGGGACGCCAACTTTCAACTTCGGTTGGCTCTCCATTGTGTTACCCATCCATTCAACTACTACACTCATTTTGAACAAGCCCTATTTCAGGGCTCCAATGTCCAATGATCCTTTCTCTTTGGCCTTTCACATTGTATACTTCACATTGTAATGGTTCTAATTGTCGCTGCTCAAATTGAAATTCCCTGACAGTCCTGAGAAATTAGTTTCCAGAATTTCACTTTGAAGTTTAAGGCCTGTTTCAGTGAGCGTTCCCATATATGCAACATCCACTCTGCTTCCATTCATATATCTGACACTAAAATTGATTAAGCCGGCATTCTCAACCGCATTGGCCAATGCTGTGATAGTGTCATAAGCCCACAGGCCATAGAGAGACAGAGTTTTATTGTACTCAGACATTAATGTTTCTGCTAAGGAAAGGCACTTAGGCAAGTTGGAAACAACCAATGATGGCTTCACACCCAAAGTACCATCTATATATCCTCTCATTCTTTCAGGATCCATCACAGAAGATAGGCCTTGCGTAAGTATCCAAGCGTATCCTTCTCTCATCAGACCTGCATTTTGTGCATGTTTCACAAGTCTTGACCAAAGGTCCAAGGTCATATGGGCAACAAACACATATGTTCGCTCGTCTTTGATCTTGTTAAGCTCGTTGGTGATGTTAGCATCCGTGAAATCTTGATGAATGGCAGTTATGCAAGGCACTCGAGTGTCCATGTCTTGTAAGGCATAAGAGAGACATGGAATTAGGTCATAGCCGATTTCAGGATCTTCATAAATGGGGATCACAGACTGCCAATTATAAGCTTTGATAATGGCAGCTATAGCTTCGAACTGAGAGCAATGGCTTCTGGTGGAGTTGGAGTGGATGAAGAATCGGGTACGAGGTGGCAAAAGAGAAGGACCAGATGGAGAAAACCATAGCTCGTTTGGATTAGTTTATGGAAGCTCCATAAGTGCTTATAAATCGTGATTCACTGAATACGAAGTAACTTTTACGGTTTACGAGGTTACATTTACGGTTTACGAGGTAAATATGTGGTGGAGATTTAAGTAAATCGGGCTTATTTTATAAGCCCGATTGGAAACAGTGTTTCCAAACAAGCTACAAATCACATGTACCTTAGCAACGTCACCGTGTTCTACAACATACCTTGCTTGCTCTGACTTTTGAGGTCCCAGGATTGCACTCTCACTTTCCTTATATATATTAGATCCCAAGCTGCTTAATGCCATGATTACAAAGTTAAAAAAAATAAAAATGATACGCATATCTATTTTAACAGAGTATATATATATTAGTATTTTATAGTATTTTAAAGAAGCAAAAATGCCGATGACCTTATGACCTAGCTTGTATGCAAGGGAGAGATTGCGGGACTGATCCGGTTATAACTTCATGGCACTTGTGTCTGCACCTTGAAATACATAAAAAAAAGAAGGAAACAGAAGACAAACTAACAATATGGGGTTTTAATTTAAACATTAAAAACTATGAAGGATATCCATCCAACTTAAAATTTAGGAGGCCATATATAATTTATCTAATAAAAATAACGTAGGGAGAATTTAAACATGAATCAGATGGCTTTTTATCATTTTCTTCTTATAATCTCATATTCACCATTAGATTAAAAAAAATAAATGATTTAGACTTAATATTTTATAAAATTATTACTATAAACATAAATAAATAAATAAATTTAAACTCTTAAATTCCAAACCATACCTTTCATAATGTAACTGCAGTATAGAAAAAATGAATAAATTTAAACTCTTATTCCAAACTATACTCTTAAAGTTTGTAATAATAATTTTATAAAATATTAAATTTAAACTATTTTTCTCATGATTTTTGAGAGGAGATGAGATTATGTGAAGAAAATGATAAAGAGGAATAGGAGAATATCCTCTTCCAAATCTAGATTACTCGTGGTTTAGGATATTGAATGCCCTGTTACTTAAAAAAACATGAGAAATGCTAACCCCCTTTTTTTTTTGTTGGGGGGGGGGGGGTTTCCATTTCATCAACAAAGAGAAACATGGTAGAAGAAAAAAGCTCGAACTTCTAACAATTCAACAAATATTAGAAGTAAAAAAAGAAAACCTAGACATCATCATTAATGTTACATATAGGAAGAGTAGTTGTAGTGATACCTGCAGAAGCTGCAGTGTGGAGATCTTTTCCAGGATGCCTGAAATGAAGTTGGAGTTTGGGTGAATAGTCATCATTTGTGGAATAGAAATCTTGGAGTGCAATGTTGGTGCAGTTGAGAGTGGTGTTGCCAAGTGATGAATTCAAATCCAGAATCACTCCTACTCGTATATCTACATTCGCAGACTCTGTTAGAGAGATTAGACATAACAATAAGCCCACAAATATGAGAGATTCTCTTCGCCTTTTCTGCATTTTCTGCTATTACCTTTACTCTTCTATCTCCTCTATCTCTCACTTTCTTCTCAACGCTTGGTATCAATTTTATACATCCGTTTCCTTCCCTCTTAACAACCATTAATTAGTAGTGTGTGGATATGCTTATTGTGTTCATGATAATGTTATTAAGAATTAGAGGACATTTTTTCAAGCTTTAAATCCGGCTAAAAAAAATAATCATATTTAGTGATTCGACAATGTTTTAAATATGATACCCCACTTGTGCTTATAAAAATGAAGACCTTTTTGCCCTTCAAGTGTTTTTTGGCAACAGTGCGCTGGGTACCCTAAATTTTAAGATGGTATCATGTTACCTTTAAAATTAGATAATTACCTTTGAAATTACAAATACGTCCCATTTTTTTTAAAAAAAATTGACCAATCCATTTAGCCAACTATTTAACGACAGATCGTTAAATAAGTAAGTAATTAAAAATATTTTTGTGTGAAAAAATATTGTTTTTATTAACAATACTTATACATATATATATATATATATATATATATATATATATATATATATATATATATTTGTTGGCAAATACATACACACATATAACACTACTATAGAAAATGTCTTTTATGAGGGTTATTATCGACCATATCTGATGGTTCCAAACCGTCATATATACAGGGGTTGTATATACTCCATGCAAATAAAGAACGGTTCCGAACCGTAATATATTACAGACATATATAACGGTTCTTTGTTAATAACCGTAATGTAATGACTTTATTTTTTTTATTTTATATAGTTATTTTTATTATTTGTTTTTATATATGTTTACTATAAATATTTATTATATAAGAGACAATATAATCATTGATAATAACAAAATAATAATATTAAATAAAAAAGAGTTAAATGTCATTTTTGCCCCGAAAGTATCCACTAGAGGTCAATTTTACCTTGGAAGTTTTTTGAGGACTAATTTTGCCCTGAAAGTGTCAAATTTAGAGCAATTTTGCCCTTGCCATTATCTCAATTAAGTTTGACCGTTAGTTGATCAAATTTCGGGCAAATTTTCTCCCAAGTGAAAAATTCCAAGGCAATTTTGTCATCCATGTCATTTTTGTTAAGGTGTAAATTTATCCTAGAAGTTTTTACTTGGGAGAAAATTTGCCCGAAATTTGGTCAACTGACTGTCAAATTTAATTGGGATAACGGCAAGAGCAAAATTAGTCATAAAAAAATTTCCAAGGCAAAATTGGCTCCCAGTGAATACTTTTGGGGCAAAAATGGCATTTAACCCAATAAAAAACTTATATTTATAGGATTCAAAATTCAATACATTATATTAGATATAATTAGTTTTCATGATGTCAAATATAGATACCAAATATTAAGGAAAAAAAGTTTGCATAATATATTTATATCCTATATTGACTAACAATCATATTTAATGTGAAATATCTTGTAAATTAGTCAAGTAAATAAAGAGGATATCAAGTTGGGTTATGGAGAGAGATCAAGAGGAAAAGTAAGATATTGGAAAATAACGTTATCAACTATGTATTGAGTTAGATCACTGAGAATGATCAATAGAAGGAAAAAAGAAGAAAGATTGAAGAAAGAAGAACTTTCATAAAAAGAAGCTATCTAATAAAGAAAGGATATAATGGAAAGTAAGGAAAGAAAGAAGAGAGAATGAAGAAAGGATATTAGTCAAAGAAAGGAAAAAGTTATCAAATTGGAATAATAAAAAAGACAGAGAGATTAAAAAAAGAAGAACTTACAAAATATAAGAAGAATATTAAGATTCAAGTTCATAGATTTGATATTGAATGTCTATATGCTCAATTGAAGGTTAGAATTGATCAATTCAAAGCTAAAATGCCTCATATAAAAGTTATATCAACTTTACTAAGTGGCACCTCCAGAGTTGAGTTTTTTATGATCAATAGAGTGACCACTCAAGTGGCTTTGCTTTGTTTTCTTTCATCCCAATAGAGGTCTAGTATTTTGACCATACCTCCCAACACAACAACTTTGATTGAGGTAAAACTTATTTCATATGAAACTAGACTCAAAATGCAACACAACGACACTAAGATCTAGCTCAATGGATTTCAGATGAAAAATATATGAATCTCAGAATTTGACACCAAAATTTCTCATGTTATTCCAGACTAGGTTCAGTAATTTGAATATATCTCCTAACCCATAACTCTAATTGAGGTGAAACTTGTTGCATATAAGCCTAGACTCAAAACAGAGTTCCAAAGATACCAAGATCAAGTTGAATAAGGTTTGGAGAAAGTAGATGTCAATTTCAGAATCTAATGCTTGAAATTAAAACACTGTTCAAACTAGCAGTAATTATTTGGATCATAACTTTCAGAATACAATGAATTTTGAACTGGTTCTTATTGCATTGACAAGTATATATAAAGAGCATTATGTGGATATGTCATTTACAAGATTTGGAGTTAAAATGAGTTCATCACTGGCAAGATCAAGCTTAATGAGGTTCAGAGGAAATAGATGTGAATTTTAGAATTTAACACTTGAAATTCAAACACTGTTCAGATTAGCAGTCATTCTTTGAATCATAACTTTGAGAATAAAATGAATTTAGAACTGGTTCTTATTGCATTGAAAAGTAATTTGTATACTACAGTGATGTGAAAGTGATGCACATCACTTCTAGTGATGCATTGTTCACATCAAAGATCACTCGAGTGAGATTCCAAATAGACATCACCACCACATCACCACGGTGATCCCAAAGAGTGATGCATTGTTCCCTTAGCAAATTCTAAGAGATTACTTGAGTAAGCACTCGAGTGACCAATCAAATTAACATTACTACCACATCACCACGGTGATTCCAGAGAGTGATGCACTGTTACCTTTAGAAATTTTAAGAGATCACTCCAATGAGCACTCGAGTAATGAATATTCACAGTTTTAATCACCATCTCGAATTTCATGATTATCTTCCAAGCTCATATAAACCTTGATTTTATTGTTCCTAATCATTCATAAGTATCACTAATCAAGTTTTTATGAAGATTACAAGTGATTAAACATTGACTAAAGCTTAATGGCAAAAAAGCAACCTTGTGTCAAAGGCTTCAACAATAAATTCCAACGATCGTGTTTCTAAAAGCTCAAAGATGAAATCACCAACATGAATATGAACATGTCTAACGTATACTTCAACATCTACAACATCTATCAAGCTACAACAACTATAAATAGAAGAAGCATTCAAATATGATAGAAGAGAGAGCCAGTATATAAATCATCAAAATGACAAAACTCTGATTTCGACATTTCATCTCTCATGCTCTCTGTTTCTATGTGTTTACATAATATACTTTAGAGAGAGATTATTTGTTTATGCTTCAAGATTATCATTATTCACTTCTGAAAGAGAAAATTCATTATAATCCTTTATTATCAAAGTTGTTCCTTGCGGTGTGTAAGGGGGAGTTCTTGCCTTCGTGTGAGGAAGTTGATGTTGAATAGACTAAGAGTCTATGATTTGTAAAAGGCTTCGCAAATGCATGGCTAAACTTATGGAATTGTAGTGGCTTCTCTTGTGCATGGATTAAACAAAAGATAGTGGATTGAAAATCTTAAGTGAAGCTTGGAAATTGGACGAAGGCTATCAAGGATTGACCGAACCAGTATAAATTATAATTTGCTCATTATCTTCCCTCATCTCTTATAATTCCAATATATTTGATTTAAATAATCAACTGTGAATTTATGATTCATTATCTTCATACTTGTTGTTTTTACTAAGATGCAAACAGATTTTTAAAGTTCTTAAATTTTTATTTTACATCCAATCTACCCTCTTCTTAGTTGTCAGCCGATTCTAACACATTATAAATAAACATCATACAATTTAAAAGAAATTAATAACTTAAACACTCTCACAATAAAACATTATCTTATAATGTTTTAATTCTAAAAGAAAATCAATTAATAAAAAAATCCACAATATTATCCAATGCATTTTTTGTAGATTGTCCATAGATTATGTTTGAGAATGAGTTTAAAGAGTTGCATCAAATAAAATTTTTTTTAGAATCCCACCTCTTGTTAACTCTTTGAAAGTGATAACATTCCAGCACATTTTCTTTCTCTTTTTACCTATTTGTGGGTTCAAAATGTACACAGGAAATGAAATATATAGAAAAAAATGTGCATATCAAAGTATTAAACAAAAAATAAAAAATATTCTTGTTATATCCTATATAGTTTGTGAAGTAGAAGGATGGAGACAAGTTTTAAAACCCTATAAGAACCAAGAAACAAGGAAAGAATAAAGGAAGTGAAGCATTGTAAAGTTAGAAGGAACTTATGCAACTTGCCTCGTCAAGTTGACCAAATGGACACGGCAAGTAAAAAATCTCAAGAAGTTTACTCTCTGTGTAACTTGCCTCAGCAAGTTGACAAACTTGTCGTTGCAAGTAATCCATGTATGTTGATCTCTGTGTAACTAACCGCAATAAGTTGACAAACTTGCTATAGTAAGTCAAGAATATGAAGAAAAATTGACTCTCTGTGTTATTGGCCTTGGCAAGTTGACAGGCTTGCCGAAACAAGTTCTGAAAAAGTACAACTGCATGTTTTGCTTTCATAAGCTGAAAAACACTATTTTATCTAGCAAAAAGGGCCGAAAACTCATTCTCTACACTTGGGAACCTTGGAGCATAGAAAGGAAGAGCTTTGGAGGGAGTTCTTGAAGAGTTTAGAAGCTTGGGTGATCTTTCTAAAAGAGATTTTGGGAGTTTTACCTTGGTTTTTCTAGTTTTCTTCCATTCTCTACTTAGTTTATCATGTATTCTATAGTTTGGCTTAATTTTTCTGAATCTTTGGACGTGAGTAGCTAAGTATCTCTTCTTCTAGGATTATTTTCAGCCTTTGTATAGATTAAGACTTGATCATTCCTCTCTTTTAGTAGTTAATGATATATATGTAGTAATTTTATTCTTGGCTTAATGCTTCTTAATGTTTGGTCACTATTTAGATTGATTTGTTCATTTGGGTTTGACTTGAGAGAGCTAATCTAGATGTAGAACTTGGTTAAAATCATGCTTGACTTGAAGTTTACTTGATAATTGGATGGTTTTTTTTTCCGTAAAATAGAGATATAATAACTAACCTTACATTGTCACATTAAGATTATTGCTTAAAGTTGATTTTCACTAATTGTAGCAAGAGATTGTGTATTTTAATAAAAAGAGAAACTCGATTTTAACTTGAAAGAGTTTTGTCAGGTGCTTTTGAACCTTAAACTAACACATATTCATTGAAATACTATTGGAGAGGAAATTGATCTAGTTTTATGAAATGCAGATAGGAGAAATAATCATAGACTCCATTCAATTCTTGAAGTTAAAGAATCATTTGCCTTTATTAATTTTTAATCTTACAAGTAGTTTTTCAAAATTTTCATTCCACATCAAACTTTGTTTTAGTTCGACTTAATTAAATTCACTAAGTCTCTTACTTGACCAATTTGTTATATAAATCTTAGTGGGAATGATACTTTACTTATCACTTTATTACCTGGTGCAACTCGTGCACTTGCGATTGCAAACACTTCCTTATATTTGATATTTTTTTAGAATCTCACCTCCTTATGTTTAATATTTTTTAGAATCACGCTTTTTTATTAAAGAATATTAACCGTAATATATTGTCAAATAATTTTCCTTCAAAATCTCACCTTATATTTGATATCTTTTAAAATCCCGTTTTCTGTTATATTAAAGAATACTTAACGATTTTTATTGAAGAACTGTAATATGTTGTTAAAAATACTTCACGGTTCTTAGTGAAGATGTGATATCCTTATATAAAAAAAATAAAAAATAAATAAATAAATAAATAATTAATTAATTATTATATATATATATATATATATATATTATAATATATTAATATATTATAAAATATATATGTAAAAGTTGGTAGGCGCCGATAAGGGGTTGTCCCCTTATCTTTTAAAGAAAAAAAATATTTTATGATAGCGCCAAAGCATGAAGAGGAAGGGTAAGGGGTATTATAAATACCCCCTCAGCTAAATACTTCACGCAAGTGAAGTGTTTCGTGAAGAAAAGAGAGGGTGAGGTTCTGATAGGGGTATAGTTGGTTCTTCAAATATCAATAAGGTGCACAAACTCTATTCTAATCACAAAGCTTCTTTTATGAAATATATTCTGAATAATTTGTTCTTTCCTATGATAGTAATTTTATGCTAGTTAGAGAATATTTTGGGGATATGATTTTAGGCAAGTTTTGAGTTTTATCAATATAAGACTGTAGAAATGAAGATAATAATTAATAGTTAATTTTAACTGGTTTAGATTTATTATTTAGTTGTCATGTGATTTTATAATTAGTTTATTTTATAAATAGGGTATAAATTAATCCCTATAGGGTGTTTTTATCGATAAAAATTAGTTTAAATATTTTATTTGAATTATTGAAGGTATTATTGAGGTTTTCATCGGTTTATTTTTATTAGATTTGAGCTATGTGATAAATATAAATTAGGACTTAATATTTGAATTAAAATTTGATATGATTTTAATTATGTGGATATTTGAGGAGTTGTTTAATAATTGAATTATACACATATAAATTATGAGAAGGAGATTTAATTATTCAGAAAGTTGATATGTGGGATTTTATAATTATAGGTATATTAAAGATTATTTAAGGATTTTTAGGA
The DNA here is from genome assembly GCA_037074505.1 of Albizia julibrissin. Classification (NCBI taxonomy): domain Eukaryota; kingdom Viridiplantae; phylum Streptophyta; class Magnoliopsida; order Fabales; family Fabaceae; genus Albizia; species Albizia julibrissin. Next base: position 38,375,250 of record CM073487.1, read on the forward strand.
ATCATTTGTGACCAAGGATTTTTATTGAGTGCTTTGGGTTTATGAGGAATAATCTATGATTAAGGATTTTTAAGGAAATTGGAATAATTGAAGATAGTAATTGTAGAGAAAATTTGGTTGTAGGAGTTAAATTATGTAAATTAATTATTTTATTTTTATTTGTGGTTAATTGCTATCTACATTAATAATGTAGATTTTTCTTGTGATCGGTGATTGCACGGGTTTTACTATCCAAATTAAGATTAAGCTTGGAATCGAGGTAACCGGGGTTAATTTATTTTATATGCTTGTTTTGGACTGTAAGATGTTTCATAAACTTTACTTTTATCTATATTACTTGTATGTGTTTTGCAAGATTATATTTATGTCTGAATATAGATTTATTTCAGTGAAGCAGTGTATTTTCCAATGTACATATATAAGTGGAAATTATTATTAAATTTTTATTTTTATGATGGATATGTTGTTTGAGATGGAATGTTGTATAAGAATTTAGAATTCTCGTAATTGTTTTCGAAAGCTGTATTAATTTATTATTTTTATATTACGGGATATGTTGGGTTATATGGAAGAGATATGGTGAATTATGTGCCCATCGGCTCTCTCAATCTTGGCCCGGATTTTGGAGCTGAGTGTTTGGGCGGACACCTCCCTATTACGGTATATTGGTGGTGGCATGGAAGGGGGCATTATTCTTGTTGTGACTAGCTAACCTTTGGCTGGGTATACTAGCACTGATAGGTTGTACCAGTCTAGAGGAGATAAGGAGGAGCAGGATGAATGAGTGAGGATGGTTTTATTCATTGATTATATTATGTTAAGTTTTGAATTATGAGAATATTATTATTATTATTATTATTATTATTATTATTATTATTATTATTATTATTATTATTATTATGCTAGTTAAACCTGCTTCTCTGACTTACAATCTTTTCCTGCATATTTTGTAAATTGATTTTGGTTACTGGGACTTTATGTCTCACCCCCGTCATTATAAATAATTTTTCAGGCGAGACCTCTAATCTGGTTAGAGGCCAAGGGAAACAACCAGAGGCATAGACGTCGAGAATCTTGTAGGCCTCTTTTGGTATTAGTGTTGTGTTAATTTCTATATTCCCATTATAGGGCCCACATGTTTTTAAAATGCCATATTTATTATTTGGATATCTATGTTGGAAATCATTTTGTGACCCATGAGTTAATTATGATGGGATATCAGAATAATAAATTGATCTGCAGTGAGTTTATGGGCGAGTTTGTGCCCTAAACTCCGATATGTTGTGAAAGGGTTTGTGGGCGAGTTTGTGTCCTAAACTCTAATAAATATTGAAAAAAAAACAATATTGATTTTGCATAATTGTATTGGATGATACTTGTTGTGAGAAATGATCGTTTCAGAAGAACCGTAATATATTGTTAAAAAAAATTTAGATCCTGCTTTCTTATATTTGATATCTTTCATAATTTTATATTTATTTATATGAAAGAATACTTAATAGTTCTTTGTGAAGAACCGTAATGGATTGTCAAACTTTTTTTATAGGATCCTGCCTCCTTGTATATGATATTTTTCGGAATCCCACTTTTATTTATATTAAATAATACTTAACAGTTCTTTGTAGAGAACCGTAATGTATTTTTAAATTATATTTTTTATTTTTTGTTAATTATTCTTGAAGAATATATAATGGATCATTGTGAAGAACTATCAAATATTATCAAATAATTTTTTTTTTAAAATTATGATGATTATCATTTTTATCTAGTAAGTATTCTTAAAAAACACAAGTATTTAGAAATCATACTTTGCGATTAATTATTATAACTATTATATATTTATTTTTTCTGATATAAAGTTACGAAGACAAATCTTTTGAAAGTCTCACAATAAATTCATAATTAACTTGATAAACAACCAATCAGATTTCAAAAGAATAAATGTATATTTTTTAAAATGAATGGCAATTCTTACTCAATTTTGTTTTTATGCATCTAAATCAAATAAATAATATTTTGGTATATCTCACCTCAAGCAGTGCTCCTCGTACAATGCATATAGGAGAGAGACATAGCTTGTTACATATGAAGATTGGCAAATAATAATGATATTTTAAGTTATTAAGTGTGAAAGTACTATTAATATTTTAATTTGGACAAAAAGTATGGGAGAATTTCAATTAACTCTAAAAGATGTGACATATTTTCAGTCTACCCCTAAAATATTTTGAAATTTCACTTCACTTCATTAAGTCAAAATAAAATTAAATTTTGGAGGTAAAAAAATAATGATGCCCTTATTTTATTTGTCTTATAAATTGTCTTATTTGTCTTATGAATTTTCATATTTTTCTTGTAAATGGCCAAAATATTTTTAATTTCCTAGATTCTTTTGAATCCCTTTATTTATCTTATAAGACAAGTAAAGATATTGAAGTTTTTGAAATTTTTGAAGGTTGACTGAAATTATGTCACATCCTTAGAGGCTAAATAAATTTTCCCAAAAGGTATTAATGTTTTTTAAAAATAGTATTAATACAAGAATCATATTTGTTTTTAATTAGTTACCGGCACTGCTGCTAGCAAGTAGAGCTGCTAATATGGCTTTTAACCGTGTGCCCAACCTGCCCAAACAGAAAAAATGGTCAGTTTGAGTTTTGTAAAAGTGAGACCGTTTTGATGCGGTTTTTTTTATCCGAACCTATATAGGCCCAACCTATAGTGGGTTGGACCCTTTTTTATTTTATTTTTTTAAAAAATATGTTACTCCTCTGAATGTATTGTGTAACCTAACACTATTAATATCAACTAATTATTGATTGTATTGAATGTTAATATCGTCTTTTAGATTTATGTAAATTTTATAAAGTATGAACTTAAGATAAATGCTTAATTTATAATGTTTGAAACTATAAATTTAATGTTTTATTATCTATGATGTCTTTGGATTTATGCTCCTATATTTATCCCTTCCATAAATAGCTGGATCCAACTAAGGGGGAAAACAAAAGATTGAGAAAAACTAAAAGATTCCAGAGTGAAGTGGGAATACGGAGAGAGTACTATTCTAGTCTTTGATATAAGCTATCTTTTATAAGGTTTTTATACTTTTTATACTTAAAAATATTAAATAAGTAATTTTTTTATTGAAATAAGTTATAAATTGCTACTCAGTTATTAATATGTATACTATTGTCGAAATAAAAATTATTTGAAATTTAGAAATTCAAATATTTTCTTGTATTTTTTCCTTTTATATATGAGTCACCTTGCAAACAGGCAATAGTATTAAATTCTCCTTTTTTTCCACAAATAGGATTATTAATTGTATTATGTTAACTACTTTTAACTATTTTTCTTATTATTAGAAATAATTAATAAAAGTACTTTATAATAGGGACCGAATAGTATCACCTAAGCAAAGTTTTGGAGGAAACAATATTGTAAATAAAAAATTATAATGTAACTTCCCGTTTAATGATTGAGAATTTGAGATTGATAATTAAATATGATGGTTGATATGAAAAAGCGTGGCCTTTGCAAGAGACACGTACGTGTGGATGAAGGAAAGGAAGAGAGAAGAAAATGGGAGAATAAGTGAAAAAGCAAAAGCAGAACAAATACAGAAGATAAGAAATGAAGGAAAGAACAGACCCCCGGGCCACCATGCTGTCCTCCATAACATCGTCATTTTGCTTTCGAGATTTGTGCCGCTTTGTCTTCTAACTATGCTTTCCACCTCAACACTTTATTTGTTGAGAGAATTTCACTTTAAGTCGAAGTGGAGTAAATTTATTTCAGCTAAGGACCATGGAACATTCTGAAAGTTCGCTACAAACCTAGAATCAAAATAAAAATAAATTTTATAGGTAAAAAAATAATAATACCGATTATTTTACTTTTTTAAAAAAATAAAATTTGATCGTCATAGAAGTTCTGGCGATCAGTCACCACCCACACCACCAACCGGGCATCAAATTTGTATTGTTTATTTGTAAGTATAATAAAACAAGGGCCATCAAATAAATATTTTTAAAAAGGGTTTGATCGTTGCTCAGAATTAGAGAGAAAGTACAATATTTCTTGGTAGCCATGAAAAAACGAGGAAAATTTATTTAACACAGAATTGGAGATAGGAAGCAAGGAGCTTTATACACACACGTCACATGTTTAATAAGCGACAACTAACTAATGAGCAAGTCCTACTATAATTAAGCCTTATTAGCTAACTTGAAAGGATTCTTCTTACGCCACCATTCAGTAACTAAAGATGGATTGCGCAACCTTTTAATCACTGATGGAATCGAAAGGCATAACAAGAGAGCCACAACAGATAGTAGGACAGGGTAAAGTCCTCCAAAGATATCTATGTCCAATTTTGACGTCTCTATGTGACTTTCGTCTCCAAATTCCCAATCTTCAACGGAGGTTGGTAAGGAGCTCCTTGCCATCAGCACATGATATGGCTCCGCATCTTGAGTCACCTTTAAGATTGCATTCGAGAAGTGCAAGCCCAGGCTAGATTTCTTGGGGAATGCCTGAAGATACAAAAAATACCAAATGATCGAAGTCAGTTAGGTTTAACTAATTAAGACAAAACTTAAGTCAAGTTGCTTCTATCCATCGGGTCATATTCTCAAATCACTTGTTATTTTGTTATTGTTAGCTATTAAAATATATGTGCGCACTTGTAAATAACTCGATCTAATATAAGCATCTTGAACTATGATTTGTCCGTCTCACTATCAGAAACCCAATTAAGAGTAAGATGGAGTAGGATACTTACAAAGGCAAATCCACCAGTTTTGTAGATTGGTCCTGTCATCATGAAGCCAGACTTATATTTGGAGAGGAAGAGTGTGAGATATGGAGTTTCATCAAAAATAGCATCCACTCCTCCATTTTTGGTTCCCTTTGACAATGTTTCATTGTACTCTTCGCGACTTCCTAAAGCCTTTAATTGAGATGGCTTGAATCCTATTTGGTGAATTAGAAGCCCTTCCACCCAAGACCCAGTTCGATATCCCACAGATAGATTCCTTCTTATAATCTCGGTTTCATCCTTAAATGAAGGCTCTTTCTGCCTCCCTTGTGTTAAAATTGAAGTTAAATTAGCTGTGTAAACTTGCACTACTAAGATGAATAGGAATGACGTCAGTATTACCATCCATCCTGCAGCACTGCTTGCAAATTTCTCCATAACATCTGTAATATTATCAAGTGTGTGATAGAGTATGTTCGTACAAGGCACAAATTGAAACATAATAACATACAATCAAGTATAAATGCAACATAAGGTCTTAGAGAACTCACCCATCTTGTAAACAAGGAAGGGGTTGATGAGAAATTGGTCGATTTTGTTTATTCCGTTGGTTTTGGTTTTGTATTTTTCTAATATAAGTATGATAATAGTTGCAGCCACAAAAATCCCACCAAGAGTTAACCACAGTAACCCTTCGAAAGGTTTGAAGAGAATCCCTGAAGTGGAGGCATTCTTCATCCTAACCACCATTGCTACACTTGAATCTAAATACGGCAATGCGAAATCAACACAATTTATGCGACTTGCCACAATTGTGATGTCCCCAATTATAGCATCAAGATCCTGTAATATTTCCATACACACATAAATTTGTATGAAAGTTACAAACAATATGTATGTATGTGTGTGTGTGTTTGCCTTCTATCCCCAAGCTCAGTACAACCAAGGTTAGAGGATTAAGGTCAGGTGAAACCAAACTCTATTCCCAAACTCCTATATATCTGTGTGTGTGTGTGTATGTATGCTTTCTATCCCCAAGCTCAGTACAACCAAGGTGAGAGGATTGAGGTCAGGTGAAACCAAGCTCTATTCCCAAGCTCCTTTCCTTTCTCCTCGAGTTACATTGTTATCTTTATACTAATCTAAGCTATAAAAGGGCTGCAAAAAATCTCCTAAGGACAGTGTCAAGAACACAACTTGAGCAATATGTTTATTGTGTTTCTGTAAATGCTGCTGCTAACAATTTGTACGGTATAGGTATAAGGTGCTCACACCAACACATACATATATCATACCAGGCAGTCCGTGAGAAACTAAAAGATAAATTGATGCAAAGTAAAACAAGTTAAGAAGAAAAGAATGAAAACTTGCCTCCTCTTTCATCTGAGTGCAGAGCATGTCATCATATGTGGTGTTATCTCTTCTACTTTTGTTCGGCAAGGGAACAAACTTATAATTATTTAACGGAAATGGCAAAACATCAAGAGCTCTTAAGAACACATTATAAGCAAAGCCATCAACTCGAAGTTTATTGGAATTATATACATTCACAAATTCTGGAAAAGAATTGTTTCTTGGGACTCCAATCCTCAACTTTGGTGGTTTATCCAATGTGTCACCCGGCCACAGTGGATCCTTTAGTTGGTATTCACGGCCACCAGATGCCTCATCACCACCACCTCCTTCACTATAATCTTGAGCAAGCCCAGTTGTAGGGTTCCAAGATCCAATGATCCTTTCTCTTGCAGATATCACATTGTATACTTCATACTCTGATTGGTCTAGTTGTCCTTGACTTAGATTAAATTTTACCCCTGACAGGCCTGTGAAAGTAGTAGCCTTAATTTCATTGCCAAGTTTTTGGCCATTATTGTCTGTGCCTAGCTTCTCTAAAGCCATAGCTAATGCTTCGACTGTGTGATAAGCCCACCATCCATAGATAGTTAGGGTACCACCGAAATTCTTAGTGAAATACCTCTCTCTATCCCTACGCCAATCTGTTTTGTTCGAATCCATTGGCGTCACTCCCAATGCACCTTGCATGTAGCTTTTCAAAGGAACAGAATCAGAAAATTTATCGATTGGGACGATTGAGCCTTTATACAAGTTTCTGATAACCCTAACTTGAGGATTTGTCAAAGAAGATAGCTCTTGGGTAAGTATCCAAGCATACCCTTCACCGATCATCTCTTTGTTCAGTGCAGACAAAATAAATCTTGTTCCCAAATCCATGCTCATATGGATAAGAAATACATGTGTTCTCATGTTGTTTAACGTGTCAAGCGTGGTGTTAATTACAAGATCTGTTGAACTTGAATCAATAGCTGTTACGTTAGCCATTTGTATGGCCATCTCTTTCAACACATCGGTGAGGCATGGAACAAGGTGACTGCCATATTCTGTCTCTTCATAAATGGGGACAATAGATTGCCAGCCAACAGCTTTGATAATAGCAGCTATAGTTTGGAACTGATAGCAATTAAGGCCTTGACCAGTGTAGATGGAAGATGGTGATGGAGGAGGCAAAAGAGATGGGCCAGTCATGGGAAACCAAATAACAGGTTTTTTGAATACTCCCTCACCAAGTCTCACTATATACCTTGCTTGCTCTGAGTTCCGGGGCCCCAGGATGGCATGAACTTTTTCATCATTCATTAGTTTATAAGCTGCTTGCATATCAAATTAAAGGTTTTGGTCTCCAAGTTCTATCACCTTGATCTCTCCATGTTGACATAAAATATAGCCTATTTCATAACAAAATAGGTCTACTCTACGTCAACTTGGAGTGGCAAGGAGATAGGATTGGAGGACCAAAAAAAAACCATCTTAGTAAATACTAAGATAAGAGTTACTATTATTTAACTAATTTGGATAGATTAAGTTCTGGCAAAGAAAATAATATAAATGGTTAATTCGAACAAATGTGAAATAATTTTGTTAAAATATCCTTATGTAACATTATATTATAATCAGATTATAATTTAAATAAATTAATTTGGGGGAAAATGATAGCTATAAGAGACAAAATGGATTATAATTTAAAATAAAGTAAGGCCTATTTATACTACCTACAGTTGAAAATGTAAGCTTCAAGTTTTTGGAAGGGTCTATTTTCATAAGCATCCGTTTGAATTTGTCTAGTCATTTAACGTAATTATTCATATTTACCTATAATTAACTATATGTCTCTCATTCTCCCACTCTTTCTCTCCCCCATTCATCTTCTCTGTAAATAAGGGTGTTTTAGAAAAATATATTATATTTTTATATATTTATTTTTTTTTAACTAATTTCAACCAATCTTTTAAATTATATAATTTACTTATTTGAAGCCTATATTTTGAACTGGAGGAAGTAACTATAGGTCTACTCTATATTAACTTGGAGAGTCATTGAGACATGAATGGAGACTCAACCAAAAAAAAAAACATCTTGGTAAATACTACATCATGTTCTCAATATAAAAGTTACTTAACTGATTTGAGTAGATTAAAGAAATAAAATAAATTGGTTAATTCGAACAAATTTAACATGATCTCCTAAAATACCCGTCCCCTATAATAATATTAGATTATATATTAGTTTATAAATTACGTAAATTAGTTTTTTAAAAAATAATAAATAAAAAAGATAAAATGGGTTAAGATTTTATATTTAACACCACATATTAATATGACCTCAACTAGAGAGAGATGAAAATGATATCCTAAGTTTATGATTACCTAAAACCAAGATTATTAAACTAGGACCGGCTATTGAACCGGTCGGAATATTAAATCAAATGTTAATGAATCATATCAGACTCAAACCGAAGCTAACTTGAGATCAAACTAGTTAGAAAATGAAAATTTTAGAGTTATTAACGTAAAATTCTAAAGAAAATAAAGAAAATTACTTTTTTTAAAAAAAGAAGGTTAACTGGGATGATGCCTGGACCGAACTGGTTTACCAATTAGTTTGCCGATTTTTAGACCTAACCGGTAGGGCCGGTCCTTATTTAAGTACCTAGCCCAAGACTTTAATGAGGGGCACAATGACATTTTAGACCAGTAATTAAGTTATAATTTGGGGAATAGACACATAAAAAACATTTAAAATGGTAAAGGGCATAGAGATACTTCCAATTTCAATAGTCATGCTATATCTTTTTAAAATTAAAATTAAATGACAAAAATACACTTACACTTTTTTTAAAATAAAAATTAACCTCCAATTTGCCGGTTGCCTGCTGCCAACTATGGCCACCCAACTGGCGTCAGAGTTGTTATTTTTAAATTTAAACTTAATAAATCAATATCAATTTTAGAAATTAATTTATACTTATCTTCTTATTTTTATAATTAGTCATTTTTAAATATATAATTATTATTTTTATATCCGGAGTTGTTATTCTCACAGAAATCATTATATCTTTCACAATCGAGCCTAACCATCTCCAACTACCACCACCATCTTCGGTTACCTTCTTATTCATCTCCTTGTCTTCTCCACCACCAGAGAGGAAGTAGACTTTTGAACCCAACTTGAACCTGGAGATAGACTAGAGGCGTGATTTTGGAACAAAAGGGAGAGAAGAGGTAATCGAACCACCGTTGACGGCATCGTTGACGGCACCGTCGAGATTCTCCACCACCGGCTTATTCTTCGTTCTCACTTACCACCATCACCGGAGATTGTGCCCTCTTACTCCACCACTTCCACCTTCGGCTTTATTCTCTTTCCTCTACCACCATGGGACCTTCACCAACATCTCCAACCACCTCCTCAAATTACCTCCAGCCCTCTCTCTTTCATCATAGTGCCTTCTTCTTCCAAACAAATTTCATCCCAAATTCTCCTTCTTTCATTTCCTTCTTCCATCCAAGACTTTGCTTTTATCATCAATATTGTTCATGGCGAAATGTCAGAATTCCGGCAACGATGAAATGCCAGAAAACTGAACAAACAAGGTGGGAAGGTTGAAAGAAGTGTGAGAACATTTTTGTCATTGGATTCAATTTTAAAAAGATATAGCATCTCATAGAATGTTAAAATTAGAAGCACCTCTCTTTAAAATGGAGTGTCTTTTTTTTCTTTATAACCTTAATTTTAACATGGGACAAAAAAAAATTAAAAATTTCGCGAAAGACGGAAAGAGTTTGGTTTTTAATCATCATAAAATTACATAACTTCCCTTTTTCTATAATGTTTCACCTTAAATTTTGAAAAAATAAATAAATTTCAAATTAAATTATATAAATAACTGTTGCAAATTATGGATGATGAGTGCCAAATTGGCAACTGAATTTTCAATTCGACATGAAAGATAAGCAGCACTTATTTTTTCAGTATTTTAGCGAGAAATGAAATTTGAGAATATGGAGATTGAAGTAGCAGGGAGTTACCTTCTGCTGCCGCGGCGGCGAAGTCGTTCTGAGAAACATTCCGGAATATAAGGCGGATCATGGTGGCTGTTTTGTTATTAACGGAATAGTAATCTTGGACGGCGAAGGTGAGGCTGTTGCTAACCATTATACCAAGTTTTGAATTCAGATCAAGAATGACTCCTACTGGGATTACTGTGGCCGCCGTGGATGGTCTTGCTGTGATGTTAAGCCATGATAATCCTAAGAGAAGAAGAAGACTCACACTTGAGAGATAAGAAGAAGCTTTGAAGCTTTTCTGCAACTCTGCCATTGTTCTCATGCTATCACTCACTCTCTCCCCCCCTCTATCTTCACTCTTCCTCTTTCTATATTATATGCCCCGACCTCTCTCCTGTATTATTATACCCTTTTCACTTTCACTATTCTCTTGTCTTTATATCATTTAATTTATTTTTCGTATTAATTTTTAACTTCCATTTTCGCATCCCTACATCTGTATTTATTCCAATATACAGCTTGACAACGAATGTTCTCATTTTTATCTTTTTTTCTCACTGTTTCTTCCTCACCATACACTTGCACATGGTAGCTTTTTTAAAAAGACAGCTATCTTTATTCGTTTATTTATATTATTAATTTCTATACATATATTTATCATTCATCATTGTAAAATATAACTCAAAAGTCGCTAGACACTTTTAGGTAATTGTGATTTATGTCTGAAAAAAAAAGAGAGCACAACCGTACACTTTTTTTAGATAATTATACTAGCTCAATATGTTTTATCATATGAATTATATATAACTTTTAAAGATAAGAGATGTATAGCTCTTAATGTGATGATCTTGTTAATTCAGGGATATATAAATACTTTTATAAGTGCTATTTGATTTTAAAATTATATCCTGATCCAATAAGTAGTCGTCGAAACCCAATTCATATAAACTTTTCTTAACCAAAAGATTATGATAATTTATTTTAGAAAATTCCTCAAATATACTCTGAAAATATCAAAATTACAAACAGGTCATCAAATGATTAACAATCCCAAATCAGTCTACTGTACCAAAATGAAATTTCGAAATGTGTTTTACAATATTGCTCATTTACTTAAAAAAGCCACATCAGCACCCATAGTCAACTGCCGATCACTAGAACTCCGATAATCCTTATTTGTCACTGGCAAAGTCGGTTGCTATCTCAATAAAAGTGTTGTCATTTTACTAATAAAGTGTAGTAACTAGATGATGAAGAGTAAAAGTGGTATTTACTACACATTATTTCCTGCTCATGTGGCCCCTTCCACATTGAGTGACCATTTTTCTTCCATTAACAAATATCCTTGATTCCTTTTTTTTTTTTTTTGTAACTAATGTATGGCTAAGTTATTTTGTAATATTATTTTTATTATTCATTAAAAAATGGCAACACATTTCAACAAATTTTGCAATTGGATGTTTCAAGATATTTAAGCAAATTTCATACTTAAATGTAGTACATAACTAATCAAATATAGTAAATAGTTAATAAAGTATAGTATATTAAATATCCCAAACAACCAAAGGTGCAAATGTCCACCATTTGTAAATAGCTAATGACTAATCATCGATGTTAGAGCTCTAATGGCGTCATCAGTGAGGGGGGTGATGATTTTTTTTTAAAAAAAATGAGGAATGTGATGTTTTTTTGCCAACATTTCAAAATTTTACATTTGTCTATGTTGGGCAATTTGGTATTTCATAAATTTGATACCCTAATTTGTTATCTTCCACTTTCAAGTTATTTTTCTGTCATTTTCCCTTTTTATCTGCACCTCTTTTTTATTTGGTAAAGCCAGATATTGGACCAGCCTCAAATTATGCTACAGTGCTGTCTTCTAACTTCTGAAAATATTTTTCCAAGTAAATTTAGTTTTTTTCCAAGGCATTTTGTGGTGTCTTAGTACTTTAAAGTATTTTTGTTGGTGCTTTCCTCATCCTAACTTACTTTTTAGGTAATGTTTCTCATAACAATTTATGCAATTTAGAGTGCTAAACATATTTTAAAAAAAATATTTCTGGGTATAGGATGCGTCAAAAAATAATTTAGATGTTGGATGCAATTAAAAAATTATTTTAGGATGCTGAATGCACTTGAAAAAATATTTTTAGGATGTTGGTTACCACAAAATACTCTAAAGCATTGTATGCACTTGAAAAAACTCTACTTCAAGGTACTGGATGCATCTTAACTCTTTTAAGTATTTCTTCATCTTACCTTTAATATAAGATCTATTTACCTAATTTAATTAGATTAAAAAAGCTAGTTAAGTTAATTAATTAATATGATAATTATTTATTAAAACACCTTAATCATCTTCCTTAATTCTTTTATTCCTTCTCATCCTTAATTATTATTGATGAAATACCAATAATGATAAATTACGAAAACATTGATAAATATAAAAAAATAAATTTTATATTTAGAATTAATATCATGTCTTAAATAAATATTATATTAAAGAAAGATTAAAAAGGAAAACGTGAAGCCCCGAAAATCGGAACCGGAAAAAAAGACTAACGAAGTGAAATTTAGGGAGTGCTCCATAATTGATTAAAAAACGAGAAAGTTTTAGATAGCCCCACCATAGCAAAATAATTTCCAGTTGCCTCCATAAAAATCTGAAACAGCACTGCACACTTTGGGAGCATATGAAATTAACATGGGGAGGGAATAGACAAAAACAACGCTGCTGACAAAAAAAAAAAAAAACGAATAAATAGAGCTTGCAAGTCACATATACCACATATGGGTTTACAAGATCATCTCAATATATAAGACAACTAGACGGGCATATTAATGCTATAGGTTGAAATTTATAAGTTAAATATACTTATTATAAGATAAATAAGTAAAATTATAAAATCATCTCGACTATACATATACAAGTCAAGGGGTATAATCATAATATATGCTATTTATAAGGTAAATATTCTCATTTACATTATACATATAAGAATTTATAAGATCATTTCCACCAAATACAAGATAAATTCATCAATATTTTTTTAATAAAAAATCTTAATTTCAGTTTAATTCTAAGAAATGAAGTCAAATTTCAGAAAATTTTAAAAGGTGTTTGATATTAAATATGTAGCAGGGGGTGAAGTGAAGTTTCCCCGTTTAAAAAAAAGGAAGACGATGACATTGGCTGGATGACGTGTGTGAGGGACGCAACGCATGAATCTTGTGGTAAAATTAGCGAAGTGATATATCTTGGATGAATGGATGTCTGACACGTATCTTAATCGCATGTTTTTACTTTTTTAATACAGATCGTAATCAACCCCTTAAATTATTTTTAGAAGTATAATTAACATTCTAAATTATTTGGTGGTGTAATTTTACCCCTAAAATAACAAAATTGATTCAATTTCACTCTTCCACTAAAAAAAAGGTCCATTATCCAGCTGGTATTTTTGGGTAACTAAAAAAATCAACGAGTGCCAAGAGCTTTGACAATTTGGGTATTTGTGGAGTTGGGAGAGAGATCTCTTGTGATCTAGATGTGTGTACACCACAAGAAAAGAAAACCCAAGTGGAGCAAAGCGGGCAACTTTTCGTTGGAATAAAAAATCCTACTCCTTGATCAAATTCACTCTCAATTGAAGGCTTCTATGAGATTTGACTTTACTAAAAAAGGAAAAAACAAAATCAATAAAGGAATCTTACTTGACAATCGATATTTTTTTCTCGCACATGCCCCACTGTATTTGTCGATGCAGTTCTCCCCTGTCCCCTAGGGTTTGCTGTCAGGTTTTCTACAAGTTTTATATGGTTTCATTCATATATACAAACCCTAAAATCTGGTCTCTTCCGTTCATTCACATGGGTTTCTACAAGTCGCACACACCCACCGCATGAGTTTTGTTTCTATTTTTTTTATTAAATAACATAAGTGTCACATAAAATAATGATGTGGCCCGGGAATAAACAGACGTTTGCTCTCTATTATTAAAAGTCTATAGTTATTCTAATTTAATTAATTTAAGATTAAAATTACACCCAAATTATTTTAAGATGCAATAAATAGTCTAGAGTACTGAATATACCTTTACCCTTTAATAAATTAAGAGTGAGTGCCAGAAAAAGGGGATGCCTATATTTAATGCTAGGTAGGCCGGTTATTTGCCAAAAAAAAAATTGAGGGGGTATTATTCATATTTTAAAGAATAATTTAAATGAAATAAATCAATATTTTTAAGTTTTATTCGGTAAAAACACGAGGACCAAAACCCAATTACTTTTATTAGTAAACATACATGTGATCTCTTCATTATTTTTTTTACCTTTCTAAGTGAAAAATATAATAAAGAATTTATATGAACTAATATTTTATTATAAATGGTCATAAAAATCATAGCTATATAAAAGAGTCAGAAAACACTAAAATATCCATTATACTCATATATCCATAGTTATACTCATGTATACATAATGATCCAGTCCATTTTCAAGTGATGTATAATATTAATAACAACGATAATGAATTTCTTCCAGAAAGTATTTATGTGGTGCTATTTATAAGGTAGAGATAATGTTAGCTTTCATTTATAATTGTGTAGGCCTACTTTATTTTCATGTGGTATAGTATAAGGTTAAACAGGAGATAAAATCAAAAACCTGATAAATCTTGGAGTAGAATTAATTAGATTTAAAAAAAAAATTTTTATTGCAATGAAATAAGTTAAGATCACTTATAAATAAATAGGAGAGGAGTACCTTTTTTTTTTTTTTGGACGAAGGAGAGGAGTACTTTATAACATCTCTCATCTATTATGCATAAAGCCTAAAAGGACTCACTGAAATGATTGAATTGAATCCCTGAATCAAGCAGGGAAGCACGAGGAGTGGGGTATACTCTGTTCCTTTGCCATTGGTGAGGGAAGCTGTGAGTGGGGAGCATTCATGTGGAGGCCTTCTTATCAATTTTGACTTGACAAAAAAGGCTGAATCAGTCAAATTTTGGGGGTCTCATCATAATTAAGATAGGCTTTTTATATTTAAAAATTGTTTATAAAAATACTTATAATAGAAAAAATGACATTAAAGTTTAAATAATTAATGTTAAAAGTCCTAAAATTTATTAATAAATTATACAATTTTTTAATACTATTTTCCTTAATATTTTAGTATCATATTCCCCTTTATAATATTATTACTCCATCTCTTAATGATATGGATGAAATGTGATGTAGTGATATATTACAAAAGCGTTCATGGGCAATTTTCTATTTTTTTTTAAGTTTTTACTGATGGATAATTTTGTTATGAAGGTTTTTTTAGGGATAATTTTGCCCTGAAGTGTCAAAAAGGAAGTACTTTTACCCAAGCCGTTATCTCAGTTAATTTTGATTGTTAGTTGACCAAGTATGTTAAGATGGAAATCCATATATCAGTTACATCATTTTTGTTAAGATGCAAATTTTTAAGAAGTCTATATGTTATTTACTTTATTTTTTCTAAAATTAGATTTAAAACTTTTAAGACAAATTTACACCTTAATAAAAATGACATAGATAACACGTGGATTGTCAGTTCAACATATTTGATTAACTAACAGTCAAAATTAACTGGCATAACAACGACAAAATTGCCCCCTTTCTTACACTTCCAGACAAAATTGTCCTTAAAAAACTTTTAAGACAAAATAGATCCTTAATCCTATTACAAAATTACAAAATTTTTACACATTTTGAAAAATTGGTTGTAAAGCTAAATAGTTGTAAAAATCTCCTTTTGTTACAATTATGTTTCTTTGTCTACTTTACCTTCCACTATGTAATAATTTAATTCAATAGTGTTATTGCAGGCAATTTCAAAGAGATATGTACTAACCATATATATTTATGATGTATGTTGAACATAATAAGCCAACTGAAGAGAAGAGATAAATAAGAGAGCTTGAAGAATATTCATTACAAAATAACAAATAGGACAGGCGGGGATTTCTTTTTGTTCTTCCTCTGTTACAATCGAAAGGTCTAAAACTTTTAGTCTTCCATCCCTTATTCTCATCACTTGGAGTCTTGCACCATTGGCAGTAATTACAAATACGTAACATACTGATTTTACAAATGTTTTAGCTAGCTACTCTACATAAATCCTCTGCCGTAGACCCTCCAAAATGAAACCAATTTATCTTGCAACCATTTAGCTTTAAGAATTGAAATGGTGAAAAAGAGAGCTAAAACAGAGTATACTATTGGGAAAAGACCTCCAAAGTCGTCGTTCGTCAAACTTCGCATCTCAACATCACTATTGTATTCAGATTTGTCATCAATGGTGAAGGGTAAGGATATTTTCTTCTTCATGTCACCAAAAATCGTCACATTTTGAGTCACATTTAATATTGCAGCTGAAAAACTCGAGACCAAAGTAGAATTCTTTGGGAATGCCTGAAAATATAACATTGTAGCAACATTATAAGAGCTTCATAGGTCAATATATAAAAGGTAATTTTGTTTTAAAAGTTTTCATTGAGAGGCAATTTTGCCTCTAGAAGTATCAAAAAGAAAAAAATTTTGTTCTGATTATTATCCCAGTTAATCTTAACCGTTAATTGACCAAATATGCTGAGTTGACAGTCCATATATCATCCATATCATTATTGTTAAGGTGTAAATTTACGTCGGAAGTCCATGTGTCATCTACTTCATCTATTTTCAAATCTAAATTTAAAACCTCTGGGGTAAATTTGCATCTTAACAAAAATGACGTAGATGACATGTGGACTGTCAACTTAGTATATTTGGTCTATTAATGGTCAAAATTAATTAGGATAACGTGGAAGACAAAATTACTCGATTTTTTATATTTCTAAAACAAAATTGCTCCCGAAAAACTAGTGGCTCGGTAATAACTTCTGGGACAATAAAAATACCCCCTAACCTATATATTATTTGGGGATAGAAGAATAGGACTCACAAAGGCAAATCCACCAGCTTTGTAGATTGGTCCCGTCATCTTACAAGAAGAGCATTCAGAAAGCAAGAGATAGAGATAAGGAGTTTCATCAAAAATTGCATCAACACCTCCTTTTTTTGCTCCTTTTGATAATTCTTCATTGTACTCTTGACTACTGATCAAAGCCTTTAACTGATCTTTCGTCAATCCTATTTGGTTAATGAGAAGGTCTTTCACCCAGGAACCGCTTTGATATCCCACTGTCACATTGTTCCTTTTAATCTCTTGCATGTCCTTCCATGTAAAAGCCTTTGCCGTTGTCCTTTCTGATAAAATTGGTGTTAAATTTGATGTGTAAACTTGCACTGCTATGCTCAACACAAATATGACCACTATCGCCGCCCATTTAGAAGTGCCCCTCTTCAAAGACAAAATATCTGCAGTCATCACAAACAATATATTGAGTGTGTGACAAATATAAATAAACATGATGGAAGCATTTTTAATGCTCATCTCAATGACGAGCACCAAGAGCTAGGCGTTGTAGTGAGATCTACAAGGTTCAAGTAGAATTTCAATAATTCAGAATTAATAGTTTTAAATAATATATATATATTTTTTTTGGAAAAACTGACAATTAAGATATTATGTTCATTTTAGATTCTGCAAAACTACCCAAATTAAATATGAATTTTTAGTGGAGATGAGTTCTTGATGCTCATCGTTATGATGAACACTAAAATTGATTCCAAGATCCGTATGTGTGCATATATGCACAGGCAAACAATAGGGTACAAAAAAAAAAAAAAAAACTCACCGCTCATGTAAATAAGGAAGGGATTGCGGACAAAGTGTTTGAAATTGCTTTTAGTATCATCCTTCATTGTTCTTTCCAATATAATTACAATAGCAGTTGCACCCACAAATATCACACTAAGAATTAGCCAAAGTTTCCAATCAAATGGTTTGAGGAGGATCCACCCATTTTTGGAGTCGGACCTCGCCTTTACCACCATTGACACACTTGAATCTAAATACGGCATGGTGAAATCAACACATTTTGTGCGATTCACTAAAATTGTAATGTCTCCAATTATAACATCAACAGCATTCTGCAATATTTTCAATGAAAACCATTATACCAATATCATGCCTGACTTTCCTATAGAAACTGAGGAGCAGAAAAGCTGATAAAAGTGAAAACAATTTAAAGCAGAACGAAAACTTGCCTTGTCTTTGATATCACAGAGAAGTTGTTCATAGCTCGAGAGATCAGTCGGATCTTGGTAAATGTTGTTCACGGGCACAAAGTCATAGCTTAAATTAAATGTCAAAACATGAATCACTTCATAGAACACATCAACGGCAAAGCCAGTAGCTGATATACTCTTCCCTTCTCCACTAACATTAACGAATTCAGTAAAATGTGTTTTTTTTGGGACCCCAATTCTCAACCTTGGTGGTCTCTCCTCTGCATTACCCGGCCATTCAACTACTGCACCGTCATTTTGATAATAAACTGCTGTTTT
This sequence comes from Albizia julibrissin, assembly GCA_037074505.1. NCBI lineage: Eukaryota > Viridiplantae > Streptophyta > Magnoliopsida > Fabales > Fabaceae > Albizia > Albizia julibrissin. Next base: position 38,393,852 of record CM073487.1, read on the forward strand.
GGGGCTCCAATATCCAATGATCATGTCTCTTTTCTCTTTCACATTGTATACTACAAATCGTGATGGTTCTAGTTGCCCTTGCCTCAAACTGAAATCCCCCGACAAGCCTAGGAAATAAGTATCCTTAATTGCTTCGCGAAGATCAACTCTGTTTTCATCAGAATTGACTAAGCTGGCATTCTCTACAGCTTTTGCCAATGCTGTGATAGTGTCATAAGCCCACAGGCCATATAGAGACAGAGTTTTATTATACTCATCAGACATTAATGTTTCTGCTAAGGAAAGGCGTTTACGCCTAGTTATGTTGTAAACATTCCTTGATGGCCTCAGAACCAACGATGGCCTCACACCCAAAACACCATCCATATAGCCTTTTTACCTTTATATCTTTAGCTCCGGGATCTATCACGGAAGATAGGCCTTGTGTAAGTATCCAAGCGTATGCTTTATCCATCATCCCTTCTTTTTGTGCAAGTTTCACAAGTCTTGACCAAAGCTCCACGGTCATATGGGCAAGAAACATACATGTTCGCTTGTCTTTTATCTTGTCAAGCTCCTTGTTGATATCATCATCCGAGAAATCTGGACGCATGGGACTTGTGTTGGGCACTCGAGTGTCCATTTCTTGTAAGGCATAAGTGAGACATGGAATTAGGTCATTGCCGAATTCAGGGTCTTCATAAATGGGGATCACACACTGCCAACTATAAGCTTCGATAATGGCTGCTATAGCTTCGAACTGAAGGCAAAGACTTCCAATGGTGTTGGAATGAATGAAGAATCGGGAACGAGGTGGCAACAGAGATGGACCAGATTGAGAAAACCATATCACAGGCACATCATACTTGGCACCAAGTTCTACAACAAACCTTGCTTGCTCTGAGTTTTGAGGTCCCAGGATTGCTTGCATCTTTGTTTTATTTATTAGATCCCGAGCTGTTTCATGCCAGGGAAATTAATTACTTTTAATTAAGATATTGAGCGCTATTGAAAAAATAATCTAGGGAATTGTCAAGACGGCTGGCCACCGGGGGTGGTCTTCTATTTCCATCTCATCAACAAAGAGAAACAAACATGGTAGAAGAACAAAGCTCGAACTTGTAACAATTCGAAAAACATTTAAAAAAAAAAACTAAACATCATTTATTACTTCACAGTTTATTTTCTTTTTCCAATAGAAGTATATAGTTGTACTTAATTACCTACATCAGCAACAGTGAGGACATCGTTTCCAGAAGGCCTGAAATGAAGTGTAAGGTTGGTTGTGTAGGAATGATCTGTGGAAGTGGAATAGAAATCTTGGAGTGAGATGTTGATGCAATTGCGAGCCATGTCACCAAGTGATGAATCCGAATCCGAATCCAGAATCACTCCAATTGGTATGGATATATTTGCAGAGTGAGTTAGGGTAATTAGGCATAAGCCCACAAATGATATGACACAATCTCTTTGCCTTCTCTCCATTTCTGCAATTCTCTGCTATTGCATTTACTCCTCTCTTCTCACTCTCTCCTCAGCTCATACCTTCACTTAGCTTTATACATGCTTTCCTTCCCTCGTAATAACCATCATATCCGTAGTATTTGTATGTTAATGATAATTTTATGGGGAAATTATGTAATAAGGCGCAAGGAAGAGATTTAGGACGTGTTTGATTCTGTATTTTTTTTTTTCAAAGACAGTTTTATAAAATTGTTTTTAAAAATAAGTTTTGAAAAAGAATAAAAAAAAATTATTTAAATACCTATTTAAAAAAATTATTTTTGAAATGACGTAACAGTGGTAGTTGTAGAAGTGACATGACCTTAGTCATTGTTACAATGATGTGACGATAATAAATATGTGACGGTTTTAAAAAATAAAAAATAGAAAAATAAAAAGAAATAAGGGACCTAAACTGTTTTTTGTTTTTAAAAACTTTGTTTTTTTAATTTTTAAAAACAGTTTTTTAAAAAAAATTAGTTTTTTTTTAAAAAAAAACTATTTTTTTTAAAAAAAATAATTAAAAAGCCCTTACTCACCCACAAGTCTAATAACAACTAAGGAAACGAAGAAACGAAATAGGAATATAAGAAGCTGGTTCCTTCATTATTTTGCAAGGTATTGGCCCTACCTTTTCTTTATTCTACACCCCAAGCCATGATAATGATCATTTGCTGGTATTTTTTTTTTTTTGGGTCGAAAATGATTTGGGGGTATCCAACAAAGGGGTAAAAACAAAAGATTGAGAAAAAGTGAAAGAAGATAGCGACTGCAGAATTCAGACCGAGTGAAGTGGGCGGGCAGAGAGAAAATGTCTTAAAATTATAATTACTAATTAATTTATTTTTTTGGTCAATACTAATTAATTTATTTAGTATTTAAGTATAAACTTTATTCTTTGATTTTTATTTTATTACAAGACATTCCTAAACACCTCATCGGAATCAACAAGAGGTTAAGCCATTAACTGAATTTAAAAATGGAATAAGTTTTTTTTTTATTTTATCCATGTCTAAATGGAAAAAAAAAATCAGATTTGTATTATATTCTCGCTAATAGTTAATGACTTTAAATATGAGTGATGTTGAAAAACCTTAATCAATATCTTATCAAGTGACTTAACTAATTAATTAAGAATTATAATTCATCTTGTTTAGAAGATGCTTCATACAATGATCATTTTTTACTCTAATGAATATGAATAATCCAACTGAAACTCGTGAACTTCATTGTCTCATCATCAATACTAATTTCCTTTGAAAACTTCAGTATTTATAATTTATCTCCTAAATTTTACATATTGCACAAAATCTACTTTTATTTATAGAAAGTCATGGGATGGAGTGAAAATGTGAAGAGATGAAATAATTCCCCCATCTCTTATTATAGCTCAAAACATACAGACCAACATGGTAAAAAAAAAACATACAGGCCAAGGAGATATTAAAATATAAGTAATGCACAAAAGCATGTTTTTCATTTCATTTGTACCCTCACTTAGAGTCATAGAAAAAAGCATGTATCTTTAAATATCTAAGAGTACGATATATCTTTTATAGAACATATGTCTTGACTACATCAAGTCTAGACTAAAATTTATATTCAGGAACAAAACGAATATGAAAATTAATACTCATAGCAAGCATGTAGAAAGTAACATTTAAGGGATTCTTATCTCCCCAAGTACATTTCATAGGATTTGAACTTTTGTTCTCTTCCTCATTATAAGGTGAGATCTCTTATAAGTTCAACCAATAATATTTTGAAAGAATATCATGGTTGTGATGAAAAAGTCATCTTTGCGAGAGGCGAGTGTCGATAAGGAAGAGAAAGAAATTGGGAGAATAATTAAGTGAGAAAGCAAAAGAAGTTCCAACATAACAAGATAAAAAATGGAAAACAAGGTTGATGGGTTGGTGTTAAATAACGGTAACAGCTGCTGTGAATTGAAAGAGTTATATAAGGAATAATGAAGACAGAGGATCAGTGGTTTCAGCTGTAAACTCACATGTTTTTATCCTCTATCGTCTTAATTTGTGCTCAGAAGAAGGCTATGAGAAAATTACTCTTCACACTGACTGTGTATAGTGTTAGTCCAATCCCTAGGGGTTGTGATAATTCGCATTCTTTTAAGAATATTATTCATGATATTAGATTATGATATGTCGCATTAGTAGGGAAGAGCTTTTTTCTTTTGCTCGTCACTTAGATAAGTCCTCCCATTCCATGGAGAGACAAACTTTTATACAAGGTGGTGATGGCTGACGAGAGAAGATGGAACCCGGTGCTTATCCACAAGGATATGCACCTAGAGCCCTTTTCATTTAGACTATTCTGAATCGATAGTTGATTTAATTTTTTTAAAAATTATTTTAATTAATAAAATCTAAAAAAAGGATAGTTTTTTTTAACATTTTTTTTAAAAAATAATTTTTTATTTAAAAATTATTAGCTAAAATAAAATCTAGACAATTTAAACCTGATTTAATTTGGACTAATTAAATGGGATGAGGCGTTGGTGCCTATCCAAATTAGTTTAAGAGAAGATATAAGTATGTTTGGATTAGCTTATAAATTATTTTTTTTACATAAATCAAAATAAAATTCTTCCCATATACTTATCTCATATACCGTAAATTATAATTAAAAAATTATTTTTAAAAGTTCTAATTAAAAGTTTTTTAACGTACTAATAAAATATAGTATTTTTCAAATTAAAAAAAAAAGAGAGAGAGAGAGCAGACATGACATTATCATTTTGTTTTCGACATTTGTGCCCCTTTGTCTCTTTATCCATGCTTTCCACTCCTCCACTCTATTTTATCAAATAGTGTAATTTTCTTTACCCTTCCAAAATGTCGTAAACTCGTGATATTGTCCTTTCCATTCAAAAAAGCCAACCCCTGTTAAGTGAGTGGAGTTGGGCTCACCATTTTCAATTATATATCTTCACGATATCTTTCCTTGCATGTGATATTCGGCAAGGAAAGTGTGCTTTTGCCTTTAATATGGGCGAGATTCGATATATTCTTGGCTCTCTTTCAACTCCTATCATTCTTAATATATTATACTCGTGTGGTCCGGACAGAGTAAAGAATATTTTTAATTCCATATTTATTAAATACCTCATTAAATTTTTATATGAATAGACATTTTTTTAATTTATTATCATGTTGACTTTATTTTTATAGGGTATAATATAATAAAATATATTACTACTTCCCATTCTAAATATAATACTTCATTAACTTTTTTTTACAGAAATTAATGAAATAAAATAAGTTACTTTAAAGTATTTTTACTTTTAATTTTTCTTTAAACTAATTTTTCTGACTTATAAACTAATATGTAATCTAATGATATATATAACATATGATATGATTAAATAATTTATTTAACTTTCTTAATCTCTCTAAATATAGTTAACTTTGTCTTATATTTAGGATCGGATAGAGTAGATAGGGATAAAATAAAAAAATTGTTGAATTTTATAACATAGTTAATGAAATTTAAAGTTTTTGTTGTTTAATGTGAAACATTAAGTGTCTTATCAATAAAACAGGCAAAGTATTGTTGATTTTGTTCACTGAAAAAAAGTATTGTTGATTCTGATCCTACACTATATTGTGCTTAGTTCAAGGGATCAGGATAGTATGTGCCCCTTCCCTAGAAATATTATGTTTATTTTCTGATTGATAGCCTGAATACATACATGTTTCTGGTTGGCCATGACAAATCAAAAGGATAAATTATTCATTTCACATAGTAGATAGGATAGCAACTAGCAAGCTGTAATACCTTAATTTTAATAGTCATGTATACATCAAATGTATAACCACAAATAATCTTATATCAAATACAAATGATAGTGCCTCGCACTACGGTTTTCACCTCACCTCTGCAATCCTTCTCCGTGCGTATCTCCCTGCAGCCTTCAACCTGTCTAAATGGTTGGTTGGGAGGAGTGAGATTCGAGAGAATCTCAGTAGCAAACATTACCACTATGCATGCCAGATATATATGAATGCATGACATGCTTGCCTACACTATTTCATGCCAACATAATGACATACTGCATGCTCGATGTTATGACATACATATGGCCATTTCACAAATATAACAGAACTTCAACCAACCATACATGTTTCACACAAATAGGCAAAGCAGTCACATAATCAATGCAAAACATACATATCACATACATGCAGAAAATGTAAGTTCACTACATTTCACTTGATGTCCTCCTCATATGCACCTTGATCTTCCAACCATCACCTTTTTTTTTTGTCACTTCATGACCCTATATAACCAATCACATTATTAGAACTATGAAAAGTGAATACCCAATGGCTCACATTAGCCCTATAGGCTTACTTTCACCCTTGGAGTTCATTCCAATTATATTTAGTCAATTTTTTACTCAAATTCGCATGGTACTCAATCTACCAGCATTTTTGACCAAACTTTAAAAAATCATAATTAATTCTATAGAACTCCAATTGAGGTTCTTCAAAACTCTATTTAAATCCCTTTAAGTGTAGATTTATATAAAAATACTCGATTTTAAACGTCACTACTACAACATTCTCAGAATTTTTCCAAACACCAACCGTTTCAGATATTCTTCCAGAAAAAAGGGCATATCTTCAAAAATTTATATCTCTTACTATACTTATCGAAAAATTACAAAATATATATCAAATTAAAGCTCCACATGTCTACTTTAATTTTGAAAAATTTTGGAATTTTTGGACAAGGTTTAGAACTTCAAACATCACGCACAACACTGACTGCCACACATGGAAGATTTAAGCAACATGCACATATATGTTTCATAATTTCCCAAATTTATGTACAAGAATCCAAAAATTATGAGTACTTGCATACCTATACAATTTTGCCTCCTAAAGCCAATGGAAGTATTAAAATCATCAAATTCCAAATCTTCCTACACGAAATAGTACAGTGCATATCTAAGGATTCCCGAAAATAGTTTGTTGTTTTCTCGTTTTCTCTTATCTAATCACTTCCTTGCTACTTTTAATCAAGTGATTAGCTATTTAAACACTCGTTGGACATCATTTAACCATTCAAAAAACCATTTTAAACCATCATAAACAGTACCCAACTTCCTCTATACTCATCCAAACGACAAACCAATCGGTTAAAAAGGAAGCTTACGCTTACCTCTACCCGTTTCCGCAAACGGTTCGGAATTCTGGCAACACCCTGGCCAGTGAGACGGCGCCAACCACCTCCAAATGAAAATCCAAAATTGTAGAAATGTAGCTCGCGATGAGTAAAAGAAGTTTCCTGAAGGGTACTTTGAGAGATGATGTCGTTTCGTTAGTGTTTCGGAGGAAAGAATTTTCTCTCTCTTCTTTCTCCATTTCCATCCTGAACTCTTTCTCTCTCTTCTTTCAGATTTTTCCGTGAAAAATGAGGAGGAAGATGATGATTTAATGGATAAATTGATCAGTTTTCTCATCTACCACGTGTCAACACTTGATTGGCCCAAATAATTGATTTTCGTACTAAATACCAAATTCTGCAGATTTTTCGTTAACTTTGAAAATTCATATCTAATTGTACAAATGTCCAATTGGAATGGTTATAAAGGCTATGCAACCCCCATTGAGTCTAGTCTTAAGGAATAATATAACTTTTAGCCAATTGGAAGCTCACTCTTCCCAGAATTTTAATCTTTGAATGTTGTCTCAGAAAATAATTAATTTCTTTGGGCTAACTTCAAAAATTCATTTCTCTTTGTGTACAACACCAAATAACTTATATGACCTATCAAATTAAAGCTTGGTAAGTCTACTTTCATTCTGGAAATTTTCATAACTTTTTACCATCATTTACCCATCGAAAAAAGTCACAAAATCACCACTGTCATACCGGGAATTTCACCGGTGGCAAAATTACTTTGTGTTCCACTTTACTATATTATGTGTGACTTCCAATCACTTCATTTTGTTATTCTCTGAGCTCATTAGCTCACCAATATAATTCATTTTAATATCCAAGGATATAAAGGAATTTTGGGAAATAATATTATGTCTCACTGTGGCATTTATCAAACTGGGGTCTAGTAGTCCCGTTTATTCCAGGCTAAATCTTAAGCCTTTAGTCCTAAAATTCGGGTTACTACACAAGCAGTTTCGTACATACATGCATAAGTATCACACGTTTGATAGCATGTCCCAGCTAGCTAACTAGAAAGGTAGCTTCTTACTACGCACCCATTCAATTATTGATGATGGATTACGAAGCTTTTTAATCACTAATGGAATTATAAGGCATAAAAAGAGAGCCACAACGGATAATACGACTGGAACAACGCCTCCAAAGTTATCCATGCTCAAACTTGACGTCTCTATATAATTTTCGTACTCAAATTTCAAATCTTCAATGGAGGTTGGTAAGGATCTCTTGGCCATCAGCACACGATATGCCTCCGCATCTTGAGTCACCTTTAAGATTGCTGTCGACAAATGTGAGGCGAGGCCATATTTCTTTGGGAATGCCTGAAAATACAATAATAATTATGATATGAAATCAGCTGTGTTTGTCTTATACTCTTATCCGTCTTTAATATATATAAGATATATTTTGAGGCTTGATATTGGTCCTAAATATAAGATATATTTTTCATATATATCAATCAATTCCTAGTTTACCTATATTGATACTCTTTCAACAATAATCAAGGAGGATTGAGAATGACAAAATCAAGAAAGATGACTAGGGTGTTTTAAAAAATACATGTCATTAACTAACTTGACTAATTTTCTTAATAAAATCAAATTAGGTAAATATATCTTGTACTAAGGACTACTCTAGTAATTAGAACTCTGAGTAAGTAAAAGAGTAGACTTACAAAGGCAAATCCACCAGTTTTGTTGATTGGTCCTGTCATCATAAAGCGAGACTTGTATTTGGAGAGGAAAAGCGTGAGATAAGGAGTTTCATAAAAAATAGCAACCACTGTTCCATTTAATAATGCTTCACTGTACTCTTCACGACTTCCTAAAGCCTGTAATTGAGTCGAATGAATCCTATTTGGTCAATCAGAAGTCCTCTCACCCATGACCCAGTCCGATATCCCACCGACAGATTTTTACTTTTAGCCTCATTTACATCCTTAAATGAAGGCTCTTTGGTTTTTCCTTGTATTAAAATTGAAGTTAAATTTTCTGTGTAAACTTGCAATATTAGGATGAATAGGAATGACGTTAGTATCACCAACCATCCTGCAGCTAAGCTTTTAAAATTACCCATAACATCTGTCATATTATCAAGCGTGTTATAGAGTACGTATGTAGCACAAACAAACATGTTCAAATATACATGCTGCATAAGAGAACTCACCGATCTTGTAAACAAGGAAGGGGTTAAGGCGAAATTCTTTGGCGATTTCACTGGTTTTGTAACTTTCTAAAATAATTATGATAATAGTTGCAGCCACAAAAATCCCACTAAGATTTAACCATAGTAACCAATTGAAAGGTTTGAAGGGAATCACTTTACTTGTGGAGGCTTTTTTCACTGTTACCAACATTGCAATACTTGTATCTAAATACGGCAACGTGAAATCGACACAATTCAAGCGATTTTCCACAATTGTGATGTCTCCAATTATAGCATCAAGATTCTGCAGTATTTTCATACACAACAATCGTTATTGGAAATGGATCATACATAGATGCATGCAAGAGTGCATGTGTAACTCTTCTAATCCTATTTACAAGTCAAAGAGATACGGTTTTTTGTCTTACTTTTAAGTCCCATCATTACATTTTCTTATAGGAATATACAATTTAATCATTCGTTTATTATTATGCAGACTTTATACTTTAGGGGTATGAATAAAGCTATTAGATTTTAATGAGATTCAAGTTTTCCTTTACACTGGTGAATAGAAGAGTATAATTAAGTTTTGTGAAGTTTGAAAGTAGAAAACACACACACACATATCATGCACTCGTAAGTATATGCCAATATAATACATGGCTTTCCATTAGAAACTAAAAGATGAATTGACAGAAGTAAAACAACTTCAAAAGAAAAGAATGAAAACTTACCTCATCTTCCATTTGCTTGCAGAGAAGGTCATCATATGTTATGGGATCACTTCTATTTTCGTTTGGCAAGAGAACAAAGTCATAATTATTTAACGGAAATGGCAACGCATCGACAGCTTTTAAGAACACAGTAATAGCAAAGCCATATATCAGGGGCTTACTAGAATTATATATATCTACATTCACAAATTCAGGAGAAGAATTTGTTTTTGGCACTCCAATTCTCAACTTTGGTGATTTGTCCAATGTGTCACCCGGCCTTAGTGGATCCTTTAGTTGGTGGTCACCAGGTGTCTTAACCGGTTTACTATAATTTTGAACAAGTCCAGTTTCAGGGCTCCAAGATCCAATGATTCTTTCTCTTGGTCCTATCACATTGTATACTTCAAGCACCGATTGATCTAGTTGTCCTTTGCTTAAACTAAAATTTAGCCCTGACTTGCCTGTGAAATTAGTAGCCCGGATTTCCTTGCCAAGTTTTGCGCCATTATTTTCTGTACCACGCTTCTCTAAAGCCACAGCCAATGCTTCAAGTGTGTGATAAGCCCACCATCCATAGATAGTTAGGCTACTATTGAACCTAAACTTGAAAATACTCTCTGAATTCTTACGAAAAGTTGTTTTGTACGAATCCATTGGCCTCACTCTCAATGCACCTTGCATGTATCCTTTCAGAGGTTTCCCAGTCGAAGCTTAAGGATCTGTCAAAGAAGATAGCTCTTGGGTAAGTATCCAAGCATATCCTTCACCCATCATGTCTTGTTCTTCCGCATACTTAATAAATCTTGTCCCGAGATCCATGCTCATATGGACAAGAAAAACATGTGTTCGCATTGTTTTTAACTCGCGAAGAATGTAGTAAATGTCAATATATGTTGAATCTGAATCAATGGCAGTTACGTTAACCATTCGTATGCCCATTTCTTTGACGAAACTGGCGAGGCAAGGAATAAGGTGACTGCCATATTCAGTTTCTTTATAAACAGGGACGATTGATCGCCACCCAAAAGCATTAATGATGTCGGCTATAGCGTGAAACTGAATGCAATTAAGGCCTTGATCGGGGGATGGAGATGGAGGTAGCAAAAGAGAGGGACCAGTTATGGGAAACCAAATAACAGGTACTTGGTTTTTCTAACCAAGTTTCACTATATATCTTGCCTGCTCAGAATTCTGGGGCCCCAATGTGGCACGCACTTTTGCTTTCTTTATAAGGTCAGAATCTGCTTGCATATGAAAGGTTGGTCTCCAAGTTCTATCACCTTGCACTACCTCTCCATGTTAACATAAAGTAAAGCCTATTTTAAACTCCCAACTCCCTCCCGTCTTTATTATGAGACACTTTCAACTCATTCATAGGGAGGAGTGACAATTAAATTCATTAATTTTATCTTAAATTGATAATAAATTTTAAATTTTACCTTATTGATGAAGTTTTGAATGAGGGAAAAAAAAAGGATAAGCCACATTTAATTGAAACATTAATTTCATGATAAAAATTTGTAAATAAGCATCAACACTCCGGGATTGACTTATGTAATATCTCAAATTTTGGGACTAAAGGCTAGAGAATAAGCCTAAATAAAGTACACTACCAAGCCCATTTTAGTAAGAGTCCCAGAAATTATAACATACAGAAAAACTCTCAGGGGCTATGAGATTTGAGCTTTACTGGGCAAATGGTTTGGCATCTGTAGACAGTATGATTAAAATGTCGGTGCAGATGTGCACAGAACACATATATAATGCCATTGGGTTGGTAGAAAGACGCCACACAACTATGTCATGACGTAAGGGACCGATTAGTCGAGTGAAATAGGCCGGTGTAGGTGTGCACATGTCATATTCAGGGCATATATGTGTACCCTACGTTTTTGAATTGGACATCGGTATGTGATGTCATGTGGGGCCCACATACATACTCTGACCTGGTGTCATTTGACGGGCTTCGATATGCGTGATGCAATCCCGAGTAAGTCCCGAGTAGAATCCCGAGTAGACACCGATAAAGTAACTTTATTAAAGTAACTTTAATAAAGTAAGTAATCATGACATAACTTTTATGTTGGCTAAATGGAAAGGTGACACATGTCCCATTAATGATGAAATGTCATTTTGCCTTTTTTGTTGGCATTTTAAGATGGCGACATGTGGCACATAAGTCAGGGGAATTTATCGGTCTCCGGTCAGGTCACCGACAACTTTCTCGAACACTGAGCCGGGGAGCCGGGGAAAATCATTAGACCCTTACTTCCTCTGACATTTTGGACGGCTAAAGGCCCAAGAAAAGATGTGGGACCCACTTTAGAAAAAAGAAGTGACACGTGTCACCGAATCAGTGGAATATCGAACAAATGGCACCATGGGATCGCGTCACTTGGCATAACTTTTTGAAACTCCTCTTAGGCCATATATTTTCGTCCAGCAGCCCAAAAAGGCAAGAAAAATCATAGAAAATAAAGAAAAAACGTTGGAGGAGAGAGGAGAGGTGAATAGTGAATTTTCAAAACTTCAATCGGCCGAATCATTACCGAATCGGCGTTTTCTCTCAAAGTACCATTCACAAACCTTATTCTACTCATCCTAAGCTTCATTTCTACGATTTTGGATTTTCATTTGGAGGTGTTTGGTGCCGTCTCCCTTGCCAGAGTACTGCCGGATTTCCGAACCAATTGCGGAAACGCGTAGAGGTAAGCGTAAGCTTCCTTTTGAACCGATTAGTTTGTTGTTTGGATGAGTTTTTGTAAGGGTAGGGTACTGTTCATTTTTGGTCCAAGGGGTATTTTTGAGGTTTAATCATATATTTATGGTTAGATAATGATTTATGATAATATTGGACCAAGTTGTTGCACAAAATTCTGAATTGGTGAATTGTTGTAGAAAACCTTGTTTTTATGGTCTGAATAGAACGTGATGAAGAAGTATGAATTTTATAATTCTGATAATTCCATTGGATTCTACACGAAAAATGGTGTAGGTATGCAAGTGTTCATGATTTTTGGATGCTTGTATATGAATTTGGAAATTTATGAAGTTGAATGTACATGTTGTTGATATGTCCTGTCTGGAACAATGACATTGTGCAAGATTTTTCATAAGGTAAACCTTGTCTAAAAATTCTGAAACTTTCCATAATTAAAGTACACATCATAATCTTTAATTTGATAGGTATTTTGTAATTTTTGGACAAGTAAATTGGGAGATATGAATTTTTGAAGTTGTGTCCTGTTTCTGGAATGAAATCTGGAACAGGTTATATTTGGAGAAATTCTGGGAATGTTTTGGCTGTGATAACCCAAATTTAGGATTTTTATGCAAAATTATACTGAAAGATCTTCAAATAGGACTTTGAACCACCCCAAGTGGAGTTCTATAGAATTAATTATGATTTTTCAAAGTTTGGTCAAAATGCTGGCAGCTTTTGGCTACCATGCGAATTTGAGAAAAAAAGTGACCAAATGTAATTAGTATGAACTCCAAGGGTGAAAGTAAGCCTTTAGGGCTAATATAGCCCATTGGGCATTCACTTTTTATGGCTCTAATAATGTCATTGCTTATCTAGGGCCATAAAGTGACAAAGAAGAAACTATGGTTGGAAGATCGAAGTATAAGAGGAGGAGGCAAAGTTCAAAAGGTAGTAAACTTACTTACTTGTATGTATGTGATGTTTATGCTGTGTATTGATTTGCTGTATTGCTTTGCTTGATTATGTGAAGCATGTATGAATGAATGAAGCTCTGTTTCTATTTTTACTATGGCCATAAGTATGTTGTACGAAACATTGAGCATGCAGAATATCATTATGTGAACATGAGCCTATGTAAGTCAAGTATATCATGCACTAGCATTCATCTTACATGCATTGTCTGTATGTTTGTTACTGAGATTCTCTCAAATCTCACCCTCCCCCACCAACTATATAGGTATATGAACAGGGAAGAAGAGAATGCTTGAAGATGATTCAGAAGGAAAGAAGATGAAGAACTGAAGACCAAATTGTGTTTAGATTACTGTGTGTATCATTATTTGCGCACAGAGAATATTTGGTGTTAAGAATACTCTTGAATTTGAATTAAACCGTAATCGAGATCAATGAGAAGAAGAATTAACTCTGATATTCAGTAAGAATAAGTCGTGAATAAGTAATTACCCCTAACAAAGTAATAATAAATGCTTCTGTGTAGGTAATTAAGGGGTATGTAAGGCGGGTGTTATAACTTATAATATGATCCAAAGAAGTTTTTTAGAAGATGCGTTCTAATGAAGACAAGAGGGAGTAACAAAATAGCTCTCTACCCTACTTTAACTTCGAGGAGAGGCTGCAGGGAGACCGGGATGGAGACCAAAAAAAAAAAGTACCATATCAGTATAATAGTAGTAAATAAAATAATATCCCCTAATTAGGACTACTTATACCTTTGATGACAAAATGGCATTTTAGGACCATTACATTAATTTACAAGATAATTAATTACTGTAAGGAACACCTGAGAATTGAGATCATATGATTCAGTGGGTCAGAAAATGCAGCATTTGAAAGGATGATCTGAAAAGAAGTATAGTGACCGATCTCTGAGTACTGTAGCTTTTTCTCAGAGTACTGTAGCTCTTTCTCGCCGTCGCTTTCGGCGTTTCAAGTTCATTTTCACCCTCACCGTGTTGGGGAAGAGTAGATCCAGGTCACCAGTTTCCGTCACCGTCCGCAGTCTGTCGGTATCTCTGAGTTCTCGCCGTAGCTCTCGGGCATTTCAGATTTCAGACTGCCAGCACCGACGTTATTCGCCGTCGCTATTCAGATTTCAGGTTCCAGATCTGAACGAAGATGCAGGGGAGATATTAGGTGTAATTGATAAAGATTTCTCTCAGCGTTTGCCGCACCAGGTGTCTGCGACCGTTACACGGAGAACAGAGCTGCTGCATTCTGCAACTCCAGTGTTGTTTCCAGATCTGTAGGCACATCCTCTTCGGCTGTTCCAGATCCGGTCTAGCCTCTTCGATTGTTCCAGATCCAGGCTGTTCCTTCATCCCTGTACGTCTTCCACTGTTGTCGCCTGGAATTTTCCATCGTCACTGTGCTGTTATTATAGATTCTTGCTGTATTGGAAAATATTTTGATATATCTTGGATAAATCCTTTTTTGCTGATCTGATGGGAGAATTGCTTTGCCGGAAAGTGCCACCGGATAGGAAAAAAGATGAAAGAGATGAAAGTGTATCACTGGTTACTGCAAAAAAATCTAAGAAAGAGATTAAAGAGGATACTATAATGAGTGATAAGATGCTTGATGCTGAAGGATGTCATGATCAAGGTGAAACAGAGCAACAATATTCTGTACCAACCAAAGCGCATATGACATATAGAGACTCACTTCTGGGTTGTAAGGGACAAGATTTCAATGGTGTGGCCTATGGGATTACGGAGATGGAGGAAGACCCACTGCTGTCGAAATTAATAGACCAGGAATGGAAATTACCTAAACCCACAGAAGAGATTAAGAACTTGATGAATATTTATCCGGTCATGCAAGATACTGTTGAAGATTTTAATGAAGGATGTCGTCCATGGAATAATGCTCTTATTATTACGGTGCTAGGAGTTACAATTAATTTCTACCGACTTCGGGAACACCTAGGACGGATGTGGGGCTTCAATGATTTTGAGCTGGTTGATCTACCAAATAATTATTTTGTAGTTAGGTTTAACAATGATGAAAGCTGGGGAAGAAAGTATAAGAAGGTTCTTTTTGAAGGACCCTGGGTCATTGCCCAACATAGTATTATTGTGCAGCGTTGGTCACCATATTTTGACCCTTTCCATAACTCTCTAGGGCGTATCGCAACATGGGTGAGAATACCAAACATACCTCTTCAATACTATACCAAGAAATACATATGGAGGCTAGGGAATATGATAGGCAAGACTCTGAAAGTTGACTTACACACGATAGCAAGTATTGATGATGATCGGGCGAAGGTGGCAAGAGGAAGATTCGCCAGAATTTGTGTGGAAATCGATTTGCAAAAGAAATTGGTTCCTAGGGTGATATGCTCATCGGCATTATTTAACGTTGAATATGAAGGATTAAGACTCATATGCTTCACATGTGGAAGGTACGGCCATAGGAAGGAAAATTGCTCTTGGATTCATACTCTAACTGATAACACATCAACGTCTACAGAGAAACATCAGACAACTCCAGCTACCTGTACTCCCAGAATGTCACCAGAGAATATGTTGCCGACAGAGACGGAAAAGTTCAGACCATGGATGCTAGTAAAAGGGGCAAATAAATCTCGAGTATCAAGATCGGAAGTAAACAAAGGCAAGATAGTTGAATATGGAACTACCTCGAGAGCAGGGAAAACAGGGTCCAAGGGTACAAATCAAACAAAATTTGCAGCGCTGGTTGATTTGAGAGAAGAGGAGGGGCATGCACATGATTCGAGGCATAAAGGAGGATCAGAGCATATCTCGGGGTTTGATGGAAGCAAAGCAGTTATGGTATATGAAGAGCAAATGGACTTGCCATATGGGAAAGTTAATTTTCAGAATAGTACAAGATATGGTCGAGTAGAAGAGGGTAAAAGAAATGGAGATGTTAAAGTCGGTCAAGGGAAAAGTAATAAAAAGCTCAATGGAGGAGGAAGAGACCTAACGATTCAGAATAATAAAACAGTAAACTTGAAGAAAGATGGAAAACCTCAAGTTAACAAGACTAATGAGGGGTTGTGGGTGGGCTCTCAGAGAACCCATTATGTGGTTAGTGGAGATCTAAACTCTAAAGAAACCAAAGTTATTACTAAAACCAACAGTCAGAAGGATAGAAATGAGCAGTTTATTCTTAATGGACGTGAGGATAGTTCTACATTTGCAGAAGATGAAATTGATAGCCAACGTGCGATGGTGGAAGGAGAAACGTCGAGGTTGGCCACAGCGGAGGGAGAGCCCCCAGACAGGTAAGTACTCATTCCTAATTTTTTTCTTTATTATTTTATGGTTTTTTATGATTATTGCTTCATGGAATTGTCGTGGAGCGGGAGGTAAATCGTTTCCACAAATTATCAGAGAAATTGTTAATAAATATGATATTAATATTATGGGTTTGCTTGAAACTCGAATTAGTGGGGATAGAGCTGAGCATGCAATTCGTCGGTTTGGGTTTACTAACTAGATCAGAGCTGAAGCCTCGGGGTTTGCAGGAGGTATATGGGTTTTATGGAATGATTCTGAGACTAATATTGAGTATATTGTGTCATCTACTCAATTTGTGCATTGCAAGATTACAAATTTAGCTTCTGGAGATGTGACTTATACAACTTTGTTTATGGGGATACCACTATTATGAAACGAAGATCTATATGGACTGATTTATGTGAGTTAGCTATGAATATTCAGGGGTCGTGGCTCATTTTAGGCGACTTTAATGCTGTTATGAGTGAAGCGGATAAGATAGGAGGGATCAGACCTACGAACCAATTAATGTTACCTTTTAAGCATTGTATCAATCAGTGTGATTTGATAAATCTTCCAGTTGTTGGGGATTGGTTTACTTGGGAAAAAATTGATGTTAGGGAACGATTAGATTGGGCCTTCTGTAACATGGAATGAGAGCAATCTCATCAACTTTTTAAGGCCTACCATCACTTGCAATTCAAATCTGATCATCGTGTGGTTGTCATATCCGATGGTGAAAATTATTGAAGAACCAAGCCCTCATCTAATCTCAAGTACCAAGTGGCATGGTCCCTAGAATCTGATTTTCCTGACATTGTTAAAAAGGCATGGGATGAGAAGCAATGGGTTGAAGGATTAAAAAGATTTGAAGATGTTTCTAAATGGAATACTAAAGTAGTAGGAAATATCCCCCAGAGGAAAAGGGCACTCTTGAAAAGACTTGAAGGAATTGATAGAGCTAAACAAGATAATCCCCATAATGGTCTTTTCAAGTTAGAAAAATCTCTTTGGCTGGATTATGTGAAATTAAGTAACCAGGAGGAAATTTTATGGTATCAAAAAGCAAGATGTAAATGGCTGTAGTTTGGGGATAAGAACTCAAAATTTTTCCATGCATCAGCGATCATGAAGAGGAAAAGGAGTTATATTGATGCTCTTCGGGATGTTAATGCAAATTGGTTGTATGACCAACAGTCATTGGGGATAATGGCGTTTGACTTCTTTAAAAACTTATACACCCGAGACTCTAATGTCCCAAACATTATGAGCTGGCCGAAAGCTTTTCCCTCACTCAACGATAACCAAACTGTTTCAATTCAAAGAGACGTGTCGGATATTGAGATAAAAAATGCAGCTTTTGAGATGGGTGTATTCAAGGCCCCTGGTCCAGACGGTATTCAGGCGCACCTCTTTCACACTCAATGGGATGTGGTTGGACCTAAAATTTGTGATATGGTGCATGGAATCTTTGCAGATCCATCAAAGTTATCTTATATAAATCACACAAACATTACATTGATTCCAAAGATAGAACACCCTGAGATGATTATGGATTTTCGTCCTATTGCTTTGTGCAATGTGAGCTACAAAATTGTTAGTAAATTCATTGCGAATAGGTTGAAATCGGTGATGGATTATTTGATTTTACCAAATCAGTGTAGCTTTATTAAGGGACGACAAGGTGCTGAGAATATCATTATTGCTCAGGAGGCCATACACACGATGCGAACTAAATGGAGAGGGCAAGGGTATGTGGCCTTAAAGGTAGATATGGAAAAAGCCTATGACCATCTTGATTGGGGTTTTCTTCAATTCACCATTCGAAGCTTGGGGCTATCAAATGAATTTGTGAACTTAATTATGAGTTATGTGTCGTCTGCTTCAATGAGGGTATCTTGGAATGGCTCACTCTCTGAATCTTTTTATCCTTCGAGGGGCGTTCAGCAAGGAGATCCACTGAGCCCATTTTTATTTATATTAGCTATGGAAAGACTAAGCCAACTTATTCAACTTGAAGTGGAGGAAGGGAGATGGAAACCATTGAAGCTTACTACCAACGGACCATTGATATCTCATCTGTTCTTCGCTGATGATTTGGTGCTATTTAGTGAGGCCTCACAGGAACAAATGGATGAAATTAGAAGCATCATGAGTTTCTTTTGTGGAGTTTCAGGTCATCGTGTGAATCTTCAAAAATCAAAAATGTTTGTTTCCCGAAATGTCCATTCGAGTAGAGCCATTGATTATAGTTAAACTCTGGGTATATCGCTAACCGCGGATCTGGGAAAATACCTTGGAGTTCCTCTTTTGCATCAAAGAACAACTAAAGTGACGTTTGCTCCGCTCATTCACAAAATCCATAAGAAACTAGCTGGATGGAAAAGGAACTACCTTAGTACTGCTGGGCGTACAGTTTTAATTAAATCGATACTCTCAGCAATCCCTACCTACCAGATGCAAACCTTGCTTATACCTAAAGGAGTACTGCAGGAAATTGAGAAAATTAGCAGAGATTTCTTTTGGTGCCAAAAGTACGAAGTAAGGAAAATGCACCTTCTAGCTTGGGATGTTCTTAAAGGAGAAAAAAAACATGGGGGACTTGGTTTTAAGGACCTTCACTGTCAAAATATGGCTTTCATTATGAAACTTTACTGGTATCTGTTAACTCACCCGAATGCACTTTGGGTTAAATGTTTAAGAAATAAATATGGGTGTGGCGATGGAAAATACCCCAAGGTTGGAAAAAAGTATCAACAATCGGTAGTATGGCATGCAATCATATCTGTGTGGGATAAATTCATGAAGGGAGTTAGATGCAAATTAGGTACTGGAGCCAACACGAAAGTTTGGATAGAGAAATGGCTACCTCTTGATCGGCCCCTCTTAGAATTTGTGGATAAAAACTTCCATTTGATTGATCCTGAGGCGAAGGTGAATCAGTTTCTTACTTCCACGGGTTCTTGGGATATTGTGAAATGGAGGAATTTTCTTCCTACATGGGTCATTCAGAAGATCCAATTAGTACAACCTCCGAGAGGCTTGGGTGATGATGGGTTCTATTGGAAGGAATCGACTGATGGTAATTTTAATGTGAAATCTGCTTACGGCCTTACTCATAATTGCCTGAACCATATGCATGATCCTATGTGGCAGACCATTTGGCGATGGGATATCCCTAAAAGGGAAAAATTCTTCATGTGGCAAGTTCTCCATGAGAGAGTTCTAACAAATTCTCTGAGAGCAAAACGTATCCAGTCTACATCCCCTAATTGTCCGTTTGAGTGCAGTATGGAGGAGTCTATTATTCATACCTTGAGAGATTGCGAGCCTGCAAAAAGCACGTGGCTGCAATTAATTAACCCATTATATATATCTGTATTTTTTAGTTGTGATTTGCAGGTATGGTTGAGGTGGAACCTGAAGAATAATCCGGCTTCTCGGCAATTCGCAAGATGGCCATGGAGTAGGATTTTTGGATTAGTGTGCTGGATACTGTGGAAGAACCGGTGTAGAAAGGCGTTTGATGGTGTCAGCGACTCTCCTCAAGCCTTAGTGAACCGCTGCATATATCAACTCATGGAGGGGGTGGAGAATGACAAATACAAGCATCACATATTTCAGATTCAAGACAGAACAAACAGTAGATGGACCAAACCGCCAGCAAGCTATGTTAGAGTGGATGTGGACGGATCAGTGTCTAACCAGCATCATGCTACAACTGGAGGGCTGATTCGTGATGAAAGAGGTCATTGGGTGGCGGGTTTTCAGCAAAGAATTGGATATGCACCTTCCACTGCAGCAGAGGTCATAGCTATTGGCACAGGGTTGAAAATGTGTAAAATGTTGAATCTTTCAAAAATAAAATTGTTTTCTGACTCTATTGAGGCTATGCAGCTATTGCTAACCGATTGTGGTCATGAACATCCGCTCAGAGATGAAATAGGTGATGTCAGGTCACTTATCTCCTCGGATTGGGACCTAGAGATAATACATGTGAAGCGTGAAGCCTTAAGGAGCGCTGACTTCCTTGCTCGTACTGCCCATAAAGCACAGTCAGATTTTACCATATTAAATGAACCACCAATATGGTGCTGGGTCCAAATGAATCAAGATTTAAGAGATGCTGAACTAGGGGTTTCATCCCACCTTGACACAGACTTTTGTTGAGATGTAACTTTCAAGCGTAATGCTTGCCATTTTATTCAAAAAAGATAATTAATTACTTAATTATTATAATTTTATCAAGTTCAACTCAATCCTTATAATTTGATTCACCTACTCAATTCCTAAAATTGCATCATTTATTAAAGAAACCTTCAGTCTCTTATAACCTATCCTATGTGGCACTAACACCATTAAAATTTATTAATTTGTCAACAAACATAGTGTTAAAATATCACTTTTCATTTCTAAAGACATATCCTAATCCAATAAGTCATCGAAACCCAACTTATCTAAACTTTTCTTAACCACAAAATTGTGATAA
This sequence comes from Albizia julibrissin, assembly GCA_037074505.1. Taxonomy (NCBI): domain Eukaryota; kingdom Viridiplantae; phylum Streptophyta; class Magnoliopsida; order Fabales; family Fabaceae; genus Albizia; species Albizia julibrissin. The sequence continues at coordinate 38,414,861 of CM073487.1, forward strand.
TTTATTTACAGAAATTCCTAAAAAATACTCTGAAAAAATCAAAATCACAAACAGGGCGTCAAATAATTAACAATTCCAAATCAATTCATTGTACCAAAATGAAATTTTGAAATATGTGATTTTACAATAATATTGCTCCTTTACTTAAAATAGCCACATCAGCACCCATCGTCAGCGGCCGATCACTTGAGCTCCTATAATCCTTGTTTGCCACCTGCAAAGTCAGCTGCTATCTAAGAAAGTGTTGTCATTTTACTAAGCAAGTGTAATAAATAGCTGATGAAGTGTAAAATTGATGATATTTACTACACATTATTTTCTGCTCATATGTAAAATTGACTGACTGACCATTTTTCTTCTATTAACAATTGTCCTTGTTTCTTTTTTTATTTTTTTTGTAACTAATGTTATTTTGCTAATATTATTTTGATTATTCATTAAAAAAAATGACAACACATTTCAACAAATTTTGTAATTGGATGTTTCAGCTTTCAAGATATTTAAGCAAATTTCATACTTGAAATGTAGTAAATAACTAATCAAATATGGTAAATATTTAATAAAGTGTAGTAAATTAAATATCCCAAACAACGACAACACATTTCAACAAATTTTGTAATTGGATGTTTCAGCTTTCAAGATATTTAAGCAAATTTCATACTTGAAATGTAGTAAATAACTAATCAAATATGGTAAATATTTAACAAAGTGTAGTAAATTAAATATCCCAAACAACCAACTGTGAGATTTGTTGAAATATGCATGCCACCATTTGTAAATAGCTAATGACTAGTCGTTGACCCCAAAGCTCTAACAGCCGCTAGCGAAGGGTAATGAGGTTTTTTTTTAGTGAAAAATACTATTACATAAATCATGCTATATGATAGTTATTAACTACCATACATCACAATTCCGAAACCATTATATATGCGGGTGCTATAAAAGCTAGTCGCAAATACATTACAGTTGCGAATCGTTATTTATTTCAAACCTATTATAATGGTTGTAATATAACACCCGTTATGTATTGAAATTTGGTGAAGCTATGATGTGCATAATGCTGTCATATAATAAATAATGGTCTCAAGAAAGTAACCGTTGTAAAACTCTGCAACATACATAACGTTGCTTTCAAAATATCCGTTATATAAAAGTTTAGCATACATAATGGTCTCTATATAACAACCGTTATATATTTGCTATAAAATGCTAACAGGTTTAATGAAACAACCATCATATATAGTATATTAATATATAATGGTTTGAGTTTAATAACCATTAATTTTTAAAGAATTTTTTTTTCAAACAAAAAGGGGATTATCCTTTCACCCTTGCATGCAGAATGAAATTGTACACAAATTTATATATTATAGAAGAAGAACTCATAATCTCGAACTTGGCAGGCTATTACGGTAGTCTGGGAGAATTTTTCTGAAGGGGGTAGGGAAAAAGACAAGTAATGGTCATAACACTAGCTTTTGGTGGGACTTATAGACTCCTCTTGATAGACCTCCCATTTCTTACGTCTATCAACATGTTCAGATCAATGCAATGGATAAGGTAAAGGACCACAGGTAAATGGAATATTTATAAATGGCATGGAATTTTGCCCCCAAGAATCATGATATGTTGTTGCGTATTAAACCACCCACCAATGTTTCTAGTGATTGTTTTTTGTAGCGGCCAGCAAAGGATGGGAATTTTTCAGTCAAGGCGGCTTATGAATTCATAGTTGGGTTAGAAGAAGGAAATGTTTCAAGATTATGGGATCACTTATGGGAAGTGGCAAGTGCCTAATAAGATCAAGCTATTCATGTGGCAAGTCTCGCATAAAAGATTAGTTACTAATGCACTAAGAGCTAAACGTGGTCTAAACACATCGAGTGAGTGTCCTTATCAATGTCAGAGAGAGGAAAGTGTCCTTCACTTATTGAGAGATTGTGAGTGAGCAAAAACACTATGGAAAAAGATTTTATCTCCTAATTATCTACCTAGTTTCTTTTCTAGTAACTTACAGGTTTGGCTTCACTGGAATGTTAAGCACAACCTAGAAAGAAAGTTGTTCAGGGCAACACATGGTCTAGATTTTTCAGCTTGGTTTGCTAGATCTTATTTAATACCTTATTTCCAATAGCCTCAAATGAGTACAAAAGAGTAGAGAAATCCATTGTGAAACCAGGATTTGAACCCGTACTACCCAACTTTTAAAATCTTTCACAAATTTTCACTATTAACTCAAGATTTGAACCTAGGGTTGAGATGGTTTTTCAAAGGGTAGAAAAATGTTGCAATCATTCCCATAAGTTTCATTACATCACCAATACCTCATTGGCTCTTAATTTCATTATATCAGAGTATGCGAGCGATTTACTTGCCTTTTTAATGAAATTAGAGCTATTCTCTGCTCATACTACATTCATTTGTTTATACACATAAAATGTATAGCCGCATAAAACTATCAAAACATTTACACCAAAATACAAAAAGATAGTGTCTTACACTACGATCTTCACTTCACCTTCAGAATTCCTCTTTGCATATCTCCTTGCATTCTTCACCTGTACTCAATTCACCTATATGGTTGGGTGAGGAAGAGTGAGATTCAAGAGAATCTCAATAGCAAACAATACCACTATGCATGCAAGATATATATTTAATGCATGACATGCTTGCCTGTCAGACTTCATGCCAACATAATGACATATTTGCATGCTCAATGTTATGACATACATTTGGCCATTGCATAATATAACAGAGTTTCAATCAATCAACTATGCTCAACACAAATAGGCAAAGCAATCACATAAATCAATGCAAAAATATACATATCAAATACATGCAGGCTAGGTAAGTTCACTACCTTAACTGACCTTCCATTATCCACTGTCGATTCCACAGTCTTTAGTCCAGCTCGGAACAACTGTCCAATCCTAAAATTTCCAATTTATAATAAATGAGTTATTATTCATTCATAACTTATTTTAAACTCATATTTATGGTTATCTATCACAGTTTTAATAGTTTATGCACAGTACAATTCTGCCAGTGCAATTTCACTGTTTTTCCAGAAATTGGCAGATTTTCAGTCAACTTTGAAAAATCATAATTAATTTTAGGAAAATCAAATTTGACTCATTCCAAAGCCTAAACTAAGATATTTAAATTTAATTTTGGTTGTTCCAACCATTGATATCATAGTTTTCCCAGAAATTCGCCAAACCTGAACTGTTCCAGATTATCTTCCAGAAACAGAGCCTGACTTTGGAAAATCATATCTTCTAGTATACTTGTCCAAAAATTACAAAATGCCTATCAAATTAAAGGTATATGTCTTTAATTTAATTCTGCCAAGTTTCATAATTGTTGGACAACATTTTCCCTACGAAATACATTGTACAATGTCACTGCCTCACATGAGGCAAATCAACCAACATGCACATTCAACTTCATAAATTTTCAAATTTATATACAAACATCTAAAAATCATGAACACTTTCATACCTATACAATTTTTCCTTCTAAATCCAATGGAATCATCAAAATTACAAAATTATCACCCCTTCACTACATCTTGTTCAGAACAGAAGGTTAGGGTTCTTAGGAAGATTTTGATGTTTTGTTGTTTTCTCTGACTTAATCACCTCCTTACCACTTTTAATCACATGATTAACCATTTAAACACTAAATGGACATGTTTAAAGGAAATTTGGGCAGCATTTCTCCATGGTTTTGCTTCAACCCATTTTTGAAAATCAAGAGAAAACAAGGCAATATTCACCAACAACCACAACAACAACATAACATAAGGCAAGATGATCAAGTTTTAGTGATTACCTCTTGATTTCTTGGCTTTCTCTCTCTAAAATTTCACTGTTCACTCTCTCATCTCTCTTGATTTATCTTGTTAAACATGAATTTCAAGAAGGAGAAGACTTTAGAAGTGGTCCCAAGGTGATTAGAGAGCAAAATCAGTAAGTTTCATGCATCTTACCTTGAGTTTTTTGGCTTGAAAACCCTAGAGCTCTTCTTGGTTCTTAAAGTCCTCTTGAACTCATTCTCTCTCTTTTGGTTTCAGTTTTGCACGAAATGAAGATGAAAAGATGAAGAGAAGGGTGATTTAATAAATCACTCTTTTTACTTTCCAAATGCTTGTTTTCCATTGGACCAAAAATGCTATTTCTTGTATAATATTACTTTAATATAACCACATAAATATATTTCTCTTCCTTCCTCTTTATTTGGCTGTCCAAGAAGAGAAAAAGAGAATATTAAAGATGACTTATTGCACTTCCAACAATTGTTGCTTACAATTCATTAATCAAGGTCATTTGTTTTTTTGACCTTTTGACTTTCTACTTTTCCTCTTCTTGACTTAATATCCACCAAGTAAATTAATTTTCCCTTGCTTTCTCCCCAGTTCAGCCAATATTTATCCCAATTAAAGGGAAAATAAATGGTTGTTGGTTTTATTGGTCAAATGACCATTTTGCCGTTACATTTTTGTGATTTTTGTACTAGCTGAAAAACTGAGAAAAATTTTCATTAAACTTTGAAAATTTATATCTAATTGTGTAGATATCCAATTGAGGTGGTTCTAAAGGATATGCAACTATTATTGAGTCTAGCTTTAAGGAAAAATATAAAATTTGGCCAATTGGAAGCTCACACTTCCCAAAATTATTGTTTTTAGGCGCTGCCACTGAGAAAAGCCAGTTTCACTGGGCTAGCTTCAAAAATACATAACTCTTTGTGTACAGCTCCAAATGACTCATATGACTATTAATTTAAAACTTGATAAGTCTACTTTTGTAATATCCTGAATTTGGGACTAGAGGCATAAGATTAAGCATGGATTAAGTGGACTGCTAGACCTTGGTTTAGCAAATGTCCCTATGAGGCATGTTTAAATTCCCCAAAATTCTTTTATATCATTGGATATTAAAATGAATTATATTGGTGAGCTAAAGAGCTCGAGAAATAACAAAACGAAGTGATTGGAAGTCACACATAATATAGTAAAGTGAAACACAAAGTAATTTTGCCACCGGTGAAATTCCCGGTGTGGCAGTGGTGATTGTGTGACATCTTTCGATAGGTAAATGATGGTGAAAAATTATGAAACTTTCCAGAATTAAATTAGACTTATCAAGATTTAATTTGATAAGTCATATAAGTTATTTGGAGTTGTACACAAAGAGAAATGAATTTTTGAAGTTAGCCCAGCGAAATTAATTATTTTGTGGGACAGCATTCAAAGATTAAAATTCTGGAAATAGTGAGCTTCCAATTAGCCAAATTTTATATTTTTCCTTAATAATAAACTCAATAAGGGTCGCATAGCCTTTAGAATCACTCCAATTGGACATTTGTACAATTAGATATGAATTTTCAAATTTAATGAAAAATCTGCAGAATTTGGTATTTTGTGCGAAAATTCAATTTCTGGGCCAATAAGATTGTGACACGTGGCAGATGAGTTGGCTGATGCATTTATCCATTAATTCATCATCATCTTCAGCCATTTTCTGCATGAAATATCCTAGAGAAAGAGAGAGAAAAGAGAGAGATGGAAATGGAGAAAGAAGAGAGAGGAAGTTCTTTCCTCCGAAATACTGCCGAAACGACATCCTCTCTCAAAGTACCCTTCAGGAAACTTCTTCTACTCATCGAGATCTTCATTTCTACGGTTTTGGATTTTCATTTGGAGGTGGTTGGCACCGTCTCACCAGCCGGGGTGTTGCCGGAATTCCAAACCGTTTATGGAAACGGGTAGAGGTAAGCGTAAGCTTCCTTTTTAACCGATTGATTTGTTGTTTGGATGAGTATTTTGGAAGTTGGGTACTATTCATTCTCATAAGAAAATGGTATTTTCAATGGCTAAATCATGTCTAGTGAGTGTTTAAATAGCTAATCATTTGATTAGGAGTAGCAATGAAGTGATTAAGCCAAAGAAAACAAGAAAACAACAACATTTTCCTAAGACTCTGTTTTTCTGTTCTGGCTGTGATGTAGTGCTGAGAATTTGATAATTTTGATGCTTCCATTAGATTTAGGATGAAAAATTGTGTAGGTATGCAAGTGGTCATGAATTTTGGATGCTTGTATATGAATTTGAGAAATTATAAAACATATGTGTGAATGTTGCTTAATCCGCCCTGTATGGCAGTAAGTGTTGGGTGTGATATTTCAAAGCCTAAACCTTGTCCAAAAATTCTGATATTTTTCATGCTTATAGTAGATATTTTAATATTTAATTGGATAGGTATTTTGTAATTTTTGGATAAGTAGGCTAAGAGTTATGATTTTTCAAACTCTGATCATATGAATCTGGGAACTTCTGGAGCAGTGTTCAAACGAATTGAAATCTGTAATTTTTTGAGTGTATTTATATTATGGGAGTATTTTTAAATTAAACTAGACTTAACAATGGTCAATGAGGAATTGGAACCAGCTCAATTGGATTTTTTTGGATTTAGATATGAATTTTGGAACTTCTGCCCTGTTTCTGGAATGTGATTTGAACAGGTTGAGTTTGGCGAAATTCTGGGAATCTTTTGGCTGTGATAGCTATAATTTAGTATTTTTATGTGAAAATATAATTAAATAGCTTTCTATAGAATTTTGAGCCATTCAATTTGAATTTTTCTATAATTAATGGTGAATGTTTAAAGTTGGTGAAAAATCTATCAGCCTTATTGCGAATTTAAGACTTAATGGCACAAATGTAATTGGTATGAACTCCAAGGGTGAAAGTAAGTCTATAGGGCTAATGTGGGCCATTGGGTATTCACTTTTCATGGCTCTAATAATGTTATCACCTGCCTAGGGCTATGAAGTGATAAAGAAGGAGCAATGGTTAGCGGATCAAGGGACAAGAAGAGAAGAACATAAAGTTCAAGAGGTAGTGAACTTACCCTTTCTGCATGTAGGTGATATGTATGTCTTGCATTGATTATGTGGCTGCTTTGCCTATTTGTATGGAACATGTATGATTGGTTGAAGCTCTGTTATATTTGTGCAATGGCCATATGTATGTCATAACATCGAGCATGCAGCATGTTATTATGTTGGCATGAAATAGTATAGGTAAGCATGTGATGCATTCATATATATCTTGCATGCATAGTGGTATTGTTTGCTACTGAGATTCTCTCGAATCTCACTCTCCCCAAACCAACCATTTAGACAGGTGAAGAATGCGGGAAAATGCGTAAAGGGGTATTGCGAGGAAGAATGGAAGATTGACAGAGCAAGACACTCTGTTGTAATTGATTTAGAGATTTGATTGCCGTATGTAGCTATACATTGTATGTATGTAAATAAACACATAAAGTTGAGCAGAGAGGAGCTCTAGTTAAAATGAAGGTAAGACGCTCGCATATACTCTGATATAATGAAATTATGAGCCAATGAGTTTTGATGATGTGGTGAAAGTTATAGAAATGTTGAAAAGTTTTTATTTACCTCTAAAAAACCCTCTCAACTTTAGGTTCAACTCCTGAGTTGAGATTAGTGATTTGTGAATATTTTCAAGAGTTGGGCAACCCGGGTTCGAATCCCGGTCCCACAAACAATTTCGCTACTCATTTACAATCATCTAGGGTTATTGAGAATAAGGTATTACAACTTTCATTCTGGAAATTTGGAGATTTTTTGGACATCATTTTCCCCTTGAAAGATGTCATGCAACACAACTGCCACATAGGAAAATTCACCGGTAGCAACACCACTTTGTGTTCCAATTAACCATGTTGTGTGTGACTTCTAATTGCACCCAAGATCTTTAATTCATCATAATACTCCCTTTAATACCCAAGGTATAAATAAATTTTTGAGGAATACAATCATGCCTTATTATGAACCAGGGTTTAGTAGTTCACTTAATCCAGGCTTAATCTCAAGCTTCTTGTCTCAAAATTTGGGATATTACATCTTATAGACCACTAGATACAGTTATGTATTCCACCACCTCCTTCACTATAATCTTTAGCAAGTCCAGTTGTAGGGTTCCAAACATACCCATCACCGATCATCTCTTTGTTCGGTGCAGACAAAATAAATCTTGTTCCCAAATCCATGCTCATATGGACAAGAAATACATGCATGTGTTCTCATGTTGTTTAACGTGTCAAGAATGGTGTTAATTCCAAGATCTGTTGAACTTGAATTGATGGCTGTTACGTTAGCCATTTGTATGGCCATCTCTTTCAACACCTTGGTGAGGCATGGAACAAGGTGACTGCCATATTCAGTCTCTTCATAAATTGGGACAATTGATTGCCACCTAAGAGAGCTAATAGTGGCAGCTATAGCTTGGAACTAATAGCAATTAAGGCCTTGACTGGTGTAGATAGAAGATGGCGATGGAGGAGGCAAAAGAGATGTGCCAGTCATGGGAAACCAAACAACAGGTTTTTGGAATACTACCTCACCAAGTCTCACTATATACTTTGCTTGCTCTAAGTTCTGGGCCCCCAAGATGGCATGCACTTTTTCATTCTTCATTAGTTTATGAGCTGCTTGCATATCAAATTAAAGGATTTAGTCTCCAAGTTTTACCACCTTGATCTCTCCATGTTAACATAAAATAAAGCCTATTTTGTAACAAAATAGGTCAACTCTATGTTAACTTTATGCGGCGACAATGAAAAGTCGCCGCTGAAACTTAGACTTTTAGCGACAATAATTAAGTCCCCGCTAACACATGGCATGCAATGAGGTAGCAAGGGACAAGGTGACATGTGGGCCTCAATGATGAAGTGGACAGCGGTTGGCCCGTGATGACGTGGACGGCCGGTGATGGGTGGCTGTTGACCGCCGGCATAATTTTTTTTAAAAAAACTGACACTTTCAGCAGTGAAAAAAATAAGTCGCCACTGAAAATATACTTTTGGTGGCGACAATAACTTTCAGCCATAGCCGCAACAACAATGACTTGGCGACGACTTTTTGTCGCTACTGAAAACTTTTAGTGGCGACTTTTAGACTTTTAATGGAGACTTTTGTCACCGCCGAAAGTTTTTTTTTTGTAGTGTATAGGTCTACTCTAAATTAGCTTGGAGAGCAATTTTGCCCCGAAAGTCCATGTGTCTACTTCATTTTTTTTCACCTTAACAAAAATGATGTAAATGACACGTGGACTGTCAGCTCAACATCTTTAGTCAATTAATAGTTAAAATTAACTAGGATAACAGTTAGGGAAAACGGGTTCCCTTTTTGACACTTATAGGATAAAATTGCTATTCGAAAACCTTCTGAGGTAAAATTGACGCTTAATCCATATTTTTATGAACATTCTCTGAATTTTTTTTCCTGCAACATTCTCTGAATTTAGGGCCATACATTGATTCTAGTGAGCCATTAAGACCCAGCTCACATTATTTTTTTATAAAAAATTATGATAATTTATCTATTTCCCTGTATCCTGTTAAGCTATATATTTTACCTGCCTTAAATATGTGCTGCACTGTTTTCCTCATCGAATGTAGCAAATATCCAATGAAGTGCATTAAGCAAGACGGATTAAGAATTTTAATATTTTAAGGGTATTTTTCTTATGCATTCTCATGATTTTGTTTGGAATAGCGATTGAAATCTCCAAAAATACTTTTCAATCGTGATTTATGATATACGATATAGCTTTTACGGTCTACGAGGTAAATATATAGATGAGTATTGTCTCAATTTACGTGAATCGGATTTATACGTAAGTATAAGCTAAACCAAATTAGAAAATCGGAACGTGCTTATCCTTTGGCGGGAAAAATTAAAAGAAAAAAATTTGAGTACAGAATTTTGTATAATTAATTTTTTTAAAGTGACGCCCTATATCTGTATAAGAAAATCGGAACGTGCTAATCCTTTGGCGGGAAAAATTAAAAGAAAAAAATTTGAGTGAAATTTTGGTAGTCCTCCATGATTGATTAAAAAAAAAAAAAAAAGGAGCACAAGACGCGGGACAGGATGATGTGATGCTGTGAGACAGAAGACCGCAACATATGAATCAAACAACTTATCGAGCCCACGAGTTTAAATAAATTTATAAAAGAAATATACTAAACTTGATCGTGAGTTAGAGTTGCCTACTCAGCTATTAAAATTATATAATTAAATAATTATAATATAAAAATATAAAAATTTGTTTTAAATATTTTTTAAAATCAATTAATTGAAATTAAATCCATTAACACTCTTAATTTATGATACTCAATAAAGAGATTTCTATGAATTTCACATATATATGAAATCACTGGACATTATTAAATCCAAAATGTTAAGATGAGTTTAAGGGGAAATTGACATGATTTTATAAGTTAAAAATGTAAATGGTAAACTTATTGATTGAACTCAAAAGTTCATTCAAATTTGTAAATAGTGCAAATTTATAAGCAAGTTAACATAATTTTATAAGTTAAAAATAAATAAAAAATTAATAAATCAATTGGCGAGTTTGAGAAGTATGCATATTAGTCATACGAAAAAATGGAGAGGGCATTATTTATATTTTGAAAAATAATTTAATGAAAGAAATCAATAGTGTTAGTTTTCTTCATAAACATATATGTTATCTCTTCATTATTGTTTTAAAATTTTTTAAGTGAAGAACATAATAAAGAATTTATATGAACATATATTTATTCATAATTATATAAACGAGCTAAGAATACTTCCATTTAACTTATCATAATAAAAAATAATTGTTATTGCTTATTATCATGGTCAAAAGAAATAAACATGCCTTTAATAAAAACAAATGGGATAGTATAATTGTTAGACCATGTAGTTTACCTTTATTTTTATTTTAGTCCTTAAAGTTTAAAACATGTAATTTTGGTCCCTCAAATTTCCTTTATATAAAATTGTTAGTCCCTATAATTTGAAAATGACTTAAAACTAGATTAATATTGGTAAGTTTGGTTACATGTTACTAATATAATGCCGTTAAGTTTGTGCTAACTGGACAAACTAAGGTGGCAAAAAAAAAAAAATTGTCACCCATTCTGACCTGGACACAAAAACCAAAAAGAAGAAAACAAGGTTTCATATACCGCCACACAACCCACCGTTGGTAAGATTTCAGATCTTCATCCCCTCCTTAAAACTTAACCTCCATCGCAGATCAAAATGCCCTTGTAATAATTTTTTTTTTAAAAAAAAAACTCCTCCAGTGAACAAAAACATCACCATGATCGTGAAGAAAAAGGATGTCAAGGAGGACTATAACAAAAAAAGGAAGTCAACGAGAACGAAAGATTTCAGACCACTATCTCACAAACCACCATCAGAACTATTTTAGAACTTCATCTCCTAAAAACTCAATCTCCATTGCAGATCAAAATTCCGTAGTAAATTAAAAAACTATTCCTATAAACAGAAAAAATGGTCATCATCGTGAAACAAATGGAGGTCAAGGAGGAAGATCCAAAACCTAGATCTTGTGTTCATGTAAACATCATCATTGTGGAGCAAACATTGTTGTCATCAACAAACAACTCCTCCCAAATCCAAAATCCAAAAATTGTGAAGGCAAAAAATAGTTCAAACAAGGTCTCAGTCGCTTAGCAAGATGGGTGTGGTTGCTCGAAACACAAAAAATGGCGTGCAGGCATGGCTCCTTTTCAGGAAACACATACTCACCGGAATTCAGATCTGGGCACTCCACAACCTTCGGATTGGAAGGCTTAGGCAGCAAACAGAAGTTGCGAGATATATTTCTAATTTCACAACCAAAAGTTTGTATATTAAAAAAATATTAGTATCAACACCTACATCCCATCTTTTAACAAAATTTTGGTTATAGTCATTTATAATTAATATTGATGGTCTTTTGCGTGCCAATATTTTCTTTTTAAAAAAAATTACAATTGCCAAATAATATTTAAAGCAACGCACACAAGCTAGGAAGCAGGATGAGTAGGGTATACTTTATCCCTTTACTAAAAAAAAAAAAACCACTTCCAAAAGTGACAAAGATGGATGTAGTTGTTGACGCCAAACCGCAGTTTTAAAGTTTTTTTTTGTTGAGATAAAATTTTTTTCATATATTTATTTTATTAATCATAAAAATTATTTTTTAAAAGTTAATCCAAACACATATTAAAAGAATTATTGATAAAAGTTTGACTTTCAATAGCAAATCTAAATCTTAATCTTAAAAGACAAGCTCTTAGAAACAACGCTACAAAATCAGTACTAAATTCAGTGGCAACCCCTTAAGTCACTGCTAAACAGTTGTACTTTTAGCTTGTCGCTGTTAAAATTCTCACTTTAGCACGGATTTTTTTGCTATCAGTGCTAAAGGTCATACTTTTTTAGTCACTGCTAAAGATGATATTTTTAGCGGCAACTCATACTTTCTGCGACTACTTTTTTAGTCTCTTGCTAAATACAAGATTTTTAAAGAAAATTCTTCAATTAATAAGGAATGTAACTTTTTTGTTTGAATATAATATTTAGCATCCCACTATATTAAATATGCTATTTCTCATAAAATAGTAATGACTTTCCATTTTTTCATAGGTTTCATGCTTAAATTGATACTTTAATTTAAAATAAAGGGTTATGGTGCAATAATGCATAAGATTTTCCTAAAAGTGTGCCTAATACCAAATATTTTTTTTAGGGGCAAAAGTATCTATGAAATTTTAAAATAGGTGCAAAAATACACATTAACCATTAGTTTAAATTTTTCAAAAGTTAAGGTGTAAAAATACACACAAGATTTTTCTAAAAGTACATCCAACACAAATGGTTTTTTAGAGGCAAAAGTAACTATGGACTTCCTAAATGTGTCAAAATACACATTATTGACTATTAGTTGACTGTCTGTTTGAATTTTTTGATTGAAAGTGGTGACATTGAAGATGACGTGGATGATTAAGGAACAACTTAGAGAAAAATACTTACATACTCTAGGAGTATCATGTCATCTAAACTCTATCCAATGAAAACATAACAACTCAAATCATTTGAATCCTAGTTGGCTGATAACTTATTTAAAAAAAATTAAATTTTATCTTGTTTTTAAGAAAAATATTGGTTGATCATTTTTTTAGTTTTTTTAATTAAGATGTTTTTTCTTAAAAATAAGATAAAATTTGATTTTTTTTCAAATGAGTCATCAGCCAACTAGAATTAAAATCATGAGTTATTATGTTTTTATTTGACAGAGTTTAGATGATATAGTACTCTTGGAGTATGTTAGTATTTTTTTCAATTTGCATCTATTTTAAAAGTTTATAGTTACTTTTGCCCCTAAAAAAATAATTCGTATTGGGCGCACTTTTAGGGTTTGTTTGGCAGGAGGGGAAGGGAGGGGAGGGAAAATTTTTATGAGTTAGATTTTAAAAAATTGGAGAAGTGGGGTTATAAAATTTTAATAAAGATAAGATGTAAAATAAAAAAGTAAGAAAAATTAACTAAAAACTTCCAACCCCACTTCTTCAATTTTTTTAAATCCAAGTCATAAAAATTTTTCATCCCCTCCCCTCCCCTCCAAATCCTTCATACCAAACAACCCCTTAGTAAAATCTCATATATATTTTTGCATCTTAATCCTAATATATATATATAATCACAATTTTTGTCAAAATAATATATTTCTATCATGTTATGTATTTTTTTTAATACTATCTTGAATATAATATGAGTCATATAATATAATATTTAATTTTTATAAATTTATAATTTAAAATAAAGATAATAAAAAATGAAAACATATATAAAAGTATATCAATAATATTTCAAAAAATTATATAATTATTTGAAAATGAAAATAAATTTTTAAGTAAGAAAAAAATACATATAATATAAATTATAATGAACTTTGTTTTTTAATTATATATATATACACACACACACTTTTTTATATAAAGGATGCCGGTTCCGCTTAACTGACATGGTAAGGTGTCCTTTAACAAACATTTAATTTAATTTGCTCGTCTTTGAAAAACCGTAAAAAATTTTGCTTTTGGGGTCCATGCATTGCCATCTTCTGTTCATTGCTTTTAGTAATAAAGACAGTGGGATATTAAAAAATGGATAATGTAAGGTAGTGGGATATTATCATATTAAAACTTTGATGGTAGTTACTGGCCTAGAAAAACTTTGATGGTAGTGGTGTATTAAGAAAGTTAATACTAGGGTAAAGCAAGGTAATGGATTAAAAAGATCTCATCAAAGTATCTTTTAATTAAAGTCATATAAAAACAAAACTTCGGTTGACCAAAAGAATGTTATGACCAGCTTGTAATTTTTTTTCCTGGCCTGAGACCAGCAGGTTGTAATATAACATTTGAATATATCAAAGAATGAAGTGGTTTTTTAAATGATAATCCCAGACTTACATTACATCTATACAAAATTTGAATTCACAACCTGACATGTAATAAAAAATAAAATTAAGAGAAAAATTTAATATTACTGAGCTATAAGGCTCCGATAAAGAACGTAGCATTTGGTAGCTTATAAACAATACTTGTAGGAGATTTTTATAGGCATATTGATTTGTAGATTCTTTAAATCGTTAAAACATAAAACTTTCCCCCCATAAATTGAAACGGATAAATTTTAAGGACAGTTGGTAAACAAACATCCCCCAATTAATATGAGGATCTTATTATTTAAGTACTTTTCAAATTTAAAGGCATACACTCAAACAACTTACCTAAATTCTTTTTACCTATTTTATCTATCTCTCCCTGTATCCCCCCCCTCCCCTTTTCTCTGTAAAGCACCTGCCTCAAACTATGTACTATTGTCATTTAACTTCTAACAAACTGTCTTTATTTAGCGTTAAAGGAATAAATTTTTGTTAGTAAATTACCTTAAAAAGAAAAAGAGAATATCTTAAGAAAGAAAATCGGAACGTGCCTATCCTTGGGGGAAGGGGAAATTTAAAAAACTGAAGTGGAATTTGGGGAGTATTACATGATTTATTGAAAAAAACTACACAATGACATAGGCTGGAGTGACGAGTGAGAGAGACGCAACACATGAATCATGTGGTCGCATTAACAAAGTGATATAGCTTCGATCAATGGATGCGTGACTCCTATTTTTAATCCCACATGCTTTTAATTAATTAAGAGAAAGTGCATAATAAAAGGGAAAATGTATATTTTGATGTCTACCAAATAGTATTTTGGTCTTTTCTTATTTATAAGTCACTCTCAAGACTCAATATGGGTTACCAAAACTAAGTAAAACGTTAAATCTCATTAGTTGTACCTACAAATTTAATAAATTTTTAACTTTATTCTTATTAAATATACATATTTTGCTTCTATTTTATTAAAATAAATCAACATTTAACTAGGGTAAATGAGTAAACTTGAAAGAAGTTAAAAAGCCAATAACATGCCTTATAAACAAGACCAAAAAATTCATTCTCCTTCTTTTTTATAAATAGGATCAAATGAGTATATTGAAATGTAGGTACATTTTTCATGAAAAATGGAAGGAGTATTATTTATATTTTAAAAAATAATTTAAATGAAAAAAATCAATATATTTAATTTGAATCAAGTATATGTTTAGTTCTTTAAATTTTCATCAACTTTTAGTTTAGTCCCTTAAGTTTAAAAAGTAAACTTTTAGTCCTTTAATCTTAACACCATTAGTTTAATTTATAAATAATATTGACTTAGCAAATTCAAATGGTGATTCTACAATTAAATGATGATAAAGCATGTTCAAATTTTAAAACAAAAATGATTATTTAAGCATATATGTCATCATTGAATTGTAGAATCACCATTTGAATTTGTAAAAAGTCAATATTTTCTGTTAAATGAAACTAACTTTCTGTTAAATGAGACTAACAGTGTTAGAGAATCAAATTGAAACTTGATACAAATTTAAAGAACCAAATACATTTAGCCATTTAATTTTCTTAATAATGGTATACCTTATCTCTTCATTAATTTGTGTTATTTTTTTCTAACTGAAAAATACAATGAAGACTTTATATGAACTAATATTTATTATAAATGGCTATGATATTAAATATAAGACATTTTTAACTACCTCATTACAAAATGTAGTTAAATTGTTACTGTGGTCTCAAAAAGAAATATTAGTAATTTTTCACTTTTACCGGTCTTTAAAACATATATGTGTGTGTACACACACACACACATATAAGAAAAATATACAAGCCATAAGAAATAGATAAGAGTGATCACTAGTACAAAATATAGGATTTATACCTATTTTTTACACTTGACGAAACAGGTAACGTGTAGAAAGTGTGACCGGTGGCATTTTCGTAAATATATTAAGATTTACGGACTCTCTACATGTATTGAAAAGATAACACGTGTAGAAAGTAAATTTAAAAAAAATTCATTAAAATAAATGAAATTAATTTTATTTAGAAATTATTTAATTTATTAAAACAAAAAAAATATAACGAGAAAGAATTCTTTTTTTTAAAATAAATCCAAGCTTTCTACACCGGTTGGATTTAAACCGGTGTAGAAAGTCATCTTTCTACACCAGTTAAATTTGAACCAGTGTAGAATATGAATTTAATTTTTTTAAAATAAATCCACATATGCTACACCGGTTGGGTCAAAATCGGTGTAGAAACTATGACTTTCTACATCGGTTGGGTTTGAACTGATTTTCTACACCGGTTGGGTTTGAACCTGTGTAGAAAGCCATATATTCTACATTGGTTCTTTGCCCAACCGGTGTAGTATCCCTTCCCCTTAATTACCTCACGCGCCTCTTTCATTTGCTTTTGCCGCCAGTTAGCTCTCATTCCTCCCTCCCTCTCACGCTCATCTGCCGAACCCCTGCCCTACTTGCTGTCGTGATAGTTCAGACTCCTCTCTCCTTCGCCGCCGTAAGCGTCTGTGTTTGGATGCTGCTGCAGACCTCTCTCCGTTGCTGGATGCTTGGTAGGTCCACCAAAAATCAGTTTAAAAATCAGACACACTCGACAGAGAGGCAGGGTCACGTTTCTGAGCTTACTAAAAGATATGATTATTATAGTACCCTCTCTGTGTGTGTGTTTATATGCAGTAACAGAGAAGCTTGCCATATGTTATTAGCCTAACTTTTACAGGTTTTTAATTTTATTTTTCTTTTCTTTTTTTGGGGGGCAGGAATAGTGGGAAGTTTGAACACAAACACACGAAACCTCAACAAATGAGAGAATCATCAGTCACATGAATCTCAGTTCACATAAACTATGACACAACATTGTATGAATAATGTTGTTGTTGTTGTGTGTGTTTTTTTTCCAGCAGGTATAGCTAGGGGAAGTGAGAAGGAGGGGGAAAATAAAGGCTTAAAAAAGATCTGAATTCTGAGCAAAATTTTCTTAGTACGAAATTATTCTTTGGCTTGCTTTTCTTAGACCATAGAGTTTTGAATCCAGCTTTTGTTTTTGGGAAAGAAGAAATGCAGTTTTCTACTACTAGTGATTAACTCTTATGTATATATCAGATCCATCTGGTGCCCATGCAATGTAGTAAAAGTTGTGACTCTCTGTACTTCTTTACGATACTAAACCTAGTAATGTACATTTTGAAGGTTGTAGGTTCATTATATATTATTGAGGATGAAAAAGTGGGCTTTAATTTCATATACCATTAGGTATAATGGAGTAGAATGAACAAGGAAACAATTCAAGGAAGAGGTATATTGAATGATGATTTTTTTAATATAAGGAGCATGTCATTTTAGGTAAGATAATTATATAAGCTTTGCAGCCAGAATCAGTTACATTGATAAGTTTCATAAATCAAATTAAACTTAACTTCTATCCCTCTTTGATTTCTCAACTTCTAAATGATACTTGGCATCAAACTGTTTCCATTTTGCATCTGAATCCTCATATTTGGTCTTCTCTAAAGCAATAGGTTCCAATTGTTGATTACTTGTGAATCGTAGCAGTATTAGGTTGGGTGCCGACTAAAAATACGATCAGATTATTAAATCCAGACGGGATCAACCAATTCGGTTTGAAAACCGGTGAAACGGCTATTACATAGGTATGATACTATCTCAATTTGACCCCGAATTAGTTTAGGTTCGACTCCGATATAATCCGTTCATCCTTGACTTACCTCTATTGGATTTTGGTTAAGTTTGATGACTTGCTTGCTGGTTGGACACAAACACATAAGAGGTTTCACTGTGCATGTGCTTTGCTTCCTTTTTGACTAGATTATGTTTCTTACTCCAACGCCACCTATGAATTGAATTACTTGTAGCCTCCCTCCTTTGCTTTTCCATTGCCACACGTGTTGTAGCTAATAGACACCAACCTCTGGATTTTGGTTAAGTTTGATGACTTGCTTGCTGGTTGGACACAAACACACAAGTGGTTTCACTTTGCATGTGCTTTGCTTCCTCTTTTGTTTCTCCAAACTAGAGAGACCATTTTGTTCTTATCTCTGTAATTTTATTCCTCCTTCATTCCATGTCATTCAATAGTCCTCCTATAATTTGAACACAAAATTTTAAACAATTTCATTTTCTGTTGAAGTTTATTTACACATATGGATCGTAGCTGGATCTATGCTAGACGAACTAGTGATGAGTACGATAATGGGGTGAAGAATTTTTTGGAATTTGCTATAAGAAATACTGGTAGTGATAAATCTGGGAAGTTGTATTGTCCTTGTGTAAATTGCTTAAATTTGAGACGACTATGTGTCGAAGAAATAAGAGAACATTTGATTTATGATGGGTTCTTGAAGAGTTATACACGATGGGTATGACATGGTGAATTAGTAGAAGAGCTGAGTGCATCTAAAGAGGTGGAAGTTGATGTGGACATGGATGATCGACTAGAGGACATGATTCATGATATTGGCAAAGAGGCCTTTGAGCGATCACATGCGTATGATAACTTGTCTAGTCATCAAGAAAAGCCTTTATACCCAGGATGTACAAAATTCAAGTTGTTGTCAGCTGTAGTGAGATTGGTCCACTTGAAAGCAAGGAATGGGTGGAGTGACAAGAGTTTTACATAATTGCTTAAGTTGTTGATAGACATGCTTCTAAAAGGTAATGAATTACCCAACCATTACTATGAGGCAAAGAAAATGTTGTGTCCCTTGGGTCTGCAGTACAAAAAGATACATGCATGTCCTAACGATTGTATATTATATAGAGAAGAGTTTGAAGGGGAGCATAAGTGTCCAAAATGTGGTGCTTCACGATACAAATTAAAAGGGAATTGTGATACAGACTTTGTCGAGACTACTAAGGGCCCTCCTGCGAAGGTGTTATGGTATCTTCCAGTGAAACCAAGGTTCAAGCGATTATTTGCTAATGTGAATGATGCAAAGAACTTAAAGTGGCATGCATATGAGAGAATATCGGACAGGAAGCTTCGCCATCCAGCCGATTCTCCTCAATGGAAGAAAATTAATGAGATGTTTCCTGAGTTTGGAAAGGAGCCAAGAAACCTCAGGCTTTAGATGTCTTCTGATGGAATGAATCCTTATGGTAGCCTTAGCAGTACTCATAGTTTATGGCCTATTCTCTTAGTGATTTACAACTTGTCTCCTCGTCTGTACATGAAACGTAAATATATTATGTTGTCTATGGTGATTTCGGGTCCAAAGCAGCCAAGAAATGACATTGATGTTTACCTAGCCCCTTTGATCGAAGACTTGAAAGAGTTGTGGGAGATAGGTATGGACGTGTTTGACACAAATCAAAAAGAGGTGTTCAACATGCATGCCATGATCTTCTGTACCATAAACAACTTCCCTGCATATGGAAATCTATCTGGGTATAGTGTTAAGGGACACAAAGCATGTCCAATTTATGAAGCATGCACATGCTACCATCAACTTAAACATGGAAAGAAGACAGTCTACCTTGGCTACCGGAGATTTCTCAGACAAAATCACCCTTATCGTAGATTAAAGAAAGCTTTTTATGGCCATCAAGAGTATGGAGATGCTCCAGTGCCATTGACTGGAGAGCAAGTTTATCAATGGGTGAAATACATCAATATTATCTTTGGAAAGATGCAGAAGAGTGCAGCTGATAAAAATATATGGAAAAAGAAGTCCATATTTTTTGATCTTCCATATTGGCAAAGTCTTGATGTGCGGCACTGTATTGATGTGATGCATTTCAAGAAAAATGTGTGTGATAGTATTATTGGGACACTTCTCAATATAAAAGGAAATACTAAGGACGGTGTGAATGCAAGATTAGACTTGATTGAAATGGGAATACGAGATGAGTTACATCCACAGCCACAAGGTCAGCGGACTTATCTACCTCCAGCCTCTCATACCTTGTCCAAGCTTGAGAGAAAAAGCTTTTGTGATTGTTTACATGATGTCAAAGTGCCTCAATGGTATTCTTCAAATGTTAAAAAGCTTGTGTTGATGAAAGATTTGAAATTAGTGGGATTAAAGTCTCATGATTGCCACATCTTGATGCAACAACTACTTCCCATGGCTATTCGGGGCATATTGCGAGATGATTTGAGACATACTATAACTAGACTTTGCTTTTTCTTCCATGCCATCTGCAACAAAGTGATTGACCCCGATAAATTAGATGAACTAGAAAAGGATACTGCTATTATCTTGTACCAACTTGAGATGCTCTTCCGTCCTTCATTTTTTGATATCATGACACATCTAATTGTTCATTTAGTGAGGGAGATCAGGTTGTGCGGCCCTGTTTATCTACGATAGATGTACCCAGTTGAGAGATACATGAAAATTCTTAAAGGGTATGTGAAGAATCCATACAGGCCTGAAGCTTCCATGGTTGAAAGATATATTGCCGAAGAAGCTATTGAGTTCTGTTCTAACTACTTGTCAAACAAAGAAGCTATTGGGCTTCCTAAATCTCGTCATGAGGACAGATTATTGGGTAAGGGTACACGTGGGGTAACAGTGAAAACTAATATAGATCATGATGCAGTGTTACAAGCACACTTATACATTTTGAATAACACCGATGAAGTTCAAGATTATATATCTATGCACAAAGAAATTATAAGGGCACAACATGGTCGCATGACTGAGCAAAGGTTATTACTTGAGCATAACAAGACTTTCCCACAGTGGTTCAAAAAACAAGTAGTGAATGATAATAGTGTTTCTCAAACTATAAAATGGTTGGCATTGGGTCCTAACTTTAATGTCATATGTTGGAGTGGATACGATGTCAATGTGTATTCCTTCTATACGAAATCCCTAGATGACAAGAGTACTGTTCAAAACAGTGGAGTTATGGTTGTGGCTGAATCCATACATTTTTCCAGTTGAAAAGACAAAAAGCCAAAGTTAGCAGCTATGCCATATTTTGGGGTTATTAAAGAGATTTGGGAGGTTGACTATACTAAATTTAGAGTTCCAGTTTTCAAATGCAAGTGGATTGATAATAATTGTGTTGAAGTGGATAAGTATGGATTTACATTAGTTGATCTTAATAAATTAAAGTACAGTGAGGAGCCCTTTATTTTAGCAGCCCACGCAAAACAAGTGTTTTATGTAATTGATCCAGCAAATAAAAGTCGCTCCGTTGTTCTCCAAGGAAAAACTGTAGTTTACTGATGATAATAAGGAATTAAATTCTGATGTTTCTGAGACTCCATGTTTCTCGTCAGGGTTTCCTGAATTAAATGAAGATGAAGTAGATGACATACATGCCACAAGAACTGACCACCATGAAGGGATATGGGAGAATATATTTACTCCTATTTGACGGACTTTAATTAAAAGTTAGTAATCTTAGTTCGTTGATTATGTATCTTGAATTTTCAATTACTTACCTTATTTCATTGTTAAATAGGAACATGGAGAGGGATCCCCCCAACATTGATGATACTTATTCTGGGCATAGCAGCCAGTCTGCTCAGGGGAAAAGAAAGGGTAGACGTGGCACGACCCTGAAAGAGTTGACCAAGAGTCGCGCGAATGACCAGAAAATACCGATTGAATTTGATAGGCAATGGAGACCAATCGGGCCTACCAAGAGAAAGTTTATTAGCTTTGTTGCCCTCCAAGCACTTAGCAAGGCTAGCATAACTATTAAGGATTGGAATGAAGTGGATCAATCTGTCAAGGATCAGATTTGGAACACTATAGCAGTACAACACTATACACCTATTAACTTTTGTAACTATTACATTTATTCATGTTACTAACTAATATAATGACTTCATAGCTTACTTACGACGTTCCTCCCAGTCAAGTCTTAAAGGATAAATTGTTATCATATTGAGCGAAGCGTTGGACGGCCTTCAAAACCTCTCTAACTAAAAGATTTGTGCATGTCGAGGTAGCGGAGGGTAAGAATCCTCCTAATCCTTGTGCGGAGTATACATTTCTTGACAAAGCTACATGGAAATAATTTTACAGGATGAGGACTACACCAGAAGCCTTGGTTAGTTTTTATTCACTTTAATTAGTTACTTACTTTATTCTCATTTAATTTTATCGATTAATGATTTGTTGGTTTCTTATTAAAAGATAAAAAGGGATAAAGCTATAGCGAATGGTAGAAAGAATGATTGCCCCCACAGATTGTCTCGTGGGGGTTATTAAAATCTCGAAGAAGAAATGATGAAGGAGAAGCAGAAGAGGCGACAAGAAGAGGCTCAGTTTGATCCATCTACCATTATATCTCCACCATCTCCAATATCGCGTGAAGAAAAATGGAGGGCCGCACGTCGAAGGAAGACTAGAGAGTATATGAACGAGAAGGCACGCGTGATTAGTGAAAGGATTGTAAGTAATTTAACATCAATCCTTATTATTTTCTTTGTTGTATAGTTACATTTTTAATTATGTTTGTTATTTATATACTACAGGATTAACTTCAACTAGAACATGCTCAGGGAGCCTTCATTCCACAGGGAAGGGATGATATCTTGATGGTTGCCACAGGGACTCTGAACCATGGTGGTCGTGTTAGGGGTGTT
The DNA here is from genome assembly GCA_037074505.1 of Albizia julibrissin. Taxonomy (NCBI): domain Eukaryota; kingdom Viridiplantae; phylum Streptophyta; class Magnoliopsida; order Fabales; family Fabaceae; genus Albizia; species Albizia julibrissin. Next base: position 38,437,779 of record CM073487.1, read on the forward strand.
GGATGAGGAGTAGGCATAAGAGACTACTTTGAAGCAAATACACGTTATGCCACCACAGGAATGGTCACTAAGCAAGAGATAGAATTGATGCTAGAGAATGAAAGGAAGCAGATGCAAGTGATTTTAGAGAATGAAAGGAGCAAACGGCCGCCCAAATGTTACAATTTAAGGAAGAAATGATGAGCATCCTAAGCTCACGACAAGACACAACTATCCATTCGACTTATTCTCCTGCAGTTCAAAGCACAAATAGGAGTTGTGCTCTTGGGCGTATATCAGAGGATTCTGGAGTCCAAAAAAATAGTGAACCTTGTGAATTATATTTGGAGGACCCTGATAGACGCTTAGTAGCACTTGGCGCAATACAAAACTTAGGGTCAACCGTCCACTACGAGCAAATGCAAGATGACGAAGTGAGAGTGGTGATTGGAGAGGTAAAAATTCCAGATGCGCCTATTCCATTTCTAAATGATGAGGTGAAGATTGTGGGTGAAGCCCTCAAAACTTTCCTTAGGTGGCCAAAGAGACTTGTCCAAGTAGTTCCAGCTGCAATTCGTACTGAAGTATGAAATTATTTGTCTTCTTGATATGTTTCAATTTTTTCATATTGTTAATTTATAACTTGCAATTATTACTAACTCTTTCTTATAAATTTTTGTTTATTTAGCAAATTACCCCATCCAATGAAGTGGTTCCACAACGCCATCCCCAACCGCAGACCTAAAACCAAGAGAAACCGCTTCAACGTCTGTGTATGCTGGCGTTTGACGGATCCTTCTCAATTGAAGTATTGACGATGGATCCAGACATTGTGGGTAAGAGGGACATGTTCGTGCATATCGAGCAGGAGGATGTAGTGCCGATGTTGACGAAGGATCAGATTACCATACCGCACATCCACTTGTTTATGATGTAGGTATATTTTTAATAATATTACTAAGTATTCAACTTTTGATTCTGACATGCTTTAACTATTATAGGTACCTCCATCGCCTTTATACTTTATTAGGGAATGGTGGCAATTTTGGATTTCTTTGCCCGATTCACATCCAGAAAAAAGGGAACACTTCCGCCATAAGAGAGGCATACCTTCGGTAGAGGCTCTGTGAAGATGGAAGGAGTGCTACGTAGTGCCATATGTTCACGAGTAAGAAAAAGTTTGTAATTGATACCTTATTTTTGTAAACATATATAATTCATACCTCTTTTTGCAGCACTCATTGGCAGTTAGTGGTTCTATGTCCAAAGCTGAATGTCGTTGTTCTTTTATGTTCATTACATTATAATCCGAGAAAGGATTTGAAGAAAACGATGGACACGTAAGTATACTTTGACAATAACATTTTATTTGCAATATGTGAGTTTTTTAGATAATCTACCCTCTTTTATATATTTTGCTACAGGGCAATAGAAATGTATCAAAGAGTGGTTAAGAAAAAGCATACACACCAGCTTAAGGAGACTATCTGGTTACAACCAAAGGTAAATAGTTTCAATCCTTCTATGAATATAGTTATCTTGTTCACATATATATATAATTAATATAATATAATGCATGTTCTACTATAGTGACATCGTCAAAAGGGGAATAAGGCTTGTGGATATTATGTGATGAGGCACATGTTAAACATCATCCTCTTGGGTAGTACATAATTTACAGAAGAGGTAATTGTATTTAATTATATTTGTTTTATTAAGTTTATTTCTTAGTTATTAAATTGATGCATGTGATTTTTTATTTTCAAATCTGTAGATGTTTGACATTACAGATGCATTTTCTGAAGAGGACATTGATTATATTCGCACACGTTGGGCAACTTACTTTTTAGAGATCACAAACTTGTGAGTGTAATGTTAAACATGTAAAGTTAATAACTACTATTTGGTATTAGACATGTTGAATTTTATTGTCACTATTTGGTATTGGGTTTGACTTTAATTGTACAAATTTCGTTGTAAAAATGAGGCCACGTTTGTGTACCTTCATATGGCTTTGTTAATATTTTAGATGGAATTTGATATTTCACATTAGTTTCGTTGTAAATTATTTTTTTTAACATGAGTTTTGTTGTTTATTATTATGTAAATGAGTTTATATGAAAATAAAAAGTATCTTTTTTTTCGAAAATGAGTTTCTACACCTGACATAAGAGGTCACGTGTAAAAAATCCAGACTTTCTACACGTGACCTCTTACGTCAGGTGTAGAAAGTCCCCCTTTTCAGACTTTCTACACCTGACGTTAGAGGTCACGTGTAGAAAGTATGGACTTTCTACACGTGACCTCTACCGTCAGGTGTAGAAAGTCCACAGTTTCTACATCTGATGCGGTAGGTCAGGTGTAGAAAGTGCGACTTTCTACACGTGATTTACGACACATGTAGAAAGTCTGGATTTTCTACACCTATTGTTTCTAAACGTGTTTTATGTTAGGTGTAAAAAGTCATTTCCGTCACATGTAAAAAGTCTTTTCTGCACTAGTGGATGTTGGAAAAATTTAATTAACATTCTAATTTTGTTATACAAAATGACTAATAACTTTTTCCCACTCATTCTCTCTCCCACACATCTTTTTTATAAATAAGGGTGTTTTGCAAAATGAGTTGCATTTTTATATATTTATCTTTAATTAATTTTAACTCATTTTTTTATCTATATAATTCAGTTATTTATATCTTATAAAAAGGAATAAAAGGAAGTAATATGCTTTTTGCGTGCCTATATATATATATATATATATAATTTGGCAATTGCCAAATAATGTTTAAAGCAATGCACCCAAGATAGAAAGCGGGAGTAGGGTAAACTTTGTCCCTTTGCCCTTTGGTGAGTGGAGTTGTGACCTGGGGATTGGGAGCATTCATGTGGACTTGTGAGGCCTTCGATCTCAGTCCACATTCTATATAAGCTCGTCACAGTCATGAAGATTTAATTTCTTATTAGAGTGGTGATATTTTGACCATTCAAATTTTAATCTGAATAATTAAAATATAAAATTTTTTATTTTTTATTTTTTAAATGATTAATTCATTTTTATAAGAACCGATATTTATAAGATTATCTTTATTTTTAATTTTGTATATAATAAAATAAAAGACCATACTTACATCAAGTTCTCCAATCACACACGGCCACATGTTAAATTCTTTTCGGGACAATACTAAAATTATAATAATTCAAAAATAGGACACATAATAATATGTGATTGGAAAACTGAACGAAATGGATATAAAGAACTTGATATAAATATTTTCTAAAAATAAAATTTTCTTTAAAATATAAAAATTAAATTAAATTAAATTAAATTTAAATTATCTAAAATTAATCTAATAATAAAGATGTATTATGAGTATAAAATTTGCTCCCATCGAGCTCCAATCTTGACTGACAAATGGCTAAATGAGTCAAGGGTTCTCATCATGATTGACACTGGCTCTTATATATTCTTTTAAAAAAAATTAAGAAAATACTTATAATATTATCTTTTAACGAACATTTAATTTGCACATTTTTGGGAAACCGGATAAGTCTGCTTCTGGGGTCCATGCGTTGCCATCTTCTGTTCATTGCCTTTAGTAATAAAGACAAAGGGGGTATTAAAAAAATAGATAATGCAAGGTAGTGGGATATTATCATATTAAAACTAATGGTAGGTACATGGCCAAAAAACACTTTGATGGTAGTGGTGTATTAAAAAAAATTAATACTAGGGTAAAGCAAGGTAATGGATTAAAAAGCTCTCATCAAAGTAACTTTTAATTAAAGTAGTTATATATAAAAACAAGACTACTGTTGACCAAAAGAATGTTACGTTCGGCGATTTAAACCACAGTACAGCACTTGCGGACCCCGTTATACTTTCTTACCACCCAAACAAACAAACAAAAAAGACATTGAAAGATCATAAATTTATGAAATTGCTAGAAAACTTTAAGATCAAAAGATGAAAATAAATGGATATATAAAAATATTCTTATGCGATCAATAAAATACTTCAATTATAAATTCTAGAGGTGTAGTTGCAAATATTAGAGCATTAGTTGTAGATATATTATAGATTGTGAGAGTTTTTAAAATTTTATAAAACACAAAACTTATGTCCCTTTGCTTGTACATATCCATTAGGTCTAATTTACTAATCAAATTTGGCCATGTATTATTTTTATTATTAATGACTCTTCAACAAAACTTTGAAATTTTCTCTATATGAACTTTTATTGTTAAAAGACTCATGTGCTAAGATTTAATTGAAGAGTTCAACCTAATAGTTGTAAGCAACTAGATTAAGGTTTTTTCTATAATAATGAGTTTATGGTATCATGATACCTTTTTATTCTTTCACTCAAGATTGTGCAGCTAAAGTCTTGATGTTTTGGGCCCTTGTGGGATGGCCCAAGTTCAAGAGGGAGCCCTTAGTGATGAAGACTTAATTCCTTATTACTGTGATGATATCTTAATCATTGAAATTTTAATCTGAACAATTAAAATATAAAATTTTTTATTTTTTAAATGATTAATTCATTTTTATAAGAAGGATATTTATAAGATTATCTTTATACTTATTTTTGTATATAATAAAATAAAGGATCATACTTATATCAAGTTCGTTATATCCATTACATTAAGTTCTTTAATCACATACAGCCACATATCAAATTCTTTTTATATGGGACAATACTTAAATTATAATAATTCAAGAATACGATACGTGATTATATGTGATTGGAAAACTTAACAAAATAGATATAAAGAACTTGATATAAATATTTTCCAAAAGTAAAAATTTATTTAAAATATAAAAATTAAATTAAATTAAATCTGAATTGTCTAAAATCAATATAATGATAAAGATGGATTATGAGTATAAAATGTGCTCCCATCGAACTCCAATTTTGACTGACAAATGGCTAATGAGTCAAGTTTTGGGTTCTCATCATTATTGACACGGGCATTTATGTATTGTTTCAAAAAAATTATGAAAATACTTATAATATTATCTTTTAACGAACATTTAATTTGCACATTTTTGCGGATAAGTCTGCTTCTGGGGTCCATGCGTTGCCATCTTCTGTTCATTGCCTTTAGTAATAAAGACAAAGGGGGTATTAAAAAAATAGATAATGCAAGGTAGTGGGATATTATCATATTAAAACTAATGGTAGGTACATGGCCAAAAAACACTTTGATGGTAGTGGTGTATTAAAAAAAATTAATACTAGGGTAAAGCAAGGTAATGGATTAAAAAGCTCTCATCAAAGTAACTTTTAATTAAAGTAGTTATATATAAAAACAAGACTACTGTTGACCAAAAGAATGTTACGTTCGGCGATTTAAACCACAGTACAGCACTTGCGGACCCCGTTATACTTTCTTACCACCCAAACAAACAAACAAAAAAGACATTGAAAGATCATAAATTTATGAAATTGCTAGAAAACTTTAAGATCAAAAGATGAAAATAAATGGATATATAAAAATATTCTTATGCGATCAATAAAATACTTCAATTATAAATTCTAGAGGTGTAGTTGCAAATATTAGAGCATTAGTTGTAGATATATTATAGATTGTGAGAGTTTTTAAAATTTTATAAAACACAAAACTTATGTCCCTTTGCTTGTACATATCCATTAGGTCTAATTTACTAATCAAATTTGGCCATGTATTATTTTTATTATTAATGACTCTTCAACAAAACTTTGAAATTTTCTCTATATGAACTTTTATTGTTAAAAGACTCATGTGCTAAGATTTAATTGAAGAGTTCAACCTAATAGTTGTAAGCAACTAGATTAAGGTTTTTTCTATAATAATGAGTTTATGGTATCATGATACCTTTTTATTCTTTCACTCAAGATTGTGCAGCTAAAGTCTTGATGTTTTGGGCCCTTGTGGGATGGCCCAAGTTCAAGAGGGAGCCCTTAGTGATGAAGACTTAATTCCTTATTACTGTGATGATATCTTAATCATTGAAATTTTAATCTGAACAATTAAAATATAAAATTTTTTATTTTTTAAATGATTAATTCATTTTTATAAGAAGGATATTTATAAGATTATCTTTATACTTATTTTTGTATATAATAAAATAAAGGATCATACTTATATCAAGTTCGTTATATCCATTACATTAAGTTCTTTAATCACATACAGCCACATATCAAATTCTTTTTATATGGGACAATACTTAAATTATAATAATTCAAGAATACGATACGTGATTATATGTGATTGGAAAACTTAACAAAATAGATATAAAGAACTTGATATAAATATTTTCCAAAAGTAAAAATTTATTTAAAATATAAAAATTAAATTAAATTAAATCTGAATTGTCTAAAATCAATATAATGATAAAGATGGATTATGAGTATAAAATGTGCTCCCATCGAACTCCAATTTTGACTGACAAATGGCTAATGAGTCAAGTTTTGGGTTCTCATCATTATTGACACGGGCATTTATGTATTGTTTCAAAAAAATTATGAAAATACTTATAATATTATCTTTTAAAAAACATTTAATTTGCACATTTTTGCGGATAAGTCTTCTTTTGGGGTACATGCGTTGCCATCTTCTGTTCATTGCCTTTAGTAATAAAGACAAAGGGGGTATTAAAAAAATAGATAATGCAAGGTAGTGGGATATTATCATATTAAAACTAATGGTAGGTACATGGCCAAAAAACACTTTGATGGTAGTGGTGTATTAAAAAAAATTAATACTAGGGTAAAGCAAGGTAATGGATTAAAAAGCTCTCATCAAAGTAACTTTTAATTAAAGTAGTTATATATAAAAACAAGACTACTGTTGACCAAAAGAATGTTACGTTCGGCGATTTAAACCACAGTACAGCACTTGCGGACCCCGTTATACTTTCTTACCACCCAAACAAACAAACAAAAAAGACATTGAAAGATCATAAATTTATGAAATTGCTAGAAAACTTTAAGATCAAAAGATGAAAATAAATGGATATATAAAAATATTCTTATGCGATCAATAAAATACTTCAATTATAAATTCTAGAGGTGTAGTTGCAAATATTAGAGCATTAGTTGTAGATATATTATAGATTGTGAGAGTTTTTAAAATTTTATAAAACACAAAACTTATGTCCCTTTGCTTGTACATATCCATTAGGTCTAATTTACTAATCAAATTTGGCCATGTATTATTTTTATTATTAATGACTCTTCAACAAAACTTTGAAATTTTCTCTATATGAACTTTTATTGTTAAAAGACTCATGTGCTAAGATTTAATTGAAGAGTTCAACCTAATAGTTGTAAGCAACTAGATTAAGGTTTTTTCTATAATAATGAGTTTATGGTATCATGATACCTTTTTATTCTTTCACTCAAGATTGTGCAGCTAAAGTCTTGATGTTTTGGGCCCTTGTGGGATGGCCCAAGTTCAAGAGGGAGCCCTTAGTGATGAAGACTTAATTCCTTATTACTGTGATGATATCTTAATCATTGAAATTTTAATCTGAACAATTAAAATATAAAATTTTTTATTTTTTAAATGATTAATTCATTTTTATAAGAAGGATATTTATAAGATTATCTTTATACTTATTTTTGTATATAATAAAATAAAGGATCATACTTATATCAAGTTCGTTATATCCATTACATTAAGTTCTTTAATCACATACAGCCACATATCAAATTCTTTTTATATGGGACAATACTTAAATTATAATAATTCAAGAATACGATACGTGATTATATGCGATTGGAAAACTTAACAAAATAGATATAAAGAACTTGATATAAATATTTTCCAAAAGTAAAAATTTATTTAAAATATAAAAATTAAATTAAATTAAATCTGAATTGTCTAAAATCAATATAATGATAAAGATGGATTATGAGTATAAAATGTGCTCCCATCGAACTCCAATTTTGACTGACAAATGGCTAATGAGTCAAGTTTTGGGTTCTCATCATTATTGACACGGGCATTTATGTATTGTTTCAAAAAAATTATGAAAATACTTATAATATTATCTTTTAAAAAACATTTAATTTGCACATTTTTGCGGATAAGTCTTCTTTTGGGGTACATGCGTTGCCATCTTCTGTTCATTTCCTTTAGTAATAGACAAGGGGTATTAAAAAAATAGATAATGTAAGGTAGTGGGATATTATCATATTAAAACTGTGATGGTAGGTACATGGCCAAAAAACACTTTGATGGTAGTGGTGTATTAAAAAAATTAATTCTAGGGTAAAGCAAGGTAATGGATTAAAAAGCTCTCGTCAAAGTAACTTTTAATTAGAGCAGTTATATATAAAAACAAGACTACTGTTGACCAAAAGAATGTTATGACCGACGACTTAAACCACAGTACAGCACTTGCGGACCCCGTTATACTTTCTTACCACCCATACACCCAAAAAAAAAAAAAGACATTGAAAGACCATAAATTTATGAAATTGCTAGAAAACATTAAGATCAAAAGATGAAAATAAATGGATATATAAAAATATTCTTATGCTATCAATAAAATATTTCAATTATAAATTCTAGAGGTGTAGTTGCAAATATTAGAGCATTAGTTGTAGATATATTATAGATTGAGAGTTTTTAAAATTTTATAAAACACAAAACTTATGTCCCTTTGCTTGTACATATCCATTAGGTCTAATTTACTAATCAAATTTGGCCATGTATTATTTTTATTATTAATGACTCTTCAACAAAACTTTGAAATTTTCTCTATATGAACTTTTATTGTTAAAAGACTCATGTGCTAAGATTTAATTGAAGAGTTCAACCTAATAGTTGTAAGCAACTAGATTAAGGTTTTTTCTATAATAATGAGTTTATGGCATCATGATACCTTTTTATTCTTTCACTCAAGATTGTGCAGCTAAACTCTTGATCTTTTGGGCCCTTGTGGGATGGCCCAATTTCAAGAGGGAGCCCAGAGTGAGGACTGATGATGAATGAAATGGACACAGTTATAGGACAGCTTCAAACTTTCAGTCAAATTGGGATTGAGGTTCTATATCGCAAAAAAAAAAAAAAAAAATTGGGATTGAGGTTACCGTTGAATTTAGTAAAAGGAGTTAGTTACTCATTATTTGACAAACCAAGGTTCGAACCTCATTGGGAGAGATGCCGACATTTAGTGTTTCATAGCGTCTTGAACATGATTGCCTCAACAAAAAGGATACCTGTCTTTATTAAAAAAAATTGAGATTGGAGTTTAATTATCAAAATCTATTCTCTGCTCTGAGTAACAAAATCAATCATGTCCACAAAATTATATCATTTACATGATCAAGAAAATTTTAACAAATATATGTCTTTTTTATTCCCCATCTTTTCACTTTTGCCCTCAATTGATGCTTACTATTCATGTCTTTTTTCTTCTTCCAAAAAAATGTTTACTATTTTAAATTAAAGTATATCCAACAACCTAAAGCATTTTCAGGTGTATCTACCATCTTAAATCATTTTCTGATACATCTAGCACCTTGAAATATTTTTTTGCACGTCTAATACTCAAAAGTATTTTTTGCATGCCTTGGCAATGTGGGGTGTTAGATATACCAAAAAATATTTTAGGTTACTAAATGTTAACTCATAAAAATTGATAACATTCTACCACATTTTCATCTCTTTTCACTTATTTTTGGGTATAAATTGTGCATATAAAGAGAATATAGAAGGAAATGTGATAAAACAAAACAAAAGTTTAAATCATGAGTTAAATGCATATATAATTAGGATTATTTGTTAAAGTTAAAGAGCTCATGAAGTCCTCCTCTTTGTAGGTAAAAGATGACAAGTCATACAAGCTCTCAAAGATCAAAGAAATCTCATGGGTCAGGAGGAAGATTCAACAATACATGCATTGAAGCAAGTGGAGATCTAAACTCACTGTATTATATGCTTCAGCCAATGACATGTGTGCTGAAGCATATGAGGATCTGAGCTTACTGTGTCATCTACTTCAACACATGACAGTGTGCCGAAGCCGATGACAAAAGTACAGTTATGTGTTTTACTTGTTGAAACTGATTCCTAGGGTTTTTTATAGAAGGGTTGAGCTGAAAATCAGACATTCTACACTTCTTGGACGAATTGGGAGCAAGGAGACACCTTGGAGAAGAGCTTTTAAAGCTTGAGTGGTCACTTCAAGAGATATTTTGGAGTTTCTACTTGGGTTTTGTCACATTTCTTCTCTTTTTCTTGTTAGCTTTTTATTGATTCAATTTTATTGTATGGATTTTATGTATCTAAGATTGTGAGTAGCTAAGAATTTTTCTTCTAGGAGTACTTTGAACCTCTATATGGATGGAGACTTTGTTATTCTCTCTTTTCTAATATTTAATGAAGTATTTTGTGTTGATTTTATTCTTTACTTAATGCCTCTAAGTGCTTGATCACCACTTAGTTGATTTGTTGAATGAGATGATACTTGAGAGAGATTATCTTGTTTAAAGAACTTGGATAAAATTATACTAGTCTTGAAATTCATGTTTGAATGGATAGTTTGTTGATAGAAAAGAGATTTACCTATTGACCTAGTATTGTTATTATAAGATTGGGTCTTAATGACTACATTCACTAACTTGTTAAAAGAGATTGAATGAGTTCCTTGAAATTAGATGTTGGTTTTGACTTGAGAAAATTTTTCCAATACTTGTGAATCTTAAACAAACACTTTATTTTTCATTAAAACTAGTCAAGAGGGAATTAATTGGTCTCATGAAGTATAGAGGGGAAAACTTATCCTAGAACCTTATTTCCTTGAAGTTATAATCAACTTTTGCCTTGTTTAGTTCAATTTAGTTTATTTTGAACCAAAATTATTCTTTCAAATTGAAATCCTTCAAATGACTTTGCCCAACCTAATTAAGAACATAATTGTAGTAATTATCCCACTTTTGCCTTAGTCCTCATGGGAACGATATTTACTTATCACTCTATTACTTGACGCGATCCGTGCACTTGTGATAGTGAACACTAAACACACCTAAAAAATACTTTAGGATACTAGATAAACAAAAAAAAAATAGGTGTTAGATGCACCTAATAAAATACTTTATGGTATTAGATGTGTCACAAAATATTTTAAGATACTTTAGGGTATTATAAACCTTTGCATAGCCATCTATAAGCTCATCACAAAGATAATAGAAAATCGCCTCAAGCCAATCATGCCTCATTTTGCCCTCCCAAATCAAGTGAGTTTTATTCAGGGCATATCCATCAAAGTGGACTTAGAGAAAGCTTTTGATCTCTTGCAATGGGACTTTATTGAAAAAAATCTTCATGAAGCTAGGATCCCTCCAAAGCTCATCACACTCATCATGCATTGCATCAAAACACCGATCATGCAAGTACTCTGGAATGGCACATCCTCAGAGCCTTTTTATCCAGAAAGGGGTATAAGACAAGGAGATCCGCTATCCCCTTACATTTTTGTACTATGCATGGAACGCTTATCGCAAGCTATCCATAAGGAAGTTACTAGCAGTGCTTGGAAAGAAATCAAGATGGGAACGAGGGGCCCACTTTTATCCCACTTATTCTTTACAGATGATTTGATTCTTTTTAGCACAACATTGCCAGCGCAAGTGACACCCTTCTAGAAGCTCCTTGACACTTTCTGCATGTCCTTGGGTCACATAGTCAACAATACGAAGACTACAATATTATTCTCTTCAAATGTAGGGCAACAAGAGGCAAATCACATCTACACCAAGCCGGGTTTCCAAAAAAACTGACGACTTGGGAATGTATTTGGGGGTACCTCTTCTACATAAAAGAATTACTAAGGACACATATAGGTACTTAAAGGACTGGGTCAAACGTAAACTCACCGGTTGGAAGACAAAATCACTCTTGCTCGCTGGTAGGATGACCCTCTCCTAATCAGTGCTTGCATCAATACCCATTTATGCTATGCAATCGACCCGGCTACCAACCTTATATAGGGCTTAGCTAGAAACTCTTACATGTAACTTTATTTAGAGAACCACCAAAAATCATAAGGGTATTCACCTTGTAAAGTGGCAAGACCTCTGCCAGCTTAAGCAATGTGGTAGAAGCAGATTGAAAAGTTTTGAAGAACAAAACTCAGCTTTACTTATGAAGGTTTCTTTCAATATCATTGCTAATCCAGATAAATATTGGGTTAAGATCATACGGGTGAAATATGGGTGGAAAGACGACATAGACTAAATACGTAAGCAAAAAAACTCCTCCTATCTTTGGTGTAGTTTAATGCATCTTTGGCCAGAAGCCACCTTGGGAATTAAATGGGTTATTGGTAATGGACAGTGTATACGCTTTTGGTCGGATTTTTGGGTAGGGGATCTCGGCCCTTTAAAACTACTATCCTCTGTGCTACTCACCCAACTGGAGTTGGAAATGCCACTACATGCATATACAAGACCTGATGGAGAATGGAAATGGGAGGATTTCATACATATGCTTTTGTCAGACATTCTATCACAAACAGAGCTCCTCTGACTTCCTATGCATGATGGGCCCCTAAATAGATGCAACTGGAGTTTGCAAAAGGAAGGCGTCTTTACTGTCAACTCTGCATACCAGCATATCTTGAGTGATCAATGGAAAGATGAGAACCCAATATGGAACATAGCATGGCGTTGGCCTTGCTCACAAAGAGTAAGAACCTTCATCTGGCTAGCACTTGGTAGCAGGCTCCTCACTAATTGCGAACGTGTAAGAAGGCACATGTCTATTGATGCTTCATGTGAAATTTGTCACAATGGGACCGAGGATCTTAACAATGTCCTTAGGCAATGTGTAATACCTTATTTCCAATACCCTTAGATGAGTATAGATGAGTAGTGAAATCACTTGTGGGACCAGGATTCGAACCAAGATTACCCAACTCTTGAAAATGTTCATAAATCCCCTATCTCAACTAAGGACTTGAACCTAGGGTTGAGAGGGTTTTTACAGCAGGTAAAAAAAAATATTTCAATTATTTTCACAAGTTTCACTACGTCATAATGTCTCATCAGCTCTTAATCTCATTAAATCAGAGTATGCGAGTGATTATCTTTCCTTTTTAATGAAATTCGAGCTATTCTCTGCCTATACTGCATTCCTACACTCATATACATACATGAAATTCAAAGCCATACAAGGCTATCAATTGTAAATCAATTACATTAAATACAACTGCACTTCAACTTCATATCTCCTCCGTGCATCCTCATGCATCTTCACCTGTCTAAATGGTTGGTTGGGAGGAGTGAGATTCGAGAGAATCTCAGTAGCAAATATTACTACTATGCATGCCAGATATTTATGAATGCATGACATGCTTGCCTATACTATTTCATGCCAACATAATGAAATGTTGCATGTTCGATGTTATGACATACATATGGACATTGCACAAATATAACAGAGCTTCAACCAATCATACATGTTCCACACAAATAGGCAAATCAGTCACATAATCAATGCAAGACATACATATCACATACATGTATAAAAGGTAAGTTCACTAACTCTCAGACTTTATGTCTTTCTCTTCTTGTCTCTTGATCCGCTAATCATTGCTTCTTCTTTATCACTTCATGGCCCTAGGTAAGTGATGACATCATTAGAGCCATGAAAATTAAATGGCCAATGGCCCACATTAGCCCTAAAGGCTTACTTTCACCCTTGGAGTTCATACCAATTACATTGGTGCCCTTAAGTCTTAATTTTTCATAAGATGCATAAAACTGACAGATTTTTCACCAAACTTTAAAAAATCACAATTAATTCTATAGAACTCAAATTGAGGTGGTTCAAAGCTCCATTTGATCCTATCTAAGTCTAATTGCAAGGAAAAATATAATTTTCTGGAAAATACCAACAAAAAATCTCCAGAAAGTTTCCAAACATCAACTATTCTAGAAATTTCAGTTTTACAAGACCAAACTTTAAAAATTTACCATTAATTCTAGGAAACTTCAAATTGAGTGGTTTCAAATTATATGGAAATATATTTCAGTATAATTTCACATAAAAATAGTAAATTATGGTCATCCTAACCACAAGATTCTCAAAATTTCAGAAAACGTCACTATTCTATATTTGTTTCCAGAAAACAGGGCCAAACTTCAACAATTCATATCTCCCAACATACTTGTTCAAAAATTACAAACTACCTATAAAATTAAAGCTATATTTATCTACTTTAATTCTAAAAAATATCAGGATTTTTGGACAAGTTTTGGCCCCTGAAATACCACACACAAGCACACTGTTTCAGACAAGGCAGATTATCACTATGAACAAACTTACTTCATAAATTCTCAAATTCATATACAAGCATCCAAAAATCATGAACACTTGCATACCTACACAATTTTGTCTCCTAAATCCAATGGAAGCATCAAAATTATCAAATTCCCAATTCTCCTACATGAAACAGTACAGAACAGAAACAGAACAGGAAATTAGATTTTCTGAAAGAGTTTGTTGTTTCTTCGATTTCTCTTGCCTAATCACTTCCTTGCTACTCCTAATCAAATGATTAGCTATTTACACACTCATTACACATGATTAGAAGCAATTTGGGCATTAGGATCCCTTGGGGTTTCATCATCCATATTCCACAAATCATCCCAATCCAAGCCAACAACAACAACAACAACCACAATAAAGGCACAAGAAGCAAGTTTTGGAAGTTTACCTTTGATTCTTGTTGTTTCTCACTCCAAAATGTCTCAGCTCTCTCTCTATATACCTCTGATTAGCCTTGAAAATCATGGTTACAAAGAAGTAGAAGTGATTAGAAGAGGTTATAGAGGGGTTAGGGAGCAAGAATCACAAGGTAGCAACTTACTTACCTTGTTTTATGATGAACAATAGCACTTCCACCATCCTTCACGTTTCAGCTTTCTCTCCCACTCTTGCGTTCTGTTTCTATCATGAAAATGGGCTGAAGATGATGATAATATAATGTTTAAATGAATTAACCAACCATTTGCCACATGTAATGCTCCTATTGGCCCAAATATCAAATTTTCGCATATAGTATTAAATCTGACATAATTTTCATTAAACTTTGAAAATTCATATCTAATTGTAAAAATATCCAATTGGAGTTATTCCAAAGGCTATACGACCCTTATTGAGTCTAGTTTTAAGGAAAAATATAAAATTTGTCCAATTAGAAGCTCACTCTTCCAAAAATTTTAATCTTTGGATGCTGCCCTAGAAAATAGTTAATTTCGCTGGGCTAACTTCAAAAATTTATTTCTCTTTGTGTACAACTCCAAATGACTTATATGACCTATCAAATTAAATCTTGATAAGTCTACTTTTATTCTAAAAAATTTCATATTTTTTCACCATCATTTACCCATCAAAAAATATCACACAATCACCACTGTCACACCAGAAATTTCACCGGTAGCAAAATTACTTTGTATTCCATTACTATATTGTGTGTGACTTCTAATCACTTTATTTTGTTATTCCCCGAGCTCTTTAGCTCACCAATATAATTCCTTTTAATATCCAAGGATATAAAGGAATTTTGGGAAATAATACTATGTCTCACTATAACATTTATCAAACAGGATCTAATAGTCCTCTTTATTCTAGGCTAAATCTTAAGCCTTTAGTCCCAAAATTCAGGATATTACACAATGTAAACAAGTGGATTCATGTTGGCAGCTTATTTTACCTAGTGAGCTTACCAATCGCTTCTTGGCTCGACCTTTCAGGGAATGGTTAACAGAGAACTTGCGGCCTAGGAAACACAACCCCTCATGGTGCATTACGTTTGGTCTAATGTTTTGGAAACTTTGGACAGCAAGGAATCACACTCTATTCAGCCAGGATCCTACACAGCCTCTGTCAATGAAGTCCTCTCTTTAACAGAACATGTGCTAAAGACTATGGAACCTCTCAATGCAATGCGTCTGAGTTGATTTCCCATTGCTGTGTTTATGTTTCTTTGCAGTTTAGTTTTTCTTTCGATGTAAACCCCCTGAGTAGATACTGCTTGTAAATATGATTTAGTATTAATAAAGCATCCATTTCTACTATAAAAAAAATATTTTAAGATACTGAATACACTTGAAAAAAAATACTTCAAGTGTTGTATGCACTTTAAGCCAACTAGTTTTTAAACTCTAGCCCAAGTCTTTTTATTCATTGATCAAGGGTATTTAAAAAATTATTAATTAATCCTAAAATATTATAAATTATCCTAGCAAAGAAAGGAGTATTTTTATTTTTAACATTGATTTTAACTGTTCTTTAATATATCAGTATTTTTGGAAATATATATGGTTATGAAAATTTGTTAACAATTTATCAGCGGTAATCAATTCAAGTGATTTGGCGCTTATTCTACTCAAGCAAAGGCATTATTCAATTACATCCATGTGATTTGATCTAATTAATTCGATTCAAATTAATCACAGCTTAATGTGATTTTTGGAGTTCTTTTGGTATTAACAAGAAAAAGAAGTTTTTCAGCGTAATTCAAATTTCAAAGCTGGCACTATATATCCTCACACACGGTATATCCTCGCCTGGCACACAGCCACACCCTACCCTTTAGCTCCAATCATCAATGTAATATTGACATGTAAGTAAATATCCATAAAATAGATGACTAGATAATAGTCGATTTCCAATTATTAAAAGATTGTTATTGCAGGCAATTTCAAAAGACATGTGTATTAACCATATATACGGTTGTCTTTGAGCTGAACAAATAATAAGCTATCTGAAGAGAAGAGAGAAATGAGAAAACTTGAACAGTAATTTATTACAAAATAACAGATAGGATAGGCATGGATTTTTCCCCAATTAAAATCAAAGGGTCTTAAACTTTTAGTATCACATCACATTATTCTTATCACTTGGACTATTCACAGTAAACCAGACAGACATAACATGTTGATTTTACATATGTTTAGCTAGCTTTTAATGAGTATAACTCCGCCGGAGGGACTTAAAAAAGAAACAAATTTGTTATGCAACCAGATAGCGATAGATGTAACAACTTTAAGAATTGAAAGGATGAAGAAGAAAATTAAAGCAGAGAATACTATCGGAAAAAGGCCTCCAAAGTCGTCTTTCGTCAAACTTCGTGTCTCAACATCAGTTTTTTATTCAGATTTGTCAATGGTGACAGGTAAAGATATGCTTTTCTTCATGTCACGAAAAGTTGTCACATTTTGAGTCACATTTAATATTGCAGCTGAAAAATTGGAGACCAAGGTAGAATTCTTCGGGAATGCCTGAAAATACAATACCGTACAACATCATCAAAGTTTTGTAGGCTATATGGAATATTGGAGAGAGATAAAACAATACTCACAAAGGCTAGTTTTATAGATTGGTCCTGTCATCTTGCAAAAAGAGCATTCAGAAAGCAAGAGCATCAGATAAGAAGTTTCATAAATAATAACATCCACTCCCTTTTTGTGTCCATTTGATAATGCTTCTTTGTATTGTTCACGACTTCCTAGAGGCTTTAATTGATCTTCCTCTAGTCCCATTTGTTTAGTCAGAACCTTTTTCACCCAAGAATCGTTTTGATGTCCCACTGACCGATTGTTCCTTTTAATCTCTTGCACGTCCCTCCAAGGAGAAGGCTTTGCCATTGTCCTCTCTGATAAAATTGATGTTAAATTTGCTGTGTAAACTTGCACAGCTATGCCCAACAGAAACATCACCACTATCACCACCCATTTAGACGTCCCACTTTTCAAAGACCCTACATCTGCAATCATCACGCACAAAAACATTGATAACACACATGCATCTTATTATTGCAGAAGAAAAATAAGAACTTCTGAAATATTATTAATTAATTCCGGAACAAAAGAGAATACAACTAAATTTATATATAGATAAACCTAAGGCTAACCCTTAAATATAATTTAATCAAATGAAAATATCTAAGATATAATCCTAAGATATAATAGATATTAAATAATAAAATCAAATCTAATAATAAAATAATAATTAACTAAATAATTCCAAAATATCTCGTAAGGAGCACGTGCATGAGTCTTGAAGTATTACTCGACATAGTGAGTGTGTCAAGTAGATACTACCCTGTGACTTGTACACATGAACAAAGTGAGTAATATACACACAACAACAAAAACAACAACAACAACAACAAAGCCTTTATCCCACTAGGTGGGGTCGGCTACATGGATCGCACAACGTCATTGTGCTCTGTCAAAAATCATAGATTTCGATATATTATTAATTAGAAGGTCTCTCTATATGACCTCATTGAATGTTCATTTCGGGCCTTCCTCGACCTCGTCTAATAGGGCTCCATCCTGCTTGATCCACCCTTCTCACCGAAGCACTCAAAGCCCTACGCTGAATATGTCCAAACCACCTCAAACGATTTTCTACCATTTTTTCTACAATAAGGGCCACTCCCACTCGTTCACGTATATGAGTATTACGAATCTTGTCTTTTATTGTATGGACACTAATCCATCTCAACATCCTCATCTCAGCGACTCCCATTATGCTCATGTTGTCCCTTTAAAGCCCAACATTCACTACCATATAGTATTGCTGGTCTTATAGCAGTGCGATAGAACTTTCATTTTACCTTATTAGGTACTTTACGATCAAAGATAACTCCAATAGCTTTTCTCCTTTTATACCATCCGGCCTGAATTCTATGATCGACATCTCCATCAATTTCATCATCTTGTTGTATAATTGATCTCAAATATCTAAATTTTGTCACTTGTGGGATGACTTGCCCTCCCAATTTAACTTCCATTTCCCTTTGGCTTTGTCCTTTATCAAACTTGCAATGCATATATTAAGTTTTGTTCCTACTAAGACGAAAGTCCGTCTCCATATCTCAAGTTTAGAATTAATATCTTCTCTAGATTCAGCCAACAGAACTATATCATCCGCAAAAAAGCATGCATGTAGGGATCTCCTCTTTTATAGGTTCAGTTAGAACATTTATCACTAGGTTGAACAAATAAGGACTCAACGTTGATCCCTGATGTAGTCCAATCCTTATAGGAAAGTCCTTTGTAACACCTCTAGGCGTTCTAACATTGGTTGTAACACCCTCATACATGTCCTGAATGGCTTTGATATAAGCAACACTCACCCCTTTCTTTTCTAAGGCTTTCCAAAGTACATCTCTTGGCACCCGGTCATACGCTTTTTCCAAATCAATGAAAACCATATGCAAATCTCTTCCTTTGCTCCTATACTTTTCCATGAGCCCCATTAATAAATAAATCGCTTCTGTTGTAGACCTTCCTAGCATGAACCAAATTGGTTTTCAGCGATATCCGTCTCCAACCTTAATCTGTGTTCAATCATGTCTTCCCACAATTTCATTGTATGACTCATTAGCTTAATTCCTCTATAGTTTACACAATTCTGGATATCCCCTTTATTCTTATAAATAGGAACCAAAGTACTATTTCTCCACTCATCCGACATTTTCTTGGTTCGTAAGATTTCATTAAATAATTTTGTGAGCCATAACACACCCTCTTCGCCCAAACATTTCCAAACATCAATAGGAATATCATCAGGTCCGATAGCTTTACAATTTTCCATTTTCTTAAGAGCTTCCTTAACCTTGTCAATTCGAATCCTGCGGTAAAATGACAAATTGAGATCACTTTCTCGAATCGTCAAATCTTCCGTGTCACAGTGTGACCCTTCCCCACCATCATTGAACATCTTATAAAAGTAGGCTTCCCACCTATCCTTAATATCTTCATCAGTAACCAAAACTTTTTTTTCTTCGTCCTTTATACACCTCACTTTGTCCAAGTCTCTCGATTTTCTCTCCTTGTTCTTTGCGATCTTGTAAATCTTACGCTCTCCCACCTTTGTTCCTAACTCCTTATAAAACTCCTCATATGCTTTATTACGAGCCTCACTCACGGCCTTTTTAGTCTCCTTTTTAGCCATGCGATACCTTTCCCAATTTTCAGCATTATTACATAAGTGTATGGCTTTAAAATAATCTTTCTTATATTTGGTTTTCTCTTGAACACTTCCATCTCACCACCAAGTCTCTTTGTCTTGTCAGCCAAGACCTTTTAATTCTCCCAAAGTTGCTTTAGGAACCTGCTGGACTTTTTTAGACATATTTTCCCACATAACATTAGCATTACTCTGAAACTCTCACTCTCCTTCCTCCAGGAGATTTCTCTTAAAAATCTCCATTTTCTCTCCCTTCAATTGCCACACTACTACATAAAACACTTTTAACGTCCCTTTTTTAGCCCTTTTAACGTCTAAAAATAGAGGGACGTCTATACCAGGGACGTAAAAAAGTTAGGATACGGCGTCCTTTAAAAAAGGGACGTCTAAACTTTAGACGTCCCTTTTTTAAAAAGGGACGTCTAAAGTTGTTTTTTTAAAAAAAAATTCGCTTATATTTTTCACTTTCTAACAATTATAACCTACAGAAATAAGATCGAACAGTTTTTCATAAACCAAAATATCCTTACAGATTAATATTGGTAAAGGATGATAAATCAAAATGAATCTACAATGAAGATAAATCTAAATCTTAACACAACAAAATACATATACAATAATCATAGTTCAAAACTTAGCCTATAAAAAGAAAAAGTAATTATCCATACCTTTTAGCCACAGTAGGAGAGGGAGGATGGAGGCCAACGGCGGGAGAGGGAGGGAGGAGGAACCAACAACATCAAAGATCGAGGAAGAATAATGGTGATGAGCTTCAACAAATGGAGAGGAAGACGGTAGATGATGGTGATGGAGATAGAGGAGGACGACTTTCAAAAAAAGAACAACGATAATGAAAGGGAGTAAGAGAGAGAGTTATGGTGGAAAATGAGCTTCAAGAGAGTGGTGGAAGATTCAGCTTCGAGAGAAATTGAGAGTTTTGAAATTTGAATCGAGGAAGCTAGCTTGCGGAGGTAGAGATAACCTTAAAAAGAGTGATGTCAGTATTAATTTGACTAATTTACGTTACCTTTAGACGTTCCTTTTTGAATATAGTTGTATTCTTGTTGATGTTTAATGATGGATTGTTTTGAAAGAAGGAAAAAATCCTTGTTTTCACACCTGAGAGGAATTGATTCTTCAACAGTCCTGATTATATAATCAGTCTTTGTGAACCATTTCTTATCAGGGATTTGATAAAGCAAGTTTGACGCGAAATCGGGTAAATTCCAATTGTCGACGTGTTGGTTTATATTTTCAAAAGAGATTTCCTGGTTGAAAATCTTGTTTTTAGTTGAAGAATTTGATTCCTCATCGTTTAGCGTAGAGTTTAATGGAGTAGAAGAAGAACTACTACTACCGCGTTTGGAAGAAAAAGAAAAAGAACGGAGAATTGAAGACATAATTTAAATTACAAAATTTAAATTACTGGAAGATAAAAGGAAAGATAAAGGCTGAAGAAATAAAAGGAAACTGAAGAAAGCTTAAAGAAAATAAAAGCTGAAAACATCAACAAGTCAGGACGGCCCATTAGGCCCCCTAAAAGCTAGCTGTTAGGGGAAGAGCATACCCAAGCTTATATTCTCAGCGACCGGGTCCTGTCCAGGCGATGTGGGACTCTTACGGGGAACATAGTCCCTCCCTCGACTCCTTCGTCTAATCCAGGGACTGGTGGCTTACCTTGGGTTTCCCATTAGGACCACACACACCTACCACCACCCAGATCAGGTCGGCTCTGATACCAACAAGTCAGGACGGCCCATTAGGCCCCCTAAAAGCTAGCTGTTAGGGGAAGAGCATACCCAAGCTTATATTCTCAGCGACCGGGTCCTGTCCAGGCGATGTGGGACTCTTACGGGGAACATAGTCCTTTATTGACTTTAGACGTCCCTTTTTCAAAAAGGGACGTCTAAGGTCTAAAAAAAGATTTAAAAAAATTAATTTTTTTTACTTTAGGCGTCCCTTTTTGAAAAGGGACGTCTCAAGTTAGACTTCAGATGTCCTTTTTTCAAAAAGGGACGTCTAAAGTCTAAAAAAATAATTAAAAAAAATTAATTTTTTTTTACTTTAGGTGTCCCTTTTTAAAAAGGGACGTCTAAAGTTACTTAATTCTTACCCATCATTACAAAAATGCCACCGTCTTTATTTTGTACTTCCCTTTTTTAAAAAGGGACGTCTTTTAGGGACGTAAAATCTACATTTTGTAGTAGTGTCTACCTGACCCTTGGGTTTAAAACTTACCGGTGCTTTTGTTTTACATACTTAATATTCACATCAAGGACCAAAATCCTATGTTGTTCTGTCACGCCGTCCCCCAGGATCACTTTGCAATTAGTACAAAAACATCTATCAGAATTCCTTACCAAAAAGAAGTCAATTTGTGTCCTTACGGCTCCACTCTTGTATGTTATTAAATGCTCATCTCGCTTCTTGAAGCAAGTGTTAACAATCTTGAAGTTATATGCAAGGGAGAAATCAATAATAAATTGACCTTCATTATTGAGCATCCCAAATCCAAAACCACCTGAGCCCTTGCATGAGGTCCTGCCTCCTTACTAACATGTCCATTAAAATCTCCCCCAATAAAAATCTTTTTGGTTAGTGAGATACTTTGAATTAATCCCTCCAAATCTTCCTAGAATTTTTTCTTAAGATGTGCAGCTGCCCCTACTTGAAGTGCATACGCACTGATAATGTTTATAGTATCCTTCCCAACAATCATTCTTAACACTGCTACAAAATGTAGATTTTACGTCCCTAAAAGACGTCCCTTTTTAAAAAAGGGAAGTAAAAAATAAAGACGATGGCATTTTTGTAATTGTAGGTAAGAATTAAGTAATGTTAGACGTCCCTTTTTAAAAAGGGACGCCTAAAGTAAAAAAAAATTTTAATTTTTTTTTAGACTTTAACTTTAGACGTCCCTTTTCAAAAAGGGACGCCTAAAGTAAAAAAAATTAATTTTTTTAAATTTTTTTTAGACTTTAGACGTCCCTTTTTGAAAAGGGGACATCTAAAGTCTAAAAAAAAATTAAAAACTTTAGACGTCCCTTTTCAAAAAGGGACGCCTAAAGTAGAAAAAATTATTTTTTTTTTTACTTTAGACGTCCCTTTTTTAAAAAGGGACGTCTAAAGTCAATTTTTTTTTACTTTAGACGTCCCAAATTCAAAAAGGGACGTCTAAAGGTAATATAAATCAGTCAAATTAATAGTGATATCACTCTTTTTAAGGTTATCTCTACCTCCGCAAGCTAGCTTCCTCGATTCAAATTTCAAAACTCTCATTTTCTCTCGAAGCTGAATCTTCCACCACTCTCTTGAAGCTCATTTTCCACCATAAATCTCTCTCTTACTCCCTTTCATTATCGTTGTTCTTTTTTTGAAAGTCGTCCTCCTCTATCTCCACCACCATCATCTACCGTCTTCCTCTCTTCCTCTCCATTGTTGAAGCTCGTCGCCATTGTTCTTCCTCGATCTTTGATGTTGTTGGTTCCTCCTCCCTCCCTCTCCCGCCGTTGGCCTCCATCCTCCCTCTTCTACTGTGGCTAAAAGGTATGGATAATTACTTTTTCTTTTTATAGGCTAAGTTTTGAACTGAGAATATTGTATATGTATTTTGTTGTGTTAAGATTTAGATTTATCTTCATTGTAGATTCATTTTGATTTATCATCCTTCACCAATATTAATCTGTAAGGACATTTTGGTTTATGAAAAACTGTTCAATCTTGTTTCTGTAGGTTATAATTGTTAAGCAGTGAAAAATATAAGCGAATTTTTTTTTTGTAAAAAAACAACTTTAGACGTCCCTTTTGTTAAAAAGAGACGTCTAAAGTTTAGTTTTAAAAAAAAAACTTTAGACGTCACTTTTTTAAAGGACGCCATATCCTGACTTTTTTACGTCCCTGGTATAGGCGTCCCTCTATTTTTAGACGTTAAAAGGGCTAAAAAAGGGACGCTAAAAGTGTTTTCTGTAGTAGTGTAAGGAGATAATTCTATTCTCAATCCTCTTAACGTCCACCACATTCTTCCTCCATTCCTTATCAGCGATGATACCAACATCATTCCTTCCATTGACCTTTCCTATGTACCAGAGCTTACAACCATTAATTTTCCGAGACTTTTCTCCTGCCCATTTAGTTTCCTGGAGACACAACCACCCAATGATTATGTTGGACTGATCAGTAAATGATTTGATACCCAATAGGTAGGGTTAGTGTACAAGCAACAACAACAACAACATCAAAGCCTTTATCCCACTAGGTGGGGTCGGCTACATGGATCGCACAATGCTATTGTGCTCTGTCAAAAATAATAAATTTCGATATATTATTAATTAGAAGGTCTCTCTATGACCTCATTGAGTGTTCGTTTCAGCCTTCTTCGACCCCGTCTTATAGGACTCCATCCTGCTTGATCCACCCTTCTCACCGAAGCATTCAAATGCCTACGCTGAACATGTCCAAACCACCTCAAACGATTTTCTACCATTTTTTCTTCAATAGGGGCCACTCTCACTCGTTCACGTATATGAGTATTACGAATCTTGTCTTTTCTTGTATGGCCACTCATCCATCTCAACATCATCATCTCAGCGACTCCCATTTTATGCTCATGTTGTCTCTTTAAAGCTCAACATTCACTACCATATAGCATTGATAGAACTTTCCTTTTACCTTATTAGGTACTTTACGATCACAGATAACTCCAGTAGTTTTTCTCCATTTATACCATCCGGCCTGAATTTTGTGATCGACATCTCCATCAATTTCACCATCTTGTTGTATAATTGATCTCAAATATCTAAATTTTGTCACTTGTGGGATGATTTGCCCTCCCAATTTAACTTCCACTTCCCTTTGGCTTTGTCCTTTATCAAACTTGCAATGCATATATTTAGTTTTGTTCCTACTAAGACGAAAGCCCCTCAATTCCAAAGCCCGTCTCCATATCTCAAGTTTAGAATTAATATCTTCTCTGGATTCAGCCAACAGAACTATGTCATCCGCAAAAAGCATGCATGTATGGATCTCCTCTTTTATAGGTTCAGTTAGAACATTTATCACTAGGTTGAACAAATAAGGATTCAATGCTGATCCCTGATGTAGTCCAATCCTTATAGGAAAGTCCTTTGTAACACTTCCAGACGTTCTAACATTGGTTGTAACCCCCTCATACATGTCCTGAATGGCTTTGATATATGCAACCCTCACCCCCTTCTTTTCCAAGGCTTTCCAAAGTACATCTCTTGGCACCCGGTCATACACTTTTTCCAAATCAATGAAGACCATATGCAAATCTCTTCCTTTGCTCCTATACTTTTCCATTAGCCCCCTTAATAAATAAATCTCTTCTGTTGTAGACCTTCCTAGCATGAACCAAATTGGTTTTCAGCGATATCCGTCTCCAACCTTAATCTGTGTTCAATCATGTTTTCCCACAATTTCATTGTATGACTCATTAGCTTAATTCCTCTATAGTTTACACAATTCTGGATATCCCCTTTATTCTTATAAATAGGAACCAAAGTACTATTTCTCCACTCATCCGACATTTTCTTGGTTCGTAAGATTTCATTAAATAATTTTGTGAGCCATAACACACCCTCTTCGCCCAAACATTTCCAAACATCAATAGGAATATCATCAGGTCCGATAGCTTTACAATTTTCCATTTTCTTAAGAGCTTCCTTAACCTTGTCAATTCGAATCCTGCGGTAAAATGACAAATTGAGATCACTTTCTCGAATCGTCAAATCTTCCGTGTCACAGTGTGACCCTTCCCCACCATCATTGAACATCTTATAAAAGTAGGCTTCCCACCTATCCTTAATATCTTCATCAGTAACCAAAACTTTTTTTTCTTCGTCCTTTATACACCTCACTTTGTCCAAGTCTCTCGATTTTCTCTCCTTGTTCTTTGCGATCTTGTAAATCTTACGCTCTCCCACCTTTGTTCCTAACTCCTTATAAAACTCCTCATATGCTTTATTACGAGCCTCACTCACGGCCTTTTTAGTCTCCTTTTTAGCCATGCGATACCTTTCCCAATTTTCAGCATTATTACATAAGTGTATGGCTTTAAA
Source organism: Albizia julibrissin (assembly GCA_037074505.1). Taxonomy (NCBI): domain Eukaryota; kingdom Viridiplantae; phylum Streptophyta; class Magnoliopsida; order Fabales; family Fabaceae; genus Albizia; species Albizia julibrissin. The sequence goes on from CM073487.1 coordinate 38,463,814, forward strand.
ATAATCTTTCTTATATTTGGTTTTCTCTTGAACACTTCCATCTCACCACCAAGTCTCTTTGTCTTGTCAGCCAAGACCTTTTAATTCTCCCAAAGTTGCTTTAGGAACCTGCTGGACTTTTTTAGACATATTTTCCCACATAACATTAGCATTACTCTGAAACTCTCACTCTCCTTCCTCCAGGAGATTTCTCTTAAAAATCTCCATTTTCTCTCCCTTCAATTGCCACACTACTACATAAAACACTTTTAACGTCCCTTTTTTAGCCCTTTTAACGTCTAAAAATAGAGGGACGTCTATACCAGGGACGTAAAAAAGTTAGGATACGGCGTCCTTTAAAAAAGGGACGTCTAAACTTTAGACGTCCCTTTTTTAAAAAGGGACGTCTAAAGTTGTTTTTTTAAAAAAAAATTCGCTTATATTTTTCACTTTCTAACAATTATAACCTACAGAAATAAGATCGAACAGTTTTTCATAAACCAAAATATCCTTACAGATTAATATTGGTGAAGGATGATAAATCAAAATGAATCTACAATGAAGATAAATCTAAATCTTAACACAACAAAATACATATACAATAATCATAGTTCAAAACTTAGCCTATAAAAAGAAAAAGTAATTATCCATACCTTTTAGCCACAGTAGGAGAGGGAGGATGGAGGCCAACGGCGGGAGAGGGAGGGAGGAGGAACCAACAACATCAAAGATCGAGGAAGAATAATGGTGATGAGCTTCAACAAATGGAGAGGAAGACGGTAGATGATGGTGATGGAGATAGAGGAGGACGACTTTCAAAAAAAGAACAACGATAATGAAAGGGAGTAAGAGAGAGAGTTATGGTGGAAAATGAGCTTCAAGAGAGTGGTGGAAGATTCAGCTTCGAGAGAAATTGAGAGTTTTGAAATTTGAATCGAGGAAGCTAGCTTGCGGAGGTAGAGATAACCTTAAAAAGAGTGATGTCAGTATTAATTTGACTAATTTACGTTACCTTTAGACGTTCCTTTTTGAATTTGGGACGTCTAAAGTAAAAAAAATTGACTTTAGACGTCCCTTTTTCAAAAAGGGACGTCTAAGGTCTAAAAAAAGATTTAAAAAAATTAATTTTTTTTACTTTAGGCGTCCCTTTTTGAAAAGGGACGTCTCAAGTTAGACTTCAGATGTCCTTTTTTCAAAAAGGGACGTCTAAAGTCTAAAAAAATAATTAAAAAAAATTAATTTTTTTTTACTTTAGGTGTCCCTTTTTAAAAAGGGACGTCTAAAGTTACTTAATTCTTACCCATCATTACAAAAATGCCACCGTCTTTATTTTGTACTTCCCTTTTTTAAAAAGGGACGTCTTTTAGGGACGTAAAATCTACATTTTGTAGTAGTGTCTACCTGACCCTTGGGTTTAAAACTTACCGGTGCTTTTGTTTTACATACTTAATATTCACATCAAGGACCAAAATCCTATGTTGTTCTGTCACGCCGTCCCCCAGGATCACTTTGCAATTAGTACAAAAACATCTATCAGAATTCCTTACCAAAAAGAAGTCAATTTGTGTCCTTACGGCTCCACTCTTGTATGTTATTAAATGCTCATCTCGCTTCTTGAAGCAAGTGTTAACAATCTTGAAGTTATATGCAAGGGAGAAATCAATAATAAATTGACCTTCATTATTGAGCATCCCAAATCCAAAACCACCTGAGCCCTTGCATGAGGTCCTGCCTCCTTACTAACATGTCCATTAAAATCTCCCCCAATAAAAATCTTTTTGGTTAGTGAGATACTTTGAATTAATCCCTCCAAATCTTCCTAGAATTTTTTCTTAAGATGTGCAGCTGCCCCTACTTGAAGTGCATACGCACTGATAATGTTTATAGTATCCTTCCCAACAATCATTCTTAACACTGCTACAAAATGTAGATTTTACGTCCCTAAAAGACGTCCCTTTTTAAAAAAGGGAAGTAAAAAATAAAGACGATGGCATTTTTGTAATTGTAGGTAAGAATTAAGTAATGTTAGACGTCCCTTTTTAAAAAGGGACGCCTAAAGTAAAAAAAAATTTTAATTTTTTTTTAGACTTTAACTTTAGACGTCCCTTTTCAAAAAGGGACGCCTAAAGTAAAAAAAATTAATTTTTTTAAATTTTTTTTAGACTTTAGACGTCCCTTTTTGAAAAGGGGACATCTAAAGTCTAAAAAAAAATTAAAAACTTTAGACGTCCCTTTTCAAAAAGGGACGCCTAAAGTAGAAAAAATTATTTTTTTTTTTACTTTAGACGTCCCTTTTTTAAAAAGGGACGTCTAAAGTCAATTTTTTTTTACTTTAGACGTCCCAAATTCAAAAAGGGACGTCTAAAGGTAATATAAATCAGTCAAATTAATAGTGATATCACTCTTTTTAAGGTTATCTCTACCTCCGCAAGCTAGCTTCCTCGATTCAAATTTCAAAACTCTCATTTTCTCTCGAAGCTGAATCTTCCACCACTCTCTTGAAGCTCATTTTCCACCATAAATCTCTCTCTTACTCCCTTTCATTATCGTTGTTCTTTTTTTGAAAGTCGTCCTCCTCTATCTCCACCACCATCATCTACCGTCTTCCTCTCTTCCTCTCCATTGTTGAAGCTCGTCGCCATTGTTCTTCCTCGATCTTTGATGTTGTTGGTTCCTCCTCCCTCCCTCTCCCGCCGTTGGCCTCCATCCTCCCTCTTCTACTGTGGCTAAAAGGTATGGATAATTACTTTTTCTTTTTATAGGCTAAGTTTTGAACTGAGAATATTGTATATGTATTTTGTTGTGTTAAGATTTAGATTTATCTTCATTGTAGATTCATTTTGATTTATCATCCTTCACCAATATTAATCTGTAAGGACATTTTGGTTTATGAAAAACTGTTCAATCTTGTTTCTGTAGGTTATAATTGTTAAGCAGTGAAAAATATAAGCGAATTTTTTTTTTGTAAAAAAACAACTTTAGACGTCCCTTTTGTTAAAAAGAGACGTCTAAAGTTTAGTTTTAAAAAAAAAACTTTAGACGTCACTTTTTTAAAGGACGCCATATCCTGACTTTTTTACGTCCCTGGTATAGGCGTCCCTCTATTTTTAGACGTTAAAAGGGCTAAAAAAGGGACGCTAAAAGTGTTTTCTGTAGTAGTGTAAGGAGATAATTCTATTCTCAATCCTCTTAACGTCCACCACATTCTTCCTCCATTCCTTATCAGCGATGATACCAACATCATTCCTTCCATTGACCTTTCCTATGTACCAGAGCTTACAACCATTAATTTTCCGAGACTTTTCTCCTGCCCATTTAGTTTCCTGGAGACACAACCACCCAATGATTATGTTGGACTGATCAGTAAATGATTTGATACCCAATAGGTAGGGTTAGTGTACAAGCAACAACAACAACAACATCAAAGCCTTTATCCCACTAGGTGGGGTCGGCTACATGGATCGCACAATGCTATTGTGCTCTGTCAAAAATAATAAATTTCGATATATTATTAATTAGAAGGTCTCTCTATGACCTCATTGAGTGTTCGTTTCAGCCTTCTTCGACCCCGTCTTATAGGACTCCATCCTGCTTGATCCACCCTTCTCACCGAAGCATTCAAATGCCTACGCTGAACATGTCCAAACCACCTCAAACGATTTTCTACCATTTTTTCTTCAATAGGGGCCACTCTCACTCGTTCACGTATATGAGTATTACGAATCTTGTCTTTTCTTGTATGGCCACTCATCCATCTCAACATCATCATCTCAGCGACTCCCATTTTATGCTCATGTTGTCTCTTTAAAGCTCAACATTCACTACCATATAGCATTGATAGAACTTTCCTTTTACCTTATTAGGTACTTTACGATCACAGATAACTCCAGTAGTTTTTCTCCATTTATACCATCCGGCCTGAATTTTGTGATCGACATCTCCATCAATTTCACCATCTTGTTGTATAATTGATCTCAAATATCTAAATTTTGTCACTTGTGGGATGATTTGCCCTCCCAATTTAACTTCCACTTCCCTTTGGCTTTGTCCTTTATCAAACTTGCAATGCATATATTTAGTTTTGTTCCTACTAAGACGAAAGCCCCTCAATTCCAAAGCCCGTCTCCATATCTCAAGTTTAGAATTAATATCTTCTCTGGATTCAGCCAACAGAACTATGTCATCCGCAAAAAGCATGCATGTATGGATCTCCTCTTTTATAGGTTCAGTTAGAACATTTATCACTAGGTTGAACAAATAAGGATTCAATGCTGATCCCTGATGTAGTCCAATCCTTATAGGAAAGTCCTTTGTAACACTTCCAGACGTTCTAACATTGGTTGTAACCCCCTCATACATGTCCTGAATGGCTTTGATATATGCAACCCTCACCCCCTTCTTTTCCAAGGCTTTCCAAAGTACATCTCTTGGCACCCGGTCATACACTTTTTCCAAATCAATGAAGACCATATGCAAATCTCTTCCTTTGCTCCTATACTTTTCCATTAGCCCCCTTAATAAATAAATCTCTTCTGTTGTAGACCTTCCTAGCATGAACCAAATTGGTTTTCAGCGATATCCGTCTCCAACCTTAATCTGTGTTCAATCATGTTTTCCCACAATTTCATTGTATGACTCATTAGCTTAATTCCTCTATAGTTTACGCAATTCTGGATATCCCCTTTATTCTTATAAATAGGAACCAAAGTACTATTTCTCCACTCATCCGACATTTTCTTGGTTCGTAAGATTTCATTAAATAATTTTGTGAGCCATAACACACCCTCTTCGCCCAAACATTTCCAAACATCAATAGGAATATCATCAGGTCCGATAGCTTTACAATTTTCCATTTTCTTAAGAGCTTCCTTAACCTTGTCAATTCGAATCCTGCGGTAAAATGACAAATTGAGATCACTTTCTCGAATCGTCAAATCTTCCGTGTCACAGTGTGACCCTTCCCCACCATCATTGAACATCTTATAAAAGTAGGCTTCCCACCTATCCTTAATATCTTCATCAGTAACCAAAACTTTTTTTTCTTCGTCCTTTATACACCTCACTTTGTCCAAGTCTCTCGATTTTCTCTCCTTGTTCTTTGCGATCTTGTAAATCTTACGCTCTCCCACCTTTGTTCCTAACTCCTTATAAAACTCCTCATATGCTTTATTACGAGCCTCACTCACGGCCTTTTTAGTCTCCTTTTTAGCCATGCGATACCTTTCCCAATTTTCAGCATTATTACATAAGTGTATGGCTTTAAAATAATCTTTCTTATATTTGGTTTTCTCTTGAACACTTCCATCTCACCACCAAGTCTCTTTGTCTTGTCAGCCAAGACCTTTTAATTCTCCCAAAGTTGCTTTAGGAACCTGCTGGACTTTTTTAGACATATTTTCCCACATAACATTAGCATTACTCTGAAACTCTCACTCTCCTTCCTCCAGGAGAGTTCTCTTAAAAATCTCCATTTTCTCTCCCTTGAATTGCCACCACCTGACCCTTGGGTTTAAAACTTGTCGGCACTTTTGTTTTACATACTTAATATTCACATCAAGGACCAAAATCCTATGTTGTGCTGTCACGCCATCCCCCGGGATCACTTTACAGTTAGTACAAAAACGTCTATAAGAATTCCTTACCAAAAAGAAGTCAATCTGTGTCCTTACAGCTCCACTCTTGTATGTTATTAAATGCTCATCTCGCTTCTTGAAGTAAGTGTTAACAATCTTAAGGTTATATGCAAAGGAGAAATCAATAATAGGTTGACCTTCATTATTAAGCATCCCAAATCTAAAACCACCATGAGCCCTTGCATGAGGTCTTGCCTCCTAACCAATATGTCCATTAAGATCCCCCCCAATAAAAATCTTTTCGGTTAGTGGGATACTTTGAATTAATCCCTCCAAATCTTCCTAGAATTTTTCTTTAAGATGTGCAGCTGCCCCTACTTGAGGTGCATACGCACTGATAATGTTTATAGTATCCTTCCCAACAATCATTCTTAAGGAGATAATTCTATTTCAATCCTCTTAACGTCCACCACATTCTTCCTCCATTCCTTATCAGTAATGATACCAACACCATTCCTTCCATTGACCTTTCCTGTGTACCAGAGCTTACAACCATTAATTTCCCTAGACTTTTCTCCTGCCCATTTAGTTTCCTGGAGACACAGGATATTAATTTTTTGATCTTTCATTACTCCCACCACCTCCTAAGATTTTCCGCTTAGAGTCCCAATGTTCCAAGTGCCAAATCTGATCTTGTTCTCATGAACTAGCTTCTTTAGCCGCCTCCGTTCAGAAGAGAGTGGTAGCCCTTACTCATTTAACACTACATCCGGGCGATGATGCAGCGGCTCTCGCTCACTTCTCACTGTATTCGAGCCATACAGTGCGTTACTTACAGGCAATGACCTAGCATTAGCACAATTTCTTCGTTGATCCATGTTCATAAAAGATTTGATAGGGTTTTACGTTGGTTGTCGGGGTCTAACACAACCCTCCTCCTTTACCCAGGCTTGAGACTGGCTATAAACATAGGCGGAGTTAGGGTTAGTGTACAAGTCTTGTGCATTAAGTACATATGTTATGAGTAAGAGTAAGATGGAGGAGATTTACAAAGGCAAATCCACCAATTTTGTAGATTGGTCCTGGCATCATAAAGCCAGACTTATATTTGGAGAGGAAGAGCGTGAGATATGGAGTTTCATCAAAAATAGCATCCACTCCTCCTTTTTCAGTTCCATTTGACAATGTTTCATTGTACTCTTCACGACTTCCTAAAGCCTTTAATTGAGATGGCTTGAATCCTATTTGGTGAATTAGAAGCCCTTCCACCTAAGACCTAATTCGATATCCCATCGATAGATTCCTTCTTATAATCTCGGTTTCATCCTTAAATGAAGGCTCTTTCTGCCTCCTTTGTGTTAAAATTGAAGTTTAATTTGCTGTATAAACTAGTACAACTAAGATGAATAGGAATGAAGTCAGTATCACCATCCATCCTGCAGCTTTGCTTGCCAAATTGATCTCCATAACATCTGTGGTATTATCAAGTGTGTGATAGAGTAAGTACAATGCACATATTGAAACATAATACTTCCTTTGCCTCTTAATATAAGACATATTTAGGGAGTTGATCTTGATCTTGAATATAAGACATTTTTTTATATTTTTCAATCTTTTCCTAATTTACCCCTATTCATACTCCCTCAACAATAATAAAAAAGGAGAGAGAATTAAGAAAGACAACTCGGGTGTTTTAACAAATAGATGTCATATTAATTAACTTAACTAATTTCATCAATCTAATCAAAATAAGTAAATATGTCTCATATTAAGGAGTAGATAGAGTAGCATATAATCAAATATACATGCTGCATATAAGATAACTCACCGATCTTGTAAACAAGGAAGGGGTTGAAGCAAAATTCTTTGGTTTTGTTTCTTTCTAATATAATTATGATCACAGTAGCAGCCACAAAAATCCCACTAAGAATTAACCATAGTGACCATTTGAAAGGTTTGAAGAGGATCCCCTTACTTGTGGAGGAATTTTTTACCCTTACCACCATTGCTACACTAGAATCTAAATATGGAAACGTGAAATCAACACATTTTGTGCGACTTTCCACAATTATGATTTCTCCGATTATAGCATCAAGATCCTGCGATATTTTCATACACAAAGTGTGATGATAAAAAAACCAACATGCATTCATACGTATAACAATGTGGAAAATATCATACCTGACTTTCCATTAGAAACTAAGATAAATTAATACAAAACAACTTAAAAAGAAAAAATTGAAAACTCGCCTTCACTTTCATCTGTCTGCAGAGAATGTCATCATAGGTCGTAGGAGCATCGCTTCCACTCTCATCCCGCAGTGGAAAAAAGTCATAATTATTTAATTGAAATGGAAAAACATCGAAAGCTTTTAAGAAGACATTAATGGCAAAGCCATCAATCCAATTCTGATCAGCATCACTACGATTACGTATACCAACATACACAAATTCAAGAAAAGTATTTGTTCTTGGGACTTCAATTCTCAACTTTGGTGGTTTATCCAATGTGTCATCGGGCCACAATAGATCCGTTAATTTGTTTATGCCAGATATCTCACCACCTTCACTATATTTTTGAACGAGTCTAGTTTCAGGGCTCCAATATCCGATTATCCTTTCTCTGTCACCTATCACATTGTATACTTCAAGCTTCGATTGATGTAGTTGTCCATTTCTTAAATCAAATTGTACCCCAGATGCACCTTTGAAATTAGTAGCCCCAATTTCAATGTGAAGTTTTTGGCCATTGTCTATGTCTGGCCTCTCTAAAGCCATAGCCAATGCTTCGATTGTGTGATAAGCCCACCATCCATAGATAGTTAGGCTACTTTTGAACCATTCAGAGATGATACAATAAGAACCAGAGATTGAAAGACTGAGAATGGAGAATGAAGATTGAGGGAACAGAACGATTTAGGACTAGAAGAGAAAAAGGAAATTTCGGGAGAAGAAAGAAAGGAAATGAACTCAGTATGTTATTATTCTTATCCACTGTACACTTCCCTTTTTATATTAGTACATGCATACAATAAATTAAATACCATAAATACCCTCTTGACTAACAATCTAACAAATTATCCTAACTAACCAGCATCTCTATGATCAATTTTACACTCTGACAGCCCTTGCAAGCTGGAGCATGGATATCAATCATGCCCAGCTTGGAAACAAGTGATTTAAAAGGACCTGGACCAAGAGGTTTGGTAGACAAATCAGCAAGTTGATCCTGACTTCAAATTGTCATAAGGTGAAGAAATCCATCTTGTACTTTATCTCGGACCAAATGGCAATCCAATTCAATGTGCTTAGTGCGAGCATGAAAAGTAGGATTAGAAGCAAGTTGGATAGCAGACTTATTATCACAATACAATAGGGCAGGCTGAGAATGAGAAACTTGAAGATCCAGAAGCAAGTATAAAATCCACTGAATGTCACAAGTAGTCATAGCCAAAGCCCTATACTCAGCTTCACAAGAAGAAATAGAAATCGTCCGTTGTTTCTTAGCCTTCCATGAAACAAGAGAAGTATCAAGGAAGATACAATAGCCTGTAATAGACCGTTGAGATTTAACACAAGAAGCCCAATCACTATCACTAAAGGCTTTTAAACAAAGATTAGATTTATCAGGAAAGAAAAGACCCAAAGAAGGAGTAGATTGGAGATATCTAAGTACTCTATGAGCCGCCTGCAAATGCAACTCAGTTGGTCTAGCCATAAACTGGCTTAATTGTTGAGTGGCAAAGGATATATCCGGTCTAGTAGTTGTAAGATATAATAAACATCCAACAAGTTGGCGGTAAAGCATTGGTTCCTCAAGGGGAACACCAGAATCAGAATGAAGCTTACAATGTTTATCCATGGGAGTAGAAGCCGGTTTATAATCTAAGTACCCTGTTTTAGTCAGTAAGTCAAGAACAAATTTGCACTGACATAGAGACAGATCAGCATGGCTCCTAGCAATTTCCAAACCCAGGAAATATTTGACAGGACCAAGATCCTTAATCTTAAAATGCAAATCCAAATTATGCTTAATAGTCTCAATTTCAGGCAGATTATTACCAATGATAAGAATGTCATCAACATAGACCAAAATAGCAGTGAAACTAGAACCAAAGGCTTTGATGAATAAAGAATATTCAGCCTTAGATTCAATAAAGCCATAAGAAAGTAGGGCAGAAGATAGTTTCTGAAACCACTGTCTACTTGCTTGTTTAAGACCATAAAGAGACTTTTGAAGTTTGCAAACAAGCTGAGAATCATGAGAATACAAACCAGAAGGCACAACCATATACACCTCTTCATGTAAATCACCATGCAAAAATGCATTATTAACATTTAATTGTTGAATATGCCACTCATTAGCATATGCTAAAGCAAGAAGTAACCTTACTTTGGTCATTTTTGCAACTGGTGATAATGTATCAAAGTAATCAACTCCCTCTATTTGTATGAAACCCTTGGCAACCAACCGAGCTTTATACCAATCAAGGGTGCCATCTGATTTATATTTCTTGGTGAATACCCATTTGTAGCTAATGGGATGTTTCCCATTAGGCAAATGTGTAAGGATCCAAGTTTTATTTTGTTCTAGGGCTTTTATTTCAGCATCCATGGCATTTATCCAAGGTTTATGTTTGGAAGCTTGGCAATAGGTAGTAGGAATGTCATCAGAAGCAATGGGGAAACAAAACCGAGCATAGGAAAGTAAAAGAGAAGGAGAAAGTATAGGAGAAAAGGAGTACTTATCACCAGAAGAAAAATATGCAGCTAAAGTAGTGAAGGATGAGAAATAATAATCCCGCAAATAGGTGGGAGGTTTAAGAGGTCTAGTAGAAAAATGTGTGGGAAGAGGAGTAGAAGAAGGAAGAGAAGAAGAAGGAGAGTCAGATAAGGTTGGGGAAATGGAAGAAGAATCAGCGGTAGTAGGGATATTTGAGAAAGTGGGTAAAAGGGTGTAATCAAGAGGAGGAACATCAGCAGGCAAAGAAATACAAGAACCTGAAGCAACATGTGATGTATGATTATGATAAGGAAAAATGGATTAATAAAATATGACATCCCGAGAAAGAAAAATCTTGTTAGAGTGAAGATCTAGTAAAATATAACCATTTGTAGTTGCAAAAAAACCCAAAAACACACATTTAGATGCTCGAGCATTAAACTTAGACCTATTGGCAAAAAGGGTAGAAGCATAACACAGACAACCAAAACTTTTAAATCAAAATAAGATGGAGTGGACTGATACATTAAGAAAAAAGGATTAGAATGATTAAGAAGAGGAGAAGGCAACCGATTAATAAGGAAAAAGCATGAATGGCAACAAAACACCAACAAGCTTTAGAAAGTTTGGCTTGAAACAAAAGTGCACGTGCAACACTAAGAATATGTTGATGTTTTCTTTCAATAATACCATTTTGTTGAGGTGTTTCAATGCAAGAAGTTTGATGAATGATGCCTTTAGAACTATAAAATGAAGACATGGAAAACTCAAGGCCATTATCTGATCTTATAATCTGAATTTTGGTGTTATGCTGTGTTTCAACAAACTGAACAAAAGATTGTAAATGAACTCTAACTTCATATTTAGTTTTCATAGGATATATCCAAGTAAATCGACTAAAATCATCAACAAGAGTTAAAAAAATACCGAAAACCACGTATAGATGTAACAGCAAATGGGCCCTAAATATCAGTGTGAACCAGGGAAAAAAATTTATTACTGGATGAAACACTTACAGGGAAAGATAATCTCTTTTGCCTTGCCATATGGCATACATCACAAGGAACAGATTTCATATTAAAAGATATAGAAGGAAATTGCTGATGTAAAACTCTTAAAGTATAAGACGACGTGTGACCTAAACGATGATGCTAAAGGTCAAATTATTAGGTAGCTGGCTGAGCAGTAGAAATTGCCAAAGTATGGTGTGCTGTTGCAGGATTCAGGAAATATAATCCTTCAAATACTTCGGCTGTACCAATCGTCTTCCAAGGTGAAAGTACCTGTATGAAACAACGGGAAGGTAAGAAGATAAAACATGGAGTAGAAGCAATGAGTTTAGTGACTGAGAGGATATTGAAGGTAAATGCAGGTACATAGAAAACATTATGAAGAGTTAAGGAATCAGTCAAGTGAATAGTTCTTGAAATGGTAGCATTAACAGTACTATGATTCGGAAGCTTTATGGGAACATGAGTAATATGCTTATAGGCAGAAAAACAAGATAAAGTGTGGCACACATGGTCAGTAGCACCTGTATCAATGATCCATGAGGTGTAAGGGGAAAAGGAAGGGGGAAAATATCGAATACCTACATTTTGGTGAGAAGAAGAAAGAGAATGTATATTGTGAACAGAAGGTACATTAGCTGATGGTGTCAAAGAGGAGGTATGAGATGGTTGAACCAAGGCAAGCAGCTTATGATATTACTCAGGGGTAAATTGAGCAGCAGGTGTTGGTAAAATGCCAAGGGAGCTAGATTTAGCATCTGTCACAGAAGAACTAGGATCCACCGTGTGAAATTGAGTATTAGAGGCAGCACCTTGATTGCAGAATTTAAAACCCAGTGGGAAACCATGTTTCCTATAACATGTATCCATGGTATAACGTGGTCTATTACAATAGGTACAAAATTTATTATTTCCAGAACTAGAACTAGCAGAATTCTTGAATCCAGAATTTTGAGAACCAGTAGATCGTGAAGGTCCCTTAGAAAATAATATGTGTGAGTTAGAGGTAGGAAGCATTTCTCGTTCTTGTTGTAAAGGTATTGAAAAAGCTTTATTAACAGACGGCAAAGGCTCCAATAACATGATTTGTGACTTCACAGACAAGAATCGATCACTAAGACCCTTCAAAAACCTAAGAGTGTAATCTTGCTCTCGATACTTAAAACAAAAACAACTAAAATTGCAAGCACATCGAGTAATCGGACGCAAAACAGTATACTCATCCAAAAAAATCTTCAGTTTCATAAATTAAATACCAGAAATGCCCTCCTTACTAACAATCTAACAATCTAACAAATTATCCTAGCTAACCAGCATCTCTATGATCAATTTTACACTCTGTCATTCAGAGAAATTCCTCTCTCTCTCTGCCTACGCAGTTTTGTTTTTTTTGAAACCAAATCCATTGGCCTCACTCCTAATGCACCTTGCATGGATCTTTTCAGAGGAATATTATCATTAAAAGTGCTAAACCTGGAGTTTTTCGAAAATAAGTCTCGGACATTGTACAATTTTCTCTCAACCGAGACTGGAGGATCTGTCAAAGAAGATAGCTTTTGTGTAAGTATCCAAGCATATCCTTCTCCCATCATCTCTTTTGCTTTTGCAGACAAAATAAATCTTGTTCCGAGATCCATGCTCATATGGACAAGAAATACATGTGTTCGCGTGTTGTTTAACTCGTCGAGAGTGGTGTTAATTCTAAAATCTGTTGAATTTGAATCGATGGCAGTTACATTAGCCATTCGTATGTCCATATCTTTCAATACATTGGTGAGGCATGGAACAAGGCGGCTGCCATATTCAATCTCTTCATAAATGGGGACAATTGATTGCCACCCAGGAGAGCTAATAGTGGCAGCTATAGCTTGGAACTGAAATCAATTAAGGCCTTGATTGGAGTAGATGGAGGATGGGGAAGGAGGTGGCAAAAGAGATGGACCAGTTATGGGAAGCCAAATCACAGGTACTCGAGATTCCTCACCAAGTTGCACTATATACCTTGCCTGCTCTGACTTTTTGGGGCCCCAATATGGCGCGCACCTTTTTTTTCTCTATCAGATAAGAAGCTGCTTGCACAACAAAGGTTGTCGTCTCCAACTTCTATCACCTTATCACCTTGATCTCTCCATGTTAACATAGAGTAAGCCTGTTTTGTAACAAAACAGGTCTACTCTATGTTAACTTGAAGAGGCAAGGAGACAGGAATGAAGACCATAATAGAGAACCATACTAATAAGTAAAATGAAAAAAATTTACAATTGATGTTCTACGAACTTTCATCATGAAAAGATTCTTAAAACAATATTTAACTATCGATGCAGCTTGTGGTTAGTGTCATGTCGCGGGACCTTATTCAAAAGTGGTGGATATATAACCATTAGGACAATTTACCATTGATAAATCCAAGCGCATCCTAATGCAACCTCTGGATGCATGTGGGTGCTTTTTTCTTTTAAAGTAAAGTATTTCAATATTATTTAATTTGAAAATTAATTCGCAAGTCTTTATAGTTTGTCCCAATTTTGAAAGAGGTTCTTATAGTATATTTATTTTAAATTGATTGTCTTCTTACCATGAGAGCATATCTTCTCCATTTGTGAGAGCTGTTTCCAGCGCCTCTCTCTTCGACCTAGGCTGGAGAGGAGGTCATTCGGCTTAGGGTTTTTCATCTTTAAGGGTTTGGGTTTTTTATTTTTCTTATATCGTGATGGTTGGCTAGATCTATGTGGTGTTGTTCGAGGGAAGGATGACTAGATATGAGATGGTATGGTTGCCAATGGAAGCATCAAGCAAGAACGATCAAGATGGATGGCAGTGTTGTGGTATAAACCTAATTCGGTATGCTTTTTTATATGACTTATGCATGGTCATTGTTGGTGGAGGTGCTTCTTACAGGACAACAATTGTGCGGTGGTGAATATGCTCTAAAGGTCGCAGATGATTTGAAAAAGGGATGAGATCGTTAGGATGGTTCTTTGAACCCCTTCCCTTTCTTCAAACATGTTTTCTAGTAGCACTTCATTTTTTGGCCGTGGCATGTCGGCGCATGTGTATGTCCTTCTACATTTGACTTAGGGTTAGGATTATGGCTATAGTTTGTGTTGGTTGGGCTTGATCCTTTTTGGTGTTTTGGTGTCTTGTTCACTCTTTATTATGTATTTAGCTTTATTCAATAAAATATAAATACTTTTGGCTCAAAAAGTATATTTAATCTAATGACTTGGCACCTTAAACTTAGTGGTGGCTTAACAAACTTAGAGGCCTCCTCTTTTTCACTCTTTGTTCTGTATTTAGCTTCATTCTTGGCACCTTAAACTTCGATTTGTTAATAAGTCCTTCTATCCGTGAGGGTGGTGCAAACCGTTATAACACAGTTAACTTCTATCAGTTGGGAGACTGACTAAGCTGATGACTTGGCAGCTAGGTGGATTAATTCTAGTGACGGTGATATGAAACTAAACAAGAAGAAACTGCTATGGTGATTAACTAAGTCAATAAAAATAAAAAATGAACTAGCAACACTTTAGGTCTGGATGGTCCAGATTTAGCTCTTTTTTAATTTTTATTAAAAAATTATTTAATGGATATATAATTAAAATAAAGATAATTATAAGAGAGAAATTAAATTTGAGAAGATAGACATTGGAGTAGTGGTGTTCCTGTTACCTGATACTGCCGCTGTGACGACGTCGTTCTGAGAAACGTTCCGAACTACAAGGTGGATCTTGGTGACTGCATGGTTATGAGTGGAATAGTAATCTTGGACGGCGAGGGTGAGGCTGTGGTTAACCATGTAACCAAGTGGTAAAGTGAGATCAAGAATGACTCCTACTGGTACTGTTCCTGTGGCCACCGCCATGGAAGCTCTTGCTGTGAAGCTAAGCCATAATAACACTAACACAAGACTCACTCTTAAGAGCGAAAAAGCTTTGAAGCTGCTCTGCAACTCTGCCATTGCTCTCAATTATCTCCCTTCCCTCTTCCTCTTTCTATATTTATATTTGCCCCAACCTCCAATGTTATTCCATTTTATGCCCCTTGACTTTGTTCTCTTGACCTGTACTGTAAAACACAGAGAGAAGTCATATTTACAAGCCTTATCGTTAAATTTTTCATGACAATGTACAGTAATTTTACCTTTTATTTATTGATTTATAGAACTAGTTTTTATGAGGCATATTATATATTAAATAGAGTTAGAATTAGAAAGTTGTTAAGTTTTAAGACACATTTTAAGATTTTTCTTGATTCCTATGAAATATATTAAAAGTGATTTATAAATAGAATTAGAAAATTAGTTAGCATATAAATATACATACATATATATACATATATATATATATATATATATATATATATATATATATATTAACATTTATAAAGATAAAATATGTTTTGTTGTGAAATATGAGAATCTTATTAGCGATGATGTGTGAGTGTGACAGTAAGTACTCCTCTAAATGGTTTTTTTTTTTTTTAATTTTAGGGGCACAGACTTTGATCGATAAGCTCTAAAAAACCTAATTAACCTAAGTTTTCTTTTATCGGAAAAAATTGAGATATTTTATCCACCTCTCCCTGTATTTTTCCTCAAATCATGCAAGTACTGCCTTGTTCTCTTCTAACTTCTAACAAACTATCTTTATTTAAGCAATACTTTAAAAGCTCCGTAGGCCACATCTGAAGAAGGAAAATCGGAATATGCCTATCTTACGGAGATTTTTTTGTTTGGCCAAATATCTTTTGGAGATTAAAAAATGGAAGTGGAATTTTGGGTGTTCTCTCCGTGATTGATTTTAAAAAATATAAAAAAGGAATAGAATGACATTGGATATGGATGGAGTGACGTGTGAGGGAGACGCAACCCATGAATCATGTGGTAACATTAACAAAGTGATGTAGCTTGGATTAATAAACATAAAGAAAAGGAGGACCTATTATTTATATTTTAAAAAATAATTTAAATGAAAGAAATCAATATTTAAAATTTTCTAAATAAACATGTACTTTATCTCTTTATTATTTATTTATTTCGCTTTTTCTAAGTGAAAAATGCAATACAGATTTTATATGAACTAATAATATTTATTATTGACGGATATGAAACTCATAAATATATAAACGTGCCAAAAGACACTAAATTAACCATCACGCCCATATATTTTTTGAAAAAAAATTCTCATTTAACTCTATTTAAAACATCTAAATCTAAATTCAAGCCTGTACTTCTATAAATTCTTAATGAGTCAAGAGGCCTCATTAAGAATTTCTAGTCAATTTTACCAATATATCCTTGTATTATTTTTTCTTGTGTCTTCTCCTTCCATCTCCTTTTTTTTTTTTTTAATAAAAGCTCCCTCTCAAACCCGTCCACCCTGGCCCCTCCGTCTCCTCTCCCCCTCCATTCTCTTCCTTGATCCCCTCCATTATTACCCTTTCACCGCTCAATTTCATTTCCATTGCTTCCTTATTGAGGAAACTATCATGTATGGTGGGCTCTTGCAGACTCAAAGTGTGCCACAAACTCAAACCAATCCAGCAGACATTCTCAAACCTAAATTATCCATAATCATATTGTTCATAAATCCTAAATAGTTCAAATCATATAGTTCAATTCATATTAGTCAGCAAAACAAAGCCACTTGCTTATGGGCAAATCAAAGATAATTTTCTCCCAAGAATATACAGTTGGGAATAGTCAATCAAGCAAGTCGTTTATTGGCAAATCGTTTATGTGAACAGTCAAGCATGCGAACAATCAATTCATATAGTTCATTATCATTCTTATATATTCTGCAAATGGTTTGGGCAAATGAAACGTTAGGGTTAAAGAATACCCCACCTTGATTTGGTTCGTTTCACGATGTTCGAAAGCATGGCCCACTTTGATTCAATTGAGCACACTGTAGGTATACTTTCTATTATACATATATATTCCATATAAATCATGCGACATTAGGGTTAAAGAAAAATTGTGAGCATTTATTCTTTAATATTGTTGTAATTTGGTTAAAAGTTGAGATCCCAATGCTTCAATGAAACGTGGATTTTAGTATTAGGGTTAAAATGTCTATAGGAACTTGACATTAAAAATCTTCAATTTTTCTTAACTACAACACTAGGGAAAAAAAATTATAAAGGGGCGTTACAGTTTTTTAATAACATTCATAAATCCCTAATCAGACTTGTAGGTCTTTTTAAAGATTTGTTAAAAGTGTAAGCCTCAGTTTGGATTTTGACATTTTAGAAGGATTTAATCAAGATTTTCCCCATATTTTTTAACTCAAAGTAACTAATATATAATAGTATAATACTATCAATTTGTGTTTAAAAAATGACTAATGTATAAGACATGAGGGAGCAAAAGCCATCTTTATTACCAACACAAAGTTGGTCTAACAGTATAAAGCCCCGCTAGACCCCTCTGTGCCCATTTGGTTCACAGAATTAGAGGTAATATAATAGAATGTAATGAAATATAATATAATGATAATTACATGAATTTGTTTGGTTCATCATTAAAGAAAGATGATGCATATGCATAAAAATGATTAGTTGCATTACATAAAAAAAAATGAGAATATATGGGAATAATATAACAAGAGATAAAATTAACCTTATCTACACACACACACATATATATATATAATATACATGTTGGGTGCAAAGTAATTTTTTAATATTTAATGGTGATAATATTATATATATATATATATATATATATAAAATTTCATACTAATAATATGTTAAGTGTTAACATTTATAGAGGTAAAAAATGTTCTATTGTGAAATATGAGAATCTTATTAGTGGTGATGTGTGAGTGTGACATTAAGTACCCCTATAAATTTTTTTTTTTTTGGAATTTTTAGGGGGTATGCTGACTTTGATCGATAAGCAAAGAACCAAATTAACCTAAGTTTTCTTTTATCGGAAAAAATTGAGATATTTTATCCACCTCTCCCTGTATTTTTCCTCAAATCATGCAAGTACTGCCCTGTTCTCTTCTAACTTCTAACAAACTATCTTTATTCAAGCAATACTTTAAAAAGAAAAGGTGAAGCTCCGTAGGCCACATCTGAAGAAGGAAAATCGGAATATGCTTATCTTTCGGAGATTTTTTTTTTTGTTTGCCAAATATCTTTTGGAGATTAAAAAATGGAAGTGGAATTTTGGGTGTTCTCTCCATCTATGATTGATTTAAAAAAATAAAAAAGGAACAGAATGGCATTGGATATGGATGGAGTAGTGACGTGTGAGGGAGAACGTAACACATGAATCATGTGGTAACATTAACAAATATGTAGCTTAGATCAATAAACATAAAAAAAGGAGGATGTACTATTTGTATGTTAAAAAATAATATAAATGAAAGAAATAATATTTAAAATTTTCTAGATAAACATTTACTTTATCTTTTTTTTAATTGATTTTGTAAGTGAAAAATGCAATAATATTTTATATGAACTAATAATATTTATTATAAACGGATATGAAACTCATAAATATATAAAAGTGCCAACCATCACGCCCATATATTTTTTTATTCAAAGTAACAAATATATAATACTATCAATTTATGTTTAATAAATGACTAATATATAAGACACAAGGGAGTAAAAGTCATCTTTATTATCAATATAGAGTGTGTCTAACGATATAAGGCCCTGTTAGATCGCTCTAGGTTTCGGGTTTGTCTCCCATAGAAGAATGTGGTGGGAGTGGTGGGATTTGCTACCGTCTTCTACTCGTACTATTCTCTCCCCCTCTATTATTTATCACAGCCTTTATATTGAAAATTGAACTGTTCAGATATAATATTTTATAAAAATATTAATAAAATATTATATTATTAAAAATAACTAAATAAATTCAAAAACTGCTAAATTTTAGTTATGAAAATTTAAAACTACAATTTAAAAAGAACATTTTTATAAAATATTAAATTTGAACAGTTCAAATTTCAATCTAAAGACTGAGATGAGCAGTGAATGAGAAAAGAACAATAAGAGTAGGACCTGTAACCAGTTATGGGATTGGCAGCTATGAAACTCAAACCGAACATTGAATGATAGTATTAAAAAAACAAAAAAAAAGCCATCTTTATTATATTCCCTCTTCCTTTACTCTTCTGGGAAAAAATATTGATGGTTGTTAAAGGTATGTTGCTTAGAAAATCATTATTGAAGTGTGGGGCCTTCTTACAATAAGTGAATAGCAAAAGAATGTCAAAAATTTTCCTATGTGAAGAGAGAAGTTTTCTCAAGTACAATGCACAAATCAACTTTATAAAACTCCAATACTACCCATTAGGAGAATTTAGTGATTTACTCCTAAAAAATTCAATTTGACGACACAGTTACCTTTAAAAAAAATTGACAAAGGAAAAGTTATGAATATCAATTTAAATGAATATAAGCCTAATTTACAACGGAGACTTTTATATTTGAAAATATCTGTAATTTTTTTTATATTATCATTTAGTAACTGGTTTGGGGTTTGTAACTGTCCCTTCCAATATAGATGCCTCCTCTGTGACTTAAACTTGAGACCCTTTGGTACGAAAGCACTTGGGGGTAGGGATTATGATTGGATTAGGGATTAGGCTGGAATATATCATTTGGTATGAGAGACTACGGATAACCAGGGATTTGGAGTACCACAAAAGTGGGATTGCTGCAAAGTCACCTTCCCCTGATATTGCATTATATTTTCAATCCCAAGATTGCAAATATCATAGACAAAAATATCCTTGTTTATAATATTTTTTGAACATAAATGTCCTCTATCAATTTTAACATGATCCCGAGACTTTGTTTTTTGTTTTAATAATAAAGATATTTTAGCATTTTCATAATTTATAGAGGATTATAAAATAAAATTAATTCAAGTATTCCATCTAAATATCACCACATATCAAATATAATTTTAATCCCTCAGTCTCAGTCTCAATACCAGTCTCAGTCTCAATATCAGTCTCAATCCCAATATTAGTCACAATTCCAATCCATCAAAATCTAGTGCCTCGTACCAAACAGGGTCATAGGCGTTGTTTGGTACGAAGTACTGAGAAGTAAGGATTGTGATTGGATCAAATTATGTTATTTGGTATGAGAGACCGAAGATAATCTAAAATTAAAAATACCACAAAAAATGTATTGGTGCAAAGTGATCTCCCCTATGATATTGGTGAAGCAGTGTCAAGATTAGAAAATTTTAGAAGAAAATTATTCCATTTATAATAATTTTTAGACCAAAGTGCCATCGTCTTATTTCTCACATTGCCACTAAATCTCTCTCACCTCTCAATACTCGTCTTCTCCCCAATCTCCATAATCTCTGGTCTCCTTCTTTGTCTCCAGTCGCAAGCATCTTGATCAACGCAAGTATCACCACAGACGAAACTCTCACCTTCACCTTTGCCCTCAATCTCCATTATTTGTTAGTCAAAACCATCAAAGTAATTGGAACGGAGAGAAAAAGGCAATGAAAATTAATAATCCATAAAAAAATTAAATCAGTGACTGAAGAAAAAATAGATCAGACGGCGTCTGTAATATCCCGAATTTTGGGACTAGAAGCATAAGATTAAGTCAGGATTAAGTGGACTGCTAGACCCTGGTTTAGCAAATGTCCCTATGAGGCATGTTTAAACTCCCCAAAATTCCTTTATATCATTGGATATTAAAAGGAATTATATTGGTGAGCTAAATAGCTCAAGGAATAACAAAACGAAGTGATTGGAAGTCACACACAATATAGTAAAATGGAACACAAAGTAATTTTGCTACCGGTGAAATTTCTGGTATGGTAGTGATGATTGTGTGACATGTTTCGATGGGTAAATGATAGTGAAAAATTATGAAACTTTGTAGAATGAAATTAGACTTATCAAGCTTTAATTTGATAGGTCATATAAGTCATTTGGAGTTTTACACAAAGAGAAATGAATTTTTTAATTTAGCCCAGCGAAATTAACTATTTTCTGAGGCAGCATCCAAAGATTAAAATTCTGGGAAGAGTGAGCTTCTAGTTGATCAAAGGTTATATTTTTCCTTAAAACTAGACTCAATGAGGGTCACCTATCCTTTGGAACAACCCCAATTTGATATGAATTTTTAAAGTTTGATGAAAATTTGTCAGTTTTGCATTAAGTGCGAAAATCACAAAAATGTAAGGGCAAGATGGTCATTTGACCAATAAAATCAAGTAGCCATTATTTTTCCCTTTCCTTGATGAGTATGACGTCCAAATAGGGAAGCAAGAAGGGGAATATACATATATACTTGTTTGTCAACATTGATTCAAGAAGAAAATTCTTGGCCAATCACAAGAAGTCAAAAGGTCAAAAAGTATAAGGCTTTGATCAATGAATTCAAGAAGCAATTTTTTTGGATATTTCAAGATAATAATATCCATTCTTTTATCTCTTTAATTTCAGTGGAAAAGGAGAGTATAATTATATTTTATGATATTACACAAAAACATGATTTTTTGGACCAATTAGGGCCAAGCACTTGTAAAGCAAGAATGACCAATTCATTAAGTCATTAGCTTTCACCTTCTCCCATTCATTTTTCGTGAAAAACAGACCCAAAAAGAGAGAGAGAGCTCAGCCATATCTTAAGAGCACAAGGAGCAAAGAGTTAGGGTTCCAAGCCAAAAACTAAAGGTAAAAGCATAAAAACTTAGTGTTTATACTTCATAATCACATTGGAACCTCTCCTCCTCCTTGGAATCCATGGTTTTCAAGACAAAATCAAGAGGGAGGAGGGAGTGAACAGTGACGTTTTAGAGAGATAAAGTAGAGAAATCAAGAGATAATTACCAAAACTTGATCCTCTTGCTATATATGTTGTGTTGTTGGTGATTATTGTTGATTTTGTGGTTGTTTTGGCTTGGTTTGTGATTTTGGGAAGCTCAAACCCTAAGGGGTTATGCTGCCCAATTTTCTAATAATTATGGAGAAAAGATGTTTAAGTAGTTAATCATATGATTATAAGTAGAAACGAAGTGATTAAGCAAGAGAAAGCAAGAAACTGACAAACTTTCCTTAGAACTCTGTTTTCTGTCCTATGGGTGACGTGGTGAAGGGTTGAGAATTTGATAATTTTGATGCTTCCATTGGCTTTAGGAGGCAAAATTGTGTAGGTATGCAAGTGTTCATGATTTTTAGATGCTTGTATATGAATTTGGGAATTTATGAAATATGATTGTTCATGTTGTTGATTCTGCCCTTTTTGAATAGTGATGTTGTTTGAGCTGTTTCATATGGTAAATTTTGTCCAAAAATTCTAAAATTTTTCAGAATTAATTTATACATGTAGAGCTTTAATTTGGTGGGTATTTTTTAATTTTTGGACAAGTATGCTAGGAGATATGAATTTTTGAAGTTGTGCCCTGTTTCTGGAATGAAATCTGGAACAGTGCCTGTTTGCCGAATTTCTGGGAAAATAATGACAATAATAGTCATACCAAAGTATTTTTATATAAAACTAAACTTAAAGGCTTCAAATATAGCTTTGAACCACCTTAATTGCAGTTCTATAGAATTAATTATTATTTCCCAAAGTTTGGTCAAAAATGCTGGTAGATTGATTACCATACGAATTTGAGTAAGAAATTGGCCAAATGTAATTGATTAGAACTCCAAGGGTGAAAGTGAACCTTTGAGGTCAATGTAGCCATTGGGCATTAACCCTTCATGGCTCTAATGATTTCATTTTTATCTAAGGTCATGAAGTGTTAAAGAAGAAGTAATGATTGGAAGATCAAGGTGCATGAGGAAGACAACAAGTAAAAGATAGTGAACTTACCTTTTCTGCATGTATGTGATATGTATGTCTTGCATTGATTATGTGACTGCTTTACCTATTTGTGTGGAACATGTATGATTGGTTGAAGCTATGTTATATTTGTGCAATGGTCATATGTATGTCATAACATCGAGCATGCAGTATGTCATTATGTTGGCATGAAATAGTGTAGGCAAGCATGTCATGCATTCATATATATCTGGCATGCATTGTGGTAATGTTTGCTACTGAGATTCTCTAATCTCACTCCTCCCAGCCAACCATTTAGACAGGTGAAGAGTGCAGGAAGATATGCATCGGAAGAGATATGAAGGTGAAGTGAAGATCGTAGTGTAAGGCACTACTATCTGTATTTGATATAAGAGTGTGGTGGTTATGTGCAATTATACATTTGATGTATACGTGGTTATTGAAAATAAGATATTACAGCGTCTTTCTCATAAATAGATGAGATTGAGGGCTTTCTCATTCTCAAGCCCCCTTGCCCATCAATTTCCGATATTCAACTCAGATCTGCACCCAGCTGATCCCATCATTGTCTTATGAAAATGTACGGTTTTGAAGCTCTTACTTTCAACATCGATGACAATATCAAGATGCACCTTTCTGCTGTCGAGTATGGCCATTACCTACAGAATGGTGCATTTGAGAATTTAATTTAATTTTGTTGCCCACCATCTCAATTTTAAGTTTGTTTCTTTAATTTTCTTCCACTTTAAATATATTTATGGTGGAACCAGAGTGAACTAAACATCAAAATCGACATTTTTCTTAATTTCAAGTTGATATAGCCTCTTTAGTTAAGATATTGATGATTATATTTTGAAGCGTCTTCCCATCTCCGCTTGAGTTTGATGAAGGTAGCAATGACGAAGAAGATAAGGGCAATTGTGTCTTTAGCCTAATTTTTGTTAGATGTGAGCCTCACTTTTATTTTTTAATTTATGTCATATCAAACATAATTTTAAAGCCTTAGTCTCAATCCTAATCTCACTACCAATGTTAATCCAAATGTCAATCTCTCAAAATTTAATGCCATGTACCAAATTGTTTCAAATGGATTTAGTAAGACCTTACACCCCTATATTAATTCTATGTTAGTTAAAAATATCTGTATTGACATTTATAACTTATTTTTTCATAAAAATTTTTAAAACATAAATGTTATTAAATTAAATTTGAGACAAAAAATGGATACTGTCAAAATTTTATGGGGTAAACCGGCAAGGTGAAGCGTAGTGAGGGTATTAAACTCAATTATGGACAAATTTTTAGTTGGTTATAATGTTATCATGGAAAATTGGACAAAAATCTTGGGGGAAGGACTTTAGTACTGGTACTTGAGCATAAAATTTGCATGATACTAATACTCTATATGTAAAAAAATTTACTAGGTCTTTCTCACTAATAAATTTTTTAATGGGTGAAGGCAAAAAAATTTTTTAATGTGTGATTTTTTCCATTCGCCTTTGTGTTTTATTAGGATACAGCTCAAGACTGAATTAATCAATATAATTATAAGTTTATTTATAGTCATTTATGATTAATATTGACTCATGGAAATCCTTATGTAAAATTTACCATTTTATTACTATCTTTAAAGCACAAAATTCGACGCATTGATTTCCTGAATGCAAACGAAGGAAGAAGGAAGAGTATAGTATACCTTTTCCCCTTTGCTGAGGCAAGTTGTGGCTATTGGGCGCATTCACGTGGTGGCCTTCACTTTAAAAAGTTTATAAATACAAGCTTTTATATTTTTGAAGAAAAAAAGTTTATAAAAATACTTACAATACTATCCTTTAACAAACTTTTGCACCATCTCTGCTACACTGGAAAAGTTTGCTTTTGGGGTCCATGCATTGCCATCTTCTGTTCATTGCCTTTAGTAATAAAGGTAATGATGGGGTATTAAAAAAATAGATAATGCCACGTAGTGGGATATTAAAAATTTTATATAAATCTGGTTAATGGATTATAAAGCTCTTTGCAAGGTAATCTGAAAGTTATATGTACACAGAAAACTTACTGTTGGTCAAAAGCTACTTCGTTCAGGTTGAGGGTATATATACGTATCAGTTTGGAATGTATTATTTGAGGATGCTGTTCCACGGCAAACTTATGAAGGGCCAAGGCATGAACTTACATTTCTTTATGCCGAAAATATATTTTCAGTGTGCTAAAAAATAAATCACATTCCCTCTTATAGAACATTAAATTATAGCCTTGTTATTTTGTGGCGGGGTGACAGCTGAAATTGTTGCTCCTGAGAAATTCCAAATTCCAAATTCCAGTGTCAAAAGGGCCCTAAAATTGTGTGATCTTTACCTTCCTCTATGTAATAATTTAGTGCAACAACGTTATTGCACACAATTTCGAAAGATATATGTACTGTTACAAAAAAAAAAAAAAAGAGATATGTACTAACTATAGGTATGGTGGATATTAGGCTGAACAAATAAAAAGCTAACTGAAGAGAAGAGAGAAATGAGAGAACTTGAAGAATAATTTATCACTAAATAAATAACAAACAGGATAGGCAGGGATTTTGTCCCCCTCAATTACAATCAAAAGGTCTGAAACTTTTAGTTTCGCATCACCATATTCTTATCACTTGGACTATTCACAGTAAGCAACACATACATAACATACTGATTTTACACATTATTAGCTAGCATTTAATGATTATAACTCCGCCGGAGGAACTTAAGAATGAAACAAATTTGTTATGCAACCAAACAGCGATAGATGGAACTTTAAGAAATGAAATGGTGAAGAAGAGAGCTAAAATAGAGTATACTATCGGGAAAAGCCATCCAAAGTCATTTGTTGTCAAACTTCGCATCTCAACGTCACTTCTGTATTCGGATTTGTCAACGGTGATGGGTAAACGTATGTTATTCTTCATGTCACGAAACGTTGTCACATTTCAAGTCACTTCTAATATTGCAGCTGAAAAATTGGAAAACCAATGTAGAATTCTTTGGGAATGCCTGAAAATACAACATCATATATAATTATTATTATTATTTTTGATAATATCAACTAGTATCCGGCATTTTTTCTGAATCCTATTATCAAATATCTAAGCCACTGACTGCTCCAATTTCGGGGTTCGTGACTGCCATTCTTAGTATATATAGATGCCTTCTTTGATACTCGAACTTGAAACCCAAAATAATTTAGTAGGGACTTATATCGCCAGACCAACTTTAAGTTAGTTGACCAAAGTTTTATATAGACGATTTGGAGTGTTGGGGAGAGAGGAACAATACTTACAAAGGCAAATCCGCCAACTTTTTAGATAGGCCCTGTATTCAGGAAAGAAAAAAATGGATCCCATCATCTTGCAAGAAGAGCAATTGGAAAGTAAGAGCATGAGATAGGGAGTTTCATAAAAAAATAGCATCACTAATCACACCTTTTTCTTTGTCTTCATTTGATATTGCTTTTTTGTACACTATGATTTTCTAAAGGCTTTAACTGATCATCCTTCAATCCTATTTGGTGTGAATAAGAAGCTGTCTCACCCAGGAATTGTTTTGATATCCCACTTGCTTATTGTTCCTTTTAATCTCTTGCAACTCCTTCCATGAAGAAGGCTTTGTTGTTTTCCTCTCTGATAAAGTTGCTGTTAAATTTGCTGTATAAACTTGTATTGCTATACTCAACAGAAGCATGACCACTATCATCACCCATTTAGATGTCCTTCTTTTCAAAAACTCAACATCTTCAATCATCAAAACATTTCTCAGTTATCATATTCACATAAACTAAGAAAATTCTTATCCTCTCTCCCAATTCCTCTCTTCATCATACATAAATAGGAATATAATCAATAGTGTGAGACAAAATAGAACTCACCGCTCATGTAAACAAGGAAGCGGTTGCGGATAAAGTGTTTGAATTTGCTTTCAGCATCATCCTTCGTTTTTCTTTCCAACATGATTAAAATAACAGTTGTACCCATAATATCACACCAAGAATGAACCAAAGTTTCCAATCAAAAGGTTCGAGGAGGATCCACCCATTTTTGGAGTAGGACCTCACTTTTACCACCATTGACACACTCGAATCTAAATACGGCATTGTGAAATCAGCACCATTTGTGCGAGTCACTGCAATTGTAATGTCTCCAATTATAACGTCAACGTCAACATTCTACAATATTTTCATACATGGATCAGGTGTTGGAAAAGGATTAGGACATAAATAGAAATTTGTGTGCGTTTGTTGGAACCAGTATGCTCACAGTGATATCAGTTATAAAGCGTAAAAGATCAAGACAATTAATATATCACAGTCACAAGCATATCCAGGGACAAGCCTAAGCAGCCCCACCTAAATTTTTTGCTTCATTTATAATAGGGCACGTTTGCTCCAAAAGTTTTTGTTTATGAGCAATGTTATTTCGAAAGATTTTTTTTGGCTTCAATGTTACCCTGAAAATATGAAAAAGGAGTAATATTGCCCCTTACCGTTACAAATTTAATTTCACGGCCAGCATCAATTTTTTATAGTCAATGTTAGGTTTTTAACGACATGGGGGAACATTACTACATTATGAAACTTCCTTCGCAATATTGAACCAAAAAAATTTTATGGGACAACATTATTCATTGCTGAAAACTTCGGGATAAATTTACACCTTAACCCTTTATAATATATATAGATTATAAATGTAGATTAGATTTTAAAAAAAAAATAAAAAATCTGACTTCACCTCCCTTAAAATTTTTATTTGTACCTTTGGACCCCCTCATCAATATTTTCTAGTTCCATCCCCCTGTGTATCCAAGCTTTAGGGGGAATAAAATCATCATCATCAATGAAACTATACCAATATTATGTTGTAACGGATACAATTACTTAGGACAACCACACTCTAAAAGCTGGCTCTTGAAGTTGGGAACCTAAAGCACTATAAAACTCCTCTTTTAAGGTACTAATGCACATGCCTGACTACTTCCTTTAGCAACAGAGAAACAGAAATGCTGATGAAAGTAAAAGAATTGAAAGCAACAGAAATGAATGAAAAATTGACTTGTCTGTGATATGCAAAGAAGATCATCATATCCATTAGTGTTGCTCACGGGCACAAACTCATAATGTAAGGAAATGCCAAAACCTCAACCACCTTTTTAAACAGATCAACAGCAAAACCAGTGGCTGTATATTCTGCCCTTCTCCACTAACATTAACAAATTCAGTAAAATGCGCTTTTGGGAACCCAACTTTGAACTTCGGTGGTCTCTCCATTGTGTTACCCATTCATTCAACTACTACACTGTCATTTTGAACAAGTCCTGTTTCAGGGCTCCAATGTCCAATGATCCTTTCTCTTTGGCCTTTCACATTGTATACTTCAAATTGTGATGGTTCTAATTGTCGCTGCCTCAAATTGAAATTCCCTGACAGGCCTGAGAAATTAGTTTCCATAATTTCACTTTGAAGTTTAAGGCCTGTTTCAGTGCGCGTTCCCATAAATGCAACATCAACTCTGCTTCCATTCATATATCTGACACTAAAATTGATTAAGCCGGCATTCTCAACCGCATTGGCCAATGCTGTGATAGTGTCATAAGCCCACAGGCCATACAGAGACAGAGTTTTATTGTACTCAGACATTAATGTTTCTGCTAAGGAAAGGCACTTAGGCAAGTTGGAAACAACCAATGATGGCTTCACACCCAAACTACCATCTATATATCCTCTCTTTTTTTCAGGATCCATCACAGAAGATAGGCCTTGCGTAAGTATCCAAGCGTATCCTTCTCTCATCAGACCTGCCTTTTGAGCATGTTTCACAAGTCTTGATCAAAGCTTCAAGGTCATATGGGCAACAAACACATATGTTCGCTCGTCTTTGATCTTGTTAAGCTCGTTGGTGATGTTAGCATCCGTGAAATCTTGATCAATGGCAGTTATGTAAGGCACTCGAGTGTCCATGTCTTGTAAGGCATAAGAGAGACGTGGAATTAGGTCATAGCCGAATTCAGGATCTTCATAAATGGGGATTACAGACTGCCAATTATAAGCTTTGTTAATGGCAGCTATAGCTTTGAACTGAGAGCAATGGCTTCTGGTGGAGTTGGAGTGGATGAAGAATCGGGTACGAGGTGGCAAAAGAGAAGGACCAGATGGAGAAAACCAAATCACATGTACCTTAGCAACGTCACCGTGTTCTACAACATACCTTGCTTGCTCTGAGTTTTGAGGTCCCAGGATTGCACTCTCACTTTCCTTATATATATATTAGATCCCAAGCTGCTTAATGCCATGATTACCAAGTTAAAAAGAAATAAAAATGATACGCATATCTATTAAATTTTAAAGGGTATACTATAAGGTAGCATCCAACGCCATAATGTAATTTGTCAATAGAATCCAGCATCGTAATCTTATTTTTAATACTTCTAGCATCCTCATAGTATTTTTCTGAAGTTTCTAGCACCTCAATTTTATTTATACTGTATCAATCGTCTTAAACCATAATAAGATTAGGTCAATGGACATAACCGGAAAATAACTTCAAGGAATGTTGGATGCAACATAGATAATATTAGGGTGTTTGATACTACTATGAAATAAAGGCTATTTTATGATACATTACCAAAGTTTAAAATTTTTATAAAATGAGTTGTCAATTGTTATATTTTTGTGATTAATACCTATACTCTTGTACGAAATAAAACTAATTTAGGATTGTGAAGTTCAAATAGTATTTTTTGTTCTTTTTTCCTAACTAATAACCAACCAATAATTATTCTGCTATTTTAACAGAGTATATTATATATATTATTGACCAGTTACAGTGAAATTATAGTATTTTAAAGAAGCAAAAAATGCGGATGACCTTATGACCTAGCTTGTATGTAAGGGAGAGATTGCGGGACTGATCCGCTTATAACTTCATGGCACTGGTGTCTGCTCCTTGAAATACATAAAAAAAAATAAGGAAACAGAAGACAAACTAACAATATGGGGTTTTAATTTAAACATTAAAAATAAAAATTAAGAAGGATATCCATCCTACTTAAACTTTAGGAGGGAATATATAATTTAGCTAAAAAAAATTACGTAGGGGGAATTTAAACCTGAATCAGATTGGATTTCTCTCATTTTCTTCTTATAATCTCATATTCACCATTAGATTAAAAAAATAAATGGTTTAGACTTAATATTTTATAAAATTATTTGTACAAACATAAATAAATAAATTTAAACTCTTAAATTCCAAACTATAACATTCATAATGTAACTTCAGTATAGAAAAAATGAATAAATTTTAGTTCATAAAATATAATAATAATAATTTTATAAAATATTAAATCTAAACCATTCATTTCATGATCTTTGAGTGGAGATGGGATTATGAGAAGAAAATGATAAAGAGATTAGGAAAATATCCTCTTCCAAATCTAGATTAGTCTGTGGTTTAGGATATTGAATGCCCTGTTACTACAAAAAAAACCATGAGAAATGCCAAGCCCTTTTTTGTTCGGGGGGGGGGGGGGGGGAGGGGTGGTTCCCAATTTCCATGTCATCAACAAAGAGAAACATGGTAGAAGAAAAAAGGTTGAACTTCCAACAATTCAACAAACATTAGCGGTAAAAAAGGAAAACCTAGACATCATCATTATTAATGTTACATATAGGAAGAGTAGTTGTAGTGATACTTGTAACGACCCGCCTCATATATCCCTTATTACTGATCTTACTCAGAGTAGCAATGCGTAGTTTAGTGGGCACACAGGAATAACATGAATATACTGATAATATTAATACAATATTGTTTGATTATAATACAAAATTTTCCCCACCAGGGGTTTACATAATATTTGCAGACCTTAATAACTATAAGGCCTTCAAACAACCAGCAACATTTCTCTTCGTGCATACCTCTTTTCTGATCTCAGCATATTTCCAATGCTCACCTGTCTGAATGGTTGGTTGGGAGGAGTGAGATTCGAGAAACTCTCAGTAGCAAACATTACCACTATGCATGCCAGATATATATGAATGCATGACATGCTTGCCTACACTATTTCATGCCAACATAATGACATGCTGCATGCTCGATGTTATGACATACATATGGTCATTGCACAAATATAACAGAGCTTCAACCAATCATACATGTTCCACACAAATAGGAAAAGCAGTCACATAATCAATGCAAGACATACATATCACATACATGCAGAAAAGGTAAGTTCACTACCTCTTTGACTTTATGTCCTTCTCTTCTTGTCCCTTGATCCGCCAACCATTGCTCCTTCTTTATCACTTCATGGCCCTAGGTAAGTGATAACATCATTAGAGCCATGAAAATTGAATACCCAATAGCTCACATTAGCCCTATAGCCTTACTTTCACCCTTGGAGTTCATTCCAATTATATTTGGCCAATTTCTTACTCAAATTCGCATGGTACTCAATCTACCAGCATTTTTTACCAAACTTTGGAAAATCATAATTAATTCTATAGAACTCCAATTGGGGTGTTTCAAAGCTCTATTTGAAGCTATTTAAGTGTAGTTTTATATAAAAATACTTGATTTTAAACACCACCACTACACCATTCCCATAAATTTTCCAAACACCAACTGTTTCAGATTCTTTCCAGAAAACAGGGCATATCTTTAAAAATTCATATCTCACAGCATACTTGTCAAATTAACCATTATGACCTATCCAATTAAAGGTCTATGTCTCTAATTTTAGACTGGAAAGTTTCATGGTCATTGGATAACAGTTGATTACTCAAAAACTCGTCACCGTAACACTGCCTCCAGAAAACGGAATACACAGCATTTACCCTTTAACTTCCAAAAATTCTCAATTCATATACAAGCGTCCAAAAATCATGAACACTTGCTTACCCACACAATTTTGCCTCCTAAAGCCAATGGAAGCATCAAAATCTTACTCCTTCTCCACGTCAAAGCAAGGCAGAAAATCAGATTCTTAGGTGCAATATGTTGTTTTCTTGTTTTCTCTTGCCTAATAACTTCCTTGCTACTCCTAATCAAATGATTAACTATTTAAATACTCATTAGACATCATTTAGCCATTAAAACATCCTTTAAAACCAGTCATGAATAGTACCCCACTTCCAATTTACTCATCCAAACAACAAATCAATCGGTTAAAAAGGAAGCTTATGCTTACCTCTACCCGTTTCCACAAACGGTTTGGAATTCCGACAATACTCCGACAAGGGAGACGACACCAAATACCTCCAAATAAAAATCCAAAACCGTAGGAATGAAGATCTCGATAAGTAGAGGAAGTTTTCTGAAGGGTACTTTGAGAGAGGATGTCGTTTCGGCAGTGTATCGGAGAAAAGAATTTACTCTCTCTTCTTTTTCCATTTCTCTTTCTCTCTCCTCTGGTTTTTCTGCAGAAAATAGACGATGATGAAGATGATTTAATGGATAAGGAAGGGTAAAAGCAACTTGCCACGTGTCAGCCTATAATTGGTCCAAAAATCTAATTTTCGCTCAAGCTTAATCTGGCAGAATTTTCATTAAACTTTGAAAATTCATATCTAATTGTACAAATGTCCAATTGGAGTGATTCCAAAAGCTATGCGACCCTTATTGAGTCTAGTGTTAAGGAAAAATATAACCTTTGTCCAATTGGAAGCTCACTCTTTCCAGAATTTTAATCTTTGAATTCTGTCCCAGAAAATAATTAATTTCGCTGGACTAACTTCAAAAATTCATTTCTCTTTGTATACAACTCCAAATGACTTATATGACCTATCAAATTAAAGCTTGATAAGTCTAATTTCATTCTGGAAAGTTTCATAATTTTTCACTATCATTTACCCATAAAAAAATCACACAATCAACACTGCCACACCGAGAATTTTACTGGTGGCAAAATTACTTTGTGTTCCACCTTACTATATTATGTGTGACTTCTAATCACTTTGTTTTGTTATTCCCCGAGCTCTTTAGCTCACCAATATAATTAATTTTAATATCCAATTATATAAAGGAATTTTGGGGAATTTAAACATATCTCATAGGGACATTTGCTAAACCAGGGTCTAGCAGTCTACTTAATCCAGGCTTAATCTTATGCCTCTAGTTCCAAAATTCAGGATATTACAATACCTGCAGAAGCTGCAGTGAGGAGATCTTTTCCAGGATACCTGAAATGAAGTTGGAGTTTGGTTGAATAGTCATCATTTGTGGAATAGAAATCTTGGAGTGCAATGTTGGTGCTGTTGAGAGTGGTGTTGCCAAGTGATGAATTCAAATCCAGAATCACTCCTACTCGTACATCTACAGTCGAGACTCTGATCTGTTAGAGAGATTAGACAATAACAATAAGCCCACAAATCTCTTCGCCTTTTCTGCATTTTCTGCTATTATACCTTTAGTCTTCTCTCTCCTCTCTCACTTTCTTCTCAACGCTTGGTATCACTTTATACATCCGTTTCCTTCCCTCTTAACAACCATTAATTAGTAGTGTGTGTATATGCTTATTGTGTTCATGATAATGTTATTAAGAATTAGAGGACATTTTTTCAATCTTTAAATCCGGCTCAAAAAAAAACAAAAAAAATCATATTTGATAGTGACCGACATTGTTTCAAATATGATACCCCACTTGTGCTTATAAAAATGATGATGACCTTTTTGCCCTTCATGTGTTTTTTGGCAACAGCACGCTGGGTATCCTAAATTTTAAGATGGCATCATGTTACCTTTAAAATTAGATAATTATTTTTGAAATTACAAATACGTCCCATTTTTTTTAAAAAAAAATTTTAACCAATCCATTTGGCCAACTATTTAACAACAGATCGTTAGATTACCGTCACCAACAACATTCCTAAAAAGTAAGTAATCAAAAAAAATTTTGTGAGAAAAAATATTATTTTTTATTAACAATACTATATATATATATATATATATATATATATATATATATATATAAAATTTGTTGGCAGATACACACACATAACACTACTATAGAAAATGTCTTTTATCACAGTTATTATCAACTATATTTGACAGTTCCAAACTATCATATATACAGGTGCTATATATACTCCGCGCAAATAAAGAATGATTCCGAATTATAATATATTAAGGATATATATAACGGTTCTTTGTTAATAACCGTAATGTAATGACTTTATTTTTTTTATTTTATATAGTTATTTTTATTATTTGTTTTATATATGTTTACTATAAATATTTATTATATAAGATACACTATAATCATTGATAATAACAAGATAATAATATTGAATAAAAAATGTTTAAATGTCATTTTTACCCCAGAAGTATCCACTGGGGGCCAATTTTTCCCCGAAAGTTTTTTGAGGACCAATTTTCCCCCGAAAATGTCAAATTTAGAGCAATTTTGCTCTTGTTATTATCCTAGTTAAGTTTGACCGTTAGTTGACCAAATTTTGGGCAAATTTGCTCTTAAGTAAAAATTTCCAAGGCAATTTTATCATCTATGTCATTTTTGTTAAGGTGAAAATTTGTTTTGAAATTTTTTACTTAGGAGCAAATTTTCCCAAATTTAGTTAACCAACTGTCAAACTTAATTAGGATAACGGCAAGGGCAAAATTGCTCCAAATCAAATTTCGGGAAAATTTTCTCCCAAGTGAAAACTTCAAAGAAAATTTTGTTATCCATGTCATTTTTGTTAATGTGCAAATTTGTCCTAGAAATTTTTACTTATGAGCAAATTTGCTCGAAATTTGGTCAACTAACTATCAAACTTAACTAGGATAATGACAATGGCAAAATTGGTTCTCAAAAAACTTTCGGAGCAAAATTAGCTCATAGTAAATACTTCTGAGGTAAAAATGGTCTTTAACCCAATAAAAAGCTTATATTTATAGGATTCAAAATTTAATACATTATGTTAGATATGATTAGTTTTCATAATGTCACATATAGATATCGAATATTAAAAACAAAAAGTTTACATATTAATTTTATATCCTATATTGACTAACAATCATATTTAATGTGAAATATCTTATAGATTAGTCAAGTAAATAAAAAAGATATCAAGTTAGGTTATGGAGAGAGATCAAGAGAAAAAGTAAGATATTGAAAAATGAAGTTATCAACTATGTATGGAGTTGAATTATTGAGAATGATTAAGAGAAGGAAAAAGGAAAAATTTTGTGGAAAGAAGAACTTTCATAAAAGGAAGATATCTAATGAAGAAATGATATAATGGAAAGTGAGGAAAGAAAGAAGAGAGAATGAAGAAAGGATATTAGTCACAGGAAAGATGGAGTTATCAAATTGAAATAATAAAAAAGATGGAGAGATTAAAGGAGGATATTAATGAATGGGATACTGTGTGTTCATGTGCTAATGGAATGGGAGAATGGAATTGTTTAATCAAATTGGAGGTGGGGCCTGTGAATAGGGAAGAGGATGGAATTGATCATGATTTCCCTGTAGGTGACGTGACGAATTTCCAGCACTGCCTCCGTCTCTCTCTGTTCGCTCCACGTCCGTGAGTCTGCGTATGCTGCGCCGAATAGGAAGCTGGGTCTCCGTTCTCATGTAGTGGCTAGGTTAATTAATAGAAGAAAGATAGGGTCTTTAATTTAAATTTGAGTCTATTAAAATTTAATTAATTCAATATATTAGGTTCTTTTTTTTTTTCTAAGAAAAATTTTGTTTTAATATATTTTTTTTCCTTATAAAAATTAAATAAAATTGATATCTATATCACATATTTAAAAATATTATTTCATTATAAGATAACAATCAGAATATAAACAAATTAAACTAAATAATTTCATAATTTATTCACATTTATATTATATCTTAAGATTGGCTAACAATCTAAATATTAGGCTGTTTGGGACAGCTTTTTTAGATTGGGCTTATTATATAAGTCCGATTCACGTAAATCGAGATAAATCTCCTTCACATATTTATCTCGTAGACCATAAAAGCACCTCGTAGACCATAAAAACACCTCGTAGACCGTAAAAGCTACCTCGTAGACCGTAAAAGCTACCTCGTAGACCGTGAATCACAATTCATAAGCATTTATAGAATTTCCATAAGCTAATCAAACAACTTCATTATCTAATAAATTCAAATTTATCTAAAATAATTTCTAAAATAAATGAATAAAGTAAAATAAAATATATAAAATTTAGAATTTATCACCTAACTACCCCTTTAGAAACACAGAAACAGAAAATGCTGATGAAAGTAAAACAACTGAAAGCAACAGAAATAAATGAAAACTTACCTTGTCTGTGATATGCAAAGAAGATCATCATATCCATTAGTGTTGCTCATGGGCACAAACTAATAAGGTAAACATAATGGCAAAAAATGAACCACTTTTTTAAACAGATCAACAGCAAAACCAGTAGATGATATATTCTGCCCTTCTGCACTAACATTAACAAATTCAGTAAAATGCGCTTTTGGGACCCCAACTTTGAACTTTGGTGGTCTCTCCATTCTGTTGCCCGGCCATTCAACTCCTACATCGTCATTTTGAACAAGTCCTATTTCAGGGCTCCAATGTCCAATGATCCTTTCTCTTTGGCCTTTCACACTGTATGGTTCTAATTGTCGCTGCCTCAAATTGAAATTCCCTGACATGCCTAAGAAATTAGTTTCCAGAATTTCACTTTGAATTTAAGGCCTGTTTCAGTGCGCGTTCCTATATATGCAACATCAACTCTGCTTCCATTCATATATCTGACACTAAAATTGATTAAGCCGGCATTCTCAACCGCATTGGCCAATGCTGTGATAGTGTCATATGCCTACAGGCCATATAAAGACAGAGTTTTATTGTACTCAGACATTAATGTTTCTGCTAAGGAAAGGCGCTTAGGCAAGTTGGAAACAACCAATGATGGCTTCACACCCAAACTACCATCTATATGTCCTCTCATTTTTTCAGGATCCGTCACAGAAGATAGGCCTTGCGTAAGTATCCAAGCGTAACCTTCTCTCATCAAACCTGCATTTTGTGCATGTTTAAATAGTTAATCACTTGATTAAGAGTAGTAAGGAAGTGATTAGACAAGAGAAAACGAGAAAACAACCAACTTTTTC
This sequence comes from Albizia julibrissin, assembly GCA_037074505.1. Taxonomy (NCBI): domain Eukaryota; kingdom Viridiplantae; phylum Streptophyta; class Magnoliopsida; order Fabales; family Fabaceae; genus Albizia; species Albizia julibrissin. The sequence continues at coordinate 38,501,003 of CM073487.1, forward strand.
TGAGAATCCTAAATTCTTCCCTGTATTGTTTCGTTGGGAATGAGTGGAAATTTGATGATTTGGATGCTTCTATTGGCTTTAGGAGGAAAAATTGTATAGGTATACAAGTGTTCATGATTTTTGGATGCTTGTGTATGAATTTGGGAATTTATGAAATATGGTTGTTCATGTTGTTGATTCTGCCATGTTTGAATAGTGACGTTGTTCGAGCTGTTTCATATGGTAAATCTTGTCCAAAAATTCTGAAAATTTTCAGACTTAAATTAGACATGTATAGATTTACTTTTGTGGGTATTTTGTAATTTTTGGACAAGTATGCTAGGAGATATGAATGTTTGAAGTTGTGCCCTGTTTCTGGAATGAAATCTGGAACAGTGCCTGTTTGCCGAATTTCTGGGAAAATTATGACAATAATAGTCATACCAAAGTATTTTTATATAAAACTACACTTAAAAGGCTTCAAATAAAGATTTTAACCACCTCAATTGGAGTTCTATAGAATTAATTATGATTTTTCAAATTTTGGTGAAAAATCTGTCAGCTTTATGTCTTATGCAAAATTAAGACTTAAGGGCACCAATGTAATTGGTATGAACTCCAAGGGTGAAAGTAAGCCTTTAGGGCTAATATGGGCCATTGGGCATTTACTTTTCATGGCTCTAATGATGTTATCACTTGCCTAGGGCCATGAAGTGACAAAGAAGAAGCAATGATTGGCGGATCAAGGGACAAGAAGAGAAGGACATAAAGTCCGAGAGGTAGTGAACTTACCTTTTCTGCATGTATGTGATATGTATGTCTTGCATTGATTATGTGACTGTTTTTCCTATTTGTGTGGAACATGTATGATTGGTTGAAGCTCTATTATATTTGTGCAATGGCCATATGTATGTCATAACATCAAGCATGCAGTGTGTCATTATATTGGCATGAAATAGTATAGGCAAGCATGTCATGCATTCATATATATCTGGCATGCATAGTGGTAATGTTTGCTACTGAGATTCTCTCGAATATCACTCCTCCCAACCAACCATTTAGACAGGTGAAGCATAGGAAGATATGCATCGGATGAGATATGAAGGTGAAGTGAAGATCGTAGTGTAAGACACTACTATTTGTATTTGATGTAAGAGTGTGGTGGTTATGTGTAATTATACATTTGATGTATACGTGGCTATTGAAAATAAGGTATTACAGTTTTGGTATTAGAGCAGTGATTCTGGTAATATAATTGTCTGCTTAGAGACAGATCAGCATGGCTCCTAGCAATTTCCAAACCCAGGAAATATTTGACAGGACCAAGATCCTTAATCTTAAAATGCAAATCCAAATTATGCTTAATAGTCTCAATTTCAGGCAGATTATTACCAATGATAAGAATGTCATCAACATAGACCAAAATAGCAGTGAAACTAGAACCAAAGGCTTTGATGAATAAAGAATATTCAGCCTTAGATTCAATAAAGCCATAAGAAAGTAGGGCAGAAGATAGTTTCTGAAACCACTGTCTACTTGCTTGTTTAAGACCATAAAGAGACTTTTGAAGTTTGCAAACAAGCTGAGAATCATGAGAATACAAACCAGAAGGCACAACCATATACACCTCTTCATGTAAATCACCATGCAAAAATGCATTATTAACATTTAATTGTTGAATATGCCACTCATTAGCATATGCTAAAGCAAGAAGTAACCTTACTTTGGTCATTTTTGCAACTGGTGATAATGTATCAAAGTAATCAACTCCCTCTATTTGTATGAAACCCTTGGCAACCAACCGAGCTTTATACCAATCAAGGGTGCCATCTGATTTATATTTCTTGGTGAATACCCATTTGTAGCTAATGGGATGTTTCCCATTAGACAAATGTGTAAGGATCCAAGTTTTATTTTGTTCTAGGGCTTTTATTTCAGCATCCATGGCATTTATCCAAGGTTTATGTTTGGAAGCTTGGCAATAGGTAGTAGGAATGTCATCAGAAGCAATGGGGAAACAAAACCGAGCATAGGAAAGTAAAAGAGAAGGAGAAAGTATAGGAGAAAAGGAGTACTTATCACCAGAAGAAAAATATGCAGCTAAAGTAGTGAAGGATGAGAAATAATAATCCCGCAAATAGGTGGGAGGTTTAAGAGGTCTAGTAGAAAAATGTGTGGGAAGAGGAGTAGAAGAAGGAAGAGAAGAAGAAGGAGAGTCAGATAAGGTTGGGGAAATGGAAGAAGAATCAGCGGTAGTAGGGATATTTGAGAAAGTGGGTAAAAGGGTGTAATCAAGAGGAGGAACATCAGCAGGCAAAGAAATACAAGAACCTGAAGCAACATGTGATGTATGATTATGATAAGGAAAAATGGATTAATAAAATATGACATCCCGAGAAAGAAAAATCTTGTTAGAGTGAAGATCTAGTAAAATATAACCATTTGTAGTTGCAAAAAAACCCAAAAACACACATTTAGATGCTCGAGCATTAAACTTAGACCTATTGGCAAAAAGGGTAGAAGCATAACACAGACAACCAAAACTTTTAAATCAAAATAAGATGGAGTGGACTGATACATTAAGAAAAAAGGATTAGAATGATTAAGAAGAGGAGAAGGCAACCGATTAATAAGGAAAAAGCATGAATGGCAACAAAACACCAACAAGCTTTAGAAAGTTTGGCTTGAAACAAAAGTGCACGTGCAACACTAAGAATATGTTGATGTTTTCTTTCAATAATACCATTTTGTTGAGGTGTTTCAATGCAAGAAGTTTGATGAATGATGCCTTTAGAACTATAAAATGAAGACATGGAAAACTCAAGGCCATTATCTGATCTTATAATCTGAATTTTGGTGTTATGCTGTGTTTCAACAAACTGAACAAAAGATTGTAAATGAACTCTAACTTCATATTTAGTTTTCATAGGATATATCCAAGTAAATCGACTAAAATCATCAACAAGAGTTAAAAAAATACCGAAAACCACGTATAGATGTAACAGCAAATGGGCCCTAAATATCAGTGTGAACCAGGGAAAAAAATTTATTACTGGATGAAACACTTACAGGGAAAGATAATCTCTTTTGCCTTGCCATATGGCATACATCACAAGGAACAGATTTCATATTAAAAGATATAGAAGGAAATTGCTGATGTAAAACTCTTAAAGTATAAGACGACGTGTGACCTAAACGATGATGCTAAAGGTCAAATTATTAGGTAGCTGGCTGAGCAGTAGAAATTGCCAAAGTATGGTGTGCTGTTGCAGGATTCAGGAAATATAATCCTTCAAATACTTCGGCTGTACCAATCGTCTTCCAAGGTGAAAGTACCTGTATGAAACAACGGGAAGGTAAGAAGATAAAACATGGAGTAGAAGCAATGAGTTTAGTGACTGAGAGGATATTGAAGGTAAATGCAGGTACATAGAAAACATTATGAAGAGTTAAGGAATCAGTCAAGTGAATAGTTCTTGAAATGGTAGCATTAACAGTACTATGATTCGGAAGCTTTATGGGAACATGAGTAATATGCTTATAGGCAGAAAAACAAGATAAAGTGTGGCACACATGGTCAGTAGCACCTGTATCAATGATCCATGAGGTGTAAGGGGAAAAGGAAGGGGGAAAATATCGAATACCTACATTTTGGTGAGAAGAAGAAAGAGAATGTATATTGTGAACAGAAGGTACATTAGCTGATGGTGTCAAAGAGGAGGTATGAGATGGTTGAACCAAGGCAAGCAGCTTATGATATTACTCAGGGGTAAATTGAGCAGCAGGTGTTGGTAAAATGCCAAGGGAGCTAGATTTAGCATCTGTCACAGAAGAACTAGGATCCACCGTGTGAAATTGAGTATTAGAGGCAGCACCTTGATTGCAGAATTTAAAACCCAGTGGGAAACCATGTTTCCTATAACATGTATCCATGGTATAACGTGGTCTATTACAATAGGTACAAAATTTATTATTTCCAGAACTAGAACTAGCAGAATTCTTGAATCCAGAATTTTGAGAACCAGTAGATCGTGAAGGTCCCTTAGAAAATAATATGTGTGAGTTAGAGGTAGGAAGCATTTCTCGTTCTTGTTGTAAAGGTATTGAAAAAGCTTTATTAACAGACGGCAAAGGCTCCAATAACATGATTTGTGACTTCACAGACAAGAATCGATCACTAAGACCCTTCAAAAACCTAAGAGTGTAATCTTGCTCTCGATACTTAAAACAAAAACAACTAAAATTGCAAGCACATCGAGTAATCGGACGCAAAACAGTATACTCATCCAAAAAAATCTTCAGTTTCATAAATTAAATACCAGAAATGCCCTCCTTACTAACAATCTAACAATCTAACAAATTATCCTAGCTAACCAGCATCTCTATGATCAATTTTACACTCTGTCATTCAGAGAAATTCCTCTCTCTCTCTGCCTACGCAGTTTTGTTTTTTTTGAAACCAAATCCATTGGCCTCACTCCTAATGCACCTTGCATGGATCTTTTCAGAGGAATATTATCATTAAAAGTGCTAAACCTGGAGTTTTTCGAAAATAAGTCTCGGACATTGTACAATTTTCTCTCAACCGAGACTGGAGGATCTGTCAAAGAAGATAGCTTTTGTGTAAGTATCCAAGCATATCCTTCTCCCATCATCTCTTTTGCTTTTGCAGACAAAATAAATCTTGTTCCGAGATCCATGCTCATATGGACAAGAAATACATGTGTTCGCGTGTTGTTTAACTCGTCGAGAGTGGTGTTAATTCTAAAATCTGTTGAATTTGAATCGATGGCAGTTACATTAGCCATTCGTATGTCCATATCTTTCAATACATTGGTGAGGCATGGAACAAGGCGGCTGCCATATTCAATCTCTTCATAAATGGGGACAATTGATTGCCACCCAGGAGAGCTAATAGTGGCAGCTATAGCTTGGAACTGAAATCAATTAAGGCCTTGATTGGAGTAGATGGAGGATGGGGAAGGAGGTGGCAAAAGAGATGGACCAGTTATGGGAAGCCAAATCACAGGTACTCGAGATTCCTCACCAAGTTGCACTATATACCTTGCCTGCTCTGACTTTTTGGGGCCCCAATATGGCGCGCACCTTTTTTTTCTCTATCAGATAAGAAGCTGCTTGCACAACAAAGGTTGTCGTCTCCAACTTCTATCACCTTATCACCTTGATCTCTCCATGTTAACATAGAGTAAGCCTGTTTTGTAACAAAACAGGTCTACTCTATGTTAACTTGAAGAGGCAAGGAGACAGGAATGAAGACCATAATAGAGAACCATACTAATAAGTAAAATGAAAAAAATTTACAATTGATGTTCTACGAACTTTCATCATGAAAAGATTCTTAAAACAATATTTAACTATCGATGCAGCTTGTGGTTAGTGTCATGTCGCGGGACCTTATTCAAAAGTGGTGGATATATAACCATTAGGACAATTTACCATTGATAAATCCAAGCGCATCCTAATGCAACCTCTGGATGCATGTGGGTGCTTTTTTCTTTTAAAGTAAAGTATTTCAATATTATTTAATTTGAAAATTAATTCGCAAGTCTTTATAGTTTGTCCCAATTTTGAAAGAGGTTCTTATAGTATATTTATTTTAAATTGATTGTCTTCTTACCATGAGAGCATATCTTCTCCATTTGTGAGAGCTGTTTCCAGCGCCTCTCTCTTCGACCTAGGCTGGAGAGGAGGTCATTCGGCTTAGGGTTTTTCATCTTTAAGGGTTTGGGTTTTTTATTTTTCTTATATCGTGATGGTTGGCTAGATCTATGTGGTGTTGTTCGAGGGAAGGATGACTAGATATGAGATGGTATGGTTGCCAATGGAAGCATCAAGCAAGAACGATCAAGATGGATGGCAGTGTTGTGGTATAAACCTAATTCGGTATGCTTTTTTATATGACTTATGCATGGTCATTGTTGGTGGAGGTGCTTCTTACAGGACAACAATTGTGCGGTGGTGAATATGCTCTAAAGGTCGCAGATGATTTGAAAAAGGGATGAGATCGTTAGGATGGTTCTTTGAACCCCTTCCCTTTCTTCAAACATGTTTTCTAGTAGCACTTCATTTTTTGGCCGTGGCATGTCGGCGCATGTGTATGTCCTTCTACATTTGACTTAGGGTTAGGATTATGGCTATAGTTTGTGTTGGTTGGGCTTGATCCTTTTTGGTGTTTTGGTGTCTTGTTCACTCTTTATTATGTATTTAGCTTTATTCAATAAAATATAAATACTTTTGGCTCAAAAAGTATATTTAATCTAATGACTTGGCACCTTAAACTTAGTGGTGGCTTAACAAACTTAGAGGCCTCCTCTTTTTCACTCTTTGTTCTGTATTTAGCTTCATTCTTGGCACCTTAAACTTCGATTTGTTAATAAGTCCTTCTATCCGTGAGGGTGGTGCAAACCGTTATAACACAGTTAACTTCTATCAGTTGGGAGACTGACTAAGCTGATGACTTGGCAGCTAGGTGGATTAATTCTAATGACGGTGATATGAAACTAAACAAGAAGAAACTGCTATGGTGATTAACTAAGTCAATAAAAATAAAAAATGAACTAGCAACACTTTAGGTCTGGATGGTCCAGATTTAGCTCTTTTTTAATTTTTATTAAAAAATTATTTAATGGATATATAATTAAAATAAAGATAATTATAAGAGAGAAATTAAATTTGAGAAGATAGACATTGGAGTAGTGGTGTTCCTGTTACCTGATACTGCCGCTGTGACGACGTCGTTCTGAGAAACGTTCCGAACTACAAGGTGGATCTTGGTGACTGCATGGTTATGAGTGGAATAGTAATCTTGGACGGCGAGGGTGAGGCTGTGGTTAACCATGTAACCAAGTGGTAAAGTGAGATCAAGAATGACTCCTACTGGTACTGTTCCTGTGGCCACCGCCATGGAAGCTCTTGCTGTGAAGCTAAGCCATAATAACACTAACACAAGACTCACTCTTAAGAGCGAAAAAGCTTTGAAGCTGCTCTGCAACTCTGCCATTGCTCTCAATTATCTCCCTTCCCTCTTCCTCTTTCTATATTTATATTTGCCCCAACCTCCAATGTTATTCCATTTTATGCCCCTTGACTTTGTTCTCTTGACCTGTACTGTAAAACACAGAGAGAAGTCATATTTACAAGCCTTATCGTTAAATTTTTCATGACAATGTACAGTAATTTTACCTTTTATTTATTGATTTATAGAACTAGTTTTTATGAGGCATATTATATATTAAATAGAGTTAGAATTAGAAAGTTGTTAAGTTTTAAGACGCATTTTAAGATTTTTCTTGATTCCTATGAAATATATTAAAAGTGATTTATAAATAGGATTAGAAAATTAGTTAGCATATAAATATACATACATATATATATATATATATATATATTAACATTTATAAAGATAAAATATGTTTTGTTGTGAAATATGAGAATCTTATTAGCGATGATGTGTGAGTGTGACAGTAAGTACTCCTCTAAATGGTTTTTTTTTTTAATTTTAGGGGCACAGACTTTGATCGATAAGCTCTAAAAAACCTAATTAACCTAAGTTTTCTTTTATCGGAAAAAATTGAGATATTTTATCCACCTCTCCCTATATTTTTCCTCAAATCATGCAAGTACTGCCTTGTTCTCTTCTAACTTCTAACAAACTATCTTTATTTAAGCAATACTTTAAAAGCTCCGTAGGCCACATCTGAAGAAGGAAAATCGGAATATGCCTATCTTACGGAGATTTTTTTGTTTGGCCAAATATCTTTTGGAGATTAAAAAATGGAAGTGGAATTTTGGGTGTTCTCTCCGTGATTGATTTTAAAAAATATAAAAAAGGAATAGAATGACATTGGATATGGATGGAGTGACGTGTGAGGGAGACGCAACCCATGAATCATGTGGTAACATTAACAAAGTGATGTAGCTTGGATTAATAAACATAAAGAAAAGGAGGACCTATTATTTATATTTTAAAAAATAATTTAAATGAAAGAAATCAATATTTTAAATTTTCTAAATAAACATGTACTTTATCTCTTTATTATTTATTTATTTCGCTTTTTCTAAGTGAAAAATGCAATACAGATTTTATATGAACTAATAATATTTATTATTGACGGATATGAAATTCATAAATATATAAAAGTGCCAAAAGACACTAAATTAACCATCACGCCCATATATTTTTTGAAAAAAAATTCTCATTTAACTCTATTTAAAACATCTAAATCTAAATTCAAGCCTGTACTTCTATAAATTCTTAATGAGTCAAGAGGCCTCATTAAGAATTTCTAGTCAACTTTACCAATATATCCTTGTATTATTTTTTCTTGTGTCTTCTCCTTCCATCTCCTTTTTTTTTTTTTTAATAAAAGCTCCCTCTCAAACCCGTCCACCCTGGCCCCTCCGTCTCCTCTCCCCCTCCATTCTCTTCCTTGATCCCCTCCATTATTACCCTTTCACCGCTCAATTTCATTTCCATTGCTTCCTTATTGAGGAAACTATCATGTATGGTGGGCTCTTGCAGACTCAAAGTGTGCCACAAACTCAAACCAATCCAGCAGACATTCTCAAACCTAAATTATCCATAATCATATTGTTCATAAATCCTAAATAGTTCAAATCATATAGTTCAATTCATATTAGTCAGCAAAACAAAGCCACTTGCTTATGGGCAAATCAAAGATAATTTTCTCCCAAGAATATACAGTTGGGAATAGTCAATCAAGCAAGTCGTTTATTGGCAAATCGTTTATGTGAACAGTCAAGCATGCGAACAATCAATTCATATAGTTCATTATCATTCTTATATATTCTGCAAATGGTTTGGGCAAATGAAACGTTAGGGTTAAAGAATACCCCACCTTGATTTGGTTCGTTTCACGATGTTCGAAAGCATGGCCCACTTTGATTCAATTGAGCACACTGTAGGTATACTTTCAATTATACATATATATTCCATATAAATCATGCGACATTAGGGTTAAAGAAAAATTGTGAGCATTTATTCTTTAATATTGTTGTAATTTGGTTAAAAGTTGAGATCCCAATGCTTCAATGAAACGTGGATTTTAGTATTAGGGTTAAAATGTCTATAGGAACTTGACATTAAAAATCTTCAATTTTTCTTAACTACAACACTAGGGAAAAAAAATTATAAAGGGGCGTTACAGTTTTTTAATAACATTCATAAATCCCTAATCAGACTTGTAGGTCTTTTTAAAGATTTGTTAAAAGTGTAAGCCTCAGTTTGGATTTTGACATTTTAGAAGGATTTAATCAAGATTTTCCCCATATTTTTTAACTCAAAGTAACTAATATATAATAGTATAATACTATCAATTTGTGTTTAAAAAATGACTAATGTATAAGACATGAGGGAGCAAAAGCCATCTTTATTACCAACACAAAGTTGGTCTAACAGTATAAAGCCCCGCTAGACCCCTCTGTGCCCATTTGGTTCACAGAATTAGAGGTAATATAATAGAATGTAATGAAATATAATATAATGATAATTACATGAATTTGTTTGGTTCATCATTAAAGAAAGATGATGCATATGCATAAAAATGATTAGTTGCATTACATAAAAAAAATGAGAATATATGGGAATAATATAACAAGAGATAAAATTAACCTTATCTACACACACACACATATATATATAATATACATGTTGGGTTCAAAGTAATTTTTTAATATTTAATGGTGATAATATTATATATATAAAATTTCATACTAATAATATGTTAAGTGTTAACATTTATAGAGGTAAAAAATGTTCTATTGTGAAATATGAGAATCTTATTAGTGGTGATGTGTGAGTGTGACATTAAGTACCCCTATAAATTTTTTTTTTTTTTGGAATTTTTAGGGGGTATGCTGACTTTGATCGATAAGCAAAGAACCAAATTAACCTAAGTTTTCTTTTATCGGAAAAAATTGAGATATTTTATCCACCTCTCCCTGTATTTTTCCTCAAATCATGCAAGTACTGCCCTGTTCTCTTCTAACTTCTAACAAACTATCTTTATTCAAGCAATACTTTAAAAAGAAAAGGTGAAGCTCCGTAGGCCACATCTGAAGAAGGAAAATCGGAATATGCTTATCTTTCGGAGATTTTTTTTTTTTTGTTTGCCAAATATCTTTTGGAGATTAAAAAATGGAAGTGGAATTTTGGGTGTTCTCTCCATCTATGATTGATTTAAAAAAATAAAAAAGGAACAGAATGGCATTGGATATGGATGGAGTAGTGACGTGTGAGGGAGAACGTAACACATGAATCATGTGGTAACATTAACAAATATGTAGCTTAGATCAATAAACATAAAAAAAGGAGGATGTACTATTTGTATGTTAAAAAATAATATAAATGAAAGAAATAATATTTAAAATTTTCTAGATAAACATTTATAATACTATTTGTAAGTGAAAAATGCAATAATATTTTATATGAACTAATAATATTTATTATAAACGGATATGAAACTCATAAATATATAAAAGTGCCAACCATCACGCCCATATATTTTTTTATTCAAAGTAACAAATATATAATACTATCAATTTATGTTTAATAAATGACTAATATATAAGACACAAGGGAGTAAAAGTCATCTTTATTATCAATATAGAGTGTGTCTAACGATATAAGGCCCTGTTAGATCGCTCTAGGTTTCGGGTTTGTCTCCCATAGAAGAATGTGGTGGGAGTGGTGGGATTTGCTACCGTCTTCTACTCGTACTATTCTCTCCCCCTCTATTATTTATCACAGCCTTTATATTGAAAATTGAACTGTTCAGATATAATATTTTATAAAAATATTAATAAAATATTATATTATTAAAAATAACTAAATAAATTCAAAAACTGCTAAATTTTAGTTATGAAAATTTAAAACTACAATTTAAAAAGAACATTTTTATAAAATATTAAATTTGAACAGTTCAAATTTCAATCTAAAGACTGAGATGAGCAGTGAATGAGAAAAGAACAGTAAGAGTAGGACCTGTAACCAGTTATGGGATTGGCAGCTATGAAACTCAAACCGAACATTGAATGATAGTATTAAAAAAACAAAAAAAAAGCCATCTTTATTATATTCCCTCTTCCTTTACTCTTCTGGGAAAAAATATTGATGGTTGTTAAAGGTATGTTGCTTAGAAAATCATTATTGAAGTGTGGGGCCTTCTTATAATAAGTGAATAGCAAAAGAATGTCAAAAATTTTCCTATGTGAAGAGAGAAGTTTTCTCAAGTACAATGCACAAATCAACTTTATAAAACTCCAATACTACCCATTAGGAGAATTTAGTGATTTACTCCTAAAAAATTCAATTTGACGACACAGTTACCTTTAAAAAAAATTGACAAAGGAAAAGTTATGAATATCAATTTAAATGAATATAAGCCTAATTTACAACGGAGACTTTTATATTTGAAAATATCTGTAATTTTTTTTATATTATCATTTAGTAACTGGTTTGGGGTTTGTAACTGTCCCTTCCAATATAGATGCCTCCTCTGTGACTTAAACTTGAGACCCTTTGGTACGAAAGCACTTGGGGGTAGGGATTATGATTGGATTAGGGATTAGGCTGGAATATATCATTTGGTATGAGAGACTACGGATAACCAGGGATTTGGAGTACCACAAAAGTGGGATTGCTGCAAAGTCACCTTCCCCTGGTATTGCATTATATTTTCAATCCCAAGATTGCAAATATCATAGACAAAAATATCCTTGTTTATAATATTTTTTGAACATAAATGCCCTCTATCAATTTTAACATGATCCCGAGACTTTGTTTTTTGTTTTAATAATAAAGATATTTTAGCATTTTCATAATTTATAGAGGATTATAAAATAAAATTAATTCAAGTATTCCATCTAAATATCACCACATATCAAATATAATTTTAATCCCTCAGTCTCAGTCTCAATACCAGTCTCAGTCTCAATATCAGTCTCAATCCCAATATTAGTCACAATTCCAATCCATCAAAATCTAGTGCCTCGTACCAAACAGGGTCATAGGCGTTGTTTGGTACGAAGTACTGAGAAGTAAGGATTGTGATTGGATCAAATTATGTTATTTGGTATGAGAGACCGAAGATAATCTAAAATTAAAAATACCACAAACAATGTATTGGTGCAAAGTGATCTCCCCTATGATATTGGTGAAGCAGTGTCAAGATTAGAAAATTTTAGAAGAAAATTATTCCATTTATAATAATTTTTAGACCAAAGTGCCATCGTCTTATTTCTCACATTGCCACTAAATCTCTCTCACCTCTCAATACTCGTCTTCTCCCCAATCTCCATAATCTCTGGTCTCCTTCTTTGTCTCCAGTCGCAAGCATCTTGATCAACGCAAGTATCACCACAGACGAAACTCTCACCTTCACCTTTGCCCTCAATCTCCATTATTTGTTAGTCAAAACCATCAAAGTAATTGGAACGGAGAGAAAAAGGCAATGAAAATTAATAATCCATAAAAAAATTAAATCAGTGACTGAAGAAAAAATAGATCAGACGGCGTCTGTAATATCCCGAATTTTGGGACTAGAAGCATAAGATTAAGTCAGGATTAAGTGGACTGCTAGACCCTGGTTTAGCAAATGTCCCTATGAGGCATGTTTAAACTCCCCAAAATTCCTTTATATCATTGGATATTAAAAGGAATTATATTGGTGAGCTAAATAGCTCAAGGAATAACAAAACGAAGTGATTGGAAGTCACACACAATATAGTAAAATGGAACACAAAGTAATTTTGCTACCGGTGAAATTTCTGGTATGGTAGTGATGATTGTGTGACATGTTTCGACGGGTAAATGATAGTGAAAAATTATGAAACTTTGTAGAATGAAATTAGACTTATCAAGCTTTAATTTGATAGGTCATATAAGTCATTTGGAGTTTTACACAAAGAGAAATGAATTTTTTAATTTAGCCCAGCGAAATTAACTATTTTCTGAGGCAGCATCCAAAGATTAAAATTCTGGGAAGAGTGAGCTTCTAGTTGATCAAAGGTTATATTTTTCCTTAAAACTAGACTCAATGAGGGTCACCTATCCTTTGGAACAACCCCAATTTGATATGAATTTTTAAAGTTTGATGAAAATTTGTCAGTTTTGCATTAAGTGCGAAAATCACAAAAATGTAAGGGCAAGATGGTCATTTGACCAATAAAATCAAGTAGCCATTATTTTTCCCTTTCCTTGATGAGTATGACGTCCAAATAGGGAAGCAAGAAGGGGAATATACATATATACTTGTTTGTCAACATTGATTCAAGAAGAAAATTCTTGGCCAATCACAAGAAGTCAAAAGGTCAAAAAGTATAAGGCTTTGATCAATGAATTCAAGAAGCAATTTTTTTGGATATTTCAAGATAATAATATCCATTCTTTTCTCTCTTTAATTTCAGTGGAAAAGGAGAGTATAATTATATTTTATGATATTACACAAAAACATGATTTTTTGGACCAATTAGGGCCAAGCACTTGTAAAGCAAGAATGACCAATTCATTAAGTCATTAGCTTTCACCTTCTCCCATTCATTTTTCGTGAAAAACAGACCCAAAAAGAGAGAGAGAGCTCAGCCATATCTTAAGAGCACAAGGAGCAAAGAGTTAGGGTTCCAAGCCAAAAACTAAAGGTAAAAGCATAAAAACTTAGTGTTTATACTTCATAATCACATTGGAACCTCTCCTCCTCCTTGGAATCCATGGTTTTCAAGACAAAATCAAGAGGGAGGAGGGAGTGAACAGTGACGTTTTAGAGAGATAAAGTAGAGAAATCAAGAGATAATTACCAAAACTTGATCCTCTTGCTATATATGTTGTGTTGTTGGTGATTATTGTTGATTTTGTGGTTGTTTTGGCTTGGTTTGTGATTTTGGGAAGCTCAAACCCTAAGGGGTTATGCTGCCCAATTTTCTAATAATTATGGAGAAAAGATGTTTAAGTAGTTAATCATATGATTATAAGTAGAAACGAAGTGATTAAGCAAGAGAAAGCAAGAAACTGACAAACTTTCCTTAGAACTCTGTTTTCTGTCCTATGGGTGACGTGGTGAAGGGTTGAGAATTTGATAATTTTGATGCTTCCATTGGCTTTAGGAGGCAAAATTGTGTAGGTATGCAAGTGTTCATGATTTTTAGATGCTTGTATATGAATTTGGGAATTTATGAAATATGATTGTTCATGTTGTTGATTCTGCCCTTTTTGAATAGTGATGTTGTTTGAGCTGTTTCATATGGTAAATTTTGTCCAAAAATTCTAAAATTTTTCAGAATTAATTTATACATGTAGAGCTTTAATTTGGTGGGTATTTTTTAATTTTTGGACAAGTATGCTAGGAGATATGAATTTTTGAAGTTGTGCCCTGTTTCTGGAATGAAATCTGGAACAGTGCCTGTTTGCCGAATTTCTGGGAAAATTATGACAATAATAGTCATACCAAAGTATTTTTATATAAAACTAAACTTAAAGGCTTCAAATATAGCTTTGAACCACCTTAATTGCAGTTCTATAGAATTAATTATTATTTCCCAAAGTTTGGTCAAAAATGCTGGTAGATTGATTACCATACGAATTTGAGTAAGAAATTGGCCAAATGTAATTGATTAGAACTCCAAGGGTGAAAGTGAACCTTTGAGGTCAATGTAGCCATTGGGCATTAACCCTTCATGGCTCTAATGATTTCATTTTTATCTAAGGTCATGAAGTGTTAAAGAAGAAGTAATGATTGGAAGATCAAGGTGCATGAGGAAGACAACAAGTAAAAGATAGTGAACTTACCTTTTCTGCATGTATGTGATATGTATGTCTTGCATTGATTATGTGACTGCTTTACCTATTTGTGTGGAACATGTATGATTGGTTGAAGCTATGTTATATTTGTGCAATGGTCATATGTATGTCATAACATCGAGCATGCAGTATGTCATTATGTTGGCATGAAATAGTGTAGGCAAGCATGTCATGCATTCATATATATCTGGCATGCATTGTGGTAATGTTTGCTACTGAGATTCTCTAATCTCACTCCTCCCAGCCAACCATTTAGACAGCTGAAGAGTGCAGGAAGATATGCATCGGAAGAGATATGAAGGTGAAGTGAAGATCGTAGTGTAAGGCACTACTATCTGTATTTGATATAAGAGTGTGGTGGTTATGTGCAATTATACATTTGATGTATACGTGGTTATTGAAAATAAGATATTACAGCGTCTTTCTCATAAATAGATGAGATTGAGGGCTTTCTCATTCTCAAGCCCCCTTGCCCATCAATTTCCGATATTCAACTCAGATCTGCACCCAGCTGATCCCATCATTGTCTTATGAAAATGTACGGTTTTGAAGCTCTTACTTTCAACATCCATGACAATATCAAGATGCACCTTTCTGCTGTCGAGTATGGCCATTACCTACAGAATGGTGCATTTGAGAATTTAATTTAATTTTGTTGCCCACCATCTCAATTTTAAGTTTGTTTCTTTAATTTTCTTCCACTTTAAATATATTTATGGTGGAACCAGAGTGAACTAAACATCAAAATCGACATTTTTCTTAATTTCAAGTTGATATAGCCTCTTTAGTTAAGATATTGATGATTATATTTTGAAGCGTCTTCCCATCTCCGCTTGAGTTTGATGAAGGTAGCAATGACGAAGAAGATAAGGGCAATTGTGTCTTTAGCCTAATTTTTGTTAGATGTGAGCCTCACTTTTATTTTTTAATTTATGTCATATCAAACATAATTTTAAAGCCTTAGTCTCAATCCTAATCTCACTACCAATGTTAATCCAAATGTCAATCTCTCAAAATTTAATGCCATGTATCAAATTGTTTCAAATGGATTTAGTAAGACCTTACACCCCTATATTAATTCTATGTTAGTTAAAAATATCTGTATTGACATTTATAACTTATTTTTTCATAAAAATTTTTAAAACATAAATGTTATTAAATTAAATTTGAGACAAAAAATGGATACTGTCAAAATTTTATGGGGTAAACCGGCAAGGTGAAGCGTAGTGAGGGTATTAAACTCAATTATGGACAAATTTTTAGTTGGTTATAATGTTATCATGGAAAATTGGACAAAAATCTTGGGGGAAGGACTTTAGTACTGGTACTTGAGCATAAAATTTGCATGATACTAATACTCTATATGTAAAAAAATTTACTAGGTCTTTCTCACTAATAAATTTTTTAATGGGTGAAGGCAAAAAAATTTTTTAATGTGTGATTTTTTCCATTCGCCTTTGTGTTTTATTAGGATACAGCTCAAGACTGAATTAATCAATATAATTATAAGTTTATTTATAGTCATTTATGATTAATATTGACTCATGGAAATCCTTATGTAAAATTTACCATTTTATTACTATCTTTAAAGCACAAAATTCGACGCATTGATTTCCTGAATGCAAACGAAGGAAGAAGGAAGAGTATAGTATACCTTTTCCCCTTTGCTGAGGCAAGTTGTGGCTATTGGGCGCATTCACGTGGTGGCCTTCACTTTAAAAAGTTTATAAATACAAGCTTTTATATTTTTGAAGAAAAAAAGTTTATAAAAATACTTACAATACTATCCTTTAACAAACTTTTGCACCATCTCTGCTACACTGGAAAAGTTTGCTTTTGGGGTCCATGCATTGCCATCTTCTGTTCATTGCCTTTAGTAATAAAGGTAATGATGGGGTATTAAAAAAATAGATAATGCCACGTAGTGGGATATTAAAAATTTTATATAAATCTGGTTAATGGATTATAAAGCTCTTTGCAAGGTAATCTGAAAGTTATATGTACACAGAAAACTTACTGTTGGTCAAAAGCTACTTCGTTCAGGTTGAGGGTATATATACGTATCAGTTTGGAATGTATTATTTGAGGATGCTGTTCCACGGCAAACTTATGAAGGGCCAAGGCATGAACTTACATTTCTTTATGCCGAAAATATATTTTCAGTGTGCTAAAAAATAAATCACATTCCCTCTTATAGAACATTAAATTATAGCCTTGTTATTTTGTGGCGGGGTGACAGCTGAAATTGTTGCTCCTGAGAAATTCCAAATTCCAAATTCCAGTGTCAAAAGGGCCCTAAAATTGTGTGATCTTTACCTTCCTCTATGTAATAATTTAGTGCAACAACGTTATTGCACACAATTTCGAAAGATATATGTACTGTTACAAAAAAAAAAAAAAGAGATATGTACTAACTATAGGTATGGTGGATATTAGGCTGAACAAATAAAAAGCTAACTGAAGAGAAGAGAGAAATGAGAGAACTTGAAGAATAATTTATCACTAAATAAATAACAAACAGGATAGGCAGGGATTTTGTCCCCCTCAATTACAATCAAAAGGTCTGAAACTTTTAGTTTCGCATCACCATATTCTTATCACTTGGACTATTCACAGTAAGCAACACATACATAACATACTGATTTTACACATTATTAGCTAGCATTTAATGATTATAACTCCGCCGGAGGAACTTAAGAATGAAACAAATTTGTTATGCAACCAAACAGCGATAGATGGAACTTTAAGAAATGAAATGGTGAAGAAGAGAGCTAAAATAGAGTATACTATCGGGAAAAGCCATCCAAAGTCATTTGTTGTCAAACTTCGCATCTCAACGTCACTTCTGTATTCGGATTTGTCAACGGTGATGGGTAAACGTATGTTATTCTTCATGTCACGAAACGTTGTCACATTTCAAGTCACTTCTAATATTGCAGCTGAAAAATTGGAAAACCAATGTAGAATTCTTTGGGAATGCCTGAAAATACAACATCATATATAATTATTATTATTATTTTTGATAATATCAACTAGTATCCGGCATTTTTTCTGAATCCTATTATCAAATATCTAAGCCACTGACTGCTCCAATTTCGGGGTTCGTGACTGCCATTCTTAGTATATATAGATGCCTCATTTGATACTCGAACTTGAAACCCAAAATAATTTAGTAGGGACTTATATCGCCAGACCAACTTTAAGTTAGTTGACCAAAGTTTTATATAGACGATTTGGAGTGTTGGGGAGAGAGGAACAATACTTACAAAGGCAAATCCGCCAACTTTTTAGATAGGCCCTGTATTCAGGAAAGAAAAAAATGGATCCCATCATCTTGCAAGAAGAGCAATTGGAAAGTAAGAGCATGAGATAGGGAGTTTCATAAAAAAATAGCATCACTAATCACACCTTTTTCTTTGTCTTCATTTGATATTGCTTTTTTGTACACTATGATTTTCTAAAGGCTTTAACTGATCATCCTGCAATCCTATTTGGTGTGAATAAGAAGCTGTCTCACCCAGGAATTGTTTTGATATCCCACTTGCTTATTGTTCCTTTTAATCTCTTGCAACTCCTTCCATGAAGAAGGCTTTGTTGTTTTCCTCTCTGATAAAGTTGCTGTTAAATTTGCTGTATAAACTTGTATTGCTATACTCAACAGAAGCATGACCACTATCATCACCCATTTAGATGTCCTTCTTTTCAAAAACTCAACATCTTCAATCATCAAAACATTTCTCAGTTATCATATTCACATAAACTAAGAAAATTCTTATCCTCTCTCCCAATTCCTCTCTTCATCATACATAAATAGGAATATAATCAATAGTGTGAGACAAAATAGAACTCACCGCTCATGTAAACAAGGAAGCGGTTGCGGATAAAGTGTTTGAATTTGCTTTCAGCATCATCCTTCGTTTTTCTTTCCAACATGATTAAAATAACAGTTGTACCCATAATATCACACCAAGAATGAACCAAAGTTTCCAATCAAAAGGTTCGAGGAGGATCCACCCATTTTTGGAGTAGGACCTCACTTTTACCACCATTGACACACTCGAATCTAAATACGGCATTGTGAAATCAGCACCATTTGTGCGAGTCACTGCAATTGTAATGTCTCCAATTATAACGTCAACGTCAACATTCTACAATATTTTCATACATGGATCAGGTGTTGGAAAAGGATTAGGACATAAATAGAAATTTGTGTGCGTTTGTTGGAACCAGTATGCTCACAGTGATATCAGTTATAAAGCGTAAAAGATCAAGACAATTAATATATCACAGTCACAAGCATATCCAGGGACAAGCCTAAGCAGCCCCACCTAAATTTTTTGCTTCATTTATAATAGGGCACGTTTGCTCCAAAAGTTTTTGTTTATGAGCAATGTTATTTCGAAAGATTTTTTTTGGCTTCAATGTTACCCTGAAAATATGAAAAAGGAGTAATATTGCCCCTTACCGTTACAAATTTAATTTCACGGCCAGCATCAATTTTTTATAGTCAATGTTAGGTTTTTAACGACATGGGGGAACATTACTACATTATGAAACTTCCTTCGCAATATTGAACCAAAAAAATTTTATGGGACAACATTATTCCTTGCTGAAAACTTCGGGATAAATTTACACCTTAACCCTTTATAATATATATAGATTATAAATGTAGATTAGATTTTAAAAAAAAATAAAAAATCTGACTTCACCTCCCTTAAAATTTTTATTTGTACCTTTGGACCCCCTCATCAATATTTTCTAGTTCCATCCCCCTGTGTATCCAAGCTTTAGGGGGAATAAAATCATCATCATCAATGAAACTATACCAATATTATGTTGTAACGGATACAATTACTTAGGACAACCACACTCTAAAAGCTGGCTGTTGAAGTTGGGAACCTAAAGCACTATAAAACTCCTCTTTTAAGGTACTAATGCACATGCCTGACTACTTCCTTTAGCAACAGAGAAACAGAAATGCTGATGAAAGTAAAAGAATTGAAAGCAACAGAAATGAATGAAAACTTGACTTGTCTGTGATATGCAAAGAAGATCATCATATCCATTAGTGTTGCTCACGGGCACAAACTCATAATGTAAGGAAATGCCAAAACCTCAACCACCTTTTTAAACAGATCAACAGCAAAACCAGTGGCTGTATATTCTGCCCTTCTCCACTAACATTAACAAATTCAGTAAAATGCGCTTTTGGGAACCCAACTTTGAACTTCGGTGGTCTCTCCATTGTGTTACCCATTCATTCAACTACTACACTGTCATTTTGAACAAGTCCTGTTTCAGGGCTCCAATGTCCAATGATCCTTTCTCTTTGGCCTTTCACATTGTATACTTCAAATTGTGATGGTTCTAATTGTCGCTGCCTCAAATTGAAATTCCCTGACAGGCCTGAGAAATTAGTTTCCATAATTTCACTTTGAAGTTTAAGGCCTGTTTCAGTGCGCGTTCCCATAAATGCAACATCAACTCTGCTTCCATTCATATATCTGACACTAAAATTGATTAAGCCGGCATTCTCAACCGCATTGGCCAATGCTGTGATAGTGTCATAAGCCCACAGGCCATACAGAGACAGAGTTTTATTGTACTCAGACATTAATGTTTCTGCTAAGGAAAGGCACTTAGGCAAGTTGGAAACAACCAATGATGGCTTCACACCCAAACTACCATCTATATATCCTCTCTTTTTTTCAGGATCCATCACAGAAGATAGGCCTTGCGTAAGTATCCAAGCGTATCCTTCTCTCATCAGACCTGCCTTTTGAGCATGTTTCACAAGTCTTGATCAAAGCTTCAAGGTCATATGGGCAACAAACACATATGTTCGCTCGTCTTTGATCTTGTTAAGCTCGTTGGTGATGTTAGCATCCGTGAAATCTTGATCAATGGCAGTTATGTAAGGCACTCGAGTGTCCATGTCTTGTAAGGCATAAGAGAGACGTGGAATTAGGTCATAGCCGAATTCAGGATCTTCATAAATGGGGATTACAGACTGCCAATTATAAGCTTTGTTAATGGCAGCTATAGCTTTGAACTGAGAGCAATGGCTTCTGGTGGAGTTGGAGTGGATGAAGAATCGGGTACGAGGTGGCAAAAGAGAAGGACCAGATGGAGAAAACCAAATCACATGTACCTTAGCAACGTCACCGTGTTCTACAACATACCTTGCTTGCTCTGAGTTTTGAGGTCCCAGGATTGCACTCTCACTTTCCTTATATATATATTAGATCCCAAGCTGCTTAATGCCATGATTACCAAGTTAAAAAGAAATAAAAATGATACGCATATCTATTAAATTTTAAAGGGTATACTATAAGGTAGCATCCAACGCCATAATGTAATTTGTCAATAGAATCCAGCATCGTAATCTTATTTTTAATACTTCTAGCATCCTCATAGTATTTTTCTGAAGTTTCTAGCACCTCAATTTTATTTATACTGTATCAATCGTCTTAAACCATAATAAGATTAGGTCAATGGACATAACCGGAAAATAACTTCAAGGGATGTTGGATGCAACATAGATAATATTAGGGTGTTTGATACTACTATGAAATAAAGGCTATTTTATGATACATTACCAAAGTTTAAAATTTTTATAAAATGAGTTGTCAATTGTTATATTTTTGTGATTAATACCTATACTCTTGTACGAAATAAAACTAATTTAGGATTGTGAAGTTTAAATAGTATTTTTTGTTCTTTTTTCCTAAGTAATAACCAACCAATAATTATTCTGCTATTTTAACAGAGTATATTATATATATTATTGACCAGTTACAGTGAAATTATAGTATTTTAAAGAAGCAAAAAATGCGGATGACCTTATGACCTAGCTTGTATGTAAGGGAGAGATTGCGGGACTGATCCGCTTATAACTTCATGGCACTGGTGTCTGCTCCTTGAAATACATAAAAAAAAATAAGGAAACAGAAGACAAACTAACAATATGGGGTTTTAATTTAAACATTAAAAATAAAAATTAAGAAGGATATCCATCCTACTTAAAATTTAGGAGGGAATATATAATTTAGCTAAAAAAAATTACGTAGGGGGAATTTAAACCTGAATCAGATTGGATTTCTCTCATTTTCTTCTTATAATCTCATATTCACCATTAGATTAAAAAAATAAATGGTTTAGACTTAATATTTTATAAAATTATTTGTACAAACATAAATAAATAAATTTAAACTCTTAAATTCCAAACTATAACATTCATAATGTAACTTCAGTATAGAAAAAATGAATAAATTTTAGTTCATAAAATATAATAATAATAATTTTATAAAATATTAAATCTAAACCATTCATTTCATGATCTTTGAGTGGAGATGGGATTATGAGAAGAAAATGATAAAGAGATTAGGAAAATATCCTCTTCCAAATCTAGATTAGTCTGTGGTTTAGGATATTGAATGCCCTGTTACTACAAAAAAAACCATGAGAAATGCCAAGCCCTTTTTTTTTGGGGGGGGGGGGAGGGGTGGTTCCCAATTTCCATGTCATCAACAAAGAGAAACATGGTAGAAGAAAAAAGCTTGAACTTCTAACAATTCAACAAACATTAGCGGTAAAAAAGGAAAACCTAGACATCATCATTATTAATGTTACATATAGGAAGAGTAGTTGTAGTGATACTTGTAACGACCCGCCTCATATATCCCTTATTACTGATCTTACTCAGAGTAGCAATGCGTAGTTTAGTGGGCACACAGGAATAACATGAATATACTGATAATATTAATACAATATTGTTTGATTATAATACAAAATTTTCCCCACCAGGGGTTTACATAATATTTGCAGACCTTAATAACTATAAGGCCTTCAAACAACCAGCAACATTTCTCTTCGTGCATACCTCTTTTCTGATCTCAGCATATTTCCAATGCTCACCTGTCTGAATGGTTGGTTGGGAGGAGTGAGATTCGAGAGAATCTCAGTAGCAAACATTACCACTATGCATGCCAGATATATATGAATGCATGACATGCTTGCCTACACTATTTCATGCCAACATAATGACATGCTGCATGCTCGATGTTATGACATACATATGGTCATTGCACAAATATAACAGAGCTTCAACCAATCATACATGTTCCACACAAATAGGAAAAGCAGTCACATAATCAATGCAAGACATACATATCACATACATGCAGAAAAGGTAAGTTCACTACCTCTTGGACTTTATGTCCTTCTCTTCTTGTCCCTTGATCCGTCAACCATTGCTCCTTCTTTATCACTTCATGGCCCTAGGTAAGTGATAACATCATTAGAGCCATGAAAATTGAATACCCAATAGCTCACATTAGCCCTATAGCCTTACTTTCACCCTTGGAGTTCATTCCAATTATATTTGGCCAATTTCTTACTCAAATTCGCATGGTACTCAATCTACCAGCATTTTTTACCAAACTTTGGAAAATCATAATTAATTCTATAGAACTCCAATTGGGGTGTTTCAAAGCTCTATTTGAAGCTATTTAAGTGTAGTTTTATATAAAAATACTTGATTTTAAACACCACCACTACACCATTCCCATAAATTTTCCAAACACCAACTGTTTCAGATTCTTTCCAGAAAACAGGGCATATCTTTAAAAATTCATATCTCACAGCATACTTGTCAAATTAACCATTATGACCTATCCAATTAAAGGTCTATGTCTCTAATTTTATACTGGAAAGTTTCATGGTCATTGGATAACACTTGATTACTCAAAAACTCGTCACCGTAACACTGCCTCCAGAAAACGGAATACACAGCATTTACCCTTTAACTTCCAAAAATTCTCAATTCATATACAAGCGTCCAAAAATCGTGAACACTTGGTTACCCACACAATTTTACCTCCTAAAGCCAATGGAAGCATCAAAATCTTACTCCTTCTCCACGTCAAAACAAGGCAGAAAATCAGATTCTTAGGTGCAATATGTTGTTTTCTTGTTTTCTCTTGCCTAATAACTTCCTTGCTACTCCTAATCAAATGATTAACTATTTAAATACTCATTAGACATCATTTAGCCATTAAAACATCCTTTAAAACCAGTCATGAATAGTACCCCACTTCCAATTTACTTATCCAAACAACAAATCAATCGGTTAAAAAGGAAGCTTATGCTTACCTCTACCCGTTTCCACAAACGGTTTGGAATTCCGGCAATACTCCGACAAGGGAGACGACACCAAATACCTCCAAATAAAAATCCGAAACCGTAGGAATGAAGATCTCGATGAGTAGAGGAAGTTTCCTGAAGGGTACTTTGAGAGAGGATGTCGTTTCGGCAGTGTATCGGAGAAAAGAATTTCCTCTCTCTTCTTTTTCCATTTCTCTTTCTCTCTCCTCTGGTTTTTCTGCAGAAAATAGACGATGATGAAGATGATTTAATGGATAAGGAAGGGTAAAAGCAACTTGCCACGTGTCAGCCTATAATTGGTCCAAAAATCTAATTTTCGCTCAAGCTTAATCTGGCAGAATTTTCATTAAACTTTGAAAATTCATATCTAATTGTATAAATGTCCAATTGGAGTGATTCCAAAAGCTATGCGACCCTTATTGAGTCTAGTGTTAAGGAAAAATATAACCTTTGTCCAATTGGAAGCTCACTCTTTCCAGAATTTTAATCTTTGAATTATGTCCCAGAAAATAATTAATTTCGCTGGACTAACTTCAAAAATTCATTTCTCTTTGTATACAACTCCAAATGACTTATATGACCTATCAAATTAAAGCTTGATAAGTCTAATTTCATTCTGGAAAGTTTCATAATTTTTCACTATCATTTACCCATAAAAAAATCACACAATCAACACTGCCACACCGAAAATTTTACTGGTGGCAAAATTACTTTGTGTTCCACCTTACTATATTATGTGTGACTTCTAATCACTTCGTTTTGTTATTCCCCGAGCTCTTTAGCTCACCAATATAATTAATTTTAATATCCAATGATATAAAGGAATTTTGGGGAATTTAAACATATCTCATAGGGACATTTGTTAAACCAGGGTCTAGCAGTCTACTTAATCCAGACTTAATCTTATGCCTCTAGTTCCAAAATTCGGGATATTACAATACCTGCAGAAGCTGCAGTGAGGAGACCTTTTCCAGGATACCTGAAATTAAGTTGGAGTTTGGTTGAATAGTCATCATTTGTGGAATAGAAATCTTGGAGTGCAATGTTGGTGCTGTTGAGAGTGGTGTTGCCAAGTGATGAATTCAAATCCAGAATCACTCCTACTCGTACATCTACAGTCGAGACTCTGATCTGTTAGAGAGATTAGACAATAACAATAAGCCCACAAATCTCTTCGCCTTTTCTGCATTTTCTGCTATTATACCTTTAGTCTTCTCTCTCCTCTCTCACTTTCTTCTCAACGCTTGGTATCACTTTATACATCCGTTTCCTTCCCTCTTAACAACCATTAATTAGTAGTGTGTGTATATGCTTATTGTGTTCATGATAATGTTATTAAGAATTAGAGGACATTTTTTCAATCTTTAAATCCGGCTCAAAAAAAAAACAAAAAAAATCATATTTGATAGTGACCGACAGTGTTTCAAATATGATACCCCACTTGTGCTTATAAAAATGATGATGACCTTTTTGCCCTTCATGTGTTTTTTGGCAACAGCACGCTGGGTGTCCTAAATTTTAAGATGGCATCATGTTACCTTTAAAATTAGATAATTATTTTTGAAATTACAAATAAGTCCCATTTTTTTAAAAAAAAAATTTTAACCAATCCATTTGGCCAACTATTTAACAACAGATCGTTAGATTACCGTCACCAACAACATTCCTAAAAAGTAAGTAATCAAAAAAAATTTTGTGAGAAAAAATATTATTTTTTATTAACAATACTATATATATATATATATATATATATAATTTGTTGGCAGATACACACACATAACACTACTATAGAAAATGTCTTTTATCACAGTTATTATCAACTATATTTGACAGTTCCAAACTATCATATATACAGGTGCTATATATACTCCGCGCAAATAAAGAATGATTCCGAATTATAATATATTAAGGATATATATAACGGTTCTTTGTTAATAACCGTAATGTAATGACTTTATTTTTTTTATTTTATATAGTTATTTTTATTATTTGTTTTATATATGTTTACTATAAATATTTATTATATAAGATACACTATAATCATTGATAATAACAAGATAATAATATTGAATAAAAAATGTTTAAATGTCATTTTTACCCCAGAAGTATCCACTGGGGGCCAATTTTTCCCCGAAAGTTTTTTGAGGACCAATTTTCCCCCGAAAATGTCAAATTTAGAGCAATTTTGCTCTTGTTATTATCCTAGTTAAGTTTGACCGTTAGTTGACCAAATTTTGGGCAAATTTTCTCTTAAGTAAAAATTTCCAAGGCAATTTTATCATCTATGTCATTTTTGTTAAGGTGAAAATTTGTTTTGAAATTTTTTACTTAGGAGCAAACTTTCCCAAATTTAGTTAACCAACTGTCAAACTTAATTAGGATAACGGCAAGGGCAAAATTGCTCCAAATCAAATTTCGGGAAAATTTTCTCCCAAGTGAAAACTTCAAAGAAAATTTTGTTATCCATGTCATTTTTGTTAATGTGCAAATTTGTCCTAGAAATTTTTACTTATGAGCAAATTTGCTCGAAATTTGGTCAACTAACTATCAAACTTAACTAGGATAATGACAATGGCAAAATTGGTTCTCAAAAAACTTTCAGAGCAAAATTAGCTCATAGTAAATACTTCTGAGGTAAAAATGGTCTTTAACCCAATAAAAAGCTTATATTTATAGGATTCAAAATTTAATACATTATGTTAGATATGATTAGTTTTCATAATGTCACATATAGATATCGAATATTAAGAACAAAAAGTTTACATATTAATTTTATATCCTATATTGACTAACAATCATATTTAATGTGAAATATCTTATAGATTAGTCAAGTAAATAAAAAAGATATCAAGTTAGGTTATGGAAAGAGATCAAGAGAAAAAAATAAGATATTGGAAAATGAAGTTATCAACTATGTATTGAGTTGAATTATTGAGAATGATTAAGAGAAGGAAAAAGGAAAAATTTTGTGGAAAGAAGAACTTTCATAAAAAGAAGATATCTAATGAAGAAATGATATAATGGAAAGTGAGGAAAGAAAGAAGAGAGAATGAAGAAACGATATTAGTCACAGGAAAGATGGAGTTATCAAATTGAAATAATAAAAAAGATGGAGAGATTAAAGAAGGAGGATATTAATGAATGGGATACTGTGTGTGCATGTGCTAATGGAATGGGAGAATGGAATTGTTTAATCAAATTGGAGGTGGGGCCTGTGAATAGGGAAGAGTAGGGTTGTCCAAAAAACCTGGTGGTCTGGGTAGTCCGGTCTGACCCGGTCCGACCCGACCCGGTCCGGAAGACCAAAAATCAGTCCAAGACACTTTGGACAGACCGGACCGGACCAGACTGCTCGGGCCGGACCGGACATCGGGCCAAGGGTTCAGATCCTTCGGTCCAGTCCGGTCCGACCCGATTTTTTTTTTTTAAATATCTTGTATAATTTTTTTTTAATCTTCAAAACTCAAATAATTTTTTTATACTTGTTAGATTTAATATGTTTAATTGATTGTTATGGATTGTATTAAAGTAACTTGAATGTTGTTGTTTTTTATTCTTGTTCAATGTTGTTGGAGATTATTATGGATTTATGAATGGGTTTTAATGTTTTGTGATATATTTTCCCTACTTATATGTATTATTATGCATTTTTTCACTGTCCCTAGCTCCCTACATCAATACAAACAAGGGGGAGAAAAAAATTAAAATTGGTCCTGGACTGCCTGGACTGGTCCAGGCAGTCCAATGGACCGGTCTGGTCCAGCCCGAGCTCGGGCTGGTGCTGGACCAGACCGGACCTTGGGCTGACTTGTCCAACCCGAGGTCTTATAAGGACCAGACCTCGGGTTGAGGCTCAACCCGGTCCGATCCGGTCCATGGACATCCCTAGGGAAGAGGATGGAATTGATCATGATTTCCCTGTAGGTGACGTGACGAATTTCCAGCACTGCCTCCGTCTCTCTCTGTTCGCTCCACGTCCGTGAGTCTGCGTATGCTGCGCCGAATAGGAAGCTGGGTCTCCGTTCTCATGTAGTGGCTAGGTTAATTAATAGAAGAAAGATAGGGTCTTTAATTTAAATTTGAGTCTATTAAAATTTAATTAATTCAATATATTAGGTTCTTTTTTTTTTCTAAGAAAAATTTTGTTTTAATATATTTTTTTCCTTATAAAAATTAAATAAAATTGATATCTATATCACATATTTAAAAATATTATTTCATCATAAGATAACAATCAGAATATAAACAAATTAAACTAAATAATTTCATAATTTATTCACATTTATATTATATCTTAAGATTGGCTAACAATCTAAATATTGAGGCTGTTTGGGACAGCTTTTTTAGATTGGGCTTATTATATAAGTCCGATTCACGTAAATCGAGATAAATTTCCTTCACATATTTATCTCGTAGACCATAAAAGCACCTCGTAGACCGTAAAAGCTACCTCGTAGACCGTAAAAGTTACTTTGTATTCCGTGAATCACAATTCATAAACATTTATAGAATTTCCATAAGCTAATCAAACAACTTCATTATCTAATAAATTCAAATTTATCTAAAATAATTTCTAAAATAAATGAATAAAGTAAAATAAAATATATAAAATTTAGAATTTATCACCTAACTACCCCCTTTAGAAACACAGAAACAGAAAATGCTGATGAAAGTAAAACAACTGAAAGCAACAGAAATAAATGAAAACTTACCTTGTCTGTGATATGCAAAGAAGATCATCATATCCATTAGTGTTGCTCATGGGCACAAACTAATAAGGTAAACATAATGGCAAAAAATGAACCACTTTTTTAAACAGATCAACAGCAAAACCAGTAGATGATATATTCTGCCCTTCTGCACTAACATTAACAAATTCAGTAAAATGCGCTTTTGGGACCCCAACTTTGAACTTTGGTGGTCTCTCCATTCTGTTGCCCGGCCATTCAACTCCTACATCGTCATTTTGAACAAGTCCTATTTCAGGGCTCCAATGTCCAATGATCCTTTCTCTTTGGCCTTTCACACTGTATGGTTCTAATTGTCGCTGCCTCAAATTGAAATTCCCTGACATGCCTAAGAAATTAGTTTCCAGAATTTCACTTTGAATTTAAGGCCTGTTTCAGTGCGCGTTCCTATATATGCAACATCAACTCTGCTTCCATTCATATATCTGACACTAAAATTGATTAAGCCGGCATTCTCAACCGCATTGGCCAATGCTGTGATAGTGTCATATGCCTACAGGCCATATAAAGACAGAGTTTTATTGTACTCAGACATTAATGTTTCTGCTAAGGAAAGGCGCTTAGGCAAGTTGGAAACAACCAATGATGGCTTCACACCCAAACTACCATCTATATGTCCTCTCATTTTTTCAGGATCCGTCACAGAAGATAGGCCTTGCGTAAGTATCCAAGCGTAACCTTCTCTCATCAAACCTGTATTTTGTGCATGTTTAAATAGTTAATCACTTGATTAAGAGTAGTAAGGAAGTGATTAGACAAGAGAAAACGAGAAAACAACCAACTTTTTCTGAGAATCCTAAATTCTTCCCTGTATTGTTTCGTGGGGAATGAGTGGAAATTTGATGATTTGGATGCTTCTATTGGCTTTAGGAGGAAAAATTGTATAGGTATACAAGTGTTCATGATTTTTGGATGCTTGTGTATGAATTTGGGAATTTATGAAATATGGTTGTTCATGTTGTTGATTCTGCCATGTTTGAATAATGACGTTGTTCGAGCTGTTTCATATGGTAAATCTTGTCCAAAAATTCTGAAAATTTTCAGACTTAAATTAGACATGTATAGATTTACTTTTGTGGGTATTTTGTAATTTTTAGACAAGTATGCTAGGAGATATGAATGTTTGAAGTTGTGCCCTGTTTCTGGAATGAAATCTGGAACAGTGCCTGTTTGCCGAATTTCTGGGAAAATTATGACAATAATAGTCATACCAAAGTATTTTTATATAAAACTACACTTAAAAGGCTTCAAATAAAGATTTTAACCACCTCAATTGGAGTTCTATAGAATTAATTATGATTTTTCAAATTTTGGTGAAAAATCTGTCAGCTTTATGTCTTATGCAAAATTAAGACTTAAGGGCACCAATGTAATTGGTATGAACTCCAAGGGTGAAAGTAAGCCTTTAGGGCTAATATGGGCCATTGGGCATTTACTTTTCATGGCTCTAATGATGTTATCACTTGCCTAGGGCCATGAAGTGACAAAGAAGAAGCAATGATTGGCGGATCAAGGGACAAGAAGAGAAGGACATAAAGTCCGAGAGGTAGTGAACTTACCTTTTCTGCATGTATGTGATATGTATGTCTTGCATTGATTATGTGACTGTTTTTCCTATTTGTGTGGAACATGTATGATTGGTTGAAGCTCTATTATATTTGTGCAATGGCCATATGTATGTCATAACATCAAGCATGCAGTGTGTCATTATATTGGCATGAAATAGTATAGGCAAGCATGTCATGCATTCATATATATCTGGCATGCATAGTGGTAATGTTTGCTACTAAGATTCTCTCGAATATCACTCCTCCCAACCAACCATTTAGACAGGTGAAGCATAGGAAGATATGCATCGGATGAGATATGAAGGTGAAGTGAAGATCGTAGTGTAAGACACTACTATTTGTATTTGATGTAAGAGTGTGGTGGTTATGTGTAATTATACATTTGATGTATACGTGGCTATTGAAAATAAGGTATTACAGTTTTGGTATTAGAGCAGTGATTCTGGTAATATAATTGTCTGCTTAGAGATAAAGGCCTAGTCAGAGCAAGGGATTATGACTCTAGCTTGCATTCTCTGCTTAAGTGAATAGTATGGTGATCTCCTGTTAATGCTATTGTAACAAGGAGTTACAGATAGCAAAGCAACCTAAGAAATTAGACCACCCTTATTTGTGAAATTAGCCTATTGAAGGAAGGGGTAACGGTCTATATAGAGGAAGTGGTTCCGTATGACAGGGGTGTCAGCGGTGCCTAGTCCCAGTTGGGATACCTCTATTGGTAATAATGATAATGAGACCCTAATGATAGAAGATGAATCACATATTCAGATTATGTTGCTAACTCTAAGGCTCTTGATTTGAGTTAGAATATAACCCAGATTTCTCCTGTGTTGTGAGAACACGTATAGGGGCTATACCAAGAAGCCGGTATTGCTTATGTTTCCTTACGGGAACAATACCTAGCATTTTTGGGTAGGATAACATGGTATACTGGGATCGAGGTATATATAGGATACCGATGCCCAGAAATATACGGGTTGATATAAGCACTAATGTCCCGGATACACTCAGGACTTCGTGGTTAAGCGTGCTCAGGCGAGGAAAATCCCTGGATGGGTGACCCCCTGGGAAGTATCTTGAAAATTTCAAATCTTTTGATTAAAGGTTTGGAATCGTGATTGGAGGTTCTTAGATGACCTAATGAATGACTAGAGATATGGAGATGATAAAGTAAGTGTTAATCTTTAATCTGAACCATTTCTGTTGCAGTGAGTACTGCTCAGAAAAGTTCATTTGATGGGGTTATGTAAACTTGAGGCATAGTAATTGCTTTGAGGTTTCTTCGTACTAAGTGATGATCCTTAGTAACCCGTAGGGTTAAAGGTATGTAGGTATGATATACGATAAGGCATGATGAGTGGTGATTATGCCGTATGTCCATCCTAGAGGATTTGAATTAATGATACTGAAGCTTGAGGATATGG
Organism: Albizia julibrissin; assembly: GCA_037074505.1. Taxonomy (NCBI): domain Eukaryota; kingdom Viridiplantae; phylum Streptophyta; class Magnoliopsida; order Fabales; family Fabaceae; genus Albizia; species Albizia julibrissin. Next base: position 38,532,720 of record CM073487.1, read on the forward strand.
TTGAATCATATCTAAGCTAAAATGATGCTTAGGTCAGAATGTGAATAAGGTTACACTATGGTTCTGTTCCATAGAGGAAGTTTAAACCTTGTGAACCTTATGGATGATGTTGAACCTTCAGTAATTGTTTGAGGATATTACCCGAAACCGTGGAAGTTAGAATAGGTGCTAATGATTTTGATTCTTAGCGTACCTATTGGGTGTAGTTGAGGAAAGTGATTTTTGATTCAGGTGATGTTGAGATTCTAAGAGTATAATCTTAATCTGTGAATTAATTGTAATAGTTGAATTGGTTCTCCAGGAATGTGAGATAGCCTGAATGGCTTGAGGTACTAGAATATAGTATAGAAAAGAGTATGAGGTTTTTGGAGGTTGCTAGTTGTTAATCTAGCATAGGGAAAGATCTTAATCAAAGAATATTCCCTTAAACTTGTTATGATTATGCCTGGAGTAGGGCCGATATTGAAAGTCTACGTCGAATGACCCCAAATGAGAGAGCAGGTTACATAACTGCTAAAGAAGAAGAACCTTATGAGATTTAGATCTCGTTATAATGATACTCCTATTCAGAGGCGACCAATCGAACAGGGCTACCTACGGAGGATTCTGATCGGAAAGGGCTACCTACAGGGAGTTCTAATCGGAAAAGGCTACCTATGGGGAGATTTGATTGGAAAGGGCTACCTACAGAGGGTTCTGACCGGGAGGGGCTGACCAGGTCTATGGGCGCCTGCGTGAAGCACCGAGTGCAGTACCATAGTGTGAAGCCACCATGACATCGAACTATAGTGTGTAGCCGCCGTGATGACAAACTGTGGAGTGAAGACGCCGTGACGTTGAAACTGTAGAGTAGAGCTACGAGGACGTCGACTCTAAATAGTGGTATCTTATAATAAGTCTTCTATCGCATAAGTTTCCTTAAGAAGAAGGGTCAGGTGACCCAGTAAATTGTCATGGGGTGCTCCAGTGCCGAATGATGACAGAGATTAAGGAAAGCTACTCTTGCTCTCATATCCTATGTAATGGTTCTGCATGTATGTATTTACCATCACATGTATTCATGTTATGAATATACGGTGGGCAGTAGACCTTTTGGGCCAGTGTGTCCTTAGGCAGTTAGACCTGATGGGCAGAGGCCCGAGGCTGTAAGACCCATGATGTCTATGACATAAGGGTGATTCCCTAGGCAGTAAGACCTAATGAGCATTAATAAGTTACAGGGTAGTCGCCCGAGGCCTATCTTTGCGCGGGTGGACGCCACAGAGATTTCTATTATGCACGAGTAGTCGCTCGGGGCCTATTTTACGCAAGTAGACACTCGGGGCCATGGAAACTCCTGTTATGCACCAATGGAATCCTGGGGCCTATCTTTGCACTAGTGAACACTTTGGGCCATGTGACTCCTGGGACGAAATTCCAGCAGATGCCGTTAGGCTATATGCTAACGTATTGAATGCTCTTGTGATAGTCGTGATGATGATGGTTTGTTTAGCATGCTTCGTGAACATTACATAAGAATATGAACGACTTGAGTAGCAAGAGATGGAGCCTATAATAAGTTTAGAATACCTAGTGAACTATGTGTTCTAGGTAGTTAGACTCGTTGAGTAGTTAGCTCAAGGGTACCAGGAGGCTTAATAGCCTTAATGTCTTGGGTTCTATCCCTGGGGAGGGTTCCCTTAGGGGATAGTGTGGGTAGGCTCCACACGAGTTTTGCCTTCTGATCCCCGTGGAAGGGTAAAAGTTTGTCGGCTGTCCCATGTGACTGCAGCGTGAGCTGAACGTTGTTGTAGTGGGCCTAGTGGGGCAATCCGCTGCACAATAAGGTGAGCCCTGTGGAGGGGTAGAAGTTAGTTGGATGTCCCGTGTGATTGCAGTGTGAGCCGAGCGCCATTGTAGTGGGCCTAGTGGGGCAGTCCGCTACACAAGAAGGTGAGCCCCATAGAGGGGTAGAAGTTGGTCGGATGTCCCGTGCGACTGCAGCATGAGCCGAGCGCCATTGTAGTGGGCCTAGTGGGGCAGTCTGCTACATAAGAAGGTGAGCCCCATGGAAGGGTATAAGTTATTCGGATGTCCCGTGCGACTGCAATGTGAGCCGAGCGCCGTTGTAGTGGGCCTAGTAGGGCAATCCGCTACACAATAAGGTGAGCCCCGTGGAGCGGTAGAAGTTAGTCGGATGTCCTGTGCGACTGCAGTGTGAGCCGAGAGCCATTGTAGTGGGCCTAGGAGGTAAAATTTTATAGGTATACAAGTGTTCATGATTTTTGGATGCTTGTGTATGAATTTGGGAATTTATGAAATAGGGTTGTTCATGTTGTTGATTCTGCCCTGTTTGAATAGTGATGTTGTTCAAGCTGTTTCATATGGTAAATCTTATCCAAAAATTCTAAAATTTTTCAGACTTAAATTAGACATGTAGAGATTTAATTTGGTGGGTATTTTGTAATTTTTAGACAATTATGATAGAAGATATAAATTTTTGAAGTTGTGCCCTGTTTCTGGAATGAAATCTGGAACAGTGTCTGTTTACCGAATATCTGGGAAAATTATGACAATAATATTCATACAAAAGTATTTTTATATAAAACTAAACTTAAAATAATTTAAATAGAGCTTTGAACCACCTCAATTGGATTTCTATATAATTAATTATGATTTTTCAAAATTTGGTGAAAAATCTATCAGCTTTATGTCTTATGCAAAATTAAGACTTAAGGGCACCAATGTAATTGGTATGAACTCCAAGGGTGAAAGTAAGCCTTTAGGGCTAATGTGGGCCATTGGGAATTTACTTTTCATGGCTTTAATGATGTTATCACTTTCCTAGGGCCATGAAGTGACAAAGAAGAAGCAATGGTTGGCGGATCAAGGGACAAGAAGAGAAGGACATAAAGTCCGAGAGGTAGTTAACTTACATTTTCTGCATGTATATGATATGTATGTCTTGCATTGATTATGTGACTGCTTTTCCTATTCATGTGCAACATGTATGATTGGATGAAGCTCTGTTATATTTGTGCAATGGCCATATGTATGTCATAACATCGAGCATGCAGTATGTCATTATATTGGCATGAAATAGTGTAGGCAAGCATGTCATGCATTCATATATATCTGGCATGCATAGTGATAATGTTTGTTACTGAGATTCTCTTGAATCTCACTCCTCCCAACTAACCATTTAGACAGGTGAAGAGTATATGAAGATATGCATCGGATGAGATATGAAGGTGAAGTGATGATCGTAGTGTAAGACACTACTATTTGTATTTGATGTAAGAGTATGGTGGTTATGTGTAATTATACCTTTAATGTATACGTGGCTATTGAAAATAAGGTATTACAGATAGAGAGAGAGCTGCAACCTGTAAGAGACGAGATGAAAGGGTAAGAGTTAGAGACAAGAGTGAGATGGCGAGATCCGAGATGCGAGATGCGATGGGGGATTAGGGTCAAGGGATGGCCGGAGAGGAGATAGTAAGAGACTGAGGCAGTATGAGACCAGAGATGAGAGTGACAAAGTCTAGAGGGAAAGCGTGGCCGAAGATGAGAGGGAGATCATGCGAGATGCGAGTGGAACTCTTGAGAGGAGAGGAGATCGGAGGCGAGACGGGAGAGGTCACACACTCACACGCGTAGTAGAGATGTTGCTGGTAGCTAGGTAAGGGTAGATTGAACCAGTTAAGGGTGGGGGATACAGAGATCGGACTCACAACGATGACGGTGACTCGATGAGGATGTGAGGTGAGTGAAGCAGCGGCCGCTTGGGTTAGGAATGGGTAGAGTCGGGAAAACAGGCTGAGCCCATTGGGCCGGTCTTTTTAGGCCCTGAATTTACAAGGGCCGGGCTTAATATGTTAGCCTTAAAACTGAAAGCAGGCCTAAAAGGGCTAGCCCTGTAGGGCCACGGGCCGGCCCTTTAGGCCTTTTATATTTTTTTTATTTTTGTAAATTATTTATATGATAATAATATTATTGATTTTTTATGTTTTGTTGATGATGTTGCAACTATTTAGTTGTTATTATCTTTTCTAAAATTAAATTTTATAAGAATATCTTGTATTAAGAATCCTAAAAATTAAAAATTTATAAAAGATATTTCTTATTTTATAAGAAAAATACATTATATATTTCTTATTTACTCCAAAGTTTCACATATGATGGTAATTTACTAATTTATTTATATTTTATATTTGTTATAGAGTTATTTATGATTTTGGTTTATTATTTGTTGCAAATAAAAATTATGGATGTATTCATGATGTGGGAGAATAAATTTTTGATATTTTTACCTCTCAAACAGAGCTTACTACTCAAAGTGAAATACAATTAAATTTTATTGAAATTGATGATAGTGGTGAAAAAGATGAAAATGATAGTCATCATACTCATATTACTTAGAGTGTTTGACAGGCTGCTTGAACTGTTTCCACCCTTACCTTTAATAAATGCTTGTCTGGGAATAAGAAAATACTTTTTTTGAACACTTTTTCACATATCAAGACAAAACTCATCTCACATATTTACTTCGTAAATTGTAAAAATATTTCTAAAAAGATAAAACAAATAAACACAAGAATAGAAAGATATAAGTGCCTATTAAGGTAAAAATACAAAAATACATATGATATTTTATCAAAAGAGTGCCTTGAATTTTTAAAATAGGTGTAAAAATAAAAAATAACTATTAGTTGACCGTTTGTTTGAATTTTTGATTGAAAATGGTGACATGGAGAGGATGATATGGATGCTTAAGAAACAACCTATAATAATAATTTGATGATAGGGTAAGGGAAATTAATTTCCACCTTACTCTTCATCTTCACCTCATCACTTTATCTCCATACTACTACTAGGACAAATAAATAAATAAATAAAGTTGTGCCACTTATATTTGAACTAAGTGTGATGCTTAGGAAATGTTATATCAAGATGCAACTAAAAGAAATTGTAGTGCTTTCAAACGCTATAGTATGTATTTTTTTAAAAAAAAAAAGAAAAACCCCTTCCTGCGGTGCTTCTTTGAGGAAAAGCTACAAGAAGGAGACTTCCTATGGCGTTTGAGGAAGCAAAACAAGAAGTTCAGACTTTAAGAAAGCGCCACAAGAAGTGGCTAATTTTTTTGTTTTTTTTAGTTTACTTCCTCTGGCCCTTTTTTAAGGAAGTACCATAAGAAGTATTTGTTTTTAAATTATATTTTTTATATTTTTAATTCATAACCCTATAATTACAGTAGTAGACTACTTTAAACACAAATTGCCATATCCACAGCAAAATGAAGAAAAGCAAACAACAATGAAATAACTCTAAAATGATACAAACAAATAACTAATTAACAAAATCAGTACTAAACAAATAACTTTCTTCCATATACCCATTATACACATTGATACCTTCTTCCTAGAGTATCTTCAAGCTATCAATTAAAGGAGTCAAATATACATCAATATCATTCTCAAGTTGCATTGGCCCAGAAATTAACATAGACAACATCATAAACTTAAGTTTTATCATCAAGTGTGGAGGAAGGTTATAAATCATCAATATCACCGAGCATGTGTTGTGTATATTACTTTGAACACCGTGCGGATTAATTCCATCAGTTGACAGTGTAAGATGTAGGTGCCTTACTTCGTTCGCAAAGTCAGGGTACTCATGATCAATTTTTTTTTCCATTGAAGAGCATGTGCAAGGTGTCTAAGCTTTGTGTCTTTAATCCTTTCATTTGCATGCCATGTCAATTGCTTAGTAATCTCTGCATTACTGTACAGTCGCTTGAATCTCATAATAATGGGAAAATACCATATGACTTTTAAAGGACTTTTTCCTTTCTTCTTCCCATATCGAGATGCGTTGCATCTAGAGCACTTTTCCAACGTTGCATACTGATTCCAAAATAAAATGCAATCGTTAGGACATGCATGTATCTTTTCATATCCCATACCGGTTGTAGAGCAAAGAATTTGTTTTGCCTCGTATGCCTTGGAAGGAAATACATTTTCTTTTGAAAGCATATCTTGCAAAAGTTCAAACTGTGAGGTGAAACTCAAATCACTTAACCTATAGCGAGCTTTAAAGTTGTTCAATTTCAACACTACTAGCAATCTTGTGTATTTAGTACTACCGGCATATAATGGTTTCTTTGCATCACCTTTTAATTTCAAAATTCTTTAGGGAAATTATGAAGCACCCCTTTAACAGCATTTAGCATTTTTTTTCAAGACCATCATCTTCATCAAACATGCTCCGATCAAATTCATTCGAAGCACTACTCGAGGTATGCACCCGATCACTACATGCATCGTTAGTCTCACCACGCCTTGTCCATCATATATATATTTGATCAATTGAGTGACACACTAAATGATCTAGAAAATCAAGTAGACTAATCCGCTTTCCATAATAACAAGATAAATAAGGACACAAGATTTTATTATGATCTTTTGTATGCTCAATTGTAAAAATAATAAATTCTTTCACCCCATCTATATATTCCCTTGAACCCCGATGGATGACATCTATTAATGATCCATCTATACCTTTAATCTATTTTTAAAAAGTGGTTAGTTGCATGACTATTGCATTTATTAATTACTTTTATATTATCTTATTTATTTTAAAATAAAATTGGTAACATAACATCTTAAAAATTGAAGCTTTCTAAGTCTTAATTAAACCCTCTCTTTTAATTGACAAATAATCCATCGATAAATACCACAACATCATAATAATTTTTCATAGCTCATAATGAAAGAAATAATATTTGCCAATTAACACATATCATATGTAAATTGGAAAGCATACAAGCCAATAAATTAAATAAAATACAATTTTTTTGTTTAAAAAAAACTCCATTCTATTCCTATACTAAATATAACTACTAAATAACTAATGTGTAGATATTAAAAAATTAATTAATTTAATAATTTGTAGAAAAATATTAAATTTTCTTAAAATATCTTCTTTAATCATTTACATTAAAACTACAATTTCATATAATTAAATTCTCTTCATATATGCAATCAATAAAGATTGTTCGAACATAAAATTATAAATTTGGTACATTGATTAAGGAGATTGAATTTTGAAATAAAGTTTTTAAGTACACTTTAATTTTGTTATCATTATATATGTTAAGCTGATATATTTTTAAATAATTAAAGTGAGTCACATGTTAATTTATTCCGTGATTGTCTCTAATAACAATAACTTTGAGTAAAGCAACATAATTAATTTGACTTTAGTTGTTCAAACTTGTTTAAAGTCAAGTAATTGAACTATTTAAGTCTTAGATATTAAAATTTTTTTATAAAAAAAAAGTATTTAGGTTTCGATACAAAGTTTTAACTTTTAACTTTTAAATCACAAGCTAAGTACAAGTATACATAGTTAATTATAATAAGATCAAGATACTTACTAATTATAGTTAGGATCTTTAATAACTCTCTCTGTTTCCTTTTATCTATGATTTTGATGTTCTTGCATATAGATTAAGAAATGGAATCAATGTGTTAATTTTTTTTTCTTACTTTCCTAACCAAATCTTATTAAGTGCTTAGACTTTTGTTTTCTTTGATTGATAATTGTGTAGCCAACAAAAAAATAAGTGTATAATTAAAAAATAACAATTGGTATATTGTCTAAAATTTCTAAAATCACTTATAAATAAAAAATATTTCTTTTAAAACACTCGCAACATAAGAAATGGACGGAGTATTTTGTTTAAAGTCACATTCCTATTATTAGTTTGCCAAGTACGTTAATGGCTCAAATTAAAGTAGCGAGCTATAGATCAAGTATGACACAATAATGACATAAATTATAAGTGAAAAAAAAAGAAGAGAGAACAAAAAGGGACAAATCCATCATCATTAATCCATGTGCATGTCTGTGTAAAATTAAGGGACAAAAAATCGAACCGGGTAATAAACCAGTCACAGTATTGGTTTAAGGGTCAATGGTTTAATCGGGGTCGGACCGGTCATATTAAAATATTATAATTTATTAATGGCAATATATATATTAATATATTTTTAAATTTTCATAGATAAAAATAAAGATCTTTAGACAAAAAATACTTAAAATCTATTAGTATTAGTTATGGTGCATATATTTATGTAATGACATCTCTTTTCCTATAATTAATTAATTATTATATCCTCTCAAAATATTTTTTTTTAGATTTGTTCTTTCTTTACCTACTTTTCTTTTCATCTTGGTCTTCAAACTTTCATTTTTCTCTAAAAAATAATGCAAAATAGTAGTTAGAAGAATAAAAAAATTTATTATTATTTTTTTAAAAAAAAAAGGCAAACCGGGTGGACCGGTGAATCGGTTCACCGGTTTATTTCATCAACCGGACCGGATCACCAGTCGGACCTGTTGAACCGGCCGGTCCGATCCAATTTTTTTCAGTGGTACAAATAAAACAAGAAAGGAGATACAAATTTAAAATAAATAAATAAATAAAGGGCATGTATATGTGTTTACAAAGATAACCCAACAACTTATGAGCATCTAAAAATAGAAATATAAAATACAGGTTCTGTATAAAAATAAAAATAAAAAAGATAAAGAGTATGTATTACTTACAGATTTGCAATAGGGACCGAATGTGATTTGAACACTGGAGTGGGAACTAATAGAGGAGTAGGGGAAGAAAAACTGTGAACTAGATATGGAGTGGGGATAAAAAAGTAGAAGAGAACAAAGAAAAAGGAACAAATGGATGAAGAAAATGGAAGCTTATGGGGCAAAAAGGAACAAGAAGGGCCGAGAAGGGGATGGGTAGGAGGAAGACAATGTTGTGGGGGCAAAGCAAGGTAAAAAAAATTGGACCGGACCAGTCGGTTCAATCGGTGACTGGTCGGTGGTCCGGTCTGATTGATGAATTGAACCAGTCGAACCGGTTCGAATTTGTCAAAACCGGTGGTTCGACCAGTCTACTTGGTTTGGCTTTTTTTTTATTCCTTTAACTACTATTTTGCACTATTTTTTATGGAAAAATGAAAGTTTGAAGATCAAAATAAAGAGAAAAGCAGGTAAAGAAAGAACAAATCTAAAAAATAGAAGAATGTGAGGGGACATAATAATTAATTAATTATAGAAAATGAGATATTATTGCATAAATATAGGCACCATAACTAATACTAATAGATTTTAATTATTTTTTGTCTAAAGATTTTTATGTTTATCTATAGAAATTTAAAAATATATTAATATATATATTGCCACTAATAAATTGTAATATTTTAATATGACCGGTTCGTCCCCGATTGAATTATTGACCATTGAACATGTACTATGACTGGTTCATTACCCAATCTGGTTTTTTATTCTTTGAGGCAAAGAGACAATGAAAGATTAAAGTTGGTTTTTTTGGGGGGTGTTATGGACATAAAAGGAGAGGAGGAAAGTGAATAATGCGGTTTGGATATATGCATTATGACTTGGAGTATGTTTGGATTAGTTTTTGGAAAATAGCTTTTACGATTTACGAGGTACGTATATGAGAGGAGTGTTATCTCGATTTACGCAAACCATAGTTTGAAACCGTGGATCCTTTTATCATAGAGAGGGATTTTGTGTGGCGCTTGCCCATGCCACATATGCATTGGGTGTACTTGGTCAATCACTCAATAGCCCTTCTGTAGGGAAATGTCACAATTGCTTCCATTTTTTTTATGTGGGCATTTTTTTAGGAAGCGCCACATAAGACTACTCACATGCTATAGCCCTTCTATCAAGAAGCAACACATCATTCTAATGATTTTTTTAAAAATATTAATTACAAGCTATTGCACTTCTTTAAAAAAGTGTTACAAATTATGTCATTAATCCCACTTTTTGTAGTAGTGTCACATAACCCTTCATCTCCTCTCTATCTCTTTTCTGAAGAAAAGATAAGGTGGAGATAAAGAGTTAGATAGAAATTAATTTCCTTTGTCGAGTCAGCAGATTATTATTAAAATCTAAGAAGGACTTGCATACTCTAAGAGTGGCACGTCATCTGAATTTTATCTAATGAAAACATAATAATTCATATCATTTTAATCTTACTTAACTGATGACTTATCTTAAAAAATTCAAATTTTAGTTTGTTTTAAAAAAAATCTTAATTTTAAAAAACTAAAAATAATGATTACCAATATTTTTCTTAAAACAAGATAAAATTTAAATATTTTCAAATAAATCATCAGCTAATTAGGATTAAAATGATGTGAGTTGTTATATTTTCATTGGACAGAATTCAGATAATGTGGTACTCTTAAATTATATAAGTATTTCCCTCCAAGTTGTTTATTAATCATCATGTCATCCTCAATATCACCATTTTGAGTCTACAAATTCAAACAAACAATCAACTAATAATCAATGTGTATTTTTATACCTATTTTGAAAGTTGATAGTTACTTCTGCCTCTAAAAAAAAGAATTTATGTTGGGCATATAACATTCTAATTTTTATTTTAGGATTTAATTTAAAAATAATAATTGTGATAAATGAATTTATCATATAATTATTAAAAAAAAGAACTAATAATGATAATGGTGTTATTGTTATTATATATATATATATATATATATAGAAAAGGAAAAAAAACGGTGGGGGAGTGAGTTGACTGCCTTTCCAGTCCCTGTTGTTCCATGAATGCCCGTTGCCCATTCTTCATACGAGACAGAGCGGGTTGCCAGTGATGGTTGTGCCTGTGCCGTTTGGAAGGAAGGTTTTGAAAATCTTAAACTATGCCTTTAAATATCAATATCAGGGTTCAGAGGCTAAGGCTTTAGATTTGTCTAAGATATAAAAGGGCCAAGGGCCCACGACCCTATCCATCACGGGCACGATGACTAGCCCCGCCCTTTCTTTCAACGTGTCATTTCAGTTGGAAGAGAGAGAGAGTATCACCGTTTTCGCTTCTCCAGCACAAGCACAGTAACGGCGGCGATTTTTATTCTTACGGCAAACTTTAGGAAAGATACTTAAAATCACTTGGCACAAAAATTTCTTCACAAAAATTTTTTTAAATAATTTTTTATCTTTTATGATAGTAATTTTTTTGCTGATTAAAAAATATTTTGGGGTTAGAGTTATAGGAAAATTTTGAGTTTTGTCAATATATGACTATAGGAATATCGAGGATGATTAACAGTGAATTTTAATTGATTTACTTTTATTATTTAGTTGATATAATATTTTATAATAAATTTTTTATATAATCTGTTTATAAATAATTCTATATAAGAAAATTTTAACAGATTAAATTTAATTTAAATGGTTTATTTGGATAATCGAAGGTATTCTTAAAGTTTTAATCGGTTTAAATTTTTTATTAAAGTGAAGATTTATAATTTAACAATTTTATGCCCTACACTTTAATTGGGGATTTTATATAATGGAATGAAATTAAAGATAATCAATGACTTAAATGAGTTGTTTAAGTTAAGAAAAATATTTAAACTAATGTTAAAATAAATAAATGGAATTTTAGTACGAAATTTGAATTTTTGAGTTGTTAATTGAAAATTTAAAATTGGTATAATTAAGTTAATTGTTCTAATAACTAAAAGAGTTATTAATGTGTAGTAAATTGATTGGTGTAGATTGATTAGGGCTTGTGTTTGAGTTCTTGGATTAGGAGCATTGTGGTAATATTTTAATTTGGTGAGATGTAATCATTTTCTTCTTGTTATGTCACTAGTACAAAATATAGGATTTACACCTATTTTTTACACGTGACCAAACCAGTAACGTGTAGAAAGAATGACCGGTGGCATTTTTGTAAATATATTAAGATAAAATGACTTTCTACACGTGTTGAAAAGATAACACGTGTAGAAAGAAAAAGTTAAAATTTATTTTCTTTAAAATAAATGAAATGAAATTTATTTTTAAATTATATAATTTTTTTTAAAAAAAGAATATAACTTTCTGCACCGGTCTCATCTAAAGAGGTGTGGAAATAAATTTTTTAATCACTTTCTACACCGGTTGGATCTTAACTGGTGTAGAAATTGCCACAGCAACTCAAAACGAGAGCAAAAATTTTTTTTTTTAAATAAATAAGAATATTCTACACCGGTTAGGCCAGAACCGGTGTAGAATCTATCACTATCTACACCGGTTGAAAATCAACCAATGTAGAAAATATCACAGCAATTAATCAGGAGAAGTAATTTTTTTTTTAAAAAAAATAAGCATATTCTACACCGGTTGGGCCTCAACCGGTGTAGAATATATTTTCTACACCGGTTACAAACCAACCGGTGTAGAAAATATCACAGTAATTAATTAAGAGAAGTAAAAAAAAATTAAAAAAAATTAGAAACTATCAATTTCTACACCGGTTGAAGTCCAACCGGTGTAGATAGTTACAATTTCTATACCGGTTGAGGCTAACCGGTGTAGAATGTACTTAAAAAAAACAAATCAGGTCCTCTCCCTCCCTCCCTCCAATTCATTTGCTTTTGCCGCTAATCTCACGCTTTGCCGCGCACGACCGCCGAACTTCCTGCCCTAGCTGCTACCTCGAGTTTAGACTGCTCTCTCTCTCATTGCTGCCGGCTACCTCGTGCTCACCGGGATGACGCCACCGTAAGTTGCTGCCTCGGGTCTGTCTTCCACGGTATTTTACTGTGACCTTCGCTATTTTACTTCCTTTTGTTTTCCCCTTGTGGCTTGTGTTTTATTTCCAAAGTGCTGTCTATTTCCATTTTAATAGATTCTTTCCTTTTTCGGATTTGATTTTTGTTATCTGGTGCATCTGGACTATGTCTGTAGCTTGATGGGATCGCTACTTGCTGTAAAACTTTTAGCTGCTCAGGAATATGCAACCTCAAATGGATTACCTGTTCCTAGAAATGTGTTGATTCCTCGAACTAAAGTGAGTTCTTACCTTGTTTTTATTTTCACTCTGCTTGCTGTCATTTACATACATTGAAAAGCCTTTTTCCAGAATCTGGTCTAGCTTGCAACAGCAGGCTCAGCATACCACCAGATAAATTATTTATTCATCCGTATATTTTAGTGTCACGTTCAAGTATTTGAATGGTTGTTTATGAAAACATGCTACCATATGATACATTGTAATTGGTGGCGCTGCTCTACCTGCCTTTCTACTTATTTTAAATTATCAGTAAAGAAATTGAAAGAAATTATAGACATATGACTGAAACCATGAATTTCTGTTTTATCTTTATTCTATTTGTTAAATTGAAAGAAATCATGGACATATAATGTGGTTGTGTTCCCATATTGGAAGGTCATAATTGGTTTATTTTGCATAATAAGTTGCGCTCTTGCCATTGTGTTCACGCTCAATTGTTCCTATTTGCTTTGCTGAGATATTTACTCAGTTATGTTGTTTTCAGGGTTTTGTTTCAGCAGTGAGTCATATGCGCTCATTCGTTCCTGCCATTTATGATGTGACTTTGGCTATTCCTAAAAGTTCTCCTGCCCCTACAATGCTGAGACTTTTCAAGGGGCAACCATCAGTGGTAAGGGAATCATTGCTGAGATTTAAAAGCAACTGCATTGAATATTTTATTCCCCACTTCTCCTTTTCTGCTGCCACATGATCTTCTACTGCTAAATTTTTATTAAAGTTCTTGCCATGCCTTTTTCTTAAATATAACTTTGTTGTAGTTTTCCTGGAGTTTACTTTGGTTCTTTTGTCAACCAATCACAAAGTTTGTTATTCGATGGAACTTTCATTATTTCTTTTTTTTGGGTGTGTTACACAAGTTTCCTACTAAGAGCACTTTATAGGCAGAATATGTAATTGCTGAAATTAGCTTTGTTGGGATTATGAATAGGAATGAGATGCTGAAAGAAGTGAGCCTGATGCTCAGTCTCTCGAGAGTATTGCAGTCTGTTGCACAAGTAGTATATCTGCATGACATTGTGTATTAATAGTATATGATTGTCCTTTGGAGACTGTGCATTTAGTAGGTCGGTGGCTTTGGCTGTAGTGGAACTTAATGTGTTTGATTTTTATGCAATTATGTTTGTGGAGTGGACTCTGGAGTTTATTATTCTATTGATGTAGGAGCACACGGACTATCCAAGGCTCTTACTTCAGAGCAGTTATATTTTACTTCTACCATTTCTATGAGACGCATGGCCATCAGTTTTAACACAACTCCCTTATTTTGGAGGGTTTTTTAAGTCTATGTTGAGAGTACCTCTTATGGACTTTAAATGGTTTCCTTTGTTTGAGGAGAAGAAAAATATAACAATCACTTTGGTGCTTTGGTTCTGAAAACCCTGGCTTTATTTATTGATTTTCGGCCAAGCACTAGTTTTCAAAGTTTAAACCTTTGTTTGCATTTGGCTTGCTTCTTTAAGAGGATTTGTTTTCTTACTTGTGGTTGTATGTCTTTCTTATTTTCTCTACGCTGGGGCCGGGGGTTACTACTCAATAAATGGTTGTTTTAAACCTTCAACTCTTATGTGTACTCATTTTCCCACAACAGGTTCATATGCATATCAAGCGGCATTTGATGAAGGAATTACCTGAAACAGACGAACAATGCAGGCACTGAGTATATTTAGCACATTTAGATGCATGGATAGCATAATTCATTTATATTTCAGGCTTACTTTTTACATGCATATTGTTGTACTCTAAGATGTAGTGCTATTTGATTAATATTTTTTGTTTCTCTTGCATCTGTGTTGTTATATGTGCTTCAACTATGATTTATTTTTTAACATCTTTCAACAACGCTCAGGTTTCCTTGGAAGTTCTCTAGCAGTGATGAAGAAATCATCAAAAATGTTGTTGGTACGTCTCTGATTGTAAAGTGGTCCTTGTGCTTTCCAAAATGAAAAGATGGAATGGTTCTTGTTTTGCTGAGGTTATGATTGTTTAATCATTTGATCATGGATGTTCATGCAATTTGAAGTTGGGGTATGAGTGTAGGGATATATAATTGATGTATATGAACTCATTATCAGCAGCATAACCACTTGCTGGTTAAATTTATCACTGTTGGCATACTTTTAAAGTTCTATGAATGCAGGTAATTGGTTGGTCAATGTGGTTTTCTGAGTATCTTTTTCTGGAGAGAAGTTGGGCCAAGGATGAAAACACATTAAAGGTATGACTTGTTAAAACATAGTAAGCATATATTCTGCATGCATGTAAGAGATTCATATCTGTGCTTCTTATATAGATAGCTCATATCTGAGGGAACAAACTGAGAGTTGAGCTCTTGGTGCATGCATAGTTATCTTGTTCACATATATATATATATATATATATATATATATATATATATATATATATATATAATTAATATAATATAATGCATGTTCTTCTATGAAAATAAAAAGTATTTTTTTTTTCGAAACTGAGTTTCTACACCTGACGTTAGAGTTCACGTGTAGAAAGTGTGGACTTTCTACACGTGACCTCTAACGTCAGGTGTATAAAGTTCCCCTTTTCAGACTTTCTACACCTGACGTTAGAGGTCACGTGTAGAAAGTCCACACTTTCTACACGTTACCTCTCATGTCAGGTGTAGAAAGTCCCACTTTTTCAGACTTTCTACACCTGACATTTTACGTCCGGTGTAGAAAGTCCACACTTTCTACACCTGATGCGGTAGGTCAAGTGTAGAAAGTTGGACTTTCTACACGTGATTTACGACACATGTAGAAAGTCTGGATTTTCTACACCTATTGTTTCTACACGTGTTTTATGTCAGGTGTAAAAAGTCGTTTCCGCCACATGTAAAAAGTCTTTTCTGCACTAGTGTGTATCCTTATATGATGTTTGCAAGTGATGTTTAACAATATAGCACTATAAATTTTTTATTGGTATGTGATATAAACTATAAAATTATATTGTTAATGAAATTTCTTGTAGGACTTATTTTTATTGAGAAATGACTAGCGATGTGATATTATGAATTGATGTTGATTTATATCTCTTGAGTATTGATATGAGGGGGGATGATGGATATTGATTTAATGGGAGTTATTCATGGAGGAAATAAGGGATGAATTTTGGTACAAAAAGATAAAATAAAGTGATGAACTTTCAGGTATATATTGATTAGTCTTTTGGCCTAATTCTATTTAGCAAGGCCTTGGCACCTTACTAGTTCATTGGAGGGAGAACCCATGATTTGGTCTTATGCTTTGTGAATTTTGGCAGGTCCATATGATTTGGCTATTTTTTTATGCAATGAACTATTATTTAATTAAAGAGTTTGGGTTTAGTGGTGAACATATATTTGGGCCTTGTAAAGTCAAAAGCCCAACTGCGTGTGTGATAGTGTTTTGATAAATAGTTTGATCAAACATTAGTTAATTATCATTTTAAGAAAAGGATTTTACAAGCACTTTTGGGAAAATCCTATGTGCATTTTTGCACATTAACGATTAAAAAATTAAACAAATGGTTAGCTAATGGTCAATTTGTATTTTTGCACCTATTTTAAAAGTTTATAGTTACTTTTACCTCTCAAAAAAACATTTAGTGTTAGGCACACTTTTAAAAAAATTTTATGTATATTTTTGCACATTAACCCTACTTATTAAAATGTGAGAACATTTTTGCCTTTTAATTTAAGTGGGTAGAATGTTATTTCCTGAAGCTAAAAAATTGTATCAAACAATTAATTTGAAAGCCAGCATGTAGAAAAGATAACAAATAAATAACTTTAAATTTAAGTGGGTAGAATGTTACTACCTGAATCCTAAACTAACACATATTTTAATTAAGAATATCATTGAGAGGAGACTGATTGATTGTCAAGAAATACAAGGGGCTAAATAATTCTTGGTCCTACTTTTATCCTTGAAGTCCAAAAATCAATTGTTTTTATTTTTGTTTTAAAATTTGTTTACCTTCATTTTTAATATTCGTGTTACTTAAATTAAGTGAAAGTATCATAATCAATACTTAACTGAGCTTTGGAACTAAATCCTCGTGGGAATGATATTCTACTTATAACTTTATTACTTAACACAACTTATGCACTTGCGATGCAAGTAGCAACCTTCTCAACGATGGCAACCTCCTTAGGACGATGACCAAGAAAGAAAAAATTGACCACGCCACAATTTTTGAGAAGAATCCCAAGATTCAAACTCTAGGGGTTAAAAACAAAATGAAGGTAAATTATAAGGATCAAAATTGGTATTAACATTTTTTCATCAAAAATCATTATAATTTATCTAGGGAAATTTTTGAAAAATACTCTGAAAATATCAAAATCCAAAACTGGGTCTCAAATCAGTCCATTGTACTTACATGAAATTTTTAAATCTTTGTGTTTTTGCAATATTGCTCCTTTATTTTAAAAAAGGCCACCTTAGCAGTTGTCATCAGCTGGTGACTAGAGTTTCGACAATCCCTTGGTTTTGGTTTATGCCAGCAAAGTTGGCTACTATCTCAAGGAAGTGTTAATATTTGTTACTCAAGTGTAGAAAATAGCGAATGTAGTGTAGTAAATAGTTGATTAAGTGTAAAATTGATATTTATTACACATTTACTATTTACTCTACACTTGATTAGCAAATAACAACACATTTCAACAAATTTTGCAATGGGATGTTTCAAGATATTTAAGGAAATTTCACACTTGAAATGTCTTGAATAACTAATAAAAAATAGTAAACAATTATTTCACTCAAAAAAATAGTAAATAGTTAAGGAAGTGTTGTAAATATCATGAATCCAATAATAAGATTCACTGAAATATTCTGTCATTTGTATATAGCTAATGACCAGTCATTGGAGCCAGAACTCTGGTAGGCACTAGCTAGGGGTTTTTTTTTTTGGGAGGTGTGGTTTTAAATAAAAGCAAGGGCTGTTATGTTTTTTTCCCAGCATTTCAAAATTCTAAATATGTTCATGTGGAGTGATTTGGTATTTTATAAATTTGACACCCTAATTTGTCATTTTTCATTTTCGGGTTGTTTTTCTGTCATTTTGTTTTTTTATCTATCCCTCCTATATTTTTTGAAAAACTAGGTATTTTACCAGCCTCAAATTGTGTACTACACTGTTGTCATCTAACTTCTAACAAACTATATCATTTAAGTAAAACTTTAAAGGTAATATAATCTTTGATCCTATAAGTTTGCTCTTAATTTATTTTTATTCTTTCAATTTTTTAAAAAATGAGTTTTGATCTCTTAAGAGGTAACATTATCTAAGTTTTTATTAAATTATAGATACAGACCAATGTCTTAAACGAGATGAAATTTGAGGGATTAAAATTAAAATGAGAATAAATTTAAAGGTAATGATTATACT
Organism: Albizia julibrissin; assembly: GCA_037074505.1. Lineage (NCBI taxonomy): Eukaryota > Viridiplantae > Streptophyta > Magnoliopsida > Fabales > Fabaceae > Albizia > Albizia julibrissin. Next base: position 38,550,991 of record CM073487.1, read on the forward strand.
AACGCTACTTTAAAAAGAAAAAGTGAAGCCCGTGGCTGTATTTGAAGAAATAAAATTGAAATGGAAAAAATAGGTTAAGGTATAATTTTAATAACGAAGATTTTTGTTATGAGTCTATGACGCAATTAAATTTTGAAAGTACAAAAATATATACAATCTTTTAAAAAAAGTGTAATTTTAACAATATTATTAAATTGACTGAAATGTTTGTTAAAAAAATTAAAGAGAGAATAAGTGGGTTCAACATAAAAAAAAAGACAAACATTTAGACTAATCTAATAGAATTGTTAAAATTGCTTCATTTTTAAAAATTGTATTTATTTTTGTACCATTCAAAACTTAATTGGGTCAAAAGTTCATACAAAAAATTTTTGGTTTAAATTACACCTTAGCTCAACAAAATGCAATTAAGTGGAATTTTGGGAGTGTACTCCACGATTGATTAGAAAAATGAACACAACGACATGGCTGGGGTGACGTGTGAGACCGACTCAACACATGAATCATGTGGTCCCATTACCAAAGTGGTAAAACTTTGATCAATGTATGTATGACACGTGTCTTTTAATCCCATGCTTTTAATTCATTATTTTTTTACTTGAAATGCTTTTAATTAAGGGAAAATTCCAGAAAAAGACACTGGAATATAGAAAAAAGATAAATCAGTGCTCTGAAATTGTAAAACTTCATGTCAGTATGCTGGAAGAATCTGAGATTATGAAATTTTAGTAAAAAAAAGTGTCTGCACTTCAGCTCTCCCTCTCTCTCAACATGGAATAATAATATTGGTCTCTTTATTAACAACACCTTATTCTACATTAACAACATCGCTTTCTTCTTTCATAACTTCGTATCTTAAGAAAGTCAAGTTGTTAATGTAAAATATAGTGTTATTAATAAAGAGAGAGGTGTTGTTATTGGCCTCTGAAACAAGAAAGTGAAGTTGTTAACGTAAAATATGGTATTATTAATATAAAGACATGTATTGTTATTAGCTTCTAAAACTTATGAATTTTTTTGTTTTTGAAAGAAGAAAGTGAAGTTATTAATATAAAATACAGTGTTATTAATAAAGAACTCAGTATTGTTATTTTAAGTTGAGAGAGAGGGAGAATTGAAGGCTATAAACGTCTTTTCGCAGAAATTTCAAAATATCATATTCCTCCACCAACGCCAAACTGATATAGGATTTCGTAATTTCGGAGCCCAGATTTATCGTTTCCTACTTTTCATGGTATATTTTTTTGAAATTTTCCCTTTTATTAATTAAGAGTAAGTGAAAAAAAAGTAGATAAAATTGTTTAAAAATACCTTATTGGAAACTTATTTACTAAATGGGATCCTTGCATGTAAATAATCTTCTGGTGTGCAAAAAAATCTTTCATTGTGTTCAATATATCTTTCTTATACATGTAAGAATAATCTTCTCTTATATACAAAAATTTTTTCTTAAATTTTATTTAATAAATAAGTTTTTAGTGAGGTTTTTATGAATAATTCTAAAAAAAAAAAATTTGATGTCCCACAAAAAAAGTGTATATTGAAAGGTAGGTAGACTTGAAACGCTCTTAACAAACATTTGCACCATCTTTGGAAAACCGGAAAAGTTTGGTTTTGGGGTCCATGCATTCCCATCTTCTGTTTATGGCCTTTAGTAATAAAGGTAGTGTGACAAATAGATAATCAGAGCCGGTATATACGCGCTTAACCTGAGTTCGTGAGTTGGGAATGCGGGCCTTATACGTCTGCACTGTACGGTCTGCTGGTTGATGGGGGCTGTCCTGCTGGTTGGTGGATTGTACTGCAAATTTTGTTTTTTTTAATATAACAATCTTATAAAATTTATAAGTTGTCCAATTTTATTTTAATACCTCTCAATTCAAATAGAAAAAATCTTATTTTTTTTTAAACAAAATTATTATATCGTAGTTGTTTAAGAATAATTTTATATTTTTTGTGTATAAACTTTGACAAATTTAATAACTTTATCTCTTAAATTATATATTATATTTTTAAATGTTTATAAGAGAAATGATTGATGTTATGAAGGTAAATTTAATAACTTATATGTATATATATATCTTATATTTTTTGTCATCTTAAAAAAATAAAAAAATTATCTTTTTTAAAAAAAAAACTAACTTACGAGTTGGCCCATAACCCGCATACTGTAAATTAGAGTTAATATTTTTCTAACTTTTAAAAGTATGGGCCACACAAACCCATACTATACATCTTGTGGGTTGGTGCGAGTCAACCCATAATTTATAGGTTGGCTCGTTATACCAACTTTAACATAATACGAGGTAGGGGGATATTACAAAGGTGTTTCCAAAGTACCTTTGTTATGACCAGCGCCTATGCCTCTGCCCCATTGGTCATGGAGTCACCTTTAAGGCCCTCTCACGGTCGATCCATGTCAGGTGAATTAAAAAAAAAAAAGAAAGAAAGTATTTTTAAGTTATATATAGTTATATACAGACACAAATTACTGTTGGCCAAAAGAATGCCATAAAGTGTTGTAAATATTTTACCGTTAGAGTTTTATACTTTTATATATTCTTTAGAATTTTATTAATACTAAAACATTTACTTTCAAGTTTCAATGTGGAAGCACCACCGGAAAAAAAAAAGACATCGAAGGACTATGAATTTATGAAATGTTAGAAAATATTAATGCCTTGTTTGATTCATTGAGTCATATGGAATGTAATAGAATGAGATGTTTGCATAATTTTGTTGGGTATCATTACAGAAAAATGATGTGTATGTGTATATATAATGTTTGGTTAGATTACAAAAAAATTTAGTAATAGATAAGAATAATAAATCAAGAGATAAAATTACCAATCTCCAAATTATACTCCTTTTACACAGATACATACACACATATATACTGTGGTTTTGCTTTTATACAGCTAAAATCAGATTGCTTATTTACTTTCATTATCTAAATGTGCCAACCAAATAGGGCATTGCATCAAATGGGCACTAAGATTCAAAATAAAAATATTATTATATGATCAATAACAGGAGAGGATTGACTCCACTAATTTCCTTCTCCACTTAATGCTTTCACCATTAAATCAATTTTCAATGGTTTGGATTTAGTTTGTGGATACATTGCTCTGCTATCAATAACATAGTTCTATTGTAACAGAGATTTAGTTGCAAATATTGGAACATTAATGGCAAATATATTATAAATTACGAAAGCTTTGCACATTTCGTAAACTCAGTTGTAATATAAATTTAGTTGTAAATATCTTCTACAATTGGTATTTTGTATGGGTCTTAATTTATTCTCTTTGAAGAAGTTCGTATGTAGTGGAACAATAGGAGCAGAGCTAAGTATTGTGAATGATGACTATGAATAACAACCTCTTCCTTTCGTTTCGGACTACAGTAGGCATTAAGTGTGATATCACCCTCCACAATATCTGACTGCGATAATTAACAAGAAGAATATTCATTACAAAATAATAAATAGGATTGGCTGGGATTTCTTTTTGGCTTCGCCAGTCACAATAAAAGGTCTTAAACTTTTAGTTTTTCATCACCTTATTCTTATCATTTTGACTATTCACACATGAACTGTTAAGCAAATCAAGAGAAAAATCCATGGATAACCAATAATTATTTACAAGAGACAAATCAACCCTTCTAAGGGTGATTAACTAGACCATAAACTCTTAGGAACCCATTGAGAGAGACCCAAGTTACCCTCTCTTTTCTTGGTGGGATAAGGGAATATTGGATTATGGATAATTAGGGTTTAATATGAGATATCTAGAGTTATCCATTAGTGATATTTAATAAGGATACCATTAGAATTAGGATTATTATTTATTTATCTTTTAATATCTGCAGCTCAATAAAATAAGATATATCCTATGATTTGATTTAGAATCTAGATTTGAATTAGAATTTTTAATTAATATTTTATTAGTTTCCAAGCTCTATAAACAAAGTCAGGATTCTCAATTGTATTCACCCTTTAAATAATTGAATACACAAATTATTGAATTTCTCCCTCTAAATATTATCCCCTCCCTCTATTGTCTGGTTTTCTCCTCTCTTCTCTAGCCTCTTTTCTCCCCTCCCTTTCCCTCTTCCCCTTTCTCTCTTCTATCTCTTCCTCCCCTTCTCTGTTTCTCTCCTCTATTCTCTCCCATCTCCCTCCCCCCTTTCCCCTTCCCCCTCCTCCATCAATATCCCTTCACACTAAAACCACTTTGTTAAGACACACACTAATTTTACATATGTTTTAGCTAGCTACTCAATATAAGTCTCCCGCTAATATGAATTCCATTTCTTTTGCAGCCATTCAACTTTAAGGATTGAAAGGGTGAAGAAGAGAGCTAAAACAGGGTATACTATCTAGAAGAGGCCTCCAAAGTCTTTTTTTTTAATTTGAAAAGTTGTTAAATTTTAAAATCTTTTAATAGGATTAAAGTATTTTTTTTATTTCAGTAAAATATATTGAAGTGACTTATAAATAAAAGGATAAAGGGACCCTCAACACTATGAGCTATTTATCGAGGTGCAATAAGCACTCTAGGTGCAATTTTACCCTTCATGTATTAATAATAATGCAATCTTACCCCTCATATAACTATGTGTTAACGCCGTTTTCTTTTCTTGACCTTTGGATCCAAATTTAAAATTTTTAATTTTTAATTTTTTAGATCATAAATTCATTTTTATGAAAAGCGATAGTTATAATACTATCTTTATTTTTAATTCTGTATATAAAAAATAAAAAATTATTTAAAATGTGAAATTAAATTAAATTAAATCTGAACCATTAAAAATCAATCTAACAATAAATATAGGTGAAGAGCCCATGAGCATAAAATATGTTGATCAATTATCTCCCTTCCCTTTTCCTCTTTCCATATTGATACTTGCCCCAACCTCCAATATTGTTCCTGTTTATGCCCCTTTACTTTGTTCTCTTGATTTGTACTATACCCTTCAGGCCCTCTTTTTAAAATAGAGATAGGAGTCATATCTATAAGTCTTAATGTAACATCCTAAAAATTATTAAAAGGTTATATTTCTAAAAAGAAAATTTAAATAGTGTTAGAGAATAATCTTGGAAATTAAAGGCCCATTTTTCCTAAAAATTTGAGAAACAACAGTTAATAGTCATAATTTAGCTTGGAAATTTATGAGAAATCATTTTAAGGTTAAGGATTAATTTATGGCCATTTCTTATAATATAAACAAACACTTATTATCAGTATATTTCCACTATTTATGGATGACCTCCGAACAATACATTTATTACTCTGCAAATATCAAAATGTTAAAGGGTTTAAGATTTTTTGTATAAAAGCTTGTTAGTCAACCTCATGATCAAGGGTTCTCATAGTTTGATATGTGGCGAAGGATTGGCTCTTACCCTAACATGACTGGGAAATCAGGTTGCAGGCTATTCCTAATTGTTGTCGTCGAAGGGCGGGGCGTAAAACAAGTAGCTGAGGTACCCTGTGTCACCATAGGCCGTCTGGGATGTGCCACAGAGACATTTTTGATATCCTTGACATTTTGATATTCACAGAGTAATAAATACATAGTTCAGAGTGCATTCAAAAATAGTGAAAATATGTTGATAATAAGTGCTTGTTTATATTACAGGAAATCCCCATAAATTAATCCTTAGCCTTAAAATAATTTTTCAGAAATTCTCAAGCCCAATTATGACCATTAATCGTTGTTCCTCAAAATTTCAAGAAAAATAGGTCTTTAATTTCTAAGATTAATCTTTAACACCATTTAAATTTTCTTTTTAGAAATTTAACCTTTTAATAAATTTTGGGATATTACACTTATCGTTCAATTTTTCATAAGAATGTACAATAATTTTACCTTTCATTTTCATTATTGATTTGTAAAACTTATTTTTATAAGGTATATTATATATTAAATAGGGATATAGTTGGAAAGTTATTAAATTTTAAGACGTATTTTGAGGTTTTTCTTGGTTTTTGTTAAAATATTAGAAATAACATATAAATAGGATGAGAGAATTAAATAACTCGTGTGTGTGTGTGTATATATATAATTTCACACTAATAATATGTTAAGTGTTAACCTTTATAGAGATAAGAAGTGTTCTGTTGTGAAATATGAGAATCTTATTGTTGGTGATGTGTGAATGTGACAGTAAGTACTCCTATAAATGTTTTCTTTTCTTTCTTTTTCTTTTTTTTTTTGAATTTTCAGGGGCATATCACATATGCTGAATTTGATCGACAAGCTCTAAAGAACCTAATTAACCCCATTTTTTTTATCGGAAAAAAATTGTGATATTTTATCCAACTTTCCCTGTATTTTTCCTCAAATTATGCAAGTACTGCCCTGTTCTCTTCTAACTTCTAACAAATTATCTTTATTTAAGAAATAATTTAAAAAGAAAAGGTGAAGCTCCGTAGGCCACATCTGAAGAAGGAAAATCGGAATATGCCTATCTTTCGGAGATTTTTTTTTGGTCAAATATATTTTGGAGATTAAAAAATGGAAGTGGAATTTTCGGCAAATAAAAAGGAACAGAATGACATAGGATATGGATGGAGTGACGTGTGAGGGAGACGCAACACATGAATCATGTGGCAACATTAACAAAGTGATGGAGCTTGGATCAATAAACATAAAAAAAAAAGGGAGGATGTATTATTTATATTTTAAAAAATAATTTAAATGAAAGAAATAATATTTAAAATTTTCTAAATAAACATTTACTCAATCTCTTTATTTACTTTTTTTTTCTTTTTCTAAGTGAAAAATGCAATAAGGATTTTATATGAACTAATAATATTTATTATAAACGGATATGAAACTCATAAATATATAAAAGTGCCAAAAGACACTAAATTAACCATCACGCCCATGTATTTTTTTATTCAAAAAGTAACTAATATATAATACTATCAATTTGTGTTTAAACAATGATTAATATATAAGATACAAGGGAGTAAAAGCCATTTTTATCACTAACAAAGAGTTAGTTTAGTAATGTAAGGCTCAACTAGATCCATTTAGGTCTTGGGTTTATCTCCCAGAAGAGACACTTATGATCGGAGGGGTGAGATTCGCTACTATCATTTGCTCTTACCATTCTCTTCTCCTCAATTACTTATCCCTACCTTTATATTGGAATTTGAATTGTTCATATTTGATATTTTATAAAAATACTAATAAAATGTGAAATTATTAAAAATAACTAAATAAATTCAAAAATTGCTAAATTTTAATTATGATAATTTAAAACTATAGTAAACAATATTTATAAAACATTAAATCTGAATTATTTAAATTTTAATCTAAAGGATGAGATTAGGAGTGAAGGAGAAGAGGAAGGAAAAAGAATGATAAAAGCAAAGGATCATAACCAATCTTAAGAAGGGTAGCCACAAATTATAAACTAATATTAGATGATAATAAAAAAAAATAAAAAAGTCATCTTTCTTATATTCCCTCTTCTTTTACTTTTCTGGGAAAAAATACTGATGGTTGTTAAAGGTATGTTGCTTAGAAATCATTATTCAGGTTTGGGGCCTTCTTATAATAAGCGAATAGCAAAAGAATGTAAAAAATTTTCCTATGTGAAGAGAGAAGTTCTCTCGAGCACAATGCACAAATCAACTTTATAAAACTCCAATACAATCCATTGGGTTGAGTAATTTACTCCTAAAAATTCAATTTGACGACACAGTTACGTTTTAAAAATATTTTGACAAAAAGAAAAGTTATGAATATCAATTTAAGTGATTCTGAATATATGCCTAATTTACAACGGATACTTTCATATTTGAAAACATCTGCATTTTTTTTATATTATCATTCAATAATTAGTTTAGGGTTTGTGGCTACCCCTCTTAATATAAATGTATTTTTTCTGACTTGAACTCAAGACTAAAGACCTTGTTTAATATGAAGTGTTGGGAGATAGATTGAGATTGTGTTAAATTGTGTTGTTTGATATGAGAGACTAAAAATAATCTAACATTGAAAGTATGATGAAAATGAGATTCATGCAAAACTACCTCCCCTGTGATGTGATATTGGTGAAGTAGTGCGGGAATTAGAAAGTTTTGAAACAAAATTGTCTCTATTTATAATTACTTTTTAGACCGAAGTACCCTCCTCATATTCCTTACAATGCCGCTCTCTCCCCTCTCAACACTCGCCTTCTCCCCAATCTCCATTATCTCCGGTTTCCTTCTCCGTCTCCAGTCGTAAGCGTCTTCATCAACGCAGGTATGACCACAGACAAAACTCTCACCTTCGCCTTTGCCCTCAATCTCCATTATTTGTTAATCAAAGCCATCAAATTAATCGGAATGGAGAGAAAAAGGCCATGAAAATTAATGATCCATAAAAAAATTAAATCAGTGACTGAAGAAAAAATAGATTCGACGGCGTCTTTCTCAGAAATATATGAGATTGAGGGCTTTCTCATTCTCGAGCCTCCTTGCCCATCAATTTCCGATATTCAACTCAGATCTGCACCCAGCTGATCCCATCATCATCTTATGAAAATGTACGGTTTTGAAGCTCTTACTTTCAACATCCATGACTGTTACCTAGAGGCTATCGTGCAAGGACACTGTGCTGGGTTGCTGACAGCCGCTAATTACAATAATTTGTGTCAATGTCAAACTTTGACAATATCAAGATGCACCTTTCTGCTGTCGAGTACGGCCTTTACCTACAGAATGGTGCATTTGAGAATTGAATTGAATTTTGTTATCTTTTCTTAACAATTTGCCTTGAGCCATGATCATCATCATCATCATAACTATATAGGAGTTCTTGTGACAACAAAAAGATTTTTAAAGGATTTACTTTTTCTGACTTGTTTGATGACGTATTTATATAGATAAAGTCTTTATTCATCATTATCAGACTCTTTCCACCACCATTGCAATTTTAAGTTTGTTTCTTTAATTTTCTTTCACTTTAAATATATTTATGGTGTAACCAAAGTGAACTAAACTTCAAAATTGACAATTTTCTTTAATTTCAAGTTGATATAGCCTCTTTAGTTAAGATATTGATGATTATGTTTTGGAGCGTCTTCCCATCTCCTGCTTGAGTTTGATCAAAGTAGAAATAAGGAAGAAGATAAGGGCAATTGTGTCTTTTGTCTAATTTTTGTTAGATCTTGGCTTTACTTTTATTTTTTAATCCATGTGGTACCAGTATTAAACATAATTTTAAAGCATCAATCCTACCTTCAATCCTAATCCTACTTCCACTTTCAAAGTCAATTACAATCACAATATCTCAAAATTCAATGCTACGTACCAATTTATGGTAAATGAATTTAACAAAGTTTTATACTACTAGACTAATTTTATGTTGGTTAAAAATATCTGTAGACACATTTATAACTTATGTTTTCATAAAAAAATTTTAAAACAGAAATGTTATTAAATTAAATTTGAGACAAAAATTTGATATTGTCAAAATTTTATGGGGGTAAACCGGTAAGGTGAAGCGTAATGAGGGTATTGACCGCAATTATGGATAAGTTTTTATTTGTTTATAATGTTATTAGGGAAAACTGGACAAAAATCTTGGGGGAAGGACTTTAATACTGGCACTTTGTGCATAAAATTTGCAAGATACTAATACTCTATATGTAAAAAAAATTTACTAGGTCCTTCTTACTAATAATTTTTTTTAATGGTTTGAGGCAAAAGAATTTTTTTTAGTGGTTGACTTTTTCCCATTCTCCCTTGCTTTTTTATTAGGATACAGCATAAGACTGAATTAATCAATATAATTATAGGTTTATTTATAGTCATTTATGATTAATATTGACTCATGGAAATCCTTACGTAAAATTTACCATTTTATTACTATGTTTAAAGCACAAAATTGGACGCATTGATTTCCTGAATGCAAACGAAAGAAGAAGGAAGAGTTAAGAGTATAGTATACCTTTTCCCCTCTGGTGAGGCAAGTTGTGACCGTTGGGCTCATTCACGTGGGGGCCTTCACTTGAAAAAGTTCATAAATACAAGCTTTTATATTTTTGAAGAAAAAAAAGTTTATAAAAATACTTACAATACTATCCTTTAACAAACTTCTGCACCATCTCTGCTACACTGGAAAAGTTTGCCTTTGGGGTCCATGCATTGCCTTTAGTAATAAAGGTAATGATGGGTATTAAAAAAAATAGATAATGCCAGATAGTGGGATTATAAAGCAGGGTAATGGATTATAAAGCTCTTTGCAAGGTATCTGATAGTTATATATACACAGAAAACTTGGTGTTGGCCGAAAGCTACTTCTTTCAGGTTGAGGGCATATGCACGTATAAGTTTGGAATGTTTTATTTGAGGAATGCTGTTCCACGGCAAACCTATGAAGCGCCAAGGCATAAACTTACATTTCTTTATCCCGAAAATATCTTTCAATTGTGTTAAAGACTAAATCACTTTCCCTCTTATAGAACATTAAATTATAGCCTTGTTATTTTGTGGTGGGGTGACGGCTGAAATTTTTGCTCCAGAGAGATTCCAAATTCCAGTGTCAAAAAGGCCCTAAAATTGTATGATCTCTACCTTCCTCTATGTAATAATTTAGTGCAACAATGTTATTGCACACAATTTCAAAAGATATATGTACTGTTTCATAAAAAAAGAGATACATGTACTGGCTATAGGTATGGTGGATATTGGGCTGAACAAATAAAAAGCTAACTGAAGAGATGAGAGAAATGAGAGAACTTGAAGAATAATTTATCACTAAATAAATAAAAAAACCGGAAAGGCAGGGGTTTTTTCCCCCTCAATTACAATCAAAATCAAAAGGTCGGAAACTTTTAGTTTCGCTTCACCATATTTGTATCACTTGGAATATTCATAGTAAGCACACATACATAACATACACGTTATTAGCCAACTTTTAATGATTATAACCCCGCTGGAGGGACTTAAACATGAAACAAATTTGTTGTGCAACCAAACAGCGATAGATGGAACTTTAAGAATTGAAATGGTGAAGAAGAGAGTTAAAACATAGTATACTATCGGGAAAAGCCATCCAAAGTCATTTGTTGTCAAACTTTGCATCTCAACATAACTTCTGTATTCGGATTTGTCAAATATATGTTATTCTTCAAGTCACAAAACATCGTCACATTTTGAGTCACTTTTAATAGTGCAGTTGAAAAATTTGAGACCAATGTAGAATTCTTTAGGAATGCCTGAAAATACAATTTCGTATATAATTTTTTTATTTTGATAATAACCGGTATCCAACACTTTTTTTGAACCTTATTACCAGGTATCCAAATAACTAACTACTCTAATTTTAAGGTTTATGACTACCTCTTCTAATATATATATAGGTATCTACTCTAAAACTCGAATTGAAAACCCAAAACGATCTAATATGGTCTTACATTGCTAGAACTGCTTTGAGTTGGTTAACCAAAATTTTGTATAGACCATATGGAGTGTTTTTTCCCCCTCCGGCGGGGCCGGGGGGGACAATACTTACAAAGACAAATCCACCAGTTTTTTAGATGGATCCTGTCATCTTGCAAGAAGAGCAATTGGAAAGTCAGAGTATGAGATAAGGAGTTTCATCAAAAATAGCATCAACAATCATACCTTTTTCTTTGTCTTCATTTGATAATGCTTTCTTGTACTCTGTATGATTTTCCAAAGGCTTTAACAGATCATCCTTCAATCCTATTTGTGAATAAGAAGCTCTCTCACCCAGGAATTGGTTTGATATCCCACTTGCTTATTGTTCCTTTTAATCTCTTGCAACTCCTTCCATGAAGAAGGCTTTGTTGTTGTGAAAAATCTAAGATGTTTGAATTACTTAAATTCTAATTTGAGTAACTAAACTTAACAAATCATATATTAGATTATGTGTCATAATTTTATAGATTTAAAATTACCTCTATATCCTTTAGTTATTCCTCATCTAAATATTCTAACGTGGCACACAAAGCTTTTCGCTTTATCTCTATTTCTATATACACATTTCCATATCCCCCTTACCTATTATGTTCTCCATAGAGAAGTTCCTGGTTGCCTTCTTGATGTTGTCAAATGTAAACCTAATCAAAGTGGTGCTCTCCTTCATAGAATCCAACCCAGACACGATGATACCCATCTTAGTTTTACCAATACCCTTCATGCCCTTCTTCTTCAATCTTCCGTGAACCCAGAGCCCAACAGTCACCAGCGACCAGGCCAATAAACAAACAGTCGCAGCCACCACGATAACAATCGTTCGCTTATTACCGCTGTTTGGAAGCCATAAGTGGCGCAAACGTCGAGGCTGGGGCGGTATAGGGTGTGTTTGGATGAGCGGTGAGAAAAGTGACTTATTTGAAAAGTGACTTATAGATAAGTTACATTGGATAAAAGTCAAATTATGTAAGTTATTTATGTTTGGATTGAAGATTGGATAAGTGCTTTTATAAAAATGAGATGTGTTTGGTTTGGCTTTTGCATAAGTGACTTTTATGATATTTAGAATAAAAAATTATAAAATATATGAAAAGTGAGAAAAATATATTTAATCACATTTGACAATGGTCAAATAGATAATTAAATTGTAATGAAAATGCAAATAAATTAAAAATGATACAAAGTTAAAGTTTTTTATTGTAGTCAAATATATCTACATAAACTATATTTTCATTTTTTTGCTTTCCTAAAATCCACATCAGTTTGAGAATTTCTTCTAATAAAATTATGTATAGCCATTGTTGCACAGACAATACAAACTTGTTCCAATCACAAACAACCATAACATTCTACCACCAAAACAATGAGCTTATTCCAAAAGCTAAAGCTAAAAGCTCCAACTTTGAGCTTATTCCAAAAGGAGCTTATTTAACTATAAGCTATTTTATCAAAAGCCTTACCAAACACCAAAAAATCATATACTCCAATTCAATTGAGCTTTTGACTTTTTAATTGAACTTAAGGGGTTGAAAAAGCCCATCCAAACACACCAATATACGATTGATGAACTTCTGGAAATTATCCCAATAGGTCTCAAAAGAGTTGAGTGGCAAAAGGAAGAAGCCGGTGAGACGGAGGTAATCAGAAAGCAGTCAGAGAACCAATTAAACGTACCTCCTAAGGAATTCATTGATGAGGCGAATAATAGGTTCTGTTTTCACTTTTGTTGATTAAAGAATATAGATGTAATTTGACATAAATTTTAAAATTTTAATTATGACATATAATCTGATATATAATTTATTAAGTTTAGTGGCTTAAATTAGAATTTGGATAATTTAACCATCTTCATAGGGTGATAAGTATATATTTTATAATTAAATAAGTATTCTGAAATATATTTGATTAAATTTATTAATATTTAATACTTATTTAATTATGTTTTATATATTTTTCTATCCTTTAATTAATTATAGGATAAAATTATAAAATCCACTCATATCCTAATTTATTTTGTAGGAGATATTATAATATTCAAGCGAGAATAAAATATCAATATAATATATTTACATTATATGATAATTAATAAAAATAAGAGATAAACTAAGATATTGTGATAGAGACGCACGCACAAAAGCAATATATAGCTATATATATGCTAGGCGTAGCAAGAAGTGTTCGGATTCCTTGATTGGTGATGCAACACAAGAGCTTTAGCGGAAGGAAATTAAAATTTGGAGATATGAAAGAGCGACAACACGGATGAAAATTCAGCATTGAGTTTTTTTATTTATCCTTTCCTTACTCTTCTTTATTTTGTCTTTAGTTAGTTATTATTTTGGTCATGACAATGTTCAACTTACGTTTGATTATGAATTAGTGGATGATAAATTTTATTGCTAATTGCTTTAATATTATATTTGTTGATTTAGTTGTGTGCTTGATTATTCTGAAATAAGAGACATCCTATAGGGTTATTTTGGTATTTTAAAGGAGCCCAGACATAAAAAATTTAGACTAGACCTTCAATTGAATCATGTAGGATTATGTTTTTGGATTTAATTTGCATTTAAGATAGACATATACCTACCAGCCCTACATAGTGTCATTAGGCTTGCATTTAAATTAATCCAATTAAGTACTAATCATCTAAGACATTAGGGATTAACATAGTTGGAATACCTTTTAGTGGATCAAAAGACACTCTTGGGTAAATAAGAGTCCTAGACTAGCAATTATAACTTTAAATGCAATTAACAGGAGAAATTAGACACTAAGAAGTAATCAAAGTTATCATAATCCAAACCACCGCTTATGATTTAGAATCATCCTTATCCTTAGTCATAATTATATTTAGATTTATTTTTCTTTCTTCTTTTAGTTAGCTTTTATTCTTATTTTCAATTCAAATTGTGTTGACTCAACTAAAATAAAAGTGTAAAGTCATTCCTTAACTGCATTACTGGTGAGAATAATATCTTACTCATTCTTTATTATTTGATACGCCCTTTGCACTTGTATAGTTTTTTGACTCTATATTTTGCCCCTATCAATGGGGTTTTCCCTTCTTTTTGTCCTCTCTGATGAAGTTGCCGTTAAATTTGCTGTGTAAACTTGCATTGCTATGCTCAACGGAAACATGACCACTATCATCACCAATTTAGATATCCCACTTTTAAAAAACTCAACATCTACAATCATCAAAACATTTGTCAGCTACCATATTCACATAAACTAAGAAAATTCTTATCCTCTCTTCATCATATATAAATAGAAATATAATCAATAGTGAGACAAAGTAGAACTCACCGCTTATGTAAACAAGGAAGGATTGCAGATAAAGGTTTGAATTTGTTTTCATCAGTATCATCCTTCGTTTTTCTTTAATTAACCGAAGTTTCTACTCAAAAGGTTCGAAGAGGATCCACCCATTTTTAGAGTCGGACCTCACCACCATTGACACACTCGAACCTAAATACAGCATTGTGAAATCAATACCATTTGTGCAACTCACTACAACTGTAATGTCTCCAATTATAACATCAACGTCAACATTCTGCAATTTTTTCAAACATGGATCAGGTGTTGGAAAAGGATCGGGACATAAATAGAAATATGTGTGCGTTTGTTGTGACCAGCATAATCACAAATGATATCAGTTATAAAGTGTAAAGATCAAGATATATCACAATCACAAGCATATCCAATTTGTTCCGAAAGTTTTCGTTTAGGACTAATATTGCTCTGGAAATATTTTTGGGTTTAATATTACCCCAAATATGTGAAAAAGAAGCAATGTTTCCATTAAAAATTTAATGGTCAACGTTAATTTTTTAATGATTAACATTAGTTCTTTAATACTATGAGGCAATATTGTTATATTTTGAAACTTTATAGATAACACTGAACCCAAAAGAACTTCTTAGGTAATATTGCTCTTCACCAAAAACTTCCAAGGTAATATATATGGATTATACATGTAGATTAGATTATTTTTTTAAAAAAAAAAACCTAACTTTGCCTCCCTTAAAATTTTTATTTGTACCTTTTGACCCACTCATCAATATTTTCTAATTCCATCCCCTAGTGTATCCAAGCTTCAAGGGGAATAAAATCATCATCATCATCTTAACACCGTGAACAATATTGTTAAAAAAATTTATTTAAAATGTTTACTAAAATTGTTATGAATAACTTAAGAGTTTTTTCCCCTTGATTTTATTTTTTCATTTTTCAGATATATTTTTTCAATATTTTTATCATATTCAAACATAAGTTTAATCAATTTTTTAATGCAAATATAAAAAAAATTGATTAATTATTTTAATAAATATAAACAAACTGAATATGCTTATAAATGTTGTAGTAAAAAAAATTCAAAAATTATATGTTATAAATTTAAATAATTTACACAATCTCTCAAGATTAGTCCTTTTATACTTTATGGTAAAATAAAATATACTTGAAATATATTTTTATCCATTTAAATGAAATATAAATAAATAAGTTTCATTAAATATCATAAAAATAAAAATAAATTATAAATTTTATAATACAATCAAAATTAATTAATTTTATAAAATTATTTATTATAAATTTTTTGGTTTTTTAATTTCTTAACAATTATAAATGTGTAAATAAATCTTTTGTTAAATGGGAGTATTTAGTCAAAATCGAATTTTTGAGTAACAATTAACGGTCAACTCATGGATGAAAATGAAATTTTAAAAATATAAGGGAGGTTTGTGTAAGATGCATTTTAATTTTAAGTGAAATTTATATAGGTTTTAAAAATAAATGAAATATTTATGTAATTTAGGTAAAACAAATGGATAGTTACTATATTTTACCATTGAATTGTTTAGAATGTTGCCATATTATCGTATAGAAAAGGGCCACCAAATGTTGGTTATTTTTGGTTATATGTTTGTGTTACTTGATTGTTTAAAATAGTAATTGAAATTTTTAAAAATAATTTTTTAATTATGATTTACGGTATATGAGATAAGTATATAAGAAAAGTGATGTCAATCACTTATAAATTCTTTAAAAGCTTTCCTAAACATGCAGCATACAAACTGATCTCTTCTTCCGCCAAAACTCTCTCTTCTTCATCATATCTTACTCTTTTGCCAAATTCGATTATTGTCTACTTCAATTTCTTTGTTTTCGATTGAATGTCTACTTCAATTTCTAACTGGCCTTAATCTCAATGATTTTGAATTTGTTTTATGAGTGCTCTTTTTGGTCTTAATAACGTATGAGCTAGTTGAAATGTTTATTTTTAGTCTTAAATATAAAATTTTAATGTATTTTTCTGCCAAATCTTTAACTTTAATAAACCATATCTTGTTGATATATATTAAAGGGGATTTTTATTAGTGGGGTAGGGAAACCAACACACTACTATTTGTTTAAAAAAATTAACTTAACTATTCCTTTTTTTTTAATTTTGAAATATCTGTAAATTAGCTATCAGTCTCCTACATTCAGAATTAGAGAGGAAGTACAATATTTCTTGTTGGCCATGAAAAAACAAGAGGAAAATTTATTCAACACAGAATTGGAGATAGGAAGCAAGGAGCTTTATACGCACACGACACATGTTTAATAATCAGCAACCAACTAACGAGCAAGTCCTACTATAATTAAGCCATATTAGCTTACTTGAAAGGATTCTTCCTACGCCACCAATCAATCACTAATGATGGATTACGCAACCTCTTAAACAGAGATGGAATGAAAAGGCAAACAAAGAGAGCCACAACAGATAATAGGACAGGGTAAAGGCCTCCAAAGACTTCTGGGTCCAATTTTGTCGTCTCTATGTCACTTTCGTCTCCAAATTCCAAATCTTCAATGGAGGTTGGTAAGGAGCTCCTTGACATCAGCACACGATATGGCTCCGCATCTTGAATCACCTTTAAGATTGCATTCGAGAAGTGCAAGCCCAGGCTAGATTTCTTTGGGAATGCCTGAAGATACAATAAATACCAAATGATCGAAGTCAGTTAAGCTTGATAAAACTTAAGTTTCTATTCATTAGGTCATGTTCTCAAATCACTTGTTATTTTGCTATTGTTAATTGTTAAAATTTGTATGTGCACTTGTAAATTCAACTATAAACTCGATCTAATTGATATAAACAACTTGAACTATGGTTTGTCTGTCTCACAATCAAGAGTCCGAGTAAGAGTAAGATGGAGTAGGAAACTTACAAAGGCAAATCCACCAGTTTTGTAGATTGGTCCTGTCATCATGAAACCAGACTTATATTTGGAGAGGAAGAGTGTGAGATATGGGGTTTCATCAAAAATGGCATCCACTCCTCCATTTTTGGTTCCCTTTGACAATGTTTCATTGTACTCTTCACGACTTCCTAAAGCCTTTAACTGAGATGGGTGGAATCCTATTTGGTGAATTAGAAGCCCTTCCACCCAAGACCCAGTTCGATATCCCACCAATAGATTCCTTCTTATAATCTCGGTTTCGTCCTTAAATGTAGGCTCTTTCTGCCTCCCTTGTGTTAAAATTGAAGTTAAATTAGCTGTGTAAACTTGCACAACTAAGATGAATAAGAATGATGTCAATATGACCATCCATCCTGCAGCACTGCTTGCAAATTTCTCCATAACATCTGTAATATTATCAAGTGTGTGATAGAGTACATTCATATGTACAAGGCACAAATTAAAACATAATGACGTATAATCAAATATATATGCTACATATGGTCTTAGAGAACTCACCCATCTTGTAAACAAGGAAGGGGTTGAAGACAAATTGGTCGATTTTGTTTATTCCATTGGTTTTGGTTTTGTATTTTTCTAATACAAGTATGATAATAGTTGCAGCGACAAAAATGACACCAAGAGTTAACCACAGTAACCCTTCGAAAGGTTTGGAGAGGATCCCTGAAGTGGAGGCATTCTTCATCCTAACCACCATTGCTACACTTGAATCTAAATACGGCAATGTGAAATCAACACAATTTGTGCGGCTTGCCACAATTGTGATGTCCCCAATTATGGCATCAAGATCCTGCAATATTTCCATACACACATAAATTTGAATGAAAGTCACAAACAATATATATATATATATATATATATATATATATGTGTGTGTGTGTGTGTGTGATATATGGCTTTCTATCCCCGAGCTCAGTACAACCAAGGTTAGAGGATTGGGGTCAAGTGCAACCAAGCTTCATTCCCAAGCCCTCTCCTCTCTCCTCTTAAGTTATATTGTTATCTTTATGCTAATATGAGGTACTAAGTGGTTGTAGAAAATTTCCTAAGGATAATGTTAAGAACTCGACTCGAGCTATACGTTTATTATGTTTCAACAAGTGCTGCTATTAACAATTTGTAAGGTGTAAATTGCTCACACCAACACATACATATATCATACTAGGCTTTCCATGAGAAACTAAAAGATAAATTGATGCAAAGTAAAAGAAAAGAATGAAAGCTTGCCTCCTCTTTCATTTGAGTGCAGAGCATGTCATCATATGTGGTGTTATCGCTTCCCCTTTTGATCGGCAAGGGAACAAACTTATAATTATTTAACGGAAATGGCAAAACTTCAAGAGCTCCTAAGAACACATTATAAGCAAAGCCATCAACCTGAAGTTTACTGGAATTATATACATTCAAAAATTCTGGAAAAGAATTGTTTCTTGGGACTCCAATCCTCAACATTGGTGGTATATCCAATGTGTCACCCGGCCACAGTGGATCCGTTAGTCGGTATTCACGGCCACCAGATGCCTCACCACCACCACCTCCTCCTTCACTATAATCTTGAACAAGTCCAATTGTAGGGCTCCAAGATCCAATGATCCTTTCTCTTGCAGATATCACATTGTATACTTCATACTCCGATTGGTCTAGTTGTCCTTGACTTAGATTAAATTTTACCCCTGACAGGCCTGTGAAAGCAGTAGCCTTAATTTCATCCCGAAGTTTTCGGCCGTTAT
This sequence comes from Albizia julibrissin, assembly GCA_037074505.1. Taxonomy (NCBI): domain Eukaryota; kingdom Viridiplantae; phylum Streptophyta; class Magnoliopsida; order Fabales; family Fabaceae; genus Albizia; species Albizia julibrissin. The sequence goes on from CM073487.1 coordinate 38,570,419, forward strand.
TGTCTGTGCCTAGCTTCTCTAAAGCCATAGCCAATGCTTCGACTGTGTGATAAGCCCACCATCCATAGATAGTTAGGGTACCTCTGAATTTCTTCTTGAAATTCCTCTCTCTATCCCTACGCCAATCTGTTTTGTTCGAATCCATTGGCGTCACTCCCAATGCACCTTGCATGTAGTTTTTCAGAGGAACAGAAACACGAACTTTACCGACGGGGATGATTGAGCCTTTGTACAAGTGTCTGATATCCATAACTTGAGGATTTGTCAAAGAAGACAGCTCTTGAGTAATTATCCAAGCATACCCTTCACCAATCATCTCTTTCTTCCGCGCAGAAAAAATAAATCTTGTTCCCAAATCCATGCTCATATGGACAAGAAATACATGTGTTCTCATGTTGTTTAACGTGTCAAGAGTGGTGTCAATTACAAGATCTGTTGAACTTGAATCAATGGCTGTTACGTTAGCCATTTGTATGGCCATCTCTTTCAACACATTGGTGAGGCATGGAACAAGGTGACTGCCATATTCAGTCTCTTCATAAATTGGGACAATTGATTGCCACCCAAGAGAGCTAATAGTGGCAGCTATAGCTTGGAACTGATAGCAATTAAGGCCTTGACCGGTGTAGATGGAAGATGGCGATGGAGGAGGCAAAAGAGATGGGCCAGTCATGGGAAACCAAATAACAGGTTTTTGGAACTCTTCTTCCTCACCAAGTCTCACTATATACCTTGCTTGCTCTGAGTTCTGGGGCCCCAAGATCGCACGCACTTTTCCATTATTCATTAGTTTATAAGCTGCTTGCATATCAAATTAAAGGTTTAGGCTCCAAGGTCTATCACCTTGATCTCTCCATGTTAACATAAAATAAAGCCCATTTTGTAACAAAATAGGTCAACTCTTGACAAAAAGAAAAATTGGAGACCAAAAAGAAAATCTTAGTAAATACTAATATAAGAGTTACTATTATTTAACTAATTTAGGTAGATTAAGTTATAGCAAAAAAATTGGGTATATTAAGAAAATAAAATAAATGGGTTAATTCTAACAAATGTGAAATGATCTTGCTAAAATACCCTTATGTAATATTAGACTATATATCATATTATAATTTAAATAAATTAGTTTAGAAAAAAATGATATATACAAGAGGCAAAATAGATTATAATTTAACATAAAGTAAGGCCTATTTTATACTACCTCCGGTTTAAAATGCAAGCTTCAAGTTTTTGAAAGGGCCTATTTTTAATAAGCTACAGTTTGAATTGTCTAGTCATTTAATGCAATTTTTCATATTTTCCTATAATTAATTATATGTCTCTCATTTCCCCACTCTTTCTCTCTCCCATTTTGAAAGGGCCTATTTTTAATAAGGTGTTTTAGGAAAATAAGTTATATTTTTACATATTTATTATTTTTAACCAATTTCAACAAACCTTTTGAATTGTGTAATTTAATTGTTTGAAGCCTATCTTTTGAACTGGAGGAAGTAACTATAGGTCTACTCTACATTAACTTGGAGTGTCATGGAGACAGGAATGGAGACTGAAAATAAACATCTTGATAAATACTGCCTCATGTCCTTAATATAAAAATTATTTAATTAATTTAGGTAAATTAAGAAAATAAAATAAATTGGTTAACTTGAACAAATTTAACATATCTCCTAAAATACCTCTATAATAATATTAGATTATATATTAGTTTATAAGTTACGTAAATTAATTTAAAAATAATAATAAATATAAAAAAAAATAGGTTAAGATTTTATATTTAGCAGCACATATTAATTTCACCCCAACTAGAGATGGATGAAAATGATATCCTAAGTTTATGACTACCTAAAACTTTAATGAGAGCATAATGACATTTTAGACCATAAATTGTAATTTGGAAAAAAAGCACATAAAGACCATTTAAAATGGTAAAGTACATAGAGGTACTTCTAATTTCAATATAGTTCCTACGATATGCTATGTCTTATTAAAATTGTAAACAAATGATAAAAATGCCCCACATTTTTTTTTAAATAAACATTAACCCCCACCCCCACCAGTTGCCAGCCGCCGGCGGTGGCCACCTAACTGGTGCCAGAGTTATTATCTTTAAATCCAAACTTGATAAACTCTTATCAATTCTAGAAATTGATGTGGAGGTTTCTTCTCCACCACTGGCTTCTTCTTCGTTCTCACTTACCACCGTCACCAGAGATTGAACCCTCTTACTCTACCACTTACACCTTCGGTTCCATTTTCTTTCCTCTACTGCCATCAGACCTTCACCAACATTTCCGACCACGAATCACCTCCAGCCATCTCTCTTTCACCATAGTGCCTTCTTCTTCCAAACAAATTTCATCCCAAATTCTCCTTCCCTCATTTTCTTTTTTCATCCAAGACTTTGCTTTCATCATCGATGTTATTCATGGCGAAATGTCAGAATTCCAGCGGCGATAAAATGCCAAAAAACTAAACAAACGAGGTGGGAAGGTTGAAAGAAGTGCGAGGGCATTTTTGTCATTTGCTTTCAATTTTAAAAAGATATTAGCATGTCATAAATATTGAAATTGGAAGTATCTCACTATCCTTTACTATTTTAAATGGTCTTTATATCTTTTTCTATAATTTTAATTTTAACTTGGGATAAAAAAATTTAAAAATTTCACCAAAGACAGAAGAGAGAGTTTGTTTTTTTCATCATCTCAAAATTACATAACTACCCTTTTTCTTCAACAATGTTTCATCCTAAATTTTGAAAAAAAAAGTCAATTTCAAATTAAATTATATAAATAAACCGTTGCAAATTATGGATGATGAGTGCCAAATTGGCAACTGATCAATTCTTGACATGAGAGATAAGAAGCACTTAGTTTTTTAGTATTTTAGCGAGAAATGAAATTTGAGGAGATGGAGATTGGAGTACCGGTGAGTTACCTTCTGCTGCCGCGGTGGTGAAGTCGTTCTGAGAAACATTCCGCACTATAAGGCGGATCATGGTGGTTGTTTTCTTGTTGACGGAATAGTAATCTTGGACGGCGAAGGTGAGGCTGTTGTTAACCATTCTACCAAGTTTTGAATTCAGATCAAGAATGACCCCTACTGGGATTTCTGTGGCCGCCATGGATGGTCTTGCTGTGATGTTAAGCCATAATAATACTAAGAGAAGAAGAAGACTCACACTTGAGAGATAAGAAGAAGCTTTGAAATAGATACCCCAACCTCTCTTCTGTATTATTATACCTTTTTCACTATTCTTTTGTCCTTATATAATTTAATTTACTTTTCGAATTAATTTTTAACTTCCATTCTCGCATTCTTAAATTTTTATTTATTCCAAATATACAGCTTGATAACGAAAATTCTCATATTTATCATCAAGCTTTGCCCACTTTTTTTATTCTCACTGTTTCTTCCTCGCCATACACTTGCACATCGTAGCTTTTTTTAAGACAGATATCTTTATTCGTTTATTTATATTATTAATTTCTATTCATATATTTATCATTCATCATTGTAAAATATAACTCAAAATTAAAGTCGCTAACATTGTGATTATATTATGATTTCTCACAATCCGCAGGGAGAGATCAAAGGAGACAAGAATAAAGAAAGTAAAATGTGGGGGACCAAAGAACCTTCTGTTTTTCGCGCAATCAAATAGAATAATGGAGACGCGCGGGAGAAAGTGAAAAAATATAAAGTTATAAAATGACACTCTCGCGTGTAGAAATGAATTTATATAGCCTTGTAAGGCGTTTTTTTTAAAGAAAACGCCGACCAAGGTGCTCAAAAAAACGGTGTTTCATCTTAAAGCACCGTCTAAAACCACACATTTTTAAAAATAAAAAACATAAAAAGTATCACTATAAAAATAAAAAAACATAAAAGACATCACTAATAACTTCATCTAAAACAGAACATTGAATAATAAGTTAGTAATACTGTCAAAAAAATTTCCCAAACTAAACTAATATAACATGAATTTAGCTTGGCGTGTGATATTGTAATAAGTGGAAGTATATTTATACCAAAGTAGAGACAAAACATAAAATAATTAAGCAGATCTAAATGATTTTTCCAATGTTTTGGGAAAAAGAAAGACAAATAAACAAAATAATCTAGTAAGTATTGAAAAGAGAAATTATAAGGAAGCTTACCTACAGGTGGAGAAGAGAGCAAGCTAGCTTTCAAAGCGAACTGAAATCATTCCTCAAGTCTGCAAAATGCATATGGCAACCAAAATGAAAAGAGAAACGAAGATATAGAACAAAAGCACTGACATAAAAAGAAAAGTAGAAAAGACAAGAGAAAAACAAAAAACATGGCCGACAGTGAGAGAAAAGAATAGGAGGGACAGTGGAAGAAGAAAAAAACGCCTTGACCGAAGCTTTCATGTGAAAGCACCGGCCAAGGTAAGACCTTAGCCGGCGCTTTCTTACAAGTACCGGCCAAGGTAAGACCCTTGGCCGGCGCTTTATGTAACATCCTTATTTTATTTTTTTAGGATATAATTATTAATATAGAGATAATTATCATTTTTAATAGATAATTTTTAGGACAAAAAAATAATAATAAATAAATAAAATTTTTTTAAAAAAATTAATTAAAAAAAAATAATAAAATATTATTATATAATATAATATTATTATATAATATAATATTAAATTAATATATATTTATATATATAAAAAGTGGGGGCGGCGCCCCCCACATTTGACTAAAAATGGTGGCACCTTACGGTGCCACACATTTTAATATATATATATATATATATATATATATATATATATATATAATAGAGGAAGGAGGAGGGTATTATAAATACCCCTCTCCTCACACACACTTCACGTAAATTCTGCGTCAAGTGTTGTATAATAAGGTGACGGGCAAGGGTTTGATAGGAGTATTTTCATTTCTTCGGGGATCAATAAGGTACTCAAAATCTCTTCTAATTATAAAACTTCTTTTATGAAATATTTTCTAAATAATTTTATTTTTCTTATGATATTAATTTTATACTGATTAGAGAATATTTTAGGATTAGAATTTTGGGCAAGTTTGAGTTTTGTCAGTATATGACTATAAGAATATAGTTGATAACTAATAGCTAATTTTAATCAGTTTATTTTTGTTATTTAGTTTATATAAGATGTTATAATGAATTTTCTATATAATCAACTTATAAATAATGTTATTTTGGACTTTTAAACCGATTAAATTTATATTAAATAATTTATTTGGGTTAATGGAGATATTATTGAAATTTTAGTTAGTATAGTTTTAAAATTCGTAGGATTAAACTGTCATTTATGAAATTATGAGGACTAAATTGTCATTTATGAAATTCGGAGGACTAAATTGTCATTTATAAAATTCGGAGGACTAAACTGTCATTTTATAATTTAAACCCTAAATTGTTATTTTTAGTTTTTATAGTATATTATTATTGTTAGAATTTGTAAATAAGTTATAATTTTGACTTTTGGAAAATTATTAACGGGTAGTAAATTGATTGTGATAGATTGATTTTGGAGTGTGTTTGAGCTCTTGGATTTTGAACAGTGTGATAATAATTAGCTTTGGCGAGAGGTAATAACTTTCCACTTATTATGTGTGTTGGTATGTGTTTGTGAGTATTTTGTAAAATGATTATGAGATTGAAAATCATATATAGATATTATAGATTATTTCAATGAGTAATATTGAGGAATATTTTGTTATACACTTGCTTTGTGGAACCATGTGATTTAAATTATAAGATGTATTTGTATATTTTGAATATCATTATATATGTATGGAAATTTTGAGAAAATTCCTATTGAGCTATTTATTGATACATATTGGGTGGTTTGGTTTGGGTTGAGATGAAGAAATTTATTTTTACCACGTGGTATAGCCTCCATGGTGCACGATGGTTGGCTTTCTATTGTCCCACTAGTTCAATGAGGGACTGTCCTACTAGTTCAATGAGGGACTGCGACACCCCACTAGTTCAATGAGGGGAAAGACCCATGGTCTGGAAACATGCTCTGTGGATTTTGGTCAATCCTCATCATGTGACCGGATAGCTCTTTGAGTGGCCAGTAACATGGATATTAACTTAGCCCATGGGTCTAGTCGGCGGAAATAAGGCGGTTCGGTTGGATTGATGGGAGGCACTTGGGAATTGTGATATGAGATTTGAGATATAATATTATAATTTCTGATATGAGATTTGTGTACAAAACAATGATATTATATTTTTAATATTTTATTATATAAACTGTTCCACTTGGCACCTCATGAATACATGTCAGCATGTGTAATGAGTTGGAAAGCTGGTTACTGAGGTTTTTGTCTCACCCCGTTGATTTAACATTTTTCAGGTGATAGTTTCCGTGCTGGAATGTCGGGAGGAGCTCCTGAGGCATAGATATATCTCTATGGCCTCTTGTTGTTTATTATGTGTTGAATTGATGTATATTGCCACTCATAGTGCCTACATCCTATAAACTCTGCTTTGACTACATATTTTGTATTATCGTATTATAGATTGAATATTATAATATTTAATAGTTGTATGATTTTATCTCTATTATGATTAGTATTTGAGAGATAATATTTAATATTATGGAATTAAGGAGAGGATCTTACACTTTATAAAAGCGCCGGTCAAGGTCACATACCTTGGCCGGCGCTTATAACAAAGCGCCGGCCAAGGCTTTGCCATGCCAAAAATTATTTTTCTTCTTCTTTGTTTAATAGGTAAAGGTTTTTGTGTGTGTATATATATATAGACCATTTTTTTTTTTGTTAAGGTTAACTTGTATGCTAGTAGGAATCCAAAGTGAAATTTTATTTAGGTATGTTTTTTTTCACATACTTTTGTTAATTTTTTTTAAATATTTATTAGTATTAAAAATAAAGAAGTATTGTTGTAGGAGAATGTTTAATTTATTTAATTTGCGTGGCTGATGTATTACACCATTTATGACGCTTTACTTTAAAACGTCATAGCTGATTTACTTGATATAAAAAGAAAAAGGAAAAAAAGGGAAAAAATGTCTTGTATGATGTTTTTTCAGGAAGCGTCGTAGCATCTCAACTCTATCTATCGACGCTTATAATAAAAAACGCCATAAGTTATTATTTCTGTTTTTAGAAAAAAAAATAAAACAGTCACCTACGACGTTTTTTTAAAAAACGTCGTTAAATGTGCGCCACTAAACATCTTTTTTATAGTAGTGCATATATTTTACCAGCCTCAAATTATGCGCTAAAGTAACTTCTAACAATATATTTTCAGATAAATCTAGTTTTGTAAGGAATGTTGCCGTGCTTTTAGTACTCTGAAGTATTTTTTTAAGTATTTTTATCACCTTAAATTACTTTTTATGCAATGTTTCTCATAACAATTTATGTAATTTAGGGTGCTAGATATACTTTAAAAATTCTTTAGGGTATTGAATGCGTCAAAAAATAATTTCGGGTATTGAATGCACCTAAAAAATTATTTTAGGGTGCCGGAAATACTTGAAAATTTTTTTTAGGATGTTGGTTACCACAAAATGCTCTAAAGCATTGTATGCACTTGAAAAAAAAAATTTTACTTTAGGATACTGGATGCACCTTAACTCTAAGTATTTCTCCCTCCTGTATTTAATATAAGACTTATTTACTTAATTTAATTAGATTAAAGAAGTTAGTTAAGATAGTTAATTAATGTCATTTTTTTTCTAAAATACCATAATCATCTTCCTTAATTCATTCATTTACTCTCCTCCTTAATTATTGTTGATGGAATACCAATAAAAGTATATTATAAAAAAATTAATAAATATAAAAAAATATATCTTATATTTAAAATCAAAATTAGTTTTATAAATAAATCTTATGTTAAGATATGAGGGTGTACTTTAAAAAAGCAAAGATGAAGCCCCGTAGAAAGAAAGAAAATAGGAATCGGGAAAAAAGATTGAGGAAGTGAAATTTAGGGAGTGCTCCATGATTGATTAAAAAAAGAAAAAGAAAATTTCAGTAGCCCCATTGTAGCAAAATAATTTTCATTTTCCCCCATAAAAATCTGAGACATCATTGCACACTTTTGGAGGCAAATGAAATTAACTTGAGGAGGGAATAGATAAAACCAACCCTACTGACAAAGAACGAATAAATAGAGAGGATGTTTGTTTAGGCTTATGTTTATATATAAGCTTGATTTACGTAAATTGAGATAAAACTCTTTAATATATTTATCTTGTAGACTGTAAAAGCTACTTCGTAAACCGTAAAAGCTACCTCATATACCGTAAATCATGATTGAAAAACACGATTAGAAGTTCTAACCGTTATTCCAAATATCCTCTAAAACTTGCAAGTCACACGTATGTATTTATGAGACCATCATGGCTTGTACAAGGGGTACATTGACAATAGATCATGTGGGAATTTATAAGTTAAATATTCTTATTATAAAATAAATAAATAAAATTATAAGAACATTTCAATCATACATGTATAAGGTAAGGGGTATAATCACAAAAGCACACATGCTATTTACACGATGCATATATAAATTTATATGATTATCTTGATCAAGTACATGATAAAGACGTCAATATCTTTTCAGCTAAAAAATTTAATTTCAGTTTAATTTTAAGAGATATATTAAAGTTTTAAATTTTTTTAAAAATTGTTTAATAATATTAAACGTGTGAATGGGGGTATGGGGATGAAGGGAAGTTTCACCATTTAGAAAAGGAACACAATGACATTGGCTGGATGACGTGTGATAGGAACGCAACACATGAATCATGTGTTTAATAATCCCATGCTTTTACTTTTTGATGCAAATCCTTTCTTTTGATAAATTAAGGGCAAGTGCGAGAGAAAGGGGGGAAAAGTCTATATAGCATGTGTTTGTTTCAGCGTTTGAATGATTTATAAGTATTTATATATGTAAATCGAGACAACACTCATCTCACATACTTATCTCGTATACCGTAAATCACGATTGAAAAGCTTCTTTTGAAGACTCCAATCGCTATTACAAACACAATTCAGTGGTAGGTGGACTGGTCATTTGCCAAAACAAAAAATAATAATAATAAAATAAAATAAAAAAAATAAATAAAAATTGAGGGGTTATTATTCATATTTTAAAAAATAATTTAAATGAAATAAATCAATATCTTTAAGTTTTTGTTTTGGGTAAAACCCGAGGACCCAAACCCAATTAATTTTCTTAGTAAACATACATGTGATCTCTTCATTAGTTTTATACCTTTCTAGGTGAAAAAATATAATAAAGAATTTTCATGAACTAATATTTTATTATAAATGGTCATAAAAATCATAATTATATAAAAGAGTCAGAAGACACTAAATTATCCATTATACTCATATATACATAGTTATATTCATATATACATAATGATCCATTCCATTTTCCAGTGATGCATAATATTAATAACAACGATAGTGAATTTCTTTTAAAATGTATTTCTGTGGTTCTATTTATAATGTGGAAATAATGTTAGCTTTCATTTATGATTGTGTGTCGACATGCGATATAGTATAATATTAATTAAAGATTAAGTTAAAAAACTGTTAAATTTCATAATAGGGTTTAATTAGGTTTAAAGTTGCTTTTGATTTCAGTAAAATGTGCTGACATCACTTATAAATAAATATGAGAGGAGTACTTTATAACATCTCCCATCTATTATGTTTTTTTTAACATACAAGGGTACACCTAAGTTTGAATAATAAAAGTTAAAATAAAATTACATCCTGATTAAAAAAACAAAGCACAAAAGGACGCATATCAAACAGGGAAGCACGTGGAGTGAGGTATACTTTGTCCCTTAATATTAGTAACAACGATAGTCACTACAAAAAAATGAATCTAAAAGTCACCGCCGAAAGTTTTCAGTGGTGACAAAAAGTCATTGCTGATGCGACTGTGGCTGAAAGTTTTGGCGGCGACAAATATAGTCGCCCCTGAAAGTATACTTTCAGCGGCGACAAATGTTGCTGCCAAAGAGGTACTTTCCACGGCGACTTTAAATGTCGCCGCTGAAAGTCAATATTTAGAAAATAAGAGAAAAAAAATAAATAAAGCCACGTAAGCATCTATGCCACCTATCACCTGTCATATCATCCCATGTCACCACCCACTTGCCATATCATATGCCACATCATCGCCACATGCCACATTGTGCCACATCATCACTCCATATTTTCACCTCCCAAATGTGCCTCCACCAAGTTCGAACCCCCCACCTTTTGGATGTTTTCTTGAGCCTTTACCATGTGAGCTAGGATGAAATCCCATCAAGTAAATGCATAATTAAATATATACACACACATAACTGAATATTACACACATACATACAAATATAAAAAAATCGGACAAATGGGATGCAGGAAATCATAATCAGGATATAAAGAACAAATTATGGGGTTGACTGAATATGATCCGGGTTATGGAAGGATCTATGCCCTCTTTCATGCATAGAATATATTACAGGGTATCATCACAAGGATCCCCAACCTTCTTCCTTCAGATCATAACAGCACAGCCTTCCTTCGTTTCCTACTGGAGGCGTACCATAATATATATCCCTTATATGAAAATTATAATAACCTGCATCTCATAATCCCATTCTAGACCGTACTCATTTAGAATCTGATAAAATTATTCCCCTAAACCCCTATAAGGAGTTTAGAACTCCATACCTTAGATGCCGATTAAAATTCTCAGGTTCTTCTTTCCACGTATATGTTGCTGTAATGGAGGTTATTTGAGAAAAGGATAGAGAATAAGAACTCAAGAGATTAGAAAACTGGATGCTTGTATTCAAGATTGATTACATACAAATATATATATATATAAAACTACATATAAAAAAATATATTCATATAAACATATATAAAAAATATAATATAATATAAATATCTATTTATTAATATAATATTTATAATATTTCCATATAGATAAAAATATTGATTAATTAATATAATATTATTAATTTGATAAATTTTATTTTTTATATTGAGTGTATAATATTATATAATAAATCAATAAATGAGTTTGCATTTAATTTATATCTAAAAAATAAAAAATTATTATATAAAAATAAATAAAATAAAGCATTAAATAATCAAAATATTTTTTTTAAAAAATATTCAAAGTTATTGAGGATAAGATGTCATCTATCAAATTATTGATATAATAATAAGATGTTAAATAATATCCTTGAGATCCTATTTGACAACTCATATGTAGAATAATATCCTAAGAGGGAAACTGCTAATAAATCTAAAATATACTTTGGATTATTCAAATTATATAAAAGATTAAAGTTATAGTTGGAAGTCCTCTTAAATAATATCTTTTATTTGTCTTCTTCCATGACCTAAAATCATTGAAAAAATTGTCCTCCAGAGTCCTATGATTTTTTTTAGATAAAAAGTGTCATTACATAAAATCTATCTATAAGGATATCTTAAGCAAGGTATGAAAGAACAAAAAATCTCATATAACCTAATATATGAACCATTCACATTCTTTTTAACTAACATTCGTTAAATTGTGTTTTGATTAGAGTGTGTGATTTAGAAAGTTATTTTGTCAAACTATAATAGCATATGAGAAGCACATATTCTTTAACTTATTTTATTCTTTTTTGAAGCATAGCATTTTTCTTTCATTCTTGTTTTGCAACTATGAGATAGAAAGAAATTGGGTTGAATCATATACATATTTTATAATTAAATAAGTGTAGATTCTAAGCTATATTTAATTAAATTTATCAATATTTTATAACTAATTAATTAACTTTCATATATTTTATTCTCTTCAATTGATTATAATCATACAATAAAAACTACTAATATATTTTTTATATTTTAGATATTAAATGAGTTAGAATGATTGTTTTTAAGTACACACAACAATGATAAAGAAATCAAAATTGAAATATTTAATACTCCTTCACTTTGCATGTTTGTGTACAATAAAATGGTGGATGCATTATTCATTTTAAATCAAAATACCAATTTAAACATAACCCCTGTGAAAATGAAAACTTATGACCTTATTTTATTTTTTCATGATAAGTATCATATTTAATATTTTAAGAGATTAAATATTATATTTAAAAAAATATTTTTTATGAGAAAAAAATTAATTGAAAAACTAATACTTTTGGCAGCAACAATAAAAGTCCCCACTGAAAGTCACACTTTTAGCGGCAACAAGGAAAAGTTGCCACTGAAAATATGACTTTCAGCTCTGAAAGTGTGACTTTCAGCGGCGACTCTTCTTGTCGCCACTAAAAGTCAAGTTTTGGTGGCGACTTTTTAGAGTCGCCACTGAAAGTGGTCGCCAAAAGCCAGTTTTTTTGTAGTGAGTGAATTTCTTTTAAAATGTATTTTTGTGGTTTTATTTATAAGGTAGAAATAATGTTAGCTTTTATTTATGATTGTGTAGATTGACATGCGATATAGTATAATTTTAATTAAAGATTAAGTTGAAAAACTGTTAAATTTTATAATAGGGTTTAATTAGGTTTAAAGTTGCTTTTGATTTCAGTAAAATGTGCTGACATCACTTATAAATAAGGGCGAAGGTATAAAAATATCCATTTACATATGTTATATGTGCGTCTGGCACCATATACAATCCTTAGGTGTAAAAATGCCCATGATCATTAAAAAAAGAGGGCAAAAATGCCAGCGCCGTTAATAGAGGCAAACAACAGTTACTTTTATGATTTTGTGGGCCCCACTTTAATAATTTTTAAATAATTATTTCAAAGATAAAGGTGCAAAAATACTCATATACATATCATACAGGTGCAAAAATACCCATATACAATCATTGGGGGGTGCAAAAATACCTATGGTCATTTAAAAAGAGATAAAAATGTCAGCTTAATTAATGAAGGAAGATATTCATATATTAATTTCTAACTCCGTTAATGTCAATTCCATTAATTTTTAGTATCGACTTGTCCAGGACATTTTGACAGGGAATTTCCTGTTTCATTTGGGACCGAAACCGGAACAGGAACCGAGATCACCCTTAAGATCCTGGTCTCGGTCCCAATCCCATTTTTTACCCTATAAATTAAATTATCCTTTAGTAAGATGTGTATCAAATTTTTAATTAGAATTAAATGACATATATTTTGATAATAATCCTAACTATATACTATATAAAGATAATAATTAAAACAACGATGATTTTAATGAAGATACTGTTATTCTTCAACTCTACATTAATTTATGTAATTATTATGACTTTATTAGTTGTTAAATGATTACTTTAAATAATAGAATGTAAAAATTTAACTAATATAATTATACCTAAATTTCTGGTCCTAGTTTTAGGAAAGTTCCGGTGTCGGTGATATTGGGACTTTATGGAACCAGAACTAGGACCAGGAAATTTAGGATTTTTAAAAAAAAATTAAAAAAAATAATTATATTAGTTAAATTTTTTATATTCTATTATTTAAAGTAATCATTTAACAATTAATAAGGTCATAATAATTACATAAATTGATCTAGTCATTTTCATTATTATCTTTATATAATATATAGTTAGGATTATTATCAAAATATATGCGATTTAGCTCCAACTAAAGATTTGATACACATCTTACTAAAGGATAATTTAATTTATAGGGTAAAAATAAAATAAAATGATAATTTAATTTATAGGGTAAAAAATGGGATTGAGACTGAGATCGGGATATCAAGGGTAATCTCGGTTCCTGTTCCGGTTTTGGTCCCAAATGGGACAGGAAATTCCTGGTCAAAATGTCCTGGACAAGTCGATACTAGAAATTAATGGAATTGGCACTAACGGAGTTAGAAATTAATATATGAACGTCTTCCTTCATTAATTGAGTTGTCATTTTTATCTCTTTTTAAATGATCATAGGTATTTTTGCACCTTTATCTTTCAAATAATTATTAAAGTGGGGTCCATAAAATCATAAAGTAACTGCAGTTTGCTTCCATTAACAGCGCTGGTATTTTTGCCCTCTTTTTTAGTGATCATGAGTATTTTTATACCCAAAGATTATATATGATATTAGACACACATATGATATATATAGATGTGTATTTTTATACCTTCATCCTATAAATAAATGAGAGGAGTAAAAAGAATAATAAAAGTTAAAATAAAATTACATCTTAATTAAAAAAAACAAAGCACAAAAGGACGCATTGATTCCATGAATCAAACATGGAAGCACGTGGAGTGAGGCATGCTTTGTCCCTTTGTCTTTGGTGAGGGAAGCTATGAGCGGGGAGCATTCACAGGGAGGCCTTCTTATCAATTTTGACTAAAGAAAAAGCTGAAACTGTCAAATTTTCGGGGTCTCATTATAATTAAGATAGGCTTTTTTACAGGGAGAATCTAAAAAAATATCATTTAAATTTTAAAATTCTGTTAATAAGTTCGGTAATGGAATTAACAAGAATGGTAATGTAATTAACAAATCATTTTATTGTTAAATCACCTATTTGAGATTTTGAAGTTTAAATGGTATTTTTTTGGAATTCTCCCTTTTTTATATTTAATAATTGTTTATAAAAATACTTATAATATTATTACTCTATCTCTCAATAATATGGATGAAATGTAATGTAGTGATATATTACAAAATAGTCGGGGGCAATTTTATCCCAGTAGTTTTTATTTAGAGATCATTTTATCTTAAAAATTTTTTAAGGGATAATTTTATCCCAGAAGTATAAAAAAAGAGCACTTTTACTATAGTCGTTATCTTATTTAATTTTGACCGTTAGTTGACCAAATATGCTGAGATAGAAGTCCATATTTACATCATTTTTCTTAATATACAAATTTATTTCAAAAGTTCATGCTGAGATAGAAGTCCATATGGCTAATTACACTAATCGAGAAGGTTATATCAGGACGAGTTACTATCAAATAATTCAGCTTCCCAATTAGTCTTCTATATCTCTCAGAGATGCAAACGACTTCAGTTTCTCTAGATCAATCTTCTTCTTCAAGTCATCAGGAAGTTCATCAAACATGCTATCATTAAGATCCATGAATGGATTCGAAATCATGGGAATGCTGCTTGATGCAGCTTCAAGCTTTCCATACTCCTTTAAGAGATCGAGAACATACTTCCTCTGAGTCAAAATGATGCCCTTTTTGCTTCTTAAAACCTCAATACCAAGAAATTATTTTAATGGTCCCAAGTCTTTTGTTTGGAAGTGAGAGTTAAGGAAGACTTTAAGTTCTAAGATTCCAGATATGTTATTTCCAGTAATCACAATATCATCAACATACATTACTAGAAGAATCATGCCTGCATTGGACTGTTGGTAGAATACAGAGTGATCACACTTGCTTTGGCTTAACCCAAACTTCTTGACCACACCACAAAATCTATCGAACCATGCACAGGGACTTTGCTTAAGGCCATATAACGACTTTTGGAGGTAGTACACTTTCCTAGACTCCCCCTGAGTAACGAACGCAGGTGATTGCTTCATATAAACTTCCTCAAAGAGGTCACCATTCAAGAAGGCATTCTTAACATCCAACTGATGCAAATCCCAATGATAGGTAGCAACCAAAGAGGCAAGAAGACGAACTAAAGTAAGCTTAGCAACATGTGAAAATGTCTCAGAATAATCAATTCCATAAGTTTAGGCATACCCTTTAGCAACAAGTCGAGATTTCAACCGTTCCAAGAAACCATTAACCTTAGTCTTAATAGAAAATACCCATTTACATCTAATGGCCTTCTTCCCAGAAGGTAGATTAACAAGAGTCCAGGTACCAGCTTTTTCAAGGGCCATCATTTCTTCTTCTATCGCTGCATACTAACCAGGGTGAGTCAAGCCTTGGTGAATGGTGATAGGGGTGGAGATGGATTCAAGGGTAGCCACAAGGGAAGAGGAAATAGGGGACAAATGCTGGTATGACACAAATGAGGAGATATGATAGGTACAATCAGCATATTTTTTAGGAGGGCAATGAGGACGGGTACCTTTTCGGAGGGCAATAGGGAGGTCATCAGATGGTCAACAGCAAAATCATACAGAATTGGATCATAGACAAGAATAGCAGGATCTGGGGAACCAGGATCAGGAACCATAGAGTTAGGAACGGAATCCGTCGGTGAAGGCAAAACATGGGCAACATCAACATCATTGATGATATCAAGTTCGGGAACAACAGCTTGTACTGATGAGATAGGGACACGATAAACCATGACATCATCAGGTACATCAACGATAGGGGGAGACTCAGATGTGACTGGAGAATTGAAGAAAGGAGATGACTCATGAAAGGTCACATCAGTAGACACAATATAACTATGAAGATCAGGAAAGAAACACTGATAACCTTTCTGAATTCGAGAGTAACCAAGAAAGGCACACTTCAAAGACTTGGGGTCAAGTTTATTGACACATGGACGGATATCCCGAACAAAGAAAACACAACTAAAAATTTGTGGGTCAATAGGAAACAACTTAGTTGGTAGGAAATAGAATGGAATATGAAGCATCCCCACTAAGGACAGTTGAATGCATCTGATTGATGAGGAAACAAGCAGTAGACACGGCATTAGCCAAAAAAGATTTAGGAACACAGAAGTGAAATATGAGATCTCGAGCAGTTTCTAAGAGATGGTGGTTCTTTCTTTCAACAATACCATTTTGAGCAGGTGTATCAACACAGGAGGATTGGTGAAGAATGCCATGGCTATGCATATAATCGGTGAATGAGGTGGAAAAATATTCTTTCGCATTATCATTTCGAAGAATTTTCACAGGAGTATTAAACTGAGTTTGAATTTCAGCACATAAATTACGAAAATGCATAAACAATTCAGAACGTTGTTTCATTAAGTAAAGTCAAGTGGCTCAGGACAAATCATCAACAAAAGTGATAAAATATCGATAACTAATCTGAGACCAAAAGGAACAAGAACCCTAAACATCTGAATGAACTAATTCAAAGGGAGAAGCAGCTCGTTTATTGACTTGAGGTACCAAATGAATACGATGGTGTTTGATAAACTGACATGACTTATAATATAAAGCAGATATAGAAGAAAACTGAGGATACATCCTTTTGAGGGACAAAAGTGATACATGACCTAGACGACAATGAACTGCAAAGGGAGATGACCCACCAGAACATGTAATAGAACATGGCACCTGATCATCAAGGATATAAAGCCCACCGGATTCATAACCTCTACCAATAATATGCTTTGTTGAAAGATCCTGAATTAAACAGTGGTCAGGAAATAATGAGATAAAACAGTTCAAATGACGAGTTAGTTTATTGGGAGACAAGAGATTAAACGTAAGATCGGAAACATTAATAACATGAGATAGAGAAATGGATGTAGTTGGTTGAACAGTGCCTGATCCAAGTACACGGATCAGGGAACCGTTGACGATGAATATGGAGGATGGGTTGGTATAGGGGGCATACGACGAAAATAAATAATGATTACCTATAATGTGATCAGTAGCACTAGAATCAATAACCCACTTCGTGGAGGTAGTAGCAAGACCAGAGGACAAAATACCTGTAGCTACGGCCCCTATAGATGATGAACCAGAATCAGACTGATTAGTTGTCTGGGCAATATGGGCAAGATCACGTTGTTGTTTATTCTGCAATTTTTGACAATTTCGCTTAATGTGACTAGGTTCCTTATAATAGTTGCAGATAATATTGCCAGAATTTATATGCGGAGCATTAGTGTCTCGTTTGAGGCCATAATTCTTGTTTTTATAGGGGCCACGCCTAGCCAAAGCACTCGCAGACAAATCACTAAATGGATGAACCAAACTATCAACATGAAGGACCTGTGAGAATACATCTTCAAGAGATGAAAGCTCCTGATTAGACAGAATCTGAGATCGGATGGTGTCATAAGATGGGTCAAGAGCTTCAAGAAAACTAATGATAGCTTGAAACTTCAAATTCTTGATACGGGTCTGAAGATCCGCTTGTGGTGACATAAGGACCTTCATTTCTTCATATAACCGCTTAAAGTCCAAGAAGAAATCTTTCAATGGACGACCCTGCTGTTGAGAGTGATATAATCCCTTACAAACTTCGTGAGTCTGAGTGAAATTGCCTTTATCAGAAAACATAAATTCAAAATAATTCATAATTTCTTTCATAGTGTTACAATGACTGACAGAAGACATGATCTGAGGTTCAATAGAGTTTTGGATTTGAAAAAATAGTCGAGCATCTGCTCTAGACCAAGCCAAACTTTTATAATCATCACCAAAAGGAGGGTCCTGGGTTAGATGGCCTTATTTCTCAATTCCCAAAAGATAAATCCTAAAAGTTTTGTTTCAATCATTATATTTTGTCAAGTTTAATTTGGAATTATTATTCTTAGCAGACATAGACAATATATCATAGGTATTTGATTCAGCCATGAAAAATTAACCAATAAGAAAAGAGAAAAATATTTCAATGAAATCCTGAAGTATCACAAATTCTAAAATGCCACAAACAGAGCAAACGAGGACCTCTAGATCCTTTAACCAAATGCAACAGCAACCACCAAAGGTAAACACCTTCGAACAGAAGAAGGACCAAAGAAACAGAGCATAAATCACTGACCGTACCACGATTAACAGTGCAGGGGGGATGAATAGTGCTAAGAACAGTACCCTCGCAGGAATCTGGAAATTCCTGTCAGATGAATAGTACTGAACAGTGCCTATGAACAGTCTCTGAAACAATACCAATGAATAGTTTCTGAACAGTACTCCGAACAGTACCAATGAACAATACCTCGGATGAACAGTAGCTGCTGATGCAAATGCCTAAGATAATTCTTTTCTGATGTAGATGTTCAGATTATGCTACAACCACAGAGCTTACTCAGACAGAACTAGTCTCTGATACCATGTAAACTAATAAGGAGAAATTAATTTACAAGTGAAATACTATAAGAGAGGAGAAGATACAAATGTCTTATGAGACTATTTGAATGGATGATATGGAAGGGAGGAGGGGCTCTTCTTTTATAGCCCAAGGAGTCCTCCTTACATCCTCAACCCACTAATGTGGGACTTCACTTCAACATTCCGTAAGTCCATGTGTCATCTACTTCTTATCTTTTCAAAGTTAGATTTAAAACTTCTGAGGAAAATTTACACTTTAATAAAAATGACATGATGACATTGAATCATCAATTTAGCATATTTAGTCAACTAATGGTCAAAGCTAATTAAGATAATGGCCAAGACAAAATTGCTTCATTTTTTACACTTTTAGGATAAAATTGCCCTCGAAAAACTTCCGACTCGGTGAAAACTTCCGGGGTAGTAAAAATACCCCTTAACCCATATATAAATTGGGGAGAGAAGAATGGTACTCACAAATGCAAATCCACCAACTTTGTAGATTGGTCTCGTCATCTTACAAGAAGAGCATTGAGAAAGCAAGAGCAAGAGATTAGGAGTTTCATCAAAAATAGCATCAACAACACCTTTTTTTGGCTCCTTTTGATAATTATTCATTGTACTCTTGACTATTGTTCAAAGCCTTTAACTGATCTTTCATCAATCCTATTTGGTTAATGAGAAGGTCTTTCACCCAGGAACTGCTTTGATATCCCACTGTCACATTATTCCTTTTAATCTCTTTCTTATCCTTCCATGTAAAAGCTTTTGCCGTTGTCCTTTTTGATAAAATTGGTGTTAAATTTGATGTGTAAACTTGCACTGCTATGCTTAACACAAATATGACTACTATCGCGGTGTTATCAGTCCCACATCGGGAAACCTCACAAGTATAGTGTGATTTATAAGTCAGGGACTCTCCCTCTTAATAAGCTATTCTTTTGAAATGTGCTCTCCCTTTAGGTTTGTGATCATCACATTGGTGCTTTCATTGAGAGACCGATGTTCACGGAAAGGGCTATCCACAGAGGGTTCTGACCAGCAGGAGGCTGAGTGAAGTGTCGTGGTGTAGAGCCGTCGGGGATGTCGGCTCTTAAAGGGGGTGACTATGTTATAAGTTTAACATCGGGAAGCCTCATAAGTGTAATGTGGTTTATAAGTCAATAGGCTCTCCCTCCTAATATGTTAGTCTTTTGGGATGGGCTCTCCCTTTAGGTTTGTGATCATTACATTGATACTTTCATTGAGAGCCCGATGTTCACAAAAAGAGCTACCCATGGAGGGTTCTGACCAGCAGGAGGTCGAGTGAAGTGCCGTGGTGTGGAGCCGCTGATGACGTTGACTCTTAAAGGAGGTGACTATATTATGAGTCCCACATCGGGAAACCTCACAAGTGTAGTGTGTTTTATAAGTCAAGGGGCTCTCCCTTTTAATAGGCTAGTTTTTTAAGATGGGCTCTCTTTTTAGGCTTGTTATCATCACACCTGGCCCATTTAGACATCTCTTCAAAGACAAAACATATACAATCATCACACAAAATATTGAGTGTGACAAATGTTTTAACGTTATCCATTTAGATGTTTGCTTGTGAGTTTTTTTAACGTACTAATGAAATATAGTATTTTTCAAATATAAGAAAAAAGAGAGAACAACATGACATTATCATTTTGTATTCGAGCTTTGTGCCCCTTTGTCTCTTTATCCATGCTTTCCATCACTTCTCCACTTACTTTTTTTTTGGGATAATCTTTTTTTTTTTAAGTTAGAGGTGACAGTTTTGCTTTTAAATTGTTTTCTTAAAATATTTTATATTCTAAATTATCTAGTGTAATTTTCTTTAACCTTCCAAAATGTCATAAACTCATAATATTCTTCATTCCATTCAAAAAAAGCCAACACCTGTTAACTGAGTAGAGTAGGGCTCACCATTTTCAATTATATATCTTTTTCACGATATCTTACTCTTGTTTATGATCTTTGGCATGGAAAGTGTGGTTTTGCCTTTAATATGGACGAAATTCGATATATTCTTGGCTCTCTTTCAACTCTATTATACTCCTATGGTCCTATTTATAAGGTGAGAGAGAGAAGAATATTTTTTATCCTATATTTATTAGACATCTTATTAAACTTTTGAAATGAATGTACATTTTTTTTAATTTATTATTATATTGATTTTGTTCTTATGAGATATAATGGAGTAGATTATTACCTCTCATTCTAACTATACGACTCCATTGACTTTTTAGAGAGATTAAGGAAACAAAATAAGTTACTTTAAAATATTTATACTCATCATTTTTCTTTAAACTAATTTTTCTGACTTATAAACTAATATATAATATGATGATACACAATATATGATATGACTAAGTAACTTATTTAGTTTTCTTAATTTCTCCAAAAATAGTCAATTTTGTCTTATATTTAGGATCAGAGGAAGTAGAAAGGGATAAAGTTAGAAAGTTGTTGAATTTTATGATATAGTTAATAAAGTTTAAATTTTTTTTTTAATGTGAAATATGCAGGAAGTGCATTGTAAACAGGGCTAGATAAGTGTAGTTGATTCTGTTCACTGAAAAAAAGTATTGTTGATTCTAATCCTACATTGTCTGTAGTTCAAGGGATCAGGATAGTATGTGCCCCTTCCCTAGAAATATTATGTTTGTTTTCTGATTGATAGCCTGAATACATACACGCGTTTCTGGTTGGCCATGACAAATCAAAAGGAGAAATTAGTCATTTCACATAATAGATAGGATAACAACTAGCAAGGAGTTTCATATATACATGCGTAAGTATCACACGTTTAATAGCAAGTCCCAGCTAGCTTTTAGCT